>OX422211.1:144952036-145602661 GCA_949130495.1 Sambucus nigra
TGAAGTATGAAAATTTTTAAATAAAGAAAAATTGCCTCAATTTTTAAATAAAAAATTTTGTTTCGATTTTAATACAAAATAAACATCCCAAAATAAATTAAAGAAGTAAATTTAAACTTAATAGCATTATACCTTTATAGTATGGCGAAGCTTGAAAGTTGGAGATGTTGGATGTTCGGATCTTTGTGTCAGCTCGAATCAAACTGCGGCGGGATTGCCAAAAACTAATGATAGCATAAGCTATGAGCAAAATATTCTCTTACAAATTTTCCTCTTTTTGTCTATTCTGGTATAAACAGAAAATCAGAATCCAAATTAAAAATAAATCCCCTAAGAAAAATATAATATCCTAAAATCCTCCCAAACCCTAAAATGGATAGATACAAGATAAAGATGTCTTTAAAATAACTTCTTTAATTCTCTACTTGATCTTTGATTTCTCTTGGAAACTTTGTCTTCGTTGAGTGTAATCCAAATATGATCTTTCAAAAGAATCTACACACATGAAACAAAGCAAATATCCCGTGATGCATCGAGTTTGACATATATAATAAATTATAAGATTCAAAACTCTCCCCCAAACTCATGTAATCTCCCCTGTAATTTGTTCTCCCCCATTTATTTTTTTTGAAACAAACAAGGAATAAAAACCAAAGAAAGAAAACGTAGGGAACGTCATCAAAAAGAATAAGATATCATCAAAAACAATATCAATGAATAATCATGATATGATAATCTCAGACTATTTTTGAAATTTTACAATTTTTTCAAGTATAAAACCTTGCAAATACAACACACCATGGAGCAACACATAAATAATTGAATCATAGAAATGGAATGTAGGGGTATGAACACATTATATACGTTAATCAGTGCATACAAACATAACATATGTACACAAAGAAATGACACACTACAAACGCAAGATCACAAAGTTTACCTTAGGTGCAAAAATGGTGAACTCAAGTGACATTGACTTAACCTAATCACCTAATCAAACTCATAAGTTATTTCCACACCAATAATGCCCAAAACTATGTAATATTTTCATGATATTTTTAAGTACGTGCAAACCTATTGATCTTCGACTCAACTCCCTCAAAACTCACATATTGATTTTTTTCTCTCAATTCTTTTTGAAGAAATTAATGCTTATACGTAGCAAAGCATCAATGTTAAAACAAATGGCCTAGAACTTCTGTTTTTATGTGCCTTTAATCATTTATGCTCTTTGCTTTGGAAATGGTGGCTTTTCACGTACAGTCAACCTATCTTTCGCAGTTCGATTCCATTGCATAAAATATACCACATATACCGGACAACTGATTTGCTCTATTTTTTCAATCCCATCAAAGGTTCTTATATGCACTACTTTTATTTTCTCATTGTTCACATTTGGTTCATTTTAAAAGGAGGATTTAGATGAAAACACTACGATCGACACGTGGTAGGTAAGTGTAACATTCAAATAAGTCCGTGCTCGAGTGCCTTGAAGATGACAAGGAGTCAAACATGTAGCAAGGCATCATCATATCACATCTTAATGACTCAACACATTATAAAGTACAAAAATGGAATGATGTCACATCTCAAAATACTACAAAATAGTCAAGTGAACATGGAATGAATGGGTGACTCGAACATCTTTCATGTTCATCCACATATGGTGTAAAAAATACAAAACTCTTTTTGGATTTTTTTTCAAAATTTTTATCAAAATAAAATCTTTTTGTCTTTTTCAAAAAATTGCAAGAAAAACAAAACTCTTTTTGGATTTTGGAAAAATATATCAAATGAAAAGTATAAATACAATGATAGTGCAATCTAGCAATCGGAATGCAAGATATGAAGATGAAAAACATCATATGCTAGAAATAACTCTCAACCTCAATCATTAGGCCCGCAGGAGTACTCCAAAGTAGATGACATCCTATGAAAAACATCAATCAAATCTTGTGAAGTTTTGACTAAATACTCTACTTGATTACAAAAACTCACAAAATCTCTCATGTGATGTGTAGGAGCATGCGGAGTAACATGTGTGGGAGTGCATGTGGGAACACATGTAGTATCATATCGTGGAAGATACCTATGAGACATTTTACCCAACATAAAACAAAATTTCCCAAGATGGCCTCTTTTCTTGCAATGGGAGAAAACATACATAGGCTTGGGTCTACCACTCTCAAAACTCTAGGTAGTTCTCTCCTACGAGGAATCGAATACCTAGGTGGATTAGGTCGAGGTCCATAAGGGTCTAATATAAACTCGATAACTGGATCGGGTGCAACTTAGGAAGTGGACACATCGTCATAACCTATTCCTAGCCTCTCAATATTACCCAAAGCAAGATCAAGGTGCATATTTTTTACCTTCTTAGATGTGTCCACTAAAGTAACCTTGACCTCCCAGACATGTTTGAGTTCTCTCTCGAGTTGGGATACACGGGCTTCAAGTTTCTTATGATTCTCTAATGAAGATTAAAGATGTCCCTTAAGACTAGCCACAGTGTTAGTCCATCCACTCTTTTTTCCTAACAAAGATGATCAACTACTCATATAAAGAACCCTTTACCTTCTCGAGTTGACTTATCACACCCCCTCAAAAATTTCACCTCTCTCTTCAAATCTAACACCCTAAGAGACAACTCCTTATTAATCTTTTTCATCTTCAACGTTTCGGTGTAAAGATCACTAAATGTTTTTTGGAGATTACCTTCTCCCTCACTCAAAACACCATCCTCACTCTCACTATTTCTGAATGAATTGAAACATCATCGAGGCTCTCACATTTAGATACGTCCTCATAGATGTGGGATAAACTAGAAGTACTCACGTAACTATCCATGAAAACAATGCACTTTTCATGAGGTGATTCTCCCCCTAAATCAACTGACTCAATGTCACTATCGCTAAGAGTGGCTTTATTTGCAATATCTTTTCCCTTTCTCTTTATTCTAGTGGGACACTCATGTGATTTGTGACCTTTCCCCTCGCACTCATAACACCTTATATCTTCCTATTTCCCACCGCTATCCTTGACCTCATTATCCTTTTTGTTTTCTCAAAAATCTTTTTATTAGAAGAATTATTTTTGGAAAACTTGAGAAACTTTTTTAAAAATTTTACAGATAAGGCCAAGTCATCAAAATCAACCTCACCCTCAGATTTAGACTCACAAACTCTCTATTTCTTCTTCTTCTTAGTTTGAGTTTTTAAAGCTACCCTACATCCTCTGGTTTAATGATTTTAAGGAACATATTTATGTCATAACTCTGAAGGTTTCCTATGATTTCTTCTAACCTAAGAGTGTCTAAAATCTCTAATGAGTTAAGTATGGTGACATTAGGAAAAAAACGGGTGGGAAGAGACCTCAAAATCTTTTCACAACTCTCATTTTCAAAATTTTCTCACCCAAATTAAAACTTCAGTTGACAATGTTCAATAAATGTCCGTAAAACTCATCGAATGGCTCGAACTCTAACATGGTGATGGTTTTAAATTAGGTGGTCAAATTTTGAAGCTTATACGATTTCACAATGTTGGTACCCTTGTGAGTGATCTGGAGGGAATCCCATGCTTCCTTAGACGTAGTGCAAGCCATGATGCGAAGGAACTCGTTAGGGATGACAGCTCCAGAAATAGCACTAAGTCCATGAGAATTAAAATAACTCCACTTAAATTCCTCATTAGTCCAAGAAGAAATAGGTTTAGGATTTATGACATTATCAATAGTGATCGTGGGAGGGGTCTACCCTCTTTCACAAACTAACCAAACTCTCCCATCTATGGCTTTCAAAATGGACCTCATCCAAGCCTTCCAATACGTATAATTGGTACCATCAAAGATGGGCACTCGATTATACAAATTTTCCATTAAAATCAAATTTTTTAAAGATCAACAATTTTCAAAAAGTTTGATATCAAGAGAAAAATATTTTTGAGAAAAAGATCACATAATAAATTTGTGCAATAGGCTCTGATAAAGATTTAAGAGTGCGTTATCTCAATCTTAGTGGAATATTTATATAATTTAGTGTCCAACACACACAATTCTAAATTTTATTTTGTTAACCCTATGACATGCATATAGGCGATAAAGCAAAGAAAATAAACCATGCATTGGACAGAGGAAAATTAAGGAAAAAAACCTTTCGGGTAAAAAAAAAATTATTCAGCACTTTAAAGAGTTTACAAGACTATCGACTTATGATTAGTCATGATTATTGCATTTAAAACTGCATATATTTACGCATTCTAGCATTCCCATGCATGTTATTTCTAGAAATTATGTTGATTTATTATGTAACCCTTATATATATATATATATATATATATATATATATATATATATATATATTGTGTGTGGTCAATTTGAGATTTTATAGGTGTCGAGAATGCAAGAATTGAAGTTTTCTTAGATCCCAGGAAAGTTGTGTTTCTAGTCGCAATGTCAAAGGAAGTTTAGTAAATTCAGCATTCGAGTTTTGATCCACAATCTTCATGAAAGTAGAAGCTCTTCGATCATCTTTGTGTGGCCTCCGACGGTGCATGAATCCGAGATATATCGAAGAAGTTACGAAATATTCTTTGGAGTGATGGCGTAAATAAACCATACCAACCCCTTCCTCATTTTGCAAGCAGGTTCGAATAGATTCGAGCCTCAGGCCGAATCAATCTTTTTTGGTCCAGTATGATGGAAATCATATGAAAATCGATTCGGGTTTCAAACCGAATCGATTCGCCCCAATTTCATTGTATTTACAAGTTTGCCATTTTGAGATTTTCTGGATTTATCCCTTTGTTTTCTCCTCTTGTAAAAGATCAGATATTATTATTAGAAGTTTCCAAGTCTAGAAACTCTTTATTATCTCTCCAAGGTCAAGAGAATTTATGGTTTATTCTTATATGTAAAGCATTGATTACATTGAGTTAATTAGTTTTGATGCAAATATTTGTTCACCTACATCCTCCTTGCTTGCCTTATTAGCTTTAACTAGTATTTATAGCTATCTCTCTTATTGGTTTATTTTAAAATAGATGAATTTTTCAGTTATGATGCTCTTTTTCATGCTTATCTTAGTTTCTATTATGAGTATCTAGACTTTAGGCTGGGGATCACAATCCCACCATGGATGCTTGAACTTTATATTTAGGGTTTAATTTATAATTGTTCGAATGGAACTTCATGTGTTGGTATTAGAGTATCTTAGATTCTTAACTTCCCTTGTCATGCAAGGGTAATGTTTGACGCCTTACTATAATTCCAATCCATCAAGCACCATAACTAATGAACACTTAATCTTCCATTAATGAGTTTAGTCTCTACATGGTTGATGTTCGTACTTAATTAATTATGATTGATTAGAATTAATTTGATCCAATTCCCATCATCTTCTTAGCGAATCCAAGGTGGTATAATGATCCTCAATCCTTTTTATCTCTCGAACTCAAGCTTTTCTTAGATGTTTTCACTGTTTTGTTATTTTTAACTCTTTCACTATTAATAAAACGCATGTTAGGATAGCAGTTGATTAATCTCACCACTTTAAACAAAAAATCATCTTTTACACTTTCCATTTGTGACGTTTAAAGAATATCCGTTCACCCACTTTAGTTCTCTTAGGATAATCCAGTCCCTGGGAAATACTATCCCAGATTTGCCCGGTTACTACTTGTTACGAATGATTTTCACTTGAATCACAAATTATTTTTAGATAATCAAGTTTTTAGCGACGTTGTCGCGGATTGGCAATAATCATAGGTTTCAAGACTTTATCTTTACACTTGTTCGTTCCCTGTGGTCACCGTGATAACACGGTTTCCAAAACTAATCAAAAAATTTCGTAAATGCAAGACGCGATCAACGACAATCTAAATCTCGTTGTGTAATATCAATCTGCTAGAGATCGTTCTGATTAGAGACCATCTCCAATTCCTTCTAATACAATTTCAGAGTATATTGGAGATCACTCTAATCCTACCACCATGGCCGACCATTAGAGCGAACATGGTAGTCGAGGGGAAGTCGCACCTCCCTAGAGCCCAATGAGAGATTGTTTACAACAGGAGAGGACCACCTCTCCGTTGTGCATCAGTTTTCCATATAACGCCATGCAATTACATTTTCATAATGGAATGATTTTGACACCCCGTCTAATTAAATACCGGGTGATCAGTCCTTTATTAAATTAACTCAAAGTTTCCAGTTGGTTCATTCTAAGCATCACTGTCGAAAAATAATTTTCTTTATTAATCACCTAATAAATAATTAAGCTAGTGTGTCAAAACATTTAATTTTTATAACTTAAGACCTATTGTTATGATTTAATATGAAACCATATTCATTAACATGAATAAAATATTAAAATCAAACTGTAACACCCCGCTTAAAATAATAACGGGTGGCCAGCCCTATACTATATTAAATCAGGAGTCTCAGATGGCTCAGTCTCAACATCAACTGTCCGTACTACATAATATACGACTAACTACCCGAAATCATATAAGCGAGATGTTAAAATTAAATAAAATATGCAACAGATGACGAACCAACACTATAACTACTAACGAAGACAAGAAAGATGCATACTAGAATGATGATAAATAAAATTAATAACTACAAATGAATATGCCAGAAGGCGATAAACCCGAATAAGCTGTCGGGTCACAACCAAAACAATAACTGAAATGGAATAAATATAAACATGTATATAAATATCCCTTGGGTACAAACCCGATATACAACATGAATCCTACCTAGATTTTTAAAGAAGAAGGAAGCGACTACATTCTACATCCCGTAACAGTCCGCACCTGTCACGGCTCCCAAGAATCTGGATATAAGGTCATCCGGCATCCATGCGGTAGGACACCTGTAATAGTGTATATATATATATATATATATATATATATATATATACAGGTAGGAGAGAAAAGTAAACGGGTCAGAGCCCGAGTTGTGAAAATATTTAGCAAGTGTGTTAACCGTGCATAATAAATATCGATGCACTTATTTCATAATTAAAGTGGAATCGCACTCTCGTGAAACCCCAACTCACCTCTCATCTAACGGCTAGCACCTATTCGCTTCCTCAAATTTTAGTTAAATTACCCCAATTGTTAGGACAACCTAACTTACCATAGGCCCAGCCTATACCCACGAGATCTGCCTTAATATCGTAACCCCAGAACCCACTCTTTCTAAACACACCATAAATTATTTATTTTCAAACATGTATGCCATGCTAGGCTTAATGAATTCCGGTTTCTAATTTATCCAATTATTTTTCTTAATAAGTTACCCATATGCATTTGGGTTGAATCATATGATTAAATTTCTAAATAATAGGTATGCAAAATTATTATTGACAAAACTTCTCTCCAATCTCAACGTTGCACTACGTTTCGTGCGTGGGGTGTCTCGCAAAGCGAAATCCAATCAAGGAACCACTCTGTTACACTACTCCCTGTCAACGTCGATACTAGAGATACATGATGCCATACCTAATTATAGACATAAATTTTCTCCAATCTCAACATTGCACTACGTTTCATGCGTGAGGTGTCTCGCAAAGCGAAATCAAAACAAGGAACCACCCCGTTACACCACTCCTTGACAATGTCGATCCTAGAGATCCATTATGCCATACATAAAATACTTCTAAATTTAGATTACCATACAAGAACAACTCAAAGTCTCCAAATGATATCCTTGGGATGATGTAACCGAAATATTCCTTAAATGGGATACATCAACCCCCATCAATCTAGTACACCATAATCATCCAAGATGAACTCCATTAAGATTCCATATCCTTTCACCTCGGATATATAAATATATATATATATATATATATATATATATATATATATATATATATATATATATATATAGGCATTTATTCTAACCATATATATATATATACCATCATCCAATCCCATAACCAAGTGTACATACTACATATGATGTACAAGGGCCATGCACATAATATACCCGGCGATATATATCGCCGATAAACTGCACCATGCTATCATCTACCCAGTGCTCGGCTCACGTAGCAATACTGGGGACCACCTGGTGGGGATCCACGACACCCACCTCGTGATATACTCACACACACGACGTCCCGGGAAGCGGTCATATCTCCTAACCGGTCAATGAGATGAGACATACCCACCACATCCCACCCCAAAAATATATATCACAAATAACACACTGGACGACTATGACCTGGGGAATATCCACACCCGGCTCTTTGAACCAGGATGCTCACCCTCTACACACGCAACTTCCCAATGATAGCATGAGCGGGGTATGCTTAACCACATAAGTTTATATATCGTTCACATGCACAATATATACATATCCATATGATCCCATCATATGATCAAACATTAAACCATCTTATACGGTTTAAATATCCATATCATAAATATATATCCATATATTCATATCCATACAGATATATATACACATATTCACATATCTATATATCTATATATATAAACTAATTCTCGTTCATGTGAATAAGATATATAAACTCGGCTATAAGTATACATAATCCTCAATATACAAGCCGTCACCACGAACTCATTTAATTTACCTCGATATGTGAATAAAATCCCTCACTTGAAGCATATTCATCCATTTTCCTATGATGAATAGTCTCCCAAAAACATATGTTTATATTCAACATTTCGGTTATCACCCAAACTCCAATGCAGGAAACCATCACTACACGTCTCCTCTATATTCAAAAGTACACAATTATCTCTAGTACTATTTGACCATTGGCATATACATGACTAATAGTCTACAAACCTCAACTTATCCCAACCTCATTTCAAGTGTTAGAATCCCAATGGTTACTTCCACTCAATTGTGTATAACTATCCTGACTAGAATTTATGCTACCACTTATTCTAGATGATAGTACGATCCAAATCGTTCTCAATTTCACCTATGGTTCAATTTATTTTATGAACCCTTAATCCTATTGGGTTACCTATTGTTCCTTAATTTAAATGTTTCTAAGGATACGTGACTCATTTCTCTCTTCGGTCCCCCAAGCCTTAATTGCAATAGAATCCTATTTACCATAAGGATTTGGCACTACCCTCGGCTTACAATTACGATCCATGCCCTCGCAACTCTCTCTTTAAGAGTTCTTAACTTCACATGCTATCTAGACTCACTCTTGATCTAATATTAGGATTTCCGTCCCCAATGAGATTTCTCACTATCTCTATGCACAACTCTAATGCTTATACATATATTTTCCCCAAACTATTTTAAGAAGTCCCCATGATCCTAACATGGGATAAACCCCTTGTAAGTCTCCAAAATATATCTCTTACCTTATAAAAGAAGGCCCCTAATCAATAAATCCAACCAAAAATGGTTAGAGATCATCCTAGAAAAACCCCATAAAACAGCCATGTTTTCGAATCGATTCGGTCTCAAGGGCGAATCGATTCGCTCCAACTGCGAATTAATTCGGTCTAAGCGACCTAGTACTCTACCACAAACCGAATCGATTCGCCTTGGGTCCGAATCGATTCGGTCATGCAGACCTGCTAATTTTTCCTAGGCCGAATCGATTCGCTAAAGGGGGGAATCGATTCGGGTCTGCAGAATTTGAAGGGTTCTTCTTCTTTATAGAAACCTACAAATTTAAAACCCTAAAATTTCTATTCTAACCTCCAAATCTTTATCACCGCATGATTCTAAGCCAGTAAATCAACCCAAAGTTGATCCCAACCATTTTTACACCATTTAAACCCATATTTAAACATTGATTTCAAGATTTAACCCAAAAATCTAGGATTTGATATTTATACCCAAAAACCATTTCTTTAACCCACAAATTATGAAATAAAATACACAAATGACTTATTTAGCAAGATTAAACACTTGCCTCAGATTTCTAGAGGTGGGATCGTCCTCGATGTCGCGATTGGGCCAGAAATCTCCAACCTTTCTTCCTCTCTCTCTTCTTTTCTCCTTCTTTCCATCTTCTTTTCTATTTCTCTCTTTCTCAAATGAGAAGGCTTCATCCGTAAGCCTTTAAATCCCTTAAAACAATAAACCCAATTTTAAATGACTCGTTTACTCCAATTCGAGTCAAACTAATTTAAAATATTCCGGAGCCGAAATAAAACCCAATGACAGTCATTTTGACTATCTCGACCCTTCCGGGATCGATGGTACCCCCAAAATCACCATCCGGAATACTTTGAAATATTCTCTATTTTTGGGCCTCAATTTTCAAATTTTGAAATTCTCCAATTAAATTAAATTTTAATATCCCAAAAATTTAATTTCTCGGTCTCCAAAGTCACGGGTTGTTACATACTTCCCCCTTTACAAAAATTTCGCCCGCGAAATTTAAGATATGCCTGGGACCTCAATCTCATCTAGTCCTTACATCAACCCTTAGGATCACTATACCGATTTTTTCTAGTTCTCACGTCGAACCATATAGATTTTAAAACAACTACTACCCAGGGCACCCATACACCCAGTACCCGAGCTTAACTCGTAGAATTATAGTCAGGCTCCAATTGCCTTAAATCGTAATATAACTATTACCAATATAATCTATAATAACATACTAAATATATAAAAGTTTGAAATTCCCAATGGTTAAACTCTTCTCAATTCCTGACACTAGCCACCTTCGTGGGGGGGAGGTCTCGCAAGCGAAATCCAAACAAGGAACCCTCCCAATACACTACTGTGTAGCTAGTTCGGGGATTGAGATTAGTTGAACCAGGGTTAAGGTTTTATAAAAATATTTTCATATTTAAGATATTTCCCGAAGGCCTATATAACAATATAAAATAAATCAATTCCCGCGTCTTTCGACATGCCAAACAAACACCTTATGTTTAGGACATAAGTCCTTAACAAATACAAAGCACTAACTAATATCTGGTCCTCAAAACTAGCACAACTATGAGCTAAATCCTCCGCGTAACAACGAGTCTACTAACCTTGAACCTCTCAGGTATAAAATTCCCCTACTTCAAATCAACACCTTTGCATAAAATAAATGATTCCCTCATTGGAACACTACAATTACACGCCCTAAGCTATCCATAAGACAATAGTCTTATAACCACTAGTCAACAAACTCTAATTGTTTTACTTCATCCGTGGATCTTTACTTAGAATCCTATACTTCTTCCAAGACAATCATTATTCTTAAACCAATTTCTCCATAAGAGAAACATCTTCCTCAAAATCCTTCCTAACCATTTTGAAGGATAAAACACGATTGCGACTACCGAAAATTCCCTCAGTCCTACGCAATGAACCTGAGTCTCCAATTTCTTACTCCCTCTTCCCAGAAGGCAATACTCCCGATATTGGGATAACTCCACACACCTCGCGTCGGGAAAAGTCACCAACACCAGGTTTCCTAACAAAGGTTGACAGGTTTCCCAATCTAAACCTCCCAAGGAATACACTATATACCTCTCCTCAGACTTACCTTACTAAGTCCAAGATTCCCATACGAGTAGATTTCCTTTTCTTACTCAGCCACCGATAGAACACCCTGAACCACTGCTAGATTTCTCTTTCTTATAACTCCACCGGAATCCGGATAAACAAATACCCCTGATCAAAGGGTACCCAAAATCTGTTTTGGGTATCGTATCTCTATTCTTGTCCTTTCCTAGGCGACATACTCTTGGTGATGTCTGAAACGAGAGAACCTATTATCAGAATGTCGATCAAGTGAATACACTTCAAAGAAGAAGATTAGCGCCGTGAACACAACAGTCCTAATAGTAGGACTTTATATCAAGAACGTTAACGGAAGAACGCAGAAAACTCGCACAGATCCTAAAGACTCTAGAACCTGATGCTCTGATACCATCTATAACACCCCGCTTAAAATAATAACGGGTGGCCAGCCCTATACTATATTAAATCAGGAGTCTCAGATGGCTCAGTCTCAACATCAACTGTCCGTACTACATAATATACGACTAACTACCCGATATCATATAAGCGAGATGTTAAAATTAAATAAAATATGCAACAGATGACGAACCAACACTATAACTACTAACTAAGACAAGAAAGATGCATACTAGAATGATGATAAATAAAATTAATAACTACAAATGAATGCGCTAGAAGGAGATAAACCCGAATAAGCTGTCGGGTCACAGCTAAAATAATAACTGGAATGGAATAAATATAAACATGTATATAAATATACCTTGGGTACAAACCCGATATACAACATGAATCCTACCTAGATTTTTAAAGAATTAGGAAGCGACTACATTCTACATCCCGCAACAGTCCGCACCTGTCACGGCTCCCAAGAATCTGGATAGAAGGTCATCCGGCATCCATGCGGTAGGAAACCTGTAATAGTATATATATATATATATATATATATATATATATATATATACAGGCAGGAGAGAAAAGTAAACAGGTCAGAGCCCGAGTTGTGAAAATATTTAGCAAGTGTGTTAACCGTGCATAATAAATATCGATGCACTTATTTCATAATTAAAGTGGAATCGCACTCTCGTGAAACCCCAACTCACCTCTCATCTATAGGCGCGCACCTATTCGCGTCCTCAAATTTTCGTTAAATTACACCAATTGTTAGGACAACCTAACTCACCATAGGCCCAGCCTATACCCACGAGATCTGCCTTACTATCGTAACCCCAGAACCCACTCTTTCTAAACACACCATAAATTATTTATTTTCAAACATGTATGCCATGCTAGGCTTAATGGATTCCGGTTTCTAATTTATCCAATTATAATTCTTAATAAGTTACCCATATGCATTTGGGTTGAATCATATGATTAAATTTCTAAATAATAGGTATGCAAAATTATTATTGACAAAACTTCTCTCCAATCTCAACGTTGCGCTACGTTTCGTGTGTGGGGTGTCTCACAAAGCGAAATCCAAACAAGGAACCACTCCGTTACACTACTCCTTGTCAACGTTGATAGTAGTGATCCATGATGCCATACCTAATTATAGCCAGAACTTTTCTCCAATCTCAACATTGCACTACGTTTCGTGCGTGGGGTGCCTCGCAAAGCGAAATCCAAACAAGGAACCACCCCGTTACACCACTCCTTGACAATGTCGATCCTAGAGATCCATTATGCCATACATAAAATACTTCTAAATTTAGATTACCATACAAGAACAACTCAAAGTCTCCAAATGATATCATTGGGATGATGTAATCGAAATATTCCTTAAATGGGATACATCAACCCCCATCAATCTAGTACACCATAATCATCCAAGATGTACTCCATAAAGATTCCATATCCTTTCACCTCAGATATATAAATATATATATAGGCATTTATTCTAACCATATATATATATACCATCATCCAATCCCATAACCAAGTGTACATACTACATATGATGTACAAGGGCCATGCACATAATATACCCGGCTATATATATCGCTGATAAACTGCACCATGCTATCATCTTCCCAGTGCCTGGATCACGTAGCAATACTGGGGACCACCTGGTGGGGATCCACGACACCCACCTCGTGATATACTCACACACACGACGTCCCGGTAATTGGTCATAGCTCCTAAACGGTCAATGAAACGAGACATAACTACCACGTCCCACCCCAAAAATATATATCACATAATAACACACTGGACGACTATGACCTGGGGAATATCCACACCCTTCTCTTTGAGCCAGGATGCTCACCCTCTACGCGCGCAACTTCCCAATGATAGCATGAGCGGGGTATGCTTAACCACATATGTATATATATCGTTCACATGCACAATATGTACACATCCATATGATCCCATCATATGATCAAACATTAAACCATCATATACGGTTTAAATATCCATATCATAAATATATATCCATATATTCATATCCATACAGATATATATACACATATTCACATATCCATATATCTATATATATAAACTAATTCTCATTCGTGTGAATAAGATATATAAACTCGGCTATAAGTATACATAATCCTCAATATACAAGCCGTCACCACAAACTCATTTAATTTACCTCGATATGTGAATACAATCCCTCACTTGAAGCATATTCATCCATTTTCCTATGATGAATAGTCTCCCAAAAACATATGTTTATATTCAACATTTCGGTTATCACCCAAACTCCAATGCAGGAAACCATCACTACACGTCTCCTCTATATTCAAGAGTACAAAATTATCTCTAGTACTATTTGACCATTGGCATATACATGACTAATAGTCTACAAACCTCAACTTATCCCAACCTCATTTCAAGTGTTGGAATCCCAATGGTTACTTCCACTCAATTGTGTATAACTATCCTGACTAGAATTTATGCTACCACTTATTCTAGATGATATTACGATCCAAATCGTTCCCAATTTCAGATATGGTTAAATTTATTTTATGAACCCTTAATCCTATTGGGTTACCTATTGTTCCTTAATTTAAATGTTTCTAAGGATACGTGACTCATTTCTCTCTTCGGTCCCCCAAGCCTTAATTGCAATAGAATCCTATTTACCATAAGGATTTGGCACTACCCTCGGCTTACAATTACGAGCCATGCCCTCGCAACTCTCTCTTTAAGAGTTCTTAACTTCACATCCTATCTAGACTCACTATATAATATTAGGATTTTCGTCCCCAATGAGATTTCTCACTATCTCTATGCACAACTCTAATGCATACACATATATTTTCCCCAAACCATTTCAAGAAGTCCCCATGATCCTAACATGGGAGAAACCCCTTGTAAGTCTCCAAAATATATCTCTTACCTCATAAAAGAAGGCCCCTAATTAATAAATCCAACCAAAAAGGGTTAGAGATCATCCTAGAAAAACCCCATAAAATAGCCATGTTTCCGAATCGATTCGGCCTGGCCCGAATCGATTCGGTCTCAAGGGCGAATCGATTCGCTCCAATTTCGAATTGATTCGGTCCAAGGGACCTGGTACTCTGCCTCAAACCGAATCGATTCGCCTTGGGTCCGAATCGATTCGGTCATGCAGACCTGCTAATTTTTCCTAGGCCGAATCGATTCGCTAAAGGGGGGAATCGATTCGGTTCTGCGAAATTTGAAGGGTTCTTCTTCTTCATAGAAACCTAAAAATTTTAAACCCTAAAATTTCTATTCTAACCTCCAAATCTTTATCACCGCATGATTCTAAGCCAGTAAATCAACCCAAAGTTGATCCCAACCATTTTTACACCATTTAAACCCATATTTAAATATTGATTTCAAGATATAACCCAAAAATCTAGGTTTTGATATTTATACCCAAAAACCATTTCTTTAACCCAGAAATTATGAAATAAAATACACAAATGACTTATTTAGCAAGATTAAACACTTGCCTCAGATTTCTAGAGATGGGATCGTCCTCGATGTCGCGGTTGGGCCGGAAATCTCCAAGATTTTCTTCCTCTCTCTCTCTTCTTTTCTCCTTCTTTCCATCTTCTTTTCTATTTCTCTCTTTCTTAAATGAGAAGGCTTCATCCGTAAGCCTTTAAATCCCTTAAAACAATAAACCCAATTTTAAATGACTCGTTTACTCCAATTCGAGTCAAACTGACTTAAAAATATTTCGGAGCCGAAATAAAACCCAATGACAGTCATTTTGACTATCTCGACCCTTTCGGGATCGATGGTACCCTCAAAATCATCATCCGGAATACTTTGAAAGATTCTCTATTTTTGGGCCTCAATTTCCAAATTTTAAAATTCTCCAATTAAATTAAATTTTATTTTCCCAAAAATTTAATTTCTCGGTCTCCAAAGTCACGGGTGGTTACATACTTCCCTCCTTACAAAAATTTCGCCCGCGAAATTTAAGATATGCCTGGGACCTCAATCTCATCTAGTCCTTACATCAACCCTTAGGATCACTATACCGGTCCTTTCTAGTTCTCACGTCGAACCATATACATTTTAAAACAACTACTACCTAGGGCGCCCATACACCCAGTACCCGAGCTTAACTCGTAGAATTATAGTCAGGCTCCAATTGCCTCAAATCGTAATATAACTATTACCAATATAATCTATAATAACATACTAAATATATAAAAGTTTGAAATTCCCAATGGTTAAACTCTTCTCAATTCCTGACACTAGCCACCTTCGTGTGGGGGAGGTCTCGCAAGCGAAATCCAAACAAGGAACCCTCCCAATACACTACTGTGTAGCTAGTTCAGGGATTGAGATTAGTTGAACCAGGGTTCAGATTTTATAAAAAGATTTTCATATTTTAGATATTGCCCGAAGGCCTATATAACAATATAATATAAATCAATTCCAGCGTCTTTCGACATGCCAAACAAACAACTTATGTTTAGGACATAAGGCCTCAACAAATACAACGCACTAACCAATATTTAGTCCTCAAAACTAGCACAACTATGAGCTAAATCCACTGCTTAACAACGAGTCTACTAACCTTGAACCTCTTAGGTATAAAATTTCCCTACTTCAAATCAACACCTTTCCATAAAATAAATTATTCCCTCATTGGAACACTACAATTACACGCCCTAACCTATCCATAAGACAATAGTCTTATAACCACTAGTCAACAAACTCCAATTGTTTTACTTCATCCGTGGATCTTTATTTAGAATCCTCTACTTCTTCCAGGACAATCATTATTCTTAAACCTATTTCTCCATAAGAGAAACATCTTCCTCAAAATCCTTCCTAACCATTTTGAAGGATAAAACACGATTGCGACTACCGAAAATTCCCTCAGTCCTACGCAACGAACCTGAGTCTCCAATTTCTTACTCCCTCTTACCAGAAGGCAGTACTCCCGATATTGGGATAACTCCACACACCTCGCGTCGAGAAACGTCATCAACACCAGGTTTCCTAACAAAGGTTGACAGGTTTCCCAATCTAAACCTCCCAAGGAATACACTATATACCTCTCCTCAGACTTACCTTACTAAGTCCAAGATTCCCATCCGAGTAGATTTCCTTTTCTTACTCAGCCACCGATAGAACACCCTGAACCACTGCTAGAGTTCTCTTTCTTATAACTCCACCGGAATTGGGATAAACAAATACCCCTGATCAAAGCGTACCCAAAATCTGTTTTGGGTATCGTATCTCTATTCTTGTCCTTTCCTAGGCGACATACTCTTGGTGACGTCTGAAACGAGAGCAATTGTTATCACAACGTCGATCAAGTGAATACACTTCACAGAAGAAGATAAGCGCAGTGGACACAACAGTCCTAATAGTAGGGCTTTATATCAAGAACGTTAACGGAAGAACGCGAAAAACTCACACAGATCCTAAAGACTCTAGAACCTGATGCTCTGATACCATCTATAACACCCCGCTTAAAATAATAACGGGTGGTCAGCCCTATACTATATTAAATCAGGGGTCTCAGATGGCTCTGTCTCAACATCAACTGTCCGTACTACATAATATACGACTAACTACCCGATATCATATAAGCGAGATGTTAAAATTAAATAAAATATGCAACAGATGACGAACCAACACTATAACTACTAACGAAGACAAGAAAGATGCATACTAGAATGATGATAAATAAAATTAATAACTACAAATGAATATGCCAGAAGGAGATAAACCCGAATAAGCTGTCGGGTCAGCCAAAAGAATAACTGAAATGGAATAAATATAAACATGTATATAAATATCCCTTGGGTACAAACCCGATATACAACATGAATCCTACCTAGATTTTTAAAGAAGTAGGAAGCGACTACATTCTACATCCCGCAACAGTCCGCACCTGTCACGGCTCCCAAGAATCTGGATAGAAGGTCATCCGGCATCCGTGCGGTAGGACACCTGTAATAGTATATATATATACACAGGCAGGAGAGAAAAGTAAACGGGTCAGAGCCCGAGTTGTGAAAATATTTAGCAAGTGTGTTAACCGTGCATAATAAATATCGATGCACTTATTTCATAATTAAAGTGGAATCGCACTCTCGTGAAACCCCAACTCACCTCTCATCTAACGGCGCGCACCTATTCGCGTCCTCAAATTTTAGTTAAATTACCCCAATTGTTAGGACAACCTAACTTACCATAGGCCCAGCCTATACCCACGAGATCTGCCTTACTATCGTAACCCCAGAACCCACTCTTTCTAAACACACCATAAATTATTTATTTTCAAACATGTATGCCATGCTAGGCTTAATGGATTCCGATTTCTAATTTATCCAATTATAATTCTTAATAAGTTACCCATATGCATTTGGGTTGAATCATATGATTAAATTTCTCAATAATAGGTATGAAAAATTATTATCGACAAAACTTCTCTCAAATCTCAACGTTGCGCTACGTTTCGTGCGTGGGGTGTCTCGCAAAGAGAAATCCAAACAAGGAACCACTATGTTACACTACTCCTTGTCAACGTCGATACTAGAGATCCGTGATGCCATACCTAATTATAGACATAACTTTTCTCCAATCTCAACATTGCACTACGTTTCGTGTGTGGGGTGTCTCGCAAATCGAAATCCAAACAAGGAACCACCCCGTTACATTACTCCATGACAATGTCGATCCTGGAGATCCATTATGCCATACATACAATACTGCTAAATATAGATTACCATACAATAACAACTCAAAGTCTCCAAAGGATATCCTTGGGATGATGTAACCGAAATATTCCTTAAATGGGATACATCAACCCCCATCAATCTAGTACACCATAATCATCCAAGATGTACTCTATAAAGATTCCATATCCTTTCACCTCGGATATATAAATATATATATAGGCATTTATTCTAACCATATATATATATACCATCATCCAATCCCATAACCAAGTGTACATACTACATATGATGTACAAGGGCCATGCACATAATATACCCAGCTATATATATCGCCGATAAACTGCACCATGCTATCATCTTCCCAGTGCCTGGCTCACGTAGCAATACTGGGGACCACCTGGTGGGGATCCACGACACCCACCTCGTGATATACTCACACACACGACGTCCCGGGAAGCGGTCATAGCTCCTAACCGGTCAATGAGACGAGACATACCCACCACGTCCCACCCCAAAAATATATATCACATAATAACACACTGGACGACTATGACCTAGGGAATATAAACACTCTGTTCTTTGAGCCAGGATTCTCACCCTCTACGCGCGCAACTTCCCAATGATAGTATGAGCGGGGTATGCTTAACCACATAAGTATATATATTGTTCACATGCACAATATATACACATCCATATGATCCCATTATATGATCAAACATTAAACCATCATATACGGTTTAAATATCCATATCATAAATATATATCCATATATTCATATCCATACAGATATATATACACATATTCACATATCCATATATCTATATATATAAACTAATTCTTGTTCACGTGAATAAGATATATAAACTCGGCTATAAGTATACATAATCCTCAATATACAAGCCGTCACCACAAACTCATTTAATTCACCTCGATATGTGAATAAAATCCCTCACTTGAAGCATATTCATCCATTTTCCTATGATGAATAGTCTCCCAAAAACATATGTTTATATTCAACATTTCGGTTATCACCCAAACTCCAGTGCATGAAACCATCACTATACGTCTCCTCTATATTCAAAAGTACATAATTATCTCTAGTACTATTTGACCATTGGCATATACATGACTAATAGTCAACAAACCTCAACTTATCCCAACCTCATTTCAAGTGTTAGAATCCCAATGGTTACTTCCACTCAATTGTGTATGACTCTCCTGACTAGAATTTATGCTACCACTTATTCTAGATGATAGTACGATCCAAATCGTTCCCAATTTCACCTACGGTTCAATTTATCTTATGAACCCTTAATACTATTGGGTTACCTATTGTTCCTTAATTTAAATGTTTCTAAGGATACGTGACTCATTTCTCTCTTCGGTCCCCCAAGCATTAATTGCAATAGAATCCTATTTACCATAAGGATTTGGCACTACCCTCGGCTTACAATTACAAGCCATGCCCTCGCAACTCTCTCTTTAAGAGTTCTTAACTTCACATCCTATCTAGACTCACTCTTGATCTAATATTAGGATTTCCGTCCCCAATGAGGTTTCTCACTATCTCTATGCACAACTATAATGCATACACATATATTTTCCCCAAACTATTTCAAGAAGTCCCCATGATCTTATCATGGGAGAAACCCCTTGTAAGTCTCCAAACTATATCTCTTACCTCATAAAAGAAGGCCCCTAATCATTAAATCCAACCAAAAAGGGTTAGAGTTCATCCTAGAAAAACCCCATAAAACAGCCCTATTTCCGAATCAATTCGGCCTAGCCCGAATCGATTCGGTCTCACGGGCGAATCGATTTGCTCAAAGGGACCTGGTACTCTGGCTTAAACCCATTCGATTCGCCTTGGTTACGAATCGATTCGGCCATGCAGACCTGGCAATTTTTCCTAGGCCAAATCGATTCGCTAAAGGGGAGAATCGATTCGGGTCTGCAAAATTTGAAGGGTTCTTCTTCTTCATAGAAACCCACAAATTTTAAACCCTAAAATTTCTATTCTAACCTCCAAATCTTTATCGCCGCATGATTCTAAGCCAGTAAATCAACTCAAAGTTGGTCCCAACCATTTAAACCCATATTTAAACATTGATTTCAAGATTTAACCCAAAAATTTAGGTTTTGATATTTGTACCCAAAAACCATTTCTTTAACCCACAAATTATGAAATAAAATACACAAATGACTTATTTAGCAAGATTAAACACTTGCCTCAGATTTGTAGAGGTTGGATCGTCCTCGATGTCGCGGTTGGGCCGGAAATCTCCAAGCTTTTCTTCCTCTCTCTCTTCTTTTCTCCTTCTTTCCTTATTCTTTTCTATTTCTCTCTTTCTCAAATGAGAAGGCTTCATCCATAAGCCTTTAAATCCCTTAAAACAATAAACCCAATTTTAAATGTTAATACACACTTTAAATGACTCGTTTACTCCAATTCAAGTCAAATTGACTTAAAAATATTCCGAAGCCGAAATAAAACCCAATGACAGTCATTTTGACTATCTCGACCCTTCCGGGATCGATGGTACCCTCAAAATCACCATCCTAAATACTTTGAAATATTCTCTATTTTTGGGCCTCAATTTCCAAATTTTAAAATTCTCCAAATAAATTAAATTTTATTTTCCCAAAAATTTAATTTCTCGGTCTCCAAAGTCACGGGTTGTTACACAAACCATCCAAATGAAATAACCAAACTAGATTAACCAATCCAAATAATATATCCCAAATCGCAGGACAAAGAAATAAATTAAAATAATCCCAACAATAGCTGAATACTGAAATAATAAAGAGTACAAGTCTCTCTCTGAACTAAATGAAATAAGGAAATGAGCGACACATGCTCTAAATAGTAATGAATAAATAGGAGATTGAGAAGACAAGGTTGAAGTCGTCTACTGCAAGGACCTGCAACTCCCACACTAGCTGCATCACGTCAGCGGTCCAAAGATCTAATCCTCACGCCCCTGTGGCTGGGAACCTGTAACACAAACACACACACACACACACACACACACACACACACACACACACACATATATATATATATATATATACAAGAGAAAGAAGAGATGGCAGGAAACGGGTCAAAGCCCGAGTGTAAAACAACTTTAAAATAGTTTAGCAAGTATTTAAAATGCTCACCAGTTGATATTACATACATGTTAGTACTTCGACACTCACTTGGGAATTCTCACCCCTCAACTAGTGTGCACGCCTGACGTACTACTAAACTAATCTAGATAAAACTAACCTGACTTACTAGTTTAACCCAATTTCCCTTCACCAACCTTTGTTCAAGTAATTGCATCACTAAGTTATATCCGATAACCTTTTCTTATGAATCAATTAAACCATTTATGTTCATCTCAATACAGTCTTATGTTCTCATCCACTTAATTTATTTAATATAAATTATTCCATTTTATCTACTTACAAGCACAGTAAATTAATCATAGGTATATATATTTATCACTCATAATATATATACTAATAGGGCACCCCACATAAATCTTTGGTGCAGGCATACTCTGCCCCGTATCTCACGTACAAAGGGAAATACTAGTTCGGAATCACTTTCGAACTGTATTAACACAAAACACACATATTGAAGGCGAAGCATAGTTCCCAGTCACTAAGAGGTCAGCACATACCCTCACGTCTCTTAGGACCGTCTGACTATCATTCTCAGATAGGCTGTCTCCAGGGATGCTATGTTCTAGGGTACAAGTCAATATCCCCTATAAAGGTCCAATCGAGATAAGATTGTCCCGGTGCAGAACCTCCGTGATAGCAAGTAGCGCGGGTATGATTACACACAAATATACAATATTATATATATATACGTGCACCCATATATATATTCATATTATTCAGCTAGGTACGCCTAAGACCCATAATATATTCTAGCCATGCGTAGCATATAACACCCGAGTTCTACGTATAAGTAAATCATTCCTTTTATTCGCTTAATTACTGCAAATCCCTAAGTACTTCTCGACTCTCGAAGTGTAACCTCTAGATAAATATAAAATCAGTAGGTGTACCCTCACTACTCTAATGGTCTATGTCTTTTTTAATTCTCACAAGACCTACTATAACGTACGTATGATTTCCCACTCAATTTATATTCTCAAAAACCCACGGTTAATTCTCATATAAACTCGTCTTACCCGGACCCTACTTATACCCAACTGGTCCTTCTCATGTCCCATTAAGATATTTATATCATTTCCAAAGGCCCTTACCGATTGGGATTGGATTAACATTAAAAGGGGAAAAGTTTCCATTTTCCAAGAGGAGTCGATCGATCGATGAAGGGAGTCCATCTATCAATCCAGTCGATCGATCGACATTCTTGAGTCGAGCGATCGATCAGGCAGTTATTGCCCATATTTCTGCAAATCAAACCTACGAGTTTCCTTAACATAAATCCTCAAAACCTCTATTAATTTGTCCCAAACTCCCAACCAATAAAGCCAACGGTTATATCATCCTACATACATGATTTCTAACGTAAAATATATACGAATTCATCAAGGGCCATCAATTAAAAGGTTAATTCAAATAAATAAATCAAGAACTCTATTTTTATCATCATGATCAATATCTTCCTAATTGTTTCATAATTTAACCTCTATTGTACATCAATTTCGTAGTCAATCGTCTAAATATAATAATAGGGTTGTCCTTAAATGATTTTTATTCAGAATTTCAATATAAATCTCCCAAATCTCATTTATCTTTCATGAAAACATAATTTATTATCTCCTACACTAGATTGGATGTGTTATCAACTAAAGACCAGGAAGTTAGATACTTTCCTAGAAATCGAAGGTCTGATCCGACTAATTAGAGTGGTATAGGAACGATCCCCTTCTTCCTATCTACATGTTGGTGGTGGAATTTGTGAGAGTGATGTATGGTTGGTGGCTCTCCTCCATGGAAGCCTTTTCTCTTCTCTCTTCCTTATCCTCTCTGCAACTCTAATGTTTCTAACCCTCGAGGACTCCTACTTTCATCTGATATAAGCCTTCAATTTTCGTCCATAATTAAGGCCTAAAATTTTAAATTACCAAAATGCCCTCCCGGGTTACCTATTAGGCCTAAAAACGTCTCGAGACTCAAACTAAGCCCCCGGGTACACTTTTCTAACTATCTCAACCCTTCCCAACACATTGACGCACTCTAAATGACCATATGGGCAACTAATAATTAATTCCCTTTTTATGCCATTAATTTAGTCCCGACACGACACATGCGCGTCCTGACTTAATTTCTATGATTGTCGTATTATTCACCCACGAAAATTTTAATAAATTCAATCTCATATATTACTTTACTCATCTAGTAATATTCAACACAATTTTTACCAATAATTACTAACTCTCGTCATGCTAGTAAATATTTATTTTAAAATTCAGATTAATATTAAATTAATTTATCCCAATTTAATTTAATTAATTTCATAATTTAAAGGCCATAAAAATAAGGAGTATTACAATTATTCAATTATTACCCACATACCACGGCATGGAAAGTGATCAATCGTACTTACATGTCGGGGAGTTTGATGAAGTGTGAGCTACCTTTAGAGATCAAAGTTGTCCACTTGATGTCACACGACTCAAACTCTTTCCATTCTCTCTCAAGGACAAAGATAAAACTTGGATTTGGTCCTTAGCTCTAGATTATATAGGAAGTTGGCACTACATGAAAGCGCAATTTGGGAAGAAGTTCTTTCATACCCACCGCACCAACTCTCTTAAGGGTCAAATTCAAACCTTTTCCCAAGGCGAGGGTGAGACCTTTGAGAGATGTTGGGAGAGATTTAATAAGCTATTGAATAAATTCCCCCGCCACTAATTCGAAAAATGGAGACTCATATCCTTTTTCCATAATGGGCTTACACTTAATGCCAAATAAATGGTGGAGGCTATGTGCTCCGGAGAATTCTTCCATTTAGATCTGGATGACGTCGAGGCTCATTTCAAGTATTATTCCAAAACCACCCAAGCTTGGGATACTTTGGACCCAAACAAAGTTAATCCGCGATCTTCCATTCCACCCTCCTCTAGCCCTGGGATATATCACCTCACCGATGAGGATGAAATGCAAATGAGGATTGATAAATTATCAAAGAAAGTTGAGGAGTTCGGATTGAAGAGTTGACCACCTATCGTTCCAACGAATTCATCAATCGAGGAGTTGTGTACCATTTGCGACACTAATGGTCATCTGACAAGAAGTTTCCTATGACACCCCACCTAATTAAATACCGGGTGATCAGTCCTTTATTAATTAAATCAGAATATCGAGTTGGTTCAGATTATGCATCATTGTCGAAAATTTTGCTATTAAAAACTAACCACCTAATATTTAGAAAGGTTGATGTCAAAATTTTATCTTTTCAATTAATATAAAACCATTTAAGGAAAATAACTAAATCATTCACCATTCATTCCAATCTCATAAGAAATGAAATAACTGACATAATAAAAGGGATTGGAGTAAACGCTTCTAGCTTAAAGTCAAATACAAAAGTCCAACTAAATAAATCCAACAACTGAAGAGTAAATAACTACGTCCGTAATCTCTAAACCTCTGAATAGAAAAGCGGACAACATGCTCAACTAATAAAAATAACTCAAAAGTGAGAAATGATAGACATAAAGGCTTCTACTACATAACTCCTGTAACCTCCACATCAACTACAGCTCGTCGAATGAATGGAACTTCTAAGCCTGGTGTCCCTGTGGCTGGGCACCTAAAATAATTTGATAAGAAAAAGAGATTTGCAAAAAACGGGTCAGAGCCCGAGTTGAAAACAGTTTAAATTAGCAAGTGCTTAAATGAATTATTAGCACATATATTATTCATGTTAGGTTATCTTACTCACTTGAGGTGCTCACCTCTCATCTAACGTTCACACCTAGTATACTTCCCAATCCTATTAGTTCCTATTCCCATACAATCTAGTCCTTCATGAATAGTATCTACTTCTAGACCAATATCGTTCCCATGTTTTTCCCTCACAATATAATATATATAATCGATCTCTCTTTAGAAGAAAAAGACACTTTTCGTTTAATACAATTAAGTGTTCGTTACTTAATTCATATTAGATTTTATTATTGATTCTGCCTACTTAATTCATACAGTAGATGTCATCACAAGTATATATATATATATATATATATATATACACACACACAATACTATACCCCAAGACGTAGCTGCGGTGCCTGCATACCCTGCTATCATGTCCCATTGCATCGCTCATTGCATAATGGACTAAAGGTTCAATCTCTCGCAAAACATCAAAACAAAACACGTATATTGGAGGTGAACATAGTCCCAAGCCTATGGGCTATGCACATACCTACACACCCATATGACCATCATCACTATCGTTCTCACAGATAGTTCGTACCTAGGTTCAATTCTCTAGTGGTATAAGTCAATATCCCACCCGAAGGATCCTCGTGGCATGATTCTCCACAACGCGCAACCTCCGCTCGATAGCAAGCAGCGTAGGTATGTTATACACATAATATTTCAATAAATAAGTATACACACAGCTTATTATATTTATTAGGTATTCACGTAACCTAAGTTCTTGAGTTTATATGTAGTATATTCATCCTTACTACCCATAATACTTTAATTGTACGATTTACCTCTCTACCATATATACTCTTTAAGGTTCTCTCATTCCAACCCATTTCCTTAGCAGTTACACAATTTATCTCACTACTATATCATTAAAAGAAGCTACTCTAGGATAGAGTAGGTTCTAATCTCCCACTTAAAGGAACCTACAAGGGTTCTTAACTCATTTGGGCAAAATTGGAGTTTCTGAAATCTCGTTAAAACCTGGGGATTCTCGTTCTAACGAGGTCGTCGAACAATGTCGTTCGAACGAGTTTCTCACTTCGAACGAACTCTAAAATTTTGTTGGTAATCTCGTTGGAATTTTCGTTCGAAGTCTCGTTCGAACTAGGAACAACTTGGGCAGGTCTTCGAACGAGAATTCAGGGTTCGTCCCTGTCTTCCCAAAGTTTCATTTTTCCAATTTCTTCAACACAAAATTACTTCAAAACTCATCATAATTCTCATTTAACAACTCTAATATACATCCCCTAGTATTAGAACACTTTCCCATCTATTTTCAACATTAATCCTTAAGATTTTAACATGAATTTTAATAATTTACCCAAATCTTCAATAAGCCATAGTTTAATATAAACTCCATTAACAAAAACATGAACCCAGGTTTAATTTCGTGAAATCACATATAAAACTCAGATTTAATATAACCAGAACATGGTTATTCAACTACATGTAACCCTATACTCCCAAATTAAAGATTTATGCCCAATTCGGTCTCAAATTCATAGAATTCTAGTTATCTCATCAACTAATGTTAACATGAATTATATATGCTCAATAATACAACAAGATAAACACTTTCCTTTTCGTGAACCTCTGAATCATTGAATGAAATTGGTATGGGATGGTCCTCTCCTCGCGATCTACGCGTCATGTGATTTCCGATGGAAAAACTCGAATTCTTAGCCCAAAGCACTTGTGTGTTCTCTTTCTTCCTCTTGGTTCTCTACCTCTCTCCCACGTAGGTTGGAAAATGACAACTCCCCTCTAACCCACTTACACCCTTAATAGAATTCCTAATTTTCGTCCATTTTAATTCCCAAAAATCTCAAAAGACCAAAATACCCCTCAAGGGTGCTGTTTGGCCTAACTTGTCCTGGAATCCATATAAAAAGCCCCAGTAGTGTTTTTTGACCTTTTAGATCCTTTTGGACACACTGGCGCACTCAAAACGGTCATTCGAGTTACTTAAAAATAAATTATCTTTTTAACCCAATAAAATAATAGTGACACGACTCACACGCGCGTCCCAACTAAGCGTATTACAACTGTCGTATTTTTCACTCCCGACCATAATAATATTTCTTAATCATATATTACTTTACTCGCTAAGTAATATTTAACATAATTATCATCAATGAATACTAACTCTCGTCGCGCTAGTAATTATTACAATTAAATTTGGATTAATTAGAAACAATTTTTTCTCCATTTTATTTAATTAATCCAAAATCAATAATTAAAATAATATGCCAAAAATATGGGGTATTACATACTTTCCCCCTAATAACGGAATTTCGTCCCGAAATTCAAAAAAGAACCAAATAAGGTATCCCTGGTAGGAATAACTCTGGATATTTGTCTGCATGTCATCCTCACGCTCCCAGGTAGAATCCTCTACATTATGATGCCTCCACTACACTTGTCCTAACGGTACTACCTTTTACCTCAGTTTAATCTCACCATGGTCTAGAATAGCTATTGGTCCCTCCTCGTAGGAGCTATCGAGCTGAATATCAATCTCCTCCAATGCAATGTGTGTGTGGGCCAAATCATCCTGAAGATATCTCCTCAGCGAGAAAATATGGAACACATCATGAATCCTATGCAGGTGCTCCAGTAACCAAATCTTTAAGCTACTGTCCCAATCCTCTCAATAATAGGGAATGACCCAACATATCTCG
Organism: Sambucus nigra; assembly: GCA_949130495.1. Taxonomy (NCBI): domain Eukaryota; kingdom Viridiplantae; phylum Streptophyta; class Magnoliopsida; order Dipsacales; family Adoxaceae; genus Sambucus; species Sambucus nigra. The sequence continues at coordinate 144,980,229 of OX422211.1, forward strand.
GTGCCAACTTCCCTTTCTTACCAAACTGTAATATCCCCTTCATATGAGATACTCATAACAACACCTGATCCCCCACACTGAACTCCTTGAAGAACCTTTTGGCATCGGCATAACTCTTCTATCTATCTTGAGTAACCCGAATGCGACCCCGTATCAACTCAATCTTAGCCGAGGTTTCCTGAATCACTTACGGACCAAGTAACCTGTTGTCCCCCATCTCAAGCCAACATGTTGGAGAACGAAAAGGTCTACCATATAATGCCTCAAACAGAGCCATGACAATAGTAAAATGGTAGGAGTTATTATAAGCAAACTCCAATAGTGGAAGGTAATGCTCCCATACCCCTCCAAAATCTAGGACACACATTCGCAACATATCCTCCAACATCTGATTCGTCCGCTCTGTTTGCCCGTCTGTCTGCAGGAAATCGGCCGAACTCAACCCTATCTCCATACCCATGGCCTGCTAGAAACTCTCCCAAAACCTTAACATAAAAATCTTATCCCGATCGAACACAATATCAAGGGGCACCCCGTGGAGTCTCATGATCTTGGCAATGAAGATATGAGCATACTTCCCCATAGTATAATCTATTCAGACTAGTAAAAAATAAGCCACCTTAGTCAATCGATCCACAATCACCCATATGGGACCTCTCCGCGATGTAGGTAGACCTGTAATGAAATCCATGGAAATGCTCTCCCATTTTCACATAGGGATCTCTAATGGTTGTAATAGTCCTCCCTGTTTCTGATGGTTTGTCTTCACCAACTGATAAGTGGCACACCTCGAAATAAACTCGGAGATTTCCTTCTTTGTTTCGCTCCACCATTACTGTCACCTCATATCCTGGTACATCTTATCCCCTCCGGTATGTACCGCAAACCGTGAACCGTGCGACTCTGTCATCACTGCATGCCGCAACTCCTCCCCCTATGGGACTACTAGTCTTCCACTAAAGTATAAGCCCCCATCTGAACTCAAGGAGAAAGACTATGCTCCCTCGTCTAGGAGCTAGATAATCTAATCCTGACAGAAGGAATCCGCTGCCTAATCCTGTATCACCCTAGTAACTATCTCCAGTGTAACCGTCATCACTGACATGACTAAGCGGGCAGCTGCATCCTGATGCCCAAGTTCTTTCCATTTTGGATTACACACCTCGTCCACCTCACCTGTTGGCCTATGGCTCAACACGTCTGCTACCACGATGGCCTTCCCCGGGTGGTAATGGATGTCGAACTAGTAGTCCTTCACAAATTCAAGCCACCTCCGATGACGCATATTCAGCTCCTGCTATGTGAACAGATACTGCAGGGATTTGTGATTCGTGAACAGCCAAAATTTCTCCCCAAAGAGATAATGCCACCATATTCGCACTGCAAACACTACTTCTTCTAACTCTAAGTCGTGGGTGGAGTAATTCCTCTCATGAGGCTTAAGCTTACGGGAAGCATAAGCAATCGCCTTATCCTCTTACTGAAGCACACCCCTAGGTCCTAATAAGGACGCATCAGTGTAGACCAAGTATTCCAACCCGGACCTGGGTAGTGCTAGAACTAGTGCTGGAGTTAGCTTGTCCTTCAGCTCGTCAAAAGACAACTGACAGGCATCGTCCCGTATAAATGGTACCCCTTTGTGAGTTAAGTTTGTCAACGGAACCACTATCTTTGAGAATCCCCGAATGAATCGCATGTTGTATCCTGACATCCCAAAGAAGCTACGTATCGCAGTCGTCATCGTGAGATGTCCCCACTCCCTCACCACTGACACCTTTCTCGGATCTATCGATATCCCTTCTGCATAAATGATGTGCCCTAAGAACTGAACCTCTTTCAGCCAGAACCCACATTTCTCTTACTTTGCATATAACTCGTGCTCACGTAGAGTTTGTAAAACCATTCTGAGATGCTCGACATAATCCTCCTTAGTTCAAGAATAAATCAGAGTGTCATCGATGAAGATAATGACAAACTGGTCCAAGAACTCTCTGAACACCCTGTTCATTAAGTCCATGAAAATGGTTAGAGTATTTGTCAGTCCAAATGGCATCACCCGGAACTCGTAGGATCTATATCTCATTAAGAAAGCATTATTTGACACATCCTTCTCTCGAATCATTAGCTGGTGATATTTTGATTTCAAATCTATCTTTGAGAAGAAGGCATCTCTTCTCAATTGGTTGACCAAGTCATCGATCTCGGGCAACGGATACTTATTATGTATCGTAACTTTATTTAACTCTCGATAGTTAACACACAACCTCAATGACCCATCTATCTTCTTTACAAATAACACCGAAGAACCCCAAGGCAAGGTACTCCTACGAATGAAGCCATGTCCCAAAAACTACTCAATCTGGTCCTGTAACTCTCTCATCTTAGCTGGAGTCATACGGTAGGGTGCTCGAGCTATCGGCCGAGTTCCTGTCATAAGCCTATGATGAAATCTATCTCTCAACTAGGTAGTCCAGCTATATCCTAGAACACATTAGAAAACTCACAAACTACAATAATCGAATCAATGTGAATCACTATATCTTTAGAGGTCTCCTCCTCTATGTAATATAAATGGGTGGGCGATCCTCCCTCAGGACGAGGCATTTCCACTAGGAACATCTCCTGTCCCGGTATAGCAAAGATAATACTCCTACTAAAATAGTCTATCATGGCTCTATAAGAAGCAAGTCAATCTATGTCAATAATAGCGTCATGCTCGTTCATCTCTAAGACTAGCATATCTGCTGGCAAAATCAAACTCCCAATCTCTATACCTACTTTTCGGTATATAAAGAAGATCAATGACACATTTCCTAGCGGTGAGTATACACAAGTCATTGTACTCTCTGTTGTGTCTAAAAACCATGTGGCCCATGCAAAACTAGTAGATATAAAGTAGTGTGATGCCCCTGTGTCAAACAAAATGTGTCCCATAGTCCCATGGATAGTAAATGTACCCTCAAGAGCGGGTGGCACCTGATGAACTGGGGCTTGATGGACATTGTAGACATGCTCGCACTGCAATTTCCCCTGCTACACCGGAGCTGCTAGAATAGTTGACAAAGCTGGAATCTGTGATCGTGCTGGGAGGGAGGCTGGAAATAATGATCGTTGGGGCTCCTGACAAGTGCCCTGCTGCTGCTGGGCCCTACCCCTCTGAGGATAGTCCTGACGCTTGTGGCTACTGTTTCCATAAGTAAAACACCTCCCTGGAAAGTGTCCTCCACTCTGCCCCTGCTGTTGGGGTGTCTTTCCCTTCTCTGGATAATTCTGCTTTCTATGACCTATCCTAACACAATTAAAGCACCTACCAGCAAACTGTGTCACATTACGATTCTGTCAATTTTAGCCCTGTTACTCAGTTCCACCTCTTCATTGGCCTTGTTAATCCTGCTGAGCATCTTGATGAAGAATAATATCAGGTTGAGGACAGCCCCTCCACTTGTGACCTTGTTGTAAACACTTATAGCAGAGTCTTGAAAGTCTTTGCTTTCTTTGGCCATGTTGTCCTTGTTGGTCAGGTCGGAGTTTCTCTCCAGCCTAATCTGAAAAAGTTTGACGTTCATGGCCATCTCTTCCACAATTGACACACCTTTTTGTAACATCATTATATCCCTGACTTTGTTGGCCCTAACGTTTTTGGCTCTTCATGCAAATTCTATTACCTTCGTGGTCTTTACAATCCTGAGAAACCTGTTGTAGTGGTATTGGTGTTTCACCACAATTGTCAACTCGAGTTATGTCAGATCGACTATCCTCTCTTGTTCTTTTTCCTCCTATAAGCTATATACTATGATCTTGGTACTGTAAGACTGCAGTGGTAACTACTTGCACCACAAAACTTATTATTTCAGCAATTCATACTCTCTCCGGGGAGACCTGAGGTATCAGCTGGCCTTGCATATTGACTCCTCCAGTAGCGTTAGTTTGTTCTTCTTGACGTGCCATCCGAAAGTTGAGATGAATTGAATGAGTTCAACATTCATACAAATAAATAACAGAAGTACGAATTTCCAACGCGTAAGGATTAATATAACATTACTAATATTAGGGCTTTATATCGAAGAAGGCAATGCAGAAAGCATAATAAGAAGCACGGATCATAAGAACTCTAGAACCTGATGCTCTGATACCATCTATGACACACCGCCTAATTAAATACAGGGTGATCATTCCTTTATTAATTAAATCAGAATATCCAGTTGGTTCAGATTATGCATCACTGTCGAAAATTTTGTTACTAAAAACTAACCACCTAATATTTAAAAAGGTTGATGTCAAAATTTTATCTTTTAAATTAATATAAAACCATTTAAGGAAAATAACTAAATCATTCACCATTCAATCCAATCTCATAAGAAATGAAATAATGACATAATAAAAAGGACTGGAGTAAACACGTCCAGCCTAAAGTCAAATACAATAGTCCAACTAAATAAATCCAATAACTGAAGAGTAAATAACTAAGTCCATAATCTCTGAATATCTGAATAGAAAAGGGGACGACATGCCCAACTGATGAAAATAACTCAAAAGTAAGGAATGATAGACATAGAGGCGTCTACTACCAATGCCCTGTAACCTCCACAGCAGCTACAGCTCGTGGAATTAATGGAACTTCTAAGCCTGTTGTCCTTGTGGCTGGGCACCTAAAATAATTTGACAACAAAAAGGGATTTGTAGAAAACGGATCAGATCCCGAGTTGAAAACAGTTTAAATTAGCAAGTGCTTAAAACGAATTGTTAGCACATATATTATTCATGTTAGGTTATCGAAATCACTTAAGGTTCTCACCTCTCATCTAATGTGCACACCTAGTGTACTTCCCAATCCTACTAGTTCCAATTCCCATACAATCTAGTCCTTCGTGACTAATATCTACTTCTGGCCCAATATCGTTACCATGTAATTCCCTCACAATATAATATATATATATATATATATATATATATATATAATTGATCTCTCTTTAGCATAAAAAGGCACTTTCCATTTAATACAATTAAGTGTTCGCTATTTAATTCATATCATATTTTATTATTAATTCTACCTACTTAATTCACACAGTAGATATCATCACAAGTATATATATATAAATACTCTTTATCTTATATATATATACAATACTGCACCCCAAGATATAGCTGCGGTGCCTGCATACCCTGTTATCATTTCCCGTTGCATCGCTCATTGCATAAAGGACTAAATGCTCAATCTCTCGCTAACCATCAAAACAAAACACATATATTGGAGGCGAACATAGTCCCAAGCCGATGGGCTATGTACACACCTACTCACCCATACGACCATCATCATTATCATTCACCCAGATAGTCCGTACTTAGGTTCAATGCTCTGGTAGTATAAGTCAATATCCCACCCGAAGGATCCTCAAGGCATGATTCTCAACAACGCGCAGCCTTCACTCGATAGCAAGCAGCGTAGATACGTTATACACATAATAGTTCAATCAATAAGTATACACACAACTTATTATATTCATTAGGTATTCACGCAACCTAAGTTCTTGAGTTTATATGTAGTATATTCGTCCCTACTACCCATAATACTTTAACTGTATGATTTACCTCTCTACCGTATATACTCTTTAAGGTTCTGTCATTCTAACCCATTACCTTAGCAGTTACACAAATTCTCTCACTACTATATCATTAAAAGAAGCTACTCTAGGATAGCATAGGTCCTAATTTCCCACTTAAAGGAACCTAGAAGGGTTCTTAACTCATTTGGGAAAAATTGGAGTTTCTGAAATCTCGTTAAAACCTAGGGATTCTCGTTCGAATGAGGTCATTCGAACGAACTCTAAAATTTCGTTGGTAATCTCGTTAGAATTTTTATTCGAAATCTCATTCGAACAAGGTCATTCGAACGACCCAGGTAGGTCTTCGAACGAGAATTCAGGGTTCGTCCTTGTCTTCCAAAAGTTTTACTTTTCCAATTTGTTCAACACAAAATTACTTCAAAACTCATCCTCATTCACATTTAACAACTCTAATCGATATCCCCAATTATTAGAACACTTTACCATCTATTTTCAACATCAATCCTTAAGATTTTAACATGAATTTCAATAATTTACCCAAATCTTCAATGAGCCTTAGTTTAACATAAACTCCATTAACAACAACATAAACCCAGGTTTAATTTCATGAAATCACATATAAAAATCGGATTTAATATACCCAGAACATGGTTATTCAACTACATGCAACCCTATACTCCCAAATTAAAAATTTATGCCCAATTCAGTCTCAAATTCATAGAATTCTAGTTATCTCACCAACTAATGTTAAAATGAATCATATATGCTCAATGATACAGTAAGATAAACACTTGCCTTTCATGAACCTCCGAATCGTTGAATGAAATTGGTATGGGGATGATCCTCTCCTCGCGATCTACACATTGATGTGATTTCTAGTGGAAAAACTCGAATTCTTAGCCTAAAGAACTTATGTGTTCTCCTTCTTCCTCTTGGTTCTCTCCCTCTCTCTCACGTATGTTAGAAAATGACAAATCCCCTCTAACACACGTACACCCTTAATTTAATTCCTAACTTTCGTCCATTTTTATTCCTAAAAATCTCAGAAGACCAAAATACCCCTTTAGGGTGTCTATTTGGCCTAACTTGTCCCCGAATCCAAATAAAACACCCGAGTTGTGTTTTTTGACTATTTCAACCCTTCCGGATACACTGGAGCACTCAAAACGGCCATCCGAGTTACTTAAAAATAAATTATCTTTTTAACCCAATAAAGTAATACCGACATGACTCACATGCGCGCCCTAACTAAGTGTATTACAACTGCTGTATTTTTCACTCCCGGCTATAATAATATTTCTTAATCATATATTACTTTACTCGCTAAGTAATATTTAACATAATTATCATCAATGAATACTAACTCTCGTCATGTTAGTAATTATTATAATTAAATTCGTATTAAGTAGAAATAATTTTTTCTCCATTTTATTTAATTAATCCAAAATCCATAATTAAAATAATATGCCAAAAATACAGGGTATTACATGTCCCACGATCCCGGTCTACAAAGTTATCCTTTATGATCAAGCAAATGCTATGGGAGTTTTCAGAAGATCCCAAAATACTCCACCTGTCCAAGGGTACAACCCATCTTGGGGTAACAAGTCAAGTTACCAATATTAATAAACCCAACATGCTCAGAATCCTCCACCACCTAACTATCAACCACCTTATTTACAAACACATACCCCCCCCCCCCCTAAAATTCAAGGCCCCCTAACCATTCCGGCTTATGTGCACCCACATAAGAAAAGCTTTGAAGATACATTGCATGCGTTCATACAAGCACAAATGATCATTAATAATCAAACTTCTAAACAAATAGTACTCATTAAGTCACAAATTGCAAAATTGACTGCATCGTTGGAACACCAAGAGAAGGGGAAAGCCCCCACTCAATGTCAATAATTGGAACAAGCCTACTCCATCCCAACTCTAAGGAGTGGGAAAGTAACTAAAAAATCATATCCCATCTTCCCTGGAATAATATAAAGATATCTCATTAACACACCGAGAGCGTAAAGTGACCCCAAAAAAGTGTAGTGATGAGTTATCGATCCAGGAATCAGAGGCCTCAATCCCATGTCCCTTTCTCATGCCCTACCCTCATAGGCTTCTTCCCATAGCAAAGCCCAACAAGGATCAAGAAATCATGGACACTTTTAAAGAAGTAAAAATAAATTTTCCTCTATTTGATGCAGTCAAGAAAATCCCATCTTACGCGAAGTTTTTGTAAGACTTGTGTACCTTTAGGAGAAAGCAAATTTCTAAAAAAAAAGGTAGAGTTGACACAGCAAGTGAGCTCCATTTTCCAACACAACACGATTCCCAAATTTAAGGACCCCGGTTGTCCAATAATTTCATGCGTGATTGAAAATTTTTCTATCAGTCGTTCCCTTCTTGACCTTGGGGCTAGCATGAACTTCCTGCCCTATTCGGTCTACATCTAATTGGGCCTAAGAGACCTTCGTCCAACCAAGACAAGAATCCAATTGGCCAACGGTTCTATTAAAATTACTAAGGGTATATTAGAAGATGTCCTCGTCCAAATAGACACTTTTATCTTCCCAGTTGACTTTATTATTGCCCATACCCATCCCGTTTCAATTTTAGATACTCAACCTCCTGTCATCCTAAGGAGACCCTTCTTCGTGATTGCGAATTCCTGGATTAATTATAGGAATGGGGCAATGAATCCATCCTTTGGAAATATGACATTAGATGTCAATATTTTTAATGTGTCACACCTCTCAACCGACGAGGATGAGTGTATACAAGGAGTGAATTTTATTAGGGAGGTGTTTGAGGAAAATGATCAAATCGTGAGGGATGTCATCAAATGGTGAATAATGGACACATGTTTTGACATGCTGGGAGAGTCGAACGTAAGTGAAAAAATCGAAAGAGGGAAAGGATTCACGACTTGTGAATTCACCCCAATTGACGACTCGAGTATATCCAAAACAGCCATTCATGAAAAGTCGTCAATCTCGGATGAGGAGCATTTTTCTGAAGAAACTAATGTTTTTGATGCATTTGTAAAATCATGCATTAAATTACCCAACGTTAATTGTAACAATCCTTGGCCTCCACTATCGAGTGTCTATCCGAGTGAGAAAACCAACTACATGTCTCACGATAAAATTTTACTAATGGTGATGTGTATCACATCATCGAATTTAGATACTGATATACATGCGGAACATGGTTATGAAAGTTGAAGGAATAGTTATCCATTTAGGCAATTATGTCCAAGTAATATCCATGGATTTACAACCAAACATTTTATGCAACAACCTCATTTATGGGGCCAGATAGGTTCCCTCAAGCCTATATTTTTATGCCGAGCATCCCCCGGCATGTGAGGGGTTTCACCTTTTTTGTTCCGGACCATTTTACGTATTTTATACATCCATAAGGTCCTAGAATTCCAAGCCAAACTAGCCCATTTGATGTTCTATCACGGTAGCATATGCAGCAGGGGAAGAATCACACACAAGCAGTTCTAAACCAAATCGATTCGTTTTGGTGAAGTAAAAAATTTGAGTATAGCGAATTGACTCGGGTCCCACACCAAATCGGCTCGGCTTTGCAGACCCTTAAAATTCTACCAACCCTTTTACAATCCCACATACCCCTCCCTTTTTACACACCTTAAACCCTCGAATTTCTCTCTTCCTAAACCCGACTCCCCACTCATATCATCTTCATTTTTCAAGGATTCCTCACTCAAGGTATCAATCCCATTCTTCCTTTATTGTTTTCAACATTTTGCTTATGTTCTAGGTATTCAAACTAGTGTAAAATGTCATTATGTATATTTGTTGCTCTTTTTTTTCATTGAAATCCCAAATTCTTTACTATTTTCCATGTTTATCCAACAAATACAACTTGTATATATTGTTTTGCTAATTTAGTTTTATTTGTTGGGGGTATTTCATAGTTTAAATGGCATTTTAACCATAGTTTTAACACTTTGCACACAATATGTTCGATAAAATGCCCCAATGGGTACTGTGTTTACAAAATCTTCTATCTTGCACCGTTTATCTTACATAAATGTTGATTGGCCCTATTTTGAGTGTGGTGCACATCGGCTACCTTTATCCCACTGATTTCTCCCCACATGCACCCTTTAAACCATTTTGACCCCAATTTTCACAATTACTTTAATTTTATTCATATCATTAATGGTGTGTGTATCGAATTACTATTTTGTAGGTCTCCATGGCATGAAAACCCTTGAGTAATGCAATTACAAGATGAGTAGGTTTTGAGACTTTCTGAACAAAAGAGGAGAGAGATTTGTACCGTTCCAAGTTCAAATTCAGCCACATCATTGCGGTAGAAAGTCAAGTGAAGTTAAAGGGTTTCCCGGCCTTCATGGGACATTTTTTGAACAAATTCTCTTAGGAGTCTCACTTGGACAAAGGTGGGGACGTGAATGAAGAACACGTGCGCTATTTCTATGCTTTCCTCGTATTAACGGGAGATGGTACATATAAAGCTTATGTAAGGGTGGCGAATTAAGATTTCAAAACATCTATTATCACTGCACTTGAGCGGGGCAGCTAACCATGAAAACTACCATTACCTCGTTAGTGATAATGATGTGAAGCTCTCGAATGAAGCCCTCAAAATGCATCTAGATCCTGGGAAAATATGGGATGGGGGCACTTTCCCCACTTCTGGCATGCCCGATGTGCGTCATCTTATCTATTTCGTCGTCGTTAATACCTTCATTCCTACCCAAACCAAGTTTGTCCTCCGTTTCAAACAAGCCCATTTTGTATATAATATGTTAGAGAATGACGCGATCATTAGCCTTCTCACCCTCGTGTTGCAATAAATTTTAGGTGCTTACTATTGGGGCAATGGATCGACTACTCTCCCTTATGCGCGACTAGCTTCTCGAATTTGTAAGAATATCGGATCTGAGGTGGCACCAAGCGACAAGATCCCAAAGCTACCCAAACTTTTTAATGCCAAGGCAATTGCGAGAACCTTAGGTGAAAATTATTGGGAAAGGAGGAAGAAGAGGATGATGGACCACCCGGGAGTTAGAGGATGGGGAGATGAGGATACGAATCCCAAGGATACGGACCATGATGAAGTGGAGGCGATGTTGCACGATGTCCCAGAGGTTCCACCTTTAGCTGATTTGATTCGGCAGTTGGGGGTTAGGATGGACGCTCTCCAGGTGGACTTCACATCGTTCAGGGGTGATATAAGATGGATATTAGCATGATCACCAGCATGGAAATTGATATGTACACCCACTTCAGTTCGGTGGCCTACCCTCAGAGCAATGGCCAAGCTGAAGCTTTCAACAAAACTGTGATCGATGGATTAAAGAAGCGATTAGAGCGAGCCAAAGGCGCATGGGTAACAGAGCTACCTCATGTTCTATGGGCGTACTGAACCACTCCTCGGCGAGCAACAGGAGAAACCCCATTTTCGCTGACATATGGCATGGAAGCAGTCATCCCACTAGAAGCAGGTTTGCCAACAATGAGATCCAACCTTGTCGACTAAGGCCTGAATGATGAAACGCTGCTCGCCGAACTCGACCTAGACGACGAGCGTAGAGAGCTATCCCTGGTGAAGCTAGCGAACTATCAGCAATAGCTCGCGAATCATTACAACAAAAGGGTTAGCCCGAGAACGTTCCAAGTTGGGGACTATGTTCTAAGGAAAGTCCTGGGAAGCACTGTAAAATCGTCAGACGACAAGCTAGGCCCAAACTGGGAAGGACCCTTTAAAGTAACTAAAGACGATCTGCAAGGTGCCTATCACTTGGAAACGATGGAGGGCAGAGAAATACCACGAGCATAGAACGCAGCTAATCTCAAGAAATTCTATTTTTAGATCTTTTTCTTGTATTCTTTTGTTATGAAAACAGAAGTTCATTTTCCTTATTACTAATTAAAGTTACTTAATTGATTACACTTTGATCAATAACAGCTGCATTTATCGCACATCTTTTCCAAATAACAGGCACGATGGTCACTATAGCAGGGGAATACCCCTCCTCAGGTCATCGTCATAAAACATGAGAGACCTCTTAGCATTGCCCCTGGCAATATATAAAGCCCTACAGAGGATTCTTAGGCAATACGACCAAATCTTATACTGATCATCAAACCTACTTCGGTTGAACAAAATCCTGATCGGATGAAGACATCCAACACCAGGTGTGTCCTCGCCAATTGCCCTACTTAGGCCTAAGGGAGTGTGATGACACAACCTAAAAGGTAAAGTGGGGCACAATGGTACTTTGGTATTATACTGGACTGGGGGGACACTTGCATGACAAAACAGAAAAGATCATAAAGAAGCAAGGATATGAAAAGTAGGATATACACGTTTAGTTGGCAAAATTACCTAAAACACAAACTTTTCATTAATCCATCATACTTACAACGATGATAATACATGTTTAGTCGGTGAGCTCGTCCAAAGCATTTACATTATAAAAAAAATAGCAACTGGCAAAATCTCAAGGGGGTGGAAGCCTCCGAACAAGATAATTAGCCACTCGAGCTCTTCGTCCATCATCAGGAGCAGGAGCAGGAGCAAACTCTTCCACAACCTCATTCGCATCCGACTCCAATAATTGCCGAGGAATAGCATCGATGGGGATCAATCGATCGTCCCTCCTGAATGGGTTGAGCATCAGAGTGGAGGAAGACATCTCATGACGATATCATAGCACCGAGTTCCTCGGGACTTGCAGCTCCTTCAAGGCACTTAGCCATCCCCTGATGAAAGAAAGCTCCTCGAACTCAAATAGCCATGTTGGACAATCCGACCAGCCTTGATCATAAACGTCAGCCCACGTTTGCCGAGGACCTTTCTTGAACAAATGCCGCAACCGGGTGACGTCCCTTTGAAGCCCAGCAGCAATTACATATGCTCGCTGAACATCACCGCGGAGTTCCTCCATTTCCTTATCACGAAGCTCTTTCGCTTCCCTATTTCTTCCCCTGGTGCTCCTACCAGCTCCCGGAAGGGGAGGGTGAGTAGGACCTCGCGGCATAGGAGGAGTAACGTTATGACCAGATCTATCTCGCGACGATGAGGAGCCTTGCAGGACTGCTAGAACAGTGCTCGGCGCATGCTCCCTAAGTCGTAAGACTTATCTCCTTAGGTCTTCATCTCCTGCTGAAGAGCTCTCTAACTTGGTTGATATCGGTGGCCTCTAGTAGTCTTGTTCTCAGCACATTGACCTTCTCTTGCACTGAAGCACCAATATCCTCCATCTCCTGGAACCTGTCCTTCAGCTTGGCCACCAGCTCGGATTGCTCCTTATACTTCTGATTTCTGGACCTAAGGGACTTGCAAAGCTTAACGAAGGCCTGGCGAACTTCAGGACTCGCGTTGGGACCAAGGGTCTTACCCAATTGGGAAGTAGCAGGAATGTAATCATCTACATCAACTAACTACAAATGAAAGGAAGATAAAGGAGAGAAAGAGAAATCAGTACAAGCAGGAATAAAGCCTTTTTCATTAATAAAGATTGAGGTTACATCGAACTGAAGAAAGAAAGTTTACAGATTGAAAAAAGCAAAAAATACAAAGCAATCCTATCAATTAGCAACCTCAGGTGGCCCAGAGGTGGATGGCCCTTTCTCAGCATCAACAGGAGCACTGCCCTCGGCAGGGGTGGTCTCTGTCACCTCAATAAGAGAAACATCAGCAAAGGTCACCTGAAGAGCAGTATTAGAGACTTCAACAGCTTGGGCAGGGTCCTCATCCATGACTGGCCTCGGCCCTGGGTCGTGCTCGTCAAAGGGTGGGGATAAAACATCCACCCCAGCGGCAATGAGAGCCTTGTTCCATCCTTTCTTGAAGTTCAGACGGCTAATATAGCCTATCTGAACTTCAGCATCTTCATATGCTGCAGCCCATTCGGAATTATAAGAGTCTTCCTTGGAAATGATAGCCTCGGACTCCTTTTTCTTCAGCTCTTCAGAGAGCACCCTTTTCTCCTCCACGATAGCAAGTTTGCTCGAGCAAACCAGGTCGTAGGCCTGCCTCAGCTCCTCCAGATCCTTGACTGCCGCATCCTTCTCCTTGCTCGCGGTGGCAAGAGCCAAGTCGGATGAAATTCGAGCAGCGTCAACAGCCTTAAAATTGGCCTCGAGCTCCTTACCCTTCACCTTCAGGGCAGAATTCTCTTGCTCTATCTCACTGTTTTTCTTCACCAGCTCATCGGGTGAACGATACAGCACGGCGAAGTCAGTAATGAACTGCGAAAAAAAGAAGGCATTAGAAGAAGAAAATGAGGGAAGTCAGAAAAACATAAGAGAAAAAGAAAAAGAAACCTTACCAGAGCAAGCCTCTGACTGGCCTGGAGGGCCAAATGCTCTGACCCCACTGCCCTTTGGCGATCAACCGGGAGGATAGCTCTCTCGATCAGGGCCGGGGCTAGCTGAGGAGAAATTGCCACAGAGGGCCCCTCGGGCAGAGCGGACACTAGGACTAAGGCCTGCCCGACCTTTGTCCTCGCCTCAGCCCTCCTCCTCTCCTCCTCTTTCTCGCTCTCTCTCTTTTTCCTCTCCTTGACCCTCCGTTTCTTCTCCAATTTCTTCCTCTCTTCTTCCTTTTTCCTCTCTCTCTCTCTCACCTGCTCCTCTTCCTTCATTCTCCTCTCCTGTTCCTGAGCGGAGGACCGTGAACTAGTAGCCACGGCCCCAGAAGTATCTTTTTACTTCTTTAACCTCTGTGCAAGAAGCACGTGGTCCTCATCATCATCATCCCTAATCAAGTTCTTCCTTGGAGGAACCATGTCTTCACTTGAACTGCTAGAAGTGCTCGACGATCCCCGAGCTTCAAAAACCTCCTCACGGTCAGAGGAACTGCTACTATCAAAGCTCCCTCCACCCAAATTACTCACGGCTCCTGCAAGGTCACTTTCAGAGATGCTCTCCTCCTCGTCCAACTAGATAAGCTCTGCAGCAGTCTCTTCGAAGGAGTCAAACTCTGGTATACTATCCACAGGCCTTACTATGAAGCTGGAGCCAACGTTCTTGTACTCGAGCAGAAAGGCAGCAGACCTGGGATGCTCGCCGTCACCCAGAGGCTCCCTGATATTCCAAGCCTTAACCAATTCCAAGATACGAACCTCGCTAAGAGCAGGCTCCAAATTCTTTGACCTCGCTGTGGAAGAAAAAGCAAAAGAGGAGTTAGAAAGGTCACATATCAGCAAAAATTGAAACAACAGTACAATGTCTACCTATGTATTCCTCCCAGTAAAAAGGAACAAAGAACCTCGTAGACCTCGACCCTTCAAATTGGGGAGGTAACTGCCAATTCCTAACAAGGAAACCTTCTTGCCAGTAGTCCTTATGGGAATCAGGTAGATTTACTACCAATACCCTGTCAGGGATCCTAGCTTTGAGGTAAAGGACACCAGAACTAGTTCGAGAAAAGGAGTAACAGAAACAGACCTCGGCGAGCCCTAACCTAGTTCCATACAATTGATTTATCCTATGGACGCCATTTACTATTTTCCACACATTGGGCGAGCATTGTGCAGGAACAATATTGAAATAGCCAAAGAAATGCAGGAACAAATCATTGGGAGGAAAAGTGAGTCCCCCCTGGGAAATCAACAGAACATGGATCCAGTGAGCATCATCTATCTCTCTAACATTTCTAGGAGGGGAGGAACAGCACTCAATATCTACCCACTCGGGAATGTTGTAAAACTTCCTAAACTCAGAGACCGACCTATTCCCAATCTTCGCCATTGAAAAGCCCTAGAAAACTATAAACTCAAAGAGAAAGCACAGAGAAAAGATACAGGGAACTTACAAGATAGAGGACCAATTCGAGCGAGGAAGAAGCACGAGCCCAAGCGGCAAGGAAGCAATGAGACTGGAGATTGAGAGAAGAAGGTACGAAGTGCTAGAACTCGTAAGGAATGAGAAAATACTGAAAAAATTGGAACGATAATAGAGAAGTACCTATTCCAAGAAACCTTCATAGTGCACAAGATACGAGGCGGGTGCCGCCAAAATCAGCTTCACGGTTTTCGAAGAATTACAAAACAGCCATTATGGCTAATCATTTAAATCTATTGAGCCCATAAACACGGCCCAACAAATTTAGGGGCAATTGTGGGTACCCGAAATTAGGACCATGGGCCTGGACGAGTAGCCCAGTCCTGGCGGCCCAAAGTCCAGGCCCCTCATCTCTTATTTTGATCCGGTATCCCCCCACGTTCTCATTAAGGGAAGTTGTAGGGGAGATGGAAGACGTGGGGGAACCCATCACCTCCACTTACGTACATGTACATGTATATATTAAACCCTAGGTCCGGGGCAAAAGGACAGTTTTTTTATTCTCTGTAATTACTCTCCGGAGTATATTGAAATAATATCGACTGCACCACCGTGGACGTAGGCACATCTTTGCTGAACCACCTACATCCTTTGTTGTGTGATTGTCATTTTAAATTCCTTGTTCTCATTTGGTGAATGCTTTCTTTTTATTTATTTGTGTTGCATAATAATTGTCACCACAGATAGGTTATGCCTTTTCATATTGTTAAGATAATTAGCTAAATTTTGTTGGAATTTACCAAAGTTTGTATAGAAGGTGGTTAATCCTTTTGTCTAAGCCTTTAAATCTAATTGTAATTCTTTAACAAAACTACTATTATAGTCTTAAGTAGTTGCTATCGATGTTGAGATTAAATTTAATCTCTCAAGTATAAGTCTTGATGCTTTAGCAGCATTAGCAATCTCATCTTTATTTATCTTATAATAAAATCTATCGCCATTTATCTTTTCTAGAATTCTTGGGTAAAATTATGTTAGGGTCTGAATAGAGAGGTTTCTAGGTACCTCATTCCAGTCTGATCTAACTATTTTCGTTGGGTAGATAATTATTTAATCCAGGGATAAGTTTAGCTTGTTCTTTGGTGAGTTTAATTAATTCACTTTCTTGATTTTTTATCAAAGTTTTAATTTCTAAAATGTCTTTGTTAAGAAATTCTATATGATTCGTCTCAATATTTATTTCTTGTAGTACTTGTACAAGGTCTATTGGGATTTGGCTATCTATTTCTTATATTCTTTTAGAGATATTTTTTATCTCTATTTTTAGGGTTCGAATGTCTTTAATTAATTGTCTTAAAATAAGGAGTATACACTTATTTTGGTTTATTATGTTATTGATAGCAGTGGCAGTAACTTGTCTACTGTCTACATGTTTAGCTGGGATGTGTTCAGTGTGTGAACAGCCGTTTATGTGTGAGGTTAAGCAACCTTCTGGGTTTAAATCAGTTATGGGTATATGGTTGGTAATATGGATTAGTTCCAAAAATATCTTTGTAAATGCGAGGGATAAATTTCAAGGGCATTAAAGTTTTTTTACTATAGGTCGAAAATGAGCATCTTGGCTCTGATACCAGAATTGGGATTGGGTCGAAATTTGACAGGATTCTAAAAACTCTTAAAGGTCTTATACCAATTTTGGGTCTAAAATATAAATATGTTATAATTATAGTCTTGAAAAGGGATTCTAATATAAGACAAGAGGGGCCAATAAGAAAAATAACAAAATTTTCTTTGGGACCACGAGGGGGCCACCTTTGGGAAAAGGACAAAGTCCGCACTAAGTTCACACGATTTCATCTGCACCAGAGATTATCCATATATATATATATATATATATATATATATATATATATATAATCGAGGCTAATCCATAGTCTAAGAACATCCATGCACATATATACATATATACACACATATATACAAATCGAAATGTAAGGTACAACACCCAAATATAACTAACTGCACTCGAGCTACCCCTCCTAAACCATATGGCCCCTCCAAGTGTCTAAACCCCACTGTGTATAACATATACATAACTTAATTCGCACATGGGATGTAATATATGCTAATATGCCCAAGGCTTGCTCAAATCCTCAAACCGAATTTTACTCGTTATTAAGGTTTAACATAATTAAAACTGAATTAAAACCCAACTTTTTAGTCCATTATCTTATTAATCTATATGCACACATACACACACACACAAATATATATATATATATACATATATATATATATATATATATATATATATATATATATATATATATATATATACAAATATATATATATATACATACATACATACATCACACACCATACATCACACCTAGTTCTAGACCTTAAGAAACTTTTTCCCGATTTTTTTCTATTAAAATTAACCTTTCAATTAACATATTCAAAAAATTAGGTCAAAATACATTTTCTAGCTATTTTTTAAAAAATTCACAAAATTCTACTAGCAGGCCTTTATAAATAAGATATTTTCAACAATTTTTTATTGAATTTTTAAAAAAATAACTAAAAATTGTATTTTGACCTAACTTTTTAAATACGCAATGATTGGAAGGTTAACTCTATAGATAAAATTTAAAAAAAAGTTTTCTAGTACTTAAAACTAGGTGTGATGCATAAATGATATAAAAAGCATGCCCTATAAAAATCTCTCTCTCTCTCTCTCTCTCTCTCTCTCTCTCTCTCTCTATATATATATATATATATATATATATATATATATATATAACCCAAACAACCAACGTAGGAGAAGAAAAAGAAATAAAACCATAAAAGTGTCCAAAACTCATTGTCCTGCAGTGGACGAATTCGTCCACCACGCTGCATCGATTTAGTTTGAGCGTGGTGCGAATCTTTCTCTTACAATTCATCAATAACAGCCTCTCAACCCATGGTTTGTACAACAACTAAAATCCAATCATTTAAACATTAAATTGATAGATTAACATATATAACACGTTTCCAATAAATTTAAACATGATTCTCAATCATTTAAGTGTTCAATATCAATATCTTCACATACAAGCACGAATTCTCAACCAATAAGTTTAAAAAAATGTCACTAAAAACCTAAGTAAAAAAATAAAAAAAATATTATGTGTCCCAAACAACTCCCCCAAATAACTTTAAGTGTTATACCTTATGGTATAGGTCTCGCCAGAGCACAACTCATCAATACCATTTGAGAAAGATTTGGAGGGAGTTATTTGATACCCATAGCACCACTCAAAAAATAATGGTGATCAAAACCTAACACGTAAAAATATACAATAATCAATTTAATACAAATAATAATACCACTTGTGAAGTAACTTTTTCACGCTATATGTAACATACATATGAACAAACCATTCATTACACTCGCTGTAAAATCCCACTTATAATAATTAAATAATTCACGCAACTCACAGCATAATCCAACCTGTCCTCCACTTCCCCAACCAAAATCGTTCCAAAACCGCGTCTTACAAACTGCCCAAACAACTCGAAAGCTGCCCTTTTCGCTGTCCGTTACCCTCTCTCTCTCCATTACTTCTCCCTTCAGTAACACGATACCCCCACCAAACTCTCGTCCAAAATTAAGCATACGTACATGAATTCTTCAAAGAAATTGTCACATTCAACTTTTTAGGATCAAAGAGTATAGAACACTCAATCTTCCTAAAAAACTTTGGTTTAACTAATTTCCCCAAAACGTAAGCTTTTGATTGAACCACAAAGTTCAATTTCAACGGCACGGGTTCCGTTGCAGTCCCCGATGAAATGCTCAAACTAGTCCCACTTCCATACAAAGGAATTTTATTCCCAATAATCGATACAGCCACCGATCTCTGACTCTTTCTAGACTGATAAAACTTGTTGATCTGAAAATTATCACCCAATCAAACATAAATCATAAATGAAGCAGAGGAGACACATTGTAACATTAAAAATAAAAAATAAAAAAGGCTTACCGATCCGGACCCAATTGTGATTTGAGAGTAGGAAAGATCAAATGGCGTTGAGGTTACATGGACCCCAAAGAATGTAGCAATGTTACGAAAATTAAGTTTCACCGTGGCATTCAGGGACACCATGTCGGTGGCTACTCCACTGAAGTCTGAACCAGCTTGAATTACCAAACTCTCAAATTTAATACTCTGTAAATTCAATCAAGTAACGAAGCTGTTAATTGTTGTAGTCGAGAATGATAAAAGCGTCATTTGTTTTAGTTAAAAATTTATATGACATGATGGGATCGGAATTACCTTGATGGTGATGTTGGGTTTTTGGGGTTTGCTAGCAGCCCACAAGATTAATGAGAAGAGTGAGAATAAAACGAAGAATCCAAGAACAAACGCGGGGAAATAACATCGACGAGGGATGCCTCTTTGAGATTCTTCATCTTCAATCAGACCCTCTTCTTCTATAACATCAATTTGTTTCCAATTCTTTTGGCCTTTGCGGTTGTCTCTCCCCCCTGAAACGTTGTCGTTTGGGGAGATTTTGCGAGACCCAGGTTTGAGAGATCCGGAGAAGCGGCTTGAGGAGGATTCACGTGAGTGGCGGCCCAGGGAAGAGTGGGGTGGGGAGCCAGATGGGCTGAGGACTGGAGTGGATTGAAACGACGTCGTAGTTTTTTCGCCGTCGTGGGAGTCTCGTGAGGGGCTTTGTACGTAGTAAGCTTGACGTGAAGGGGAAGAGGGGGCGAGGCTTGTGTCCTCTGAGTCGGACTTTTTGTGCATTGGCATTTTGTGGTTTTGCATGTTTGGTGATTTTGATCACTCCAACGGGTGTTTTTATCTCCCTTCCTAAACTGTGTGGTGGGGTGGGCACAGATGAGTAGGAGAGAATTAATAATGGATGGAAGCTGGCATTTGTCAAATGTGTGTGTGATTGAAGCTGTTGTTTGTCAAATCTGTGTGATTAAGAAAGATTATGATAGCTACGGGAACCTAGTGTGCCGCGTATATTGAGCACCGACAAAAAAGTCCATTGGAAACACACTGAGTTTAATGGGGACAACAGAAATTTCACACAACTAATTTTGAGTAATCAAATTTGTTAATTAGATGTAGGTTTTTAATGGTTAATCGCATGCAAGGCACGTGATACTTTACCGAATTTATCATAAAGCAAATTATTAGCGGTTCATTTACGAACTTTTTGTACCAAGTGCAAGTATGGAATGACCCTATGAATCTCAAAAATGGTTTCGAACGTGAAATGTGTTTTGTTCAATGGAGAATATAAATCGATTAAGAGCCACATTTATGGGTGGTACAAAATTACACTCAATTAGTTCAAAAATACTTTATTAAAATTAGAGAAATTACTATGAATTAAATACAGTATATGAGAATCAGAACGACACCGTAACTATTTAAAGGTGAAAACGCGCTAAGTAATTTTCTTTTATATAAAACTCAATAGTAGATGCGGAAGCGTTGAATGATGGTTCACAATTAAAACAAACAAATTTTAATTTCTTACACAAATTAAAATCAAATCAAGTGAAGCACTTAAACCGATTCATTAATCTAAGTCCTAGAATTTGCCTAAGTCATATTTATCGATATTAGTAAATTAGGCGAAATCATATTTTAGCAAATGACTTGAATTAAATAAACATTACCCAATATTTAATTAAAGTCCAAATTAAATGAGTGTGATAAATTAAACCGAATTTTATCTTGAATTATTCTAAGCATGCGTTCTACATTATTAAGCAAGATAAAATAAACAATATCACACTACGCCGCGATGTACGAGGAAAAACCCAAGACGGGAAACAACCTCGGACGGTCCTAGCCACAAGTCCACTAGATACGAAATTACAATTACAAGACAGATAGACTTACAACGACTGACTCGATCCCTCTCAAGCCTCGACGCTTCTTCTCGTAGACACCTCTTCCTAGCGGACAACCTCGGAACTCCACCGCGGTCTCGGAATCCACCGATGGGGCTTTCTATGGTCACCGTCACCCTAGCAAGGAGCCTTTCTCCAAGTGGGTAGAATCACAACGAAACATCTTCTTCTTTGATGGATGTAGAAGCAAACCAAAACTTCTCTTTGAAACGGAAGAGATAAACCGGTGCCAAAACTCCAAGTAAAGATATGTATATAGAACTTGGATAAACAACAACTATTGGGTGTAAACACTAGAGTGTGTAAGATTTTTCATTAAAGAATAACACTCAAAACTTGATCTTTTTCCTTAAACAAATTTTCTATCAAAACACTCTCTAGGAGTTTGTATGGTATGAAAAAGATACCCCTTCAAAAATGATTCCCGTCCTTAATAAAGCCTTAAAAAATCAGTTAAGAAACAAGTGGGGAAATGGGGTGAAAACTGTTAAAAACTGCTCAAAACTGTTCCCGCCTGGCATCTCGTTCGAACGAACTTGACTCTCGTTCGAACGAGACTTCTAACGAGCGACCAGACTGGGCTCGTTAGAAACTCGTTAGATATCTCGTTAGAACGACTAAACTCGTTCGAACAACATATCGAACGACTGACCAGTTTAGGTTTGTTGGCAAACTCGTTCGAACGAAACCTGGTTCGAACGAAAAACTCGTTCGAACGAGACTTCGAACGACTTCCAGAAATTTGTGATAAATTCAATTTTTGGCCCAGAAACTTTGTGTACTTTATTTTAAAGTTTCAATTAAATTATTCTGAAAGTAAAACATGGTTTTTTATTAAACCTAACACCCAATAAATATTGTTCCAAGCTCCTATATAAATATAATTACATTCATACCTTGGGAGCATGGAACCTTAGTTGATGACGTAGAAACGAGGCACGCAAACCGGCATTTTGATGAAGCTTTAAATTCTGTGCCGCTACGTCTTCAATACATACTTCATAGGCTTGAGAATATTACAATTAAATACTATCCTATGAATAAATGTTTTTGTCCGGAATTGAGCCAAAACTACATATGGACTCAATTGGAAATTTGTGTCCTTACAAATCTCCCCATTTGGCTATTCCGGGACAAAAACCAAACAAAAATCCTAAAGGGCCGTCAAGCTCACTAGACTCAAAACATAACCCGCCCAATCTTGACTCAACCCAAGGATTAAACACATTGCCTTTTAAAGTTGCCCGCTTTAGTAGAATACCTGCACACTTAAGCAAACTCATCAAATGCATAGGGAATATCAAAATATATTAATCGCAATTAATTAATTACTCCCCCTAAAATAATTCTCCCCTTTATCAAACAATGACATTTACTAAGAAAGACGTCTCCCCCTAAGATAAATCTCCCCCAAACGAAGATACGATAATAATAGGATTATATACCATTTCTCCCCCTATCATCATTCTCCCCCTTTTTGTTCAGGAATAGGAAAAGGATGAAGAACTAATAAACAGCAAGTGGAAGCTTAAAGTGATAAGACATGAAAGCATATGGGCAATAAACGCAAGGCAAAGACAAACAAATGTCATATTTATATATACTATAAATATACCAATAAGTACGTGCATATTTAGATAGACATAAACACACACATGACACAAAATACAATAAGTTTGCACACTCGTATGGCAAAAATGTGTCATATGGAAATGGAAGTGTAGGGGTGTGTACTAGCAACAATTAAATTTAGACCCAAACACTTAAGAAACGTTCACGGAGTTCTCATTTGATTGCAAACTTCATCACAGTTAAGTATGACCTCATGTGACAATATAAAGATTGAACTCAATGAACAAACATACACAATGCATACAAGCCTAGCATGATGATGATTCTACAAACCAAATAGAGTCATGACATTAAAGACAACTAGGATAAACGGACATTGTGCAAACCGTTGATATACCATCCAATTCTCCCTGAATGAGCATATATATTCTTTTGTTTTTGAATGAATATATCAAACAAACATAGGCATTGGCAATTGCTTTCTTTTTAATGCCAAATATTCTGTTTTTAGGCCTTTGGATCACGTATTTCTTTTAGATCCAATCAACGGTGGCTTACTATCGCAAAGGATTTAATTCATCCTTTCGGAGCCCTTCTTCGTGCATATATTAATTTATCATGTTTTCATTTTTCACACAAATCTCACATGCAACGGATTTTGACATGCACTAGTCCTCCTAGGTCAAAGATATGTAGATGACTAGATTGGTAGGAGAACACCTCAAAAAGCTCAAATATAACATGTGACATTAAGATTTCAAAAGGGCTCGTGCATGTGTGAATAGAGGCATACAGAAGAAGAATCCATTTAAACAATACAAAATCCAACTACTCCATATAAAACATGGTAAAGAACATTTTAAGGATTGAAAATCTAAACCAAAAGTTCTAGTCACATGGGAGCGTAAACGATGGGATTCAAACACAAATATATGCCACATAAAGTGTGTCAAACTAAAATACACACAAAATAATTTTTTTTTGAGTTTTTAACATTTTTAATCAAAAATAAATATTTACTCAAAAAGACAAACAAAAATCATTTGTATTTTTCATTAAGCTTAAATGAAATAAATAAAACACAAATGATAAACAAAAATCTTTTTATATTTTTCAATTAATTCAAACACAAAATATAATACAAAAAGATAAACAAGTCATGATTTCTAGCATGGGATATGAAATAAGGCTATGACTAGAAAATGACTAAACAAGCATACATTTAGCATGTGAATATAGCATAAAGTATAAACGCTAAAGTATGCAAACACTAACACATTCATCCTTTAGATTTAGCAAGGGAGGAAGCATGTGTAAGTAAATGAGAATCAAAATCCCTATTTTGTAAGGCAACCAAGTCGGATTTCCTAACCCAAATTAATGAAGAATGACTATCTTGGGGTGTAGGAGCTTTAACTACCGTAGTTACTTTACTATGGGATTTTCTAGGAATTCGTTTAAGATCAAAACAATATTTCCTAAGATGACCTTTTCGACCACAAAGTGTACAAGTAAGAACATGTCGAAAAGATTTTCCTAAGGAGTGATCATTAAATGCATTCCTAGTAGATTCTCCTAAAATATTGGTTTGGGCATTATGAGTAAATTCATTACAAGTATTGAAGCCTAAACCACAAGTGTCATTTTTAATTTGGATCGTTCCTAATATTTTATCAAGTTTTTCCGAACGACATTCCAAATCAAATTTGACATTACTAGAATCTTTTAATTTATTTTCCAATTCTAAAATGTTAGATTCTAGTAAAAAATTACGCTATTCAAAAGCAAGAAGCTCATTTTTCAAGGATTCCATTAAACTCCTAAGGCTATTTCTTTCGCCTTCTACGTATTCTAGCTTCACACGAAGAGTCCTCTCACGTGTCCTAAGGTCTTCTATTAAGGCACTATCATCAACGACCTTGACACTCTTTCTTAAACAAGCTTCTAACTTCAAATTAGTTCTTTTCAAATTAATAGATTATTTATATAATTCATGAAAAGCATTTTGAAGTTCACTCACATCAACCTCTTCTTCATTTTCACTCTCTCTTTCTTCTCCACTCTCACTATCATTAAAAACAAGGGAATCATGAACAATGACCTTGGAAGTGGCATGTGTTATCGTGTCATCAATCGATGAGTTCTCATTATCACTCACATGACTAGCCATAAAAGCCACAAAATTTTTCTTAGTGGGGGAATCGGGCTTTTCTTCCTTATCACTATCACTAAGGGTTGCATTATATGCAGTGGGTCGTTTACCCTCTTTCCTTAGTTTAGTGGGGCACTCATAAGCTCGATGGCCATAACCTTCACAACCAAAACACTTGTTAGACTCGTCCCTATCTAAATTGTCATTACTAGGTTTAGGGATCCTCTCGGCTTTAGAAATCTTCTCGCTTTTATCATGTTTAGAAGTATCAAATTTCTTAAAATCATTTTTTAATTTATCTTTGTTAAATTTAAGAAATTTTCTAAATTTGCGAGGAAACAAAGCCATATCTTCCGAGTCACTTTCACTATCGCTCTCTACTACTTGTTTGACCTCTTTTCGGGCTTTTAAAGCAACACCCTTTTCAATTTTCTTTTCAGTTTTAGAGGGAAACATATCTAGTTCATAGGTTTGTAAATCACCTACAAGCTCTTCTAATTTCGTAGAGGCTAAAGTGGGTAAAGAATTTAAAACGGTCACTTTAGGAATAATTCTATCGGGTAGGGACCTCAAAATTTTCTTTACAACACGGTCGTCAGGTATTTTCTCTCCCAAGTTAAAGGATGAATTAACAATATCAGAAAGTCTAGCATAAAATTTATCAAAAGTTTCTTTTTCATCCATTTTGATAGTTTCAAATTGAGTGGTGAGGTTTTGGAGTTTTGAAGCTTTAACGACACTAGTTCCTTCATGAGTTAATTGTAAAATATCCCAAGCTTCTTTAGCGGTTTCACACGTCATAATACGTCGAAATTCATCCGGTGTGACAGTGCTAAATAAGGCATTTAAACCTCGGGAATTAAAGTTAGCAAGTTTAAACTCATTTTAAGCTAAATAGGTTGGTGGGGAGTACCCGGTAACAACAGACATCCAAACTCTCTCGTCGATAGATTTTAGTGACGATCTCATCCGCGCTTTCCAATACGCGTAGTTGGAACCATCGAAAATAGGAAATTTTGAAAATGGGGAAAAATCCATTTTAGCCAAAAATTATTTAAAAAGATCGTTAACGAAATAATTTATCGCTTTGGCTCTGATACCAATTTGAAAACGCGATAAGTAATTTCCTTTTATATAAAACTCAATAATAGATGCGAAAGCGTTGAATGATGGTTCACAATTAAAACAAACAAATTTTTATTTCTTACACAAATTAAAATCAAATCAAGTGAAGCACTTAAACCGATTCATTAATCCAAGTCCTAGAATTTGCCTAAGTCATATTTATCGATATTAGTAAATTAGGCGAAACCATATTTTAGCAAATGACTTGAATTAAATAAACATTACCCAATATTTAATTAAAGTCCAAATTAAATGAGTGTGATAAATTAAACCGAATTTTATCTTGAATTATTCTAAGCATGCGTTCTACATTATTAAGCAAGATAAAATAAACAATATCACATTATGCCGCGATGTACGAGGAAAAACCCAAGACGGGAAACAACCTCGGACGGCCCTAGCCACAAGTCCACTAGATACGGAATTACAATTACAAGACAGATAGACTTACAACGACTGACTCGATCCCTCTCAAGCCTCGACGCTTCTTCTCGTAGACACCTCTTCCTAGCGGACAACCTCGGAACTCCACCGCGGTCTCGGAATCCACCGATGGGGCTTTCTATGGTCACCGTCACCCTAGCAAGGAGCCTTTCTCCAAGTGGGTAGAATCACAACGAAACATCTTCTTCTTTGATGGATGTAGAAGCAAACCAAAACTTCTCTTTGAAACGGAAGAGATAAACCGGTGCCAAAACTCCAAGTAAAGATATGTATATAGAACTTGGATAAACAACAACTATTGGGTGTAAACACTAGAGTGTGTAGGATTTTTCATTAAAGAATAACACTCAAAACTTGATCTTTTTCCTTAAACAAATTTTCTATCAAAACACTCTCTAGGAGTTTGTATGGTATGAAAAAAATACCCCTTCAAAAATGATTCCCGTCCTTAATAAAGCCTTAAAAAATCAGTTAAGAAATAAGTGGGGAAATGGGGTGAAAACTGCCAAAAACTGCTCAAAACTGTTCCCGCCTGGCATCTCGTTCGAACGAACTTGAGTCTCGTTCGAACGAGACTTCTAACGAGCGACTAGACTGGGCTCGTTAGAAACTCGTTAGATATCTCGTTAGAACGACCAAACTCGTTCGAACGACATATCGAACGACTGACCAGTTTAGGTTCGTTGGCAAACTCGTTCGAACGAAACCTGGTTCGAACGAAAAACTCGTTCGAACGAGACTTCGAACGACTTCCAGAAATTTTTGATAAATTCAATTTTTGGCCCAGAAACTTTGTGTACTTTATTTTAAAGTTTCAATTAAATTATTCTGAAAGTAAAACATGGTTTTTTATTAAACCTAACACCCAATAAATATTGTTCCAAGCTCCTATATAAATATAATTACATTCATACCTTGGGAGCATGGAACCTTAGTTGATGACGTAGAAACGAGGCACGCAAATCGGCATTTTGATGAAGCTTTAGATTATGTGCCGCTACGTGTTCAATACATACTTCATAGGCTTGAGAATATTACAATTAAATACTATCCTATGAATAAATGTTTTTGTCCGAAATTGAGCCAAAACTACATATGGACTCAATTGAAAATTTGTGTCCTTACAAAAGGAATAGAAGGGACTCAAAAGTTTAACTCTTTGGGCAGAACATCATGTCTTGCTTAAGGATTTTCAAATATCAATTTTTCCTCCCCAAAATTCTTATGTTATTACCTTTAGACCCAAAATCTAATACCCCAACGACCTTATCAACCATGTAACCACCATATTAATTTTTTTTGTCCTATTTAACTCCCCCCCACCGTAATTCTTTTTTTCACATCAAAATCTCTTCAAGCAAGTATAGCTACTATCTCAGGTAATTATTTTCCTTAAATAAATTCTTGTAATTTTTTGTTAATAAGTAAATGTTTAAGTATCTGAAGTAAATGTTAATTTGTAAATGAAAAATTGTTATAAATATATGAGGTATTTTGTAATGTTAAGGTAAATTTAGTAATAAAAAATCCATGTTCTGTTAATGTTTATGAGGTATTTATGAGGAAGTTAGTAATGTTAATAATATTTTATGTCCCGTTACTGTTTAATTTATTTATTGTTTATAAATTATATATGTTCTTTTATGTTCTATTAATGTTATTGAGGTATTTATTATGTATTTAGTAATGTTAATGTAAATTTATGTTATAGGCAGAAAAATTATAATTTTATAGACGTGATTTTTTTTAGCCAAGTATTAAAAAAAATATATTGATTGGCAAAAAAATCAGTGCTATTTTCATGTATGTAGTTATTGTTAATGAGAAGTAACTTTTAAATTTCGCCATGTATTTTAATTTTTTTTGGGGTTATGGAAGGATTAGGAAAAAAATTAGACGACAATCACGTCAAAGGCGGAATGAACAGCCTGAAAATGAAAATAATTTTTTCGAGCACCCTATAGTATTGAAAACTATAGGGGATTTGTTGACGACCAATACCACATTAAAGGATCTCCTGATACGGCCATAGATGACAACACAATCAAAATGCGTAGTAACTGATAAAGTATTAAAGCCACCTAAACAAATTTTAAGGAAACTCGTCCCGGTGTTATTAATTTAATACATCGTAGCGGCTGGGGAGAATTATTGAATGTGCAAATTTCAAAGACGGAATGAGCATTGGTACAAGCCCTGGGTGAAAGGTGGTGGGACACAACAAACACGTTATTACTTCCCAATGGGGAAATGACCATTACTCCATACGACTTTACAGTTTTGACCGGTAATTTTTACACTATTTCTGATCATAACATTATTATATATATTGTCGTAATTAACTAGTAAGTCTCATATGATTGTTGCCAAAATTTTCTCTTAGGTATCCCCGTGGGTAGTGGTCCTATGGTGCCGATGGATGATGGCAAATATTTGGTTGTACTTGACGGAAAAACGCAGATTCGTGCTGAAATTATACACAAATATTTTCTTATCATTGAACTATCTTGTACTGAATCGTGCGAGGTTAAAGTCTCAAGACTGAATAAGTGGTTTGAGGCCATAAAAAACAATAATTTAAATTTGGGCGATGATGCAATTACTAGGGTGTTCCTTTATTTTTGTGTAGGCCATATTTTTTCCCATATGCTAAAGACAACATTTTAATTGGTTGGATAGTTGTTTTGGAGGACCTTGAAATTGTTAGGACATATGCTTGGGGATCGACAATTCTAGCTCACATTTACTACTCTCTTCATGTTATGTCAAGAGGATATATAGAAAGTTTGATTGTCCATGTTGGCCTCTTGCTTTGTTGAGTATATTGGCCACGAGGTATTCATGATATTCCCTCTGAGATGGATGCATGTGTGAGATGTCTGTGCTTAGAGTTTGTTGGTCAAGCAATATTTGTTCACGACTATTTTTCCTCTCCAAGGCCAATATACTACGTTCGTTGAGCTCCAAATCAAGCTCCTTATGTTGCAGTGAAGGTTTGATCACCTCTCGGGCCTCTTCGTCTCATACACGATCTGCCTGACACGATCGCTCAAATGATTCATTGAACGAAGTGCAACTACTGAGTATTTCTCGATTAACCTCGATGTTTGTAGCCTTTGTTTTTCCTTTAGCCCGTTGCTTCATCTCTTTCCTTCCAGGTGGCCTCGGATAAGACCTTTCTATATCAACTTCTACCCCATCTTTGGAATTTGGTGTGAAAAACCCAACATTCAGACTTCCTTCACTTTCTGTCGCACCGGTCATTGGTGAATCAAAATGAAATTTAGGGGAGTCTAAAAATGTTTGAAAATTTTGAAATTTGTGGAGTTCTTTTAAAATTTGGTAACAAGATTCAAAATTAAATGATTTTCCCTTGTTCTCTCGCTGGAATGCTAGATTTGCCACAGTAACCTCAAATAATATGACAATGTAATTTTATTACCTCATTAGCAACAGATTTACGGAAAATAATAATTAAAAATAAATTACAAAATAATAGTGAATTTACCCAGTCCGTGTTCACAATCCCACTACCATGACTTGTCATCGATGCCTCTTTCAATTTAGAAACATATAACATTACATGTTTTGAAATTTTGCTGAACTGGGTTTGTAGGCTGCCGCCCGTTCGATGTTCAGTGATACCAGTCGTTGTATTGTATTCTTCGGCGACTGCATCGCAAAATAATGTGCCAGTTCGATTAGCTCCTCATAAACCATCATTTGTTTAATTTACATAAGCGGTGCATAGTACTTTATCATCGTGTTGAGACATATTTTGACCTTGAACCATTGTGAAATAATCACAAAATATAATTAAGCAAATATAAAAATTTTGAAATGATTTTTGGGTAAATACATAATATATATTGCAGCTAAAAAGAAAATATTTGGTAATTTTTAAAACGAAGATATGAGAGGGTGTTTTGAATAAAAATATTACGTGTATGATTTGTGGTCAATTGAACTTGCTATTTATATAAAAAAAATAGTTGTTGGATAAATCAAATATAGCCGTTGTATAAATTATATAACCGTTGCAAATATGTTGGGGTCAAAATAGAAATAGGGAAAGATGTTATAAAGCTTAGGCGGGACAACATGTTCCATTTTAGGTTCTCTCTCTCTCTCTCTCTCTCTCTCTCTCTCTATATATATATATATATATATATATATATATATATATATATTTTGTTTCTTATGTGGAACAACATGTTCCGTTTTAACAACGGATCTTACAAAAAACCAATTAGGCCAATTGTATATTGATTATTTTTTAACCTACCAACGCCCAAATATAAAGTTGTAGACTACCCATAACATACACATATACAACAAATTTGGGTTTTTAGACTACCCATAAGGGTTGCTCTAACATAGCCAAAAGTTTATACCAAACATACAATGCACCATAAATACCAATTACAAACCTAAGCTTTTTTTTTTTTGGCCAAAAACGGAAGCTTTATTCAAAACTAATATTTTCTCATCATATTTATAGGCATATAACGCAATGACTCAAATAAACATCTAGACGGCTGGCCTTTTCTCTAGAGCTTTTAAAGATACAAATAGGCTACGATAAATGATAAATATGTACAAAGAAAAAATTGGGCAGTTTAAATATTTTATATACAGTATATTATATGAATTATTTTAATATAATTTTGTACAAAACTTATTGCTACACTAAAAAAAGATCCTTCTAGAATTATCGTAGTTATAAAATTATCAAATAGTACATCAATCCAATGCCAATGTATAATTAATCACCTGTAAATTTTTTGCATGTATCCTAGTGTAGATTTGATTGTAACATGCATATCCATTTTCCTTATTCTGTTCGTTCCCAAGATGCAAAATATTATATTTAATAATCGGGGCTTATACCAAAAAGTCTCTCAAACATTTTTTAATACACATTTTTTTCTCTAAAATACTTTTATTTTCCCTCTTTGTTTGTCACCTAATAAATATTATTAGTACATAATAATTTCGTTAATTACAACACATCTTAGGTAAATCTAATCCAAAACTATATATTGGAAAATATTGACCATATATCAAATAAGCTGGCTACGATGTATGTTTGGTAAATTATACTAGAATTTCAGGAAAAAAGAAAGAAAGTTGAGTGCCTTTTAAATTAGGAGGAAGAAGAGGGCATATGATATAGAAACATTAACTCATTTACACTTACGAATAGAAATGCAGAGAAATGGAAAGAAATCATCTCTGGAAATGAAAAATGCTAACCATATATCCTTTTGCTTTCCACGTAATACATATGCCCCTACGTTTTCTACCCTTTCGATTTCTCTGCATTAACTCATCTATTACGTGGAAAGAAAAAGGATGATGAGAGAGATACTAGCAAACATTAACTCAATTACACGTGTCCAACTACAAATTAAGGCTAGAGTTATATATATATATATATATATATATATATATATATATATATATATACACACACACACACACACACACACACACACACACACATAGATGTGTGTGATGTCGTGTTTGTATCGAATTTGATCACAATTATAAATTTAAAACTAACTTACAGGTAACGTGTTGCGTAATAGTAAAATGATACTTTTTAAAAATTCACACTATGAAAGAGAATATAGTTAATGCATGTTGAAAACATATCTAGCATATTAGAATGATGTTTTGATGGTGGATAATATGCCTGGATATCTTAATATTATTTTAAATAAATAAAAATTAATATTAAAATAATATATAAAAATTGTTATGAAAGAAACTGTTATGTTTAAAAGTACATAAAAAATAACATAAAATAATCGTAAAATATTCAAGATGAATTTATCAGATAGAATACAAAATCTTAATATGTAACATTAAATATTGTTGATGCAAAAAACTAGATTAAGCCTAATTAATTGATTACAGATAAATTAAGTAAAACAAACAAGACACAAGAAAACTTTATAAAGTGGTTCGACTCAAATGAATGACTTATGTCCACTGTTATGTATTGATTGCCTTGAGTTGTTTTTTGATCCCTTGCAATGAGGGTGATACATTGTATTTATAGCCCAAAGGGGGGGTCTTCATCGTTGTCATGTGAAAGTATGGAATGCCTTTATTTGTTAGGCATTTACATCAATACATAATGATAGTTAATAATATGAACGCTGTCGCTTCATAGGCAATACAGGTTGTAAGAATGCTGGAGCTTAGTTGGCTGCATATAATGGATTTTCGGCCGTTGGTCGGGCTTCCCAGTTGGTCGGGTAACTATGTTGGTAGGGCTTCTCTTTCATGCTGACTTGGATACGTGCCACGTAGGATGACACATGCTGGCTTATAATTGGTCCATGTAGGATGATAAATTTTGGTATCAACAGAAGCCCCCAATGTTCCATACTTGAAGTTTATGCGAAAGTGTGGAATATTATGCCTTGGAAGTAGCTTGGGATGTTTGGTTGGTTGCAGAGCTTCCAGACTTGTGAAATTTCTTCACTTGAGAGTTTTTGAGCGCGAATGGCAATTTTGTAAATATCTTAAATTTTAGCGAACACTTTTAGGGTATATTTATCTTTTCGTATGTTTATTCATCCTAAATCCAACCGTCATTTGATTTAATCATTACTTGGCCCAGTTTTCGACGCGTCTTATAAAATAGGGCAGTAAAAACTTCGATCATTTTTTACTTCTTACTTTTGATTTTGCTGCTGTGTTCTTTGATTTCGTGTGATCGATTTCTTTTCTGTCTTCAGTTCTTGCTGAATCCTTAAATTCTTGTAAGAATCTTTCTTCTCTTCTTCTTTATTTTCTTCACATTGGTTTACTTTATCGAGTCACTTAAGAAGTTTAGATCTGATTTTAACATTCCATCTTGGGTGGTATTAGAAAATCCCACTTTTCCTTGTGATTTTTTCTCTCTTCCTGAGGGTCATTGGCTCCCTTCTATCTTTGTTGCTAAATGTGGATTCACGTTTCCTCCTAATCCCTTATGTTTAGATTTTTGTTAATATTTTGACATTGTACCTGCAAGAGTGGATCCTAACACATGGAGAGTTGTTTATGGAGTTTATAAGTTAAATCAATTCATGGAACCTATCTAGGGATTTCAGAAATCATGTTTTGTTATAAGTGGGTAACTAGTGATACCACATTTTATTTGAAAACTAGGACAGTTAGTAAAGCTTTGTTAGTTAATCTCCCTGATTCTAATAAGGACTATTTTGATCATGGGGTAGTTGTAAAAAATTAGCAACACGCCCCTTTAGTTGGCAATGCTAAATACCAAGGACCTAGATGTCATGTCTTTGGCAATGAAATAGGTTGTTTAATGTTTTAGTAAATTTTCCCTGTTTATGTTTGATCAAATGTCACGTTGATCGTTGTTTTGCAAATTTCTTTGCAGTTGAGCAAAAAAAGGAAGTGCCCCAAAGAGAGCGAAGTAAATTTAAAGGATTTGAAGTTTATCTGGGGACTTCACAAAATAGTTGTTGAGGAGCACGTGAGGTCTGCCTCTTATATGCTCCAATATAAGAACGCTATTTCCTTTTTCATTTCTAGACTTGCTGCCTCTTCTGCTCTGGTAATCGATCTTGACCAAGAGGTTGCTATTGATTCTGACACTCCTATGTCTTAAGCTATAAATAAGAGGAAGTTTCCTAATCTCTACAGTGGTGTCACTTATGGTTCCCAATCATCTGTTGATGGAGCTAAGAATAAAATAGGGGATGCTATGAAGCTCCCAGCTCCTAAAATCCAATCCCCAAAGATCCATCCCTTAAAGATCTAACCCCGAAAGACCTGGCTCCTAAGGGTGTAGCTCCCAAATAGGTTGAAGTTCCTCTATAGAGACTTAGGAGAGGGTCTGTAGAGAAGCAGGTCGATAAAGTGACCGACCAACTGCCCTTGGTCGATTTGCCCTCATCTAATATTGTTCCTCTAATAGACCTTACTCTTGGTTTGGCCAGGAGATTGATCAATTTTGGTACTCTTCCAGACCACAAGGGGTGGATGCTAAGCTCCCCAAAATAAAGGTTTCTGAATTGGCTACTATGAACCTTGCATCAGTAAGTAATTCCCTATTCTTAGTTTGGTTGTCTTTTAAATTTCTCACATACTAATTTTTTTTATCTTTATCTTTGGCAATTCTTGGTACACTACAATAACATGCTAGAGAAGGATGATGCAATCAAGGCTTCTTCATCTTCAAATGAGGTGGAGGAAGTTTTATCTGGTTTAAATAAGTCTCTGCTTGAGTCTCATCAAGCCTTGGAGGCTGAGAGGGATGCTTGGGAAGAGAAATTAAAGGAAGCTGAACTATCTCGTCAAACCTCTAATTCAAATGCCCATGAAGCTTAGCGCAAGGACAAGGATGTTGGGCTCCAAAAGGATGAAGTTGTGCGTCAAAAAGAGGAAGCTGAGCGCAGGGCAAAGGCTGCTAAAGAGCTTGTGTCCTCGGCTAGAGCCAAGAGAAATTCTGCTGTGAAGGCTTCCTTTAGTGCTGGTTAGGATAAGGGCTGGAACAAGGCCATTTTGGCTGCCTCTTCTCAGATTGAGTATGTGAAGCAAAAATGTTTCAGAGATGGCTAGGTTACTTCCCTTCAGAAGTTGAACACAAATGGAGACTCTAAACTTTTTTAGAGGTATGTCCATGGTCCTCCTCCAACCATAGAGGATGAGGTTGAAGATAAAGCTACTTCTGAGGAGTTTTCATTTATGGTTGAGTCTGCTGCCAAATAACCTGAAGTCCATGAGTCTTCTATTCCTCCTACTGAGAAAATTAAGCAACCTCAGCCAGCAGGCCCTTATTCCGAGCAGAGAAAGAAGGTTGAAAATGATAGGCAGAAGGTGTAATGTTGTTTGACATTTTTCTCTTTTATTTTTGTTATTTTCTTCTTCCTTTGTTTTGATTGTACCTGAACTCATCATTATCAATAAAAGAACTTTGTGCTCCTTTAACTTATCTTCTGTTGATTGTATCTGTTGTCCATACTTGTTATTGATTGGTGGTTCTCTCTTTTTTCTAGTTTATTGAGAAGATGGAATAATTTTGTTCTCATGGTACCGAGCTACTGAGGAAATGCAATGATTTTTTCAAAGATGGCCATATGGACTTGTCTAATGAAGAAGTTACCCAGTTGCTCGACAATGATGCTTCAGATAAAGTCAAGGAATATTATAAATATTTAAAGTACTTACTTAATTGGGCGATAGCAAATAATGTTGCCTATTATGATATGATAAAAGAACTTCAAGAACAATATAAGGAATCCACTATGTTGCTGCATCAGAGCTATGAGTAGAAGTATCAAAGTTTGAGTGAAGGTCGAGGCTTTGATAAGTTTATCCCCATGTCAAATAAGAAGGAAGCTTTACTTAAAGTTGAAATTGAGGAAACTAGGACCATCACCAAACTCCTGGAAGAGGAGAATAGTAATTTGAGGAATGAGTTGAAACTTCTGAAGTCTACCTCTGGAGCTATTGTTGCTACTACCGATGAAGGTCATTCCTTTTTTGGATCTGAGAATATCACCTTGAGAGATGGATTGGAGGCCTTGAAAAAAATTAAGTTCGCCTCTTCTTACCGAGCTAGAAATAGGGACAGCCGAGGAACTACAGAGCAACTTAGGACCCAACAGGCCTTTGCTAACCAGGCCGCATAATTATAAGCAAAGGAATGAGCTATTGCTGAGATGTCTCAAAAGCTACAAACTTTATATGAGCAATAATCTACTCAATCTTCTCATTTGGAAGCTAAGGATAAGGTATTGAAGAGGCTATAATAGCAAGCTAATAGATTAACATTCTAATTCCATAAAAAACCCAGAGAATTTGGATGGGTGGTTATAATGAAGCTTTGGGTTATTATGATGATATACTCCAACATGCCCAAAATGAGTTCTACAAATGGGGTTGGATTAATGCTTTAATTGTGCCGAAGGAGGATGAGAAGAATTCTCAATGGGATTGGTATGATCCAGGATTATTGCAACTTGATAATCCTCCCTTTAATTTGGATGTTAATTGGGTACCTGTTCACCATATTCCTTATTATTTGATTTCCAAGTACTTGGGGGGTTACGAACTGCATGACGAGCTTGAGATTGTTCATCCTCCTCACTTTGCTTGATTGCCCTAGTAGTAGTAACACCAGGATGCTTCGGGATCTTAACTTCATTAACTCTTATTCTACTTTGGATGATCCTCTAGCTGGCATGGATCCTGTTTCTAGAGCTAAAGGAAAGCATCATGTAGAATAATTTTTGTATTTTGTTTCTCCATTTTTGAGCAACAATATGTAATCATTTATATTTAATGAAAAGCTTATTTTGTGAATGGATCAACTCTTAGTTAATCTTTGAATGCCTGTTAATTTTTTTTTTAGTCTTTGACTATGAATGGATCAACTGTTTTAGTTAATCTCTATTTTTCACCCGCTCTATTGATATTATTAGGATTATCCTAAGTTTTATACTAATTATCGATGCTTCACCATGGTTCTAGTAGTGTACCTAATTTTTTTGATAATTGCACTAGTTACCTTGGTTCCCAGGTGTAAGTGGAACATTTATCCATATTTTAGTCCAATTTAGATGAATATTTTCCATCCGGGTCTTTATTAACCAAGTGTTTGGGACTTACAATTTTGCCTTGCCTGATCTTATTAATGCTGATCAACTATGTTGGTGGCCAAGTTGATGCCGACCAACTTTATTGGTGGTTTTATTGGTGCCAACCAACTTTGTTGGTAGCTCTAGTAGATGATGACCAACTTTGTTGGTGGCCAAGTTGATGCTGACCAACTTTGTTGGTAGCTCTAGTAGATGATGACCAACTTTGTTGGTGGCCAAGTTGATGCTGACCAACTTTGTTGGTGGTTTTATTGGTGCCAACCAACTTTATTGGTAGCTCTAGTAAATGCCGACCAACTTTGTTGGTGGCCAAGTTAATGCCGACCAACTTTGTTAGTGGTTTTATTGATACCAACCAACTTTGTTAGTATTCTTGTAGATACTAACCAACTTTATTAATGTCCTTGGTGGATACTGACCAACTTTGTTGGCAGTATTTGTTGATGCAGACCAACTTTGTTGGTGTTGTTGTCTTCATAATTCAACTACTATCATGGTACTACTAGTGCTATGCACTAGTACTCTGGGAAAAAAAATAATTTTCCAGAAAGTCATGTTCTCATTAATATTAAAATGAACTGATTACAACAAAACTATGTTTACTGATAGTAGTTCTTCAAGTTCTCTACATTCCATGGATTCTTGAACTCTTCTCCTTCCAAAGTCTTAATCCTATATGTACCTGGTCATAAGACTACGGTAACACAATAAGGCCCATGTCAATTGGCTTTTATCTTGTTACTCTTCTGAATAGCCTTCTTCAAAACATAATCTCCCTTCTTCAGTTTTCTCAGCATGAACCTCTTATTATAGAACTGTGCAGTCCTTTGTTGATAGGAGACATTTCTTAAAGCTGCATCTTTACGGACTTCTTGCAGCATGTCTAAATCCAAACTTCATTTCAAATCTCTAACTGGGGTATTGAAGTTAAGGACTCTATGCGTAGGTTAACCTAGATCAACATGGATTACAGCTTCAGTACCAAATGCCAATAGATAGGGACTTTCTCCAGTAGCTCTTTTGGAAGTAGTTCGGTAAGCCCACAAGACTGAATGCAGTTCATTAATCCAATTTCCTTTTACATCTTCCAACCTTTTCTTAAACCCATACAGTAAAGCTCTATTAGATACCTCTATTTGGCCATTACTTTAAGGATGGCCATGAGCAGAATGGATTTTTTGGACATTGGATTGGGAATAATAAGCAGCAAACACTTTATTGTCAAGCTGTGTACCATGATCAGTTGTAAAGGTATAAGGTAAGCCATACCTGCATATAATGCTTTTCCAAATGAACTTGAAAAACGTGACTGTGTGATAATTGATTAAATTCACAAATTTCCAATTTATCACACTTACATAATTGGAGTTAATATAAACCAAATTAATTCAGCCCCTAAACATGCATCTATGTGTGTGCGTGTGTCAAACCATAAATAAGTAAAGCATGCGACACAAATATTAACGAAAAATCCCTGAAGGAAAAAACCTTTTATTTCTAGAACTTTGAAGAATTCACAAGACCATTGACTTACATATGACCTGATAATCACCCACAAATGTAATGCACGGTGTCTTCGTCAAACCTCCAAAGCAACGGCTATAAATAACGTCGGTTGGAATCTCCCTTGAGAACTCCAGATGGTCAGCAATGAAGAAGAAAAATGTCTTCTCCACAAGTTGTGAACTTTATAAGGACTCCCTCCACAATAGCACGCAGCTGTCGGTTGCAGAGCTCTCCCCACAAGGAATGAACAAATAGAAAATATGTTCTTGGGTTCCAAAAAATAACTCACACAAAAGTAATTGGGATTTTTGTGAATTGTAAACAAAACAAATATTTGAACCCTTAAATTGTTGGAGAAAAACTTTCTGCCAAAAGATATTTTTCTAATTGATTTTGGGCAGATAAAAAAAACAAAAGTTTTCAAAGTATAAAACTCTTTAAGGTTGAAAATTTTTCTCCACATTTGAAAACAAAGGATGATATCCTTTATATAAGGATGTTTGATGCGGTCAAAGAGATCAGCATGAAAGCAGCGTGTCAGCCAAAAATTAGCGTCGCTCGAACAAGATCCACGTATCGTTCGAACGACTACGCGCAACATCTCAATGTCCTTCGAATGAGATGGCGATCTCGCTTGAACGACCTTGGCGTCGAAACCCAGGTACGTTTGCTGCTTTAGAAATTTTCTCAAACTTTTTAAAAAAAAGCATCTTTCTAAAAACAGTTAACAACCTTTATAACAAAAAAATATTTTTATATAAAAACTTTTTAAAAATCCTTTTTGAAAATATCCCAACACTCTTAATATGAAATGTAAATGAAATTTTAAACATTATCTTACCAAAGATCATATTGTTGGGCTTGAATGTTGAAGAAAACTTGTAATTCAGATTCTTCTTTTGTAGATGAAAACTTCTTCAATTCTACGACGATTGTTGCGGTATACGACATAACAAATTATGATGGATATTTATAAAAATATGTCCTTACAGAACTGTTAAACCTTTTCGTAAGACATATCAATCAATGGTTCAACTTCCACCCATTTTGTAAAATAATCAACTACTACAACAAGGTACTTGAACCTTCCTCGGGTAGTTAGTAGGGGACCGACCAAGTCATTTCCCCACAGGGCAAAAGGACAGGATGAAGTGATTGGTGTTAAAAGGATTTGTGGAGCCTTACGTATACTAGAAAACCTCTGGCACTTGTCATATTTTTTTGCAAAATCTACACAATCTGCTCGCATGGTTGGCCATAGTATCCTTGCGTATATATTCTTTGCATTAACATTCTTCCTGCTATGTGGGCCCTACAGGATCCTTCATGGACTTCTTCAATTAGATCTTTTATCTGAATTGTATCCACACAACGTTGTAGGCTAACAGATAATCCTCTCCTATATAACACACCACCTTCTACCACATACCTTGCAGCTTTGTATTTAAGTCTCTTAGCTTTGAGTAGATTGATTGGAAGAATTCCATCTTCAATATATGCTCTTATGGGGTCCATCCAAGATAGCCCCATATCAACTGCAATGAAGTTTACCATAAGATCCTCATCAATGCTCCTATTAGCAAGTAGCTCAATATGAATAGTTCTTCATATTTCTGTTCTGGTTACTAAGGCTAACTGAGCAAGTGCATCTGCTCGGGCGTTCTCCAATATTAGAATCCTGACCATCTGTAATGCTAGAAAGGTGGAAATTACTTCCAAAGTCTTAGCCAAATATCTGGTCATCAGTTCTCCTTTCGCTGCATATAGACTCAACACTTGATTTATAACCAACTGTAAATAATTATACACCACAACTTGCTCGGCGTTCAATAATTTATCTAGATTTAGACTAATAATTACAACTTCATATTCTGCATCATTATTGGAGGTTTGAAATTGAAAATGTAGAGCGCACTCTATGTCTAGCTCGTCTGGAGTATTGAGAATAATTCCATATCCACATCCTGTTGCACAAGATGACCCATCGACGTACAAACGCCATATGAGGATATTGCTGTCAAGCGCTTGGTTTATCAGAATCCCTTCATGGGAGATTTTATCTTTCGCATCCTCATATTTCTTCTTCATCTCCTGTACTCCACTGGCCGGTTATGGTTGGTCTTTTTCTTACAGTTTCCTTTGTTTGGATTTGGTCGAGTGCATGTTTAGTTGGTCTATTATTTCCTACATGTTGCTCGATTAGAGTCCCTTGTTGCTCGGGGATCTCTAGATAAGTGAGTTCTGCAATAAAATTAGCCACATCTTGGCCTTTTAAAGCAGTCCTTGGTTCATACTCAAGGTAATAATACCCTAACTCCACAGCCCAATACATCAATCTTCCAGATTTCTTCGATTTGTGCAATGCCTGCCTTAATGGAATATCAATGTAGATCATTATAGTGTGGGCTTGAAAATAAGGTTTCATTCGTCTACTAGCCTCAATTAAAGCCAGTGCAATTTCTCCAATCCGGGAT
Source organism: Sambucus nigra (assembly GCA_949130495.1). NCBI lineage: Eukaryota > Viridiplantae > Streptophyta > Magnoliopsida > Dipsacales > Adoxaceae > Sambucus > Sambucus nigra. The sequence continues at coordinate 145,021,411 of OX422211.1, forward strand.
ATCTTATTCTTGCTCCTCGAAAAGCTTTAATGGTTTAATAAACTGACTTTTGAACTCCATTTTCCCCCCGATCAAGGCTGAGCTAACTGTAGACTCAGATACTGCCAGATACAAATACATATTTTCTCCCAACATTGGTCGAGAAAGTAGTGGTGGTGCTCCCAGGTACTTCTTAAACTCCAGGAATGCATTTTCGCATTCATCGTTCCATTCAAAGGTTTTTCTAAGAACCTTGAAGAGTGGCAAGAATTTGTCCGTTTCTCTTAACACAAACCTATTAAGTGTTGTTATACGCCCAGCTAGCCTTTGAACCTGTTTTTTAGGTTGAAGACTTCATTTCGACCAGTTCTTTAATCTTATCTGGATTGACTTCGATTCCCCTTTGATTGACTATATACCTGAGGAACATTCCCTCATGTACTCCGAAGACGCATTTGGTGGGGTTAACTTCATTTGGTGCTTTTTCAATTGGTCAAACGTCTGACTGAGGTCGACAATATGATCAATAGATTTTTTGCTTTTAGTGACCATATCATTAATATATACCTCCATATTCTTACCTATCTTCTCCTCAAATACTTTGTTCACTAGTGTATGGTAAGTAGCACCTGCATTTTTCAAACCAAACGGAATGACATTATAACAATAAGTTCTATGGGGAGTGATAAAGGAAGTACTTTCTTTATCTTCTGGCTTCATTTTAATCTGGTTATAACCAGAGTATGCATCCATAAAACTCAGCAATTCATGCCCTGAAGTAGCATCTACCAGTTGATCAATTCGTGGCAAAGGAAAGTGATCCTTCGGGCACGCTTCGTTTAAGTCAGTAAAATCCACACACATCCTCCATTTGTTGTTCTTCTTCTTGACACATAAAACTCTTCTCGATGCTTCACAGGTATGAGTTCCCCATTAACATTAAGTTCATGACACATAAAATTTGGATCTATGCGTGTCATATCTTCATGACTCCATGCGAACACCTATTTTCTTTGCCTTAAGAAAGTTGTCAATTACTACTTAAGAACTGGTTCCAATGATGCTCCTATTTGAGTTATTCATTCTGGCTTATCATCATCTAGAATAATGCTTTAATCTACCTCCATCACTTATCCTTTTACAAGCACAAATTCATCTTTTGGATCTAAAGTTTCAACCTCAGATTCGTTGTTCGGCTCAGTTGTATCCACTTGATAAGTGGTTATTTTTTGTTTGGCTTACAACATGTCTTCTTCCTTGGTAGAGGAATAGTAGCACTCCTAAGCTACTTTCTGGTCTCCTTTCACTACTCCTACTTTAAAGTTGGTTGAGATTTTCAAATATTGATGAACAATTGAGGGTACAACCTCAAACTTTTTCAAACTAACTCTCCCCATGATCATATTGTAAGCAGAATGAACGTTTTTATCCATTACAAAGAATCATACCTTCTCTATCCTGCTCATTGGACAAGTACCGATCAACACATATAACTTGATAGTTCCTAGTGGAAACACCTTTTCTCTTGAGAATCTAATGAGTGACCTGTAATAAGGTTCCAATTGATTGAGTTTTAAACCCAAACTATCAAAATAAGGATAGAACATGATGTTGACTGAACTGCCATTGTCCACTAATGTTCTTGCTACCAATACTTCCTTCATCCTGACTTTGATCACTAATGGATCATCATGGGGATATAAAACTCCTGATAAATCATTTTTAGAAAATCCAATTACGAGCTTATCTTTGTTAAATTTTCTTGGTTGGTCCTCCTCGATGAGATTGATATGCTGGATAGAGGAACAAGCTTGAGCCTCATTTAGGTAAGCTCTTTTTTCAGCTGTATGATCTCCTCCTCCGATATCTCCACCTATAATCATGTGACAATCAAAAGATCCAAAACTGAGTGTGAATACCTCATGTTTCGGTTGTCTAGGTTTCTTGGGGAGATCGGGATCATCTTATGGATCATTGTCAGAGTTCTTCTTCTGGTCTTCCTTGGGTTTATCTGGCGATTTAGATCTTTGTCGACCTCTTCCTCCATTTCTTCCACCATTCTGCCGATCAACAAATCTATCCAGCTTTGCTCTTCGGATGAGCGCTTTTATCTCATTTTAGAGGTAATGCATCTGTTTTTAGTATGACTATGGTCTTTGTGAAACTCACAAAACTTGGACTTATCCCTCTTATCAGTAGGCGACCTTAACTTTTTGGGCCAACTTAAATCGTTGTTATTCTTGATTTCTTCCAACACATGATGTATGTCTACCGTCAATGGGGTGTAATTAGTGAAATTCCTGAGCCGATCTAGGCCTTCCTTTCCCTTCGAACTTCTGCGCTCATTATGATTCTTGTTCTCCTTTTTCTCTGACTTCCCCTCTGCTTTTTCTTCTGCTTTCATGTCTGAATTATTTTTAACAGCCATAACTTCTTCATCATTCATAATCTTTGCTGTCTTGGCCATCAACTCTGTCATCGTCTTTGGTGGATCTTTTGCCAGGGTATAATACAATTTATTAGGGAGCAAACCACTCATAAGATCAGTGATTGCTGTCTTCTTTTCATAATCAAATACTTCCAGCTTCTCATTATTGAAATGAGTGATATAATCTCTGGTACTTTTCCCTTCCATTTGTCCCACACTGAGTAAATGAGCTACTCGTTTCACTGGTTTTGCTCCAAAGCAGAAATTACCAATGAATAGCTCGGCTAGTTATTAAAAACAAGAAATCTGCCCCAGAGGAAGGCTATTGTACCAGATTTGAGTAGATCCAGTGATTGTTCTTACTAATTCCCAACATCTCATCTCATCTGGAATAATATAGATATCAACAGCTGCTTGGTACTGCTTTATATGGAGAACTATATTCGTCTTCTTATCGTATTTGGGAGTGACTATTGGAGCTTTAAACTTAGTCGACGTGGGGAAATCCACGATGGTTTGCACAAAGGGAGACCCCTTAATGAAACTTATTTGAAGGGGATTTTTGGCCTTGTCTATTTCTCCTAATTTGTCTTCCAAACATTGAATGGATCCCTTACATGCATCACTGTTAGCGCCATGGATGGAAACTCTTTTCTTCTGACCTCCAGATCTGGCTGAACTTTCTTCCTGTGAACCTTCTCTCTGACTAGAACTTTCACTTCGTCGGGTATTTAATCTGGACTGGGTTGAACCTTACCTTAGATCACTTCGTCGTCGAGTATTTCTCTACGTAGCCCGTAGGGAATTTCCCTGGGGTCCCAAACTATTAAAATAAGAGGCCCTACTTAGCCTTTCGAAGGCACTCAGTCTTTATGGGATGAGATATTGTCCATCCATGGAGTTAGTAACCCTAATGGAAGAGGTTGCTCTAAGTAGATATGAAGGGTCCTTAGAAGTTCTGGAACGGATGTGCCTAATACTCCTAGTTGGCGATGGTGGCATATTCCAATGATTAAATTGCGTTGGCACTCCAGCTTACAGAGTTTGGGCTAGCTGTCGTATAGTGCCGTGCATGGCCTCCTGGCCCTTGGCTACGCTAGATAAAATTCCTATCAAATAGTTATTGTTAATAGGGGCAGAGGGATTCGGAGAAATACCCTCATTTCTAGTGCTTGATTCTGGAATGTCAGCCATAAATTATGAAAGATGAGTGAGTGAAAATGTTTAGCAATACATTCCCACAGACGAAGCCAATCTGTTGATGCAAAAAACTAGATTAAGCCTAATTAATTGATCACAGATAAATTAAGTAAAATAAACAAGACACAAGAAAACTTTTTAAAGTGGTTCGGATAAAAGTAATAGCCTACGTCTACTATTATGTATTGACTGCCTTGAGTTATTTTTCGATATCTTACAATGAGGGTGATACAATGTATTTATAGCCCAAAGGGGGGTCTTCATCGTTGTCATGTGAAAGGATGGAATACCGTTATTTATTAGGCATTTACATCAATACATAATGAGAATTAATTATATGAACGCTGTCGCTTTATAGGCAATATAGGCTGTAAGAATGCTGGTGCTTAGTTGGCTGCATAGAATGACTTTTTGGCCATTGGTTGGGCTTCCCAGTTGGTCGGGTAACTATGTTGGTCGGGATTCCCAGTTGGTTGGTTAACTATGTTGGCCGGGCTTCTCTTTCATGCTGACTTGGATACGTGCCGCGTAGGATGACACGTGCTGGCTTATAATTGGTCCATGTAGGATGATAAATTTTTGTATCAACAAATATTTTGTATAATATATGTCATATTATAAATTTATACAAACCAATATTTAACTAACCTAATAAGCACAACATATTAATGTCTATAGGTGAAAAATTATGAGTGTAAATATGATGAACTATTAATGCGTAAAGCAAACACACAAATTAAGAAACCTACTAAAGCATTTAAAACCATCACATTCCAAAAATTCAGACGGTAAAATAATTTTCATTAGTGTCTTCATGCAAATAGCTAAAGTATTCATTCAACTTGAGAACACTTTCATAAACCCATTCATCAAAATAAAAGACTGTCAAAAATAAAATAAAAATATTTGAGAGATGATAAAATACACTAACACACTCAATATTTGAGAGATAACACTCAATATGAGGATTTTGTTTACTATTCACACAATATTTTTGACTTTTTATGACTTCACTTCAAATGCCAATACTAAATGGATATATATAGGATCTCTAAAATGTACCTACTCAAATATATGTATCTATCACATTTAATGTAAACATACCCCATTTAGACTTCTATACATGAACCTCCTGATACATGAACTAACTAAATGCATGTATTGACTAAATACACATGTGTCTACACTAATCTAGATAATACAAAATTAATAAATGACTTAATGAAGTATACACGTTTCAACGTATGGGAGGAACAAATGTCGACGCTGTGTTGTGATGACAACTTTAGGTATATACTATAATGTGCCATGTGATGCCGTGTTTGTATTGAATTGGGATAACAATTATAAGTAAAAAAATTATATTGCTGGTCATGCATTGCGCGGACATAAAAGGATACTTTTTGGAGACTCAATTGTGAAAGAAAACATAGTTAAGGCATGTTGAAAATATATTGAACATAATAAAATGATATTTTGATGGTGGATATTATTTTAAATACATGAAAATTAATATTAAACCAATATATAAAAACTGTTATGAAAGAGAGTGTTATGTTTAAAAGTGCATAGAAAATAACATAAAATAACCGTAAAACATTCAAGATGAACTCATCACATAGATTGCAAAATCTTAATATGTAACATTAAACATTTTATATAATATATGTCACATTATAAATTTATACAAATCATAATTTAACAAACCTAAAAAGCATAACGTATTAATACCTATAGCCGAGTAGTCCCATATTATATAAATCCTTCACTAAGAAGGAGACTACAACTATCTACGACCTAATGCCTCAGAATGAGAAGTATGCCAAAGTGGAAGATGTGGTAGCAATCACACAACTGGAAAATGGTCTACAAAAGGTGAACAAAAATGGAGATAAAGAGAATGATCCAAAAAAGGGCAAAGAAAAAAGGCGAACCAAATGGAGACAAGAAGGTAAACCCCGAAAAGGATCATTGCAGCATTAATGCCATTTCAAAAGAATGGATATGTAATATATTGACCAAGATCAAAGATAAATAGTATTTTAAGTGGCCGATGAAGATGGCATAATACCCCTCAAAGAGAAACACAACCTTGAGGTGCTCCTCTCAAAAGAAGCACATGGAGAAGGCAAAGAATTACAAGGCCCTCCAGTCACATTTAAAAGACTTGTTTGAATCAATCCACTTAGATGACGATGTTGAAAAGAACAATGGTAAAGGCCCTGTTGAGCGCGACGAAAATCCAAATAATGTCTTGGAAGATGATATGGTGGGATATGAGTTTGTAGTCATCCGCATATCGCGAAAGACTAACTAATTCAAAGGAAATGATGAGAGAATGGAATTAAAGAAAACTACTGCAGTAATGGAGGCCTTCCAAGTTAATCTGGCCAGACCGACTGTTGGAAAATGTCTTCACTAAAGAGGACTTGGTCGTAATCATGATTCCACATCATTATGCATTAGTAATCAGACTCATGATTTGTAATTGGGATGTGGATAAACTACTAGGGGACCGGGGAAACACTTCAGATATGATGTACCTCAAATTATTCAACCAACATAACTTATAGATGGAAGATCTGAAGGATGTGACCATCCCTTTTGTGGTATTCAGGGGAAGAACGACAATGCCGCTAGAAAAATTTGTACTTCCATTATGATCTAGGATTATGTCAAAGTTGATTGGGTTCCTAGTCGTAGATATTAAATCACTATATAATATGAGCCTAAGATGATGATGGCTCCATATAATGAAGACAATTCCGTCGAATTATAATCCCAAGCTCAAATACATTGCTAACCGGGGGTAATGTAGATACGTGGAAATAAAGCTCCTTCTCCACAATTCTTTATAGTGTCCATCAGACCTACATAGGAGAAGAAAAATGAGTATGCAAAAAATATAAAGGGGGATGCAGTCGATTTATACCTCTTTGTATTTGACCACGCAGTTAGTTTAGTCTCGATATGTGAAAAGGAAGGACGTCAAGACTCAATTTAATATGTGAATAAGATGTTGCTAGATTATGAGATGCGATATCTACCATGGGAAAAATTGGAATATTCACTAGTAATAGCCTCGTAAAAGTTAGAGCACTAATTCGAGGCTTACTCCATTGCAGTTATAATTTCCTTTCCATTACAAGAAGTTTTCAAAAAATTCGATCTCTTTGGATTGATGTCCAAGTGTTCGGTGGAACAAGGGAGCTTTATTATTCATCATCAAGCTATAATTGCATTGAAAGGGTAGATTTTGGCAGACTTTATCAAGAGTTTGTCAAAGGATAGCAACAGGAGGAAGCTGAGTCTAATGATAATTTTTTTTGGAAGATCCTAATCAACATGATAAATTGATTCTCTTGTGGATGGAGCATCCAAAACAGAGCATCCTCAAGCAGGAAAAATGACTTGTCTTAAGGCATAGAATAACGAAGCAGAATACGAGGCTCTCATCGAGGGTTGAGGAAAGCTATATCTCTTATTATTAGTCACCTTGATGTTTGTTGTGATTAAATGATCTAACTAAATATCAACAATATATAATGCTGGAGAGGAACGAATGTCATACTACCTTAAAAAAGGTCATGAGTTCGTCATCTAGTTGAAACATGTCAAAATTCAATAATTCCTTAAGAGAAATAACAACAACACAAATTCCCTAGACACTTTGGCTTAAACTATCAAATCCGACTTTAAGAGGGTAATATAGGTGTAATATTAGTTCAATCGATCATCCTTTGAAAATAGGATGCTGACAAAGTGCTTATCATTCTAAAAGCTCCTAGTTGGATAGACTCAATAACTAAGTACTTGCGGGAAGATGCATTGCCCACGAACGAAAGGGAAGCCCATTAAATCATGGTAAAAACTGCCCAATTCTAATTATCTACTGAAGGAAATCCCAATAAAAGGATTTTTACCATGTCATACTTGCAATATGTGCATCCTAACGACGTCGAAAAAGTCCTATATGAGATGCACAAAGGAATTCACAAAAGTTATACTAGTGGGAGGTCTCTACTATTTACAAAATTAAGGAGGGATATTGGTGGATTAATATGAAAAAGGATACCATCTCATATGTCGAAAGGTGAAATAAGTGCCAATTATTGTAATACCCAGTATTTTTACTCATATTTATTTTTATGAAATTACGAAAAATGGGGATTAATTAAATTAAAGGGAGAAAAAATTTGTATTGTAATTAATCCAATTTTATGATAATAATTACTAGCATGATGAGACTTAGTAGTTCTTGAAATAATATTATGGCCGGGGATGAGATACACGGTAGTTATGTTATAAATATTTGGGATGCGTATGAGTCGCGTCACTAGTATGTATTTGGGGGTTTACAAGGTAAATTATTTTTATATAACTCGGATCACTATTTTGAGTGTGACAGAGTGTTCACAAGGATCGAAATAGTCAGAAAAACACTACTCGTGTATTTAAATTGGAGTCTGGGACATTTTAGCCCAAAATGACACCCTAGAGGGGTATTTTGGCCTTTTGAAAATTTTGGGTAATTAAATGGACGAAAATTGAGTTTAATTAAAAGCATTGAGGGTTAGTGACCTGTCAGTTTCAACTTACATGAGAAAGAGAGAAAAGAGAGAGAGACCCAAGGAAGAAGAAGACTCCATTGGAGCCTTAAGTCAAGAACTCAAGCTTACACTCCAAAATTTACACCGGAGCATTGATCGGGTCAAGAGGATCGTCCCCATACCAATTTTCCTCCGAGAATCAGAAGTTCATTTCGAGGCAAGTGTTTATCTTGCTCTCCTTTTTAGCATATATTGTTCTCGTTAATTTAGTTTTGATGATTTAAATTTGGAACAATGAAAACTTGGGTTTAATTAGAATAAATGGTGAAGAAAACTTATGAATTGGAGATGGGTATGCGTGTAGAGGTCTTGCCCTTGATTAGACTAATAAAATTTGGAAATCTTATGTCTTATTCACGAATTATAATAAGAGTTTTGGGCAATTAAATTTCTGGGTTCATATTTAAAAGAATTATTGGAAGTTTAAGAGATTGCTAAATTCCGATTGATTTTATAAGGATTTGACCTTTAATTCGTGTTAAAAAGTCTCTTGAGGTGATTGGGATTAGTGTAGGAACATTTGATTTGGATTGGGATGAGTATTCATACGTTTTAGAGGATTAAAAGTTGAGAAAAATCGAAGTTGGGGAAGAACTGGGTCTTTCCGAAATTTTCCTTAAAAGACTTGCCCAGGTCGTTCGAACGAGACTTCTAACGAGATTTTCAACGGCCTTTCTAACGAGTTGCTGAGTTCGTTTGAAGTGGGAACTTCATTCGAACGAACTCATTCGAATGACCTCGTTCGAACGAGAATCCTGGAACTTCTAACGAAATTCCAGAATGGGTTTTTAGGGTTTGTTTGGGTTGGAATTCTTCCTAGGGTTATCTATATAAGTGTATGAAGCTTTGTGAGTTATGGGTAGCTTAAATTTCCAAAGTGTTAAGAAATTAAAGGGTAGTGGTACTTGGGGTATTAAAGTTGTGTGGAAACCTAGGAGTGGATGTAAGTCCTGGAGAGGCTATATATATATATACGGGTATCGAGGAGAGTAATGGCGTTGATAATACTTACGGATTATAGTATATGGGTTATATTATTTCCTATTAATGTATATAAGTTGCGTGCATTCTTATTTATTGGAATATCATGTGTATGACATACCTAGATACTGGCTATCAAACGGGGGTTAACGCGTTGTGGACGACCATATCTTGTGTGCTTTCGGGGGATTTTGAGTCGTACCACTAGAGCATGTAACCTATGTATGGGCTATCTGTGAGAATGATAGTGATGACAATCGTATGAGTGCATAGGTATGTGCGTAGCCCATCGTCTTGGGAATATGTTCGCCTACAATATGTGTATATGTATTATTGGTTCTTCAGAGATCGAACATGTTGTCCTTTATGCGTGAGCATTGCAATGCGACTAGATAGCCAAGTATGCCTAGCACCAGGGGTTTCTTAACCATGGGTGTTGTATAGATATGTTTGTAGGTATACATAGTGAGATTTTATATATGTATACTAAGTTCCATTCTTTGTTTCTTGTTGGATAATTTATTAAAGTATATACTTATTGGGTCACCAGTTGGGAATAAAATGCTAATAGAATGAGTTATAACATCCTTAAACCTTTTCCTAAATAATAATAATATATTACTTTCGGGTTATTAGTTGTTGTATCAGGCATAATGATTATCCTACATAAAGTCAGGTAGAATGACGAGACTAGTATGGGTAGTTAGACTCGCTAGTTGTGCACATTAGATGAGAGGTAAGCATCTCAAGTGAGTACGCTATGTTAACATGGATAATATATGTGCTAATCAAATCAATTTAATCACTTGCTATATTTAAATTATTTTCTACTCGGGCTCTAACCTGTTTTTCTACTAATCTCTTCTCTTGTTCAATTATTTTAGGTGCTCAGCCAGAGGGACACCAAACTTAGAAGTTTCCATTCATTTGTCGAGCTGTAGCTGCTGTGGAAGCTACAGGATATTGCTAGTAGACATTTCTAAGTCTATTGCTCCTTATCTATCAGTCTTCTATTTTAGTTGGACATGTTGTCCCTTCTATTTACATTCAGATATTTAGAGTTATTTTATTTCATCATTAGACTTTAATTTCATGTCATGGAATTATTGTATGGGATTTGACTGGATGTGTTAGCTCCAGTTCCTTATTTATATTCAGTTCGCTTTCTTTATGCTATTGTGATGTTTGATGATGGCATTATATATTCACTGTGATGATGATTGTTAATAGCAAGATAAAATTTTTACACCAACCGTTTTAAACATTAGGTGGTTAGTTTTATTAAATTAAAATTTGAGTTTTTCTACAGTGATTGGTGAACCAACTTGATATTCTAAAAGTAATTAATTAAGGACTGATCACCCAGTAATTAATTAGGCGGGGTATCGCAGGTGGAATCAGAGCATCAGGTTCTAGTGTCCTTTGGATCTGTACAGCTTATTGTGTATTCGCGTAGCATCCTTTGATATAGAGCCATATATTTTAGGATTGTTGTACTCTTTATGCATATTACGTTCTTCAGCTACTTTGAGATAATAACTGTGGACTCATGAAACTTTTCTCTTCTTTCAGATGCCTCCTAGATGTACATAGAGAGTTCCTAGGGATGCCCAACCCGAACCTCATCCTTCACCATCTCAAGGCATGATTAATGCCACCGAAGTTGCCGCCATTATAGCTTAGGCAGTAAATGCGACATTATTAGTTATGCAACAGGAACCACCTCAGGCATCGGTGGTTGCTCCAGTTCAGGCCCAGGGCTTCCCGTCTGCTTGGGAAGGTGTTAGGGATACCTTCCATAAGGTTCATTCTCCAGAGTTTATAGGGAGTTCCGATGTTATAGTAGCGGGCCAATGGAAGAAGGATATCTAGAGGCATTTGGGGATGCATAAGTGCACGGATGTGCAAAGTCAGATACTGGCCACGTTTAAATTAGTGGGAGCAGCGTTGCAGTGGTGGGGGTCTATTACCACCACTGAGGAGAGAGACATACTCACTATTCGAGACTTTTGGGTGCAGTTTGACTGCAAGTATTTTTCGTCGGCCATCCAGACAGAGATGAGACGAAAATTAGTAAAATTGAAGCATGAGGGAAAGACAATGGCGGAATATAAGGTAGAGTTTATCAATCTTCTAAATGTTGTACCGGATGAAATCCCGATGGAGGAGAAGACGATTCAGCGTTTTATGGATGGCCTGACATGGAGAATCCTCCAGCATTTGATAGGTAATGTTTCTTTGGCCACCTATTCAGATGTGGTTAATGCGAAACTACTCCACTACTAAGACCACCGTTTTCATCTGACAGAGATTAAGAGAGTAGGAGAGTCCAATCAACAGGGCAGGACAGGAGGGAATGGTGCCAGTGGGGCTCAGGCAGTTCAGGGTCAGCATAGTCACAGTGACCAGGGTTCCCAACAGGGGGATTCTAAGAGGTTCAAATCAGGAGATTTTAGACATGGGCAGGGAGGCTTTAGACATGGCCAACAGGGTGAGCACGACCATCAGGGACAGCAGCAGGTTCAACAGGGATAAAAAGGCCGAGGGAGGAGTGGTAACGACCATAAGGGCCGGGGGTAGCAGGGACAGAGGGGAGGATCCTTCCTTGGGAGATGATTCACGTGTGGGAACATTGGACACAAATGCCAGGACTGCCCTCAGAAGGGTAGAGGCCAGTAACAGCAGGGTGCTCTTCAGGAGCCCCAAAGACCTTTATTTCCTGCAGCTCTTCCAGCTCCTCCACAAATGGTAGCACTACCACCCATTCCAGCCCCAGTTCATCAATGGCAGCTTCAGAATGGACGAGTCTATAATCTTCACCAAGCCGCAGTTCTGCAGGACCCACCAGTGATTGAGGGTATGTTTTCCATCTAGGGGACTTTGGAGCGCATTTTATTTGACACGTGAGCCACACACTATTTTATTTCCACAGGGTTTGCATGTACTATGAGGTTATTTGATACAACAGAGGGTACGGTAACTTGTGTGGATTCTCCGTTGAGTAGGGGTTTCTTTATTTCCTTTATTTATCAGGGAGAGGGTATAGAGATTGGGAGGTTTATCTTACCCGCTGACATGCTTGTATTAGACATGTCCGAGTATGACGCAATTGTGGGTATGAATTGGCTTGTCAGGTATAGGGCCATGATTAATTGTTTTAGTAAGAGTATAGTTGTTTCCATACCCGGGCAGGAGATATTCCTGGTGGCGATGCCTCACTCTGAGGGAGGATCGCGCACTCATTTTTACTATATAGAGGAGGAGACCTTTGCGAAGGTTTTGGTACCGCTTGATTCGATTCCTGTAGTTCGAGAGTTTGCCGATGTGTTTCAGGATATTTTGGGGTTACCACCGAGTAGAGAGATAGGCTTCATCATTTATTTAGTGCCAGATACTCGATCGATAGTTCGGGCACCATATCGTATGGCCCCATCAGAGATGAGGGAGTTACATGACTAGATTGAGCAGCTTTAGGGGCAGGGGTTTATCCGTAGGAGTACTTCGCCGTGGGGTGCTCCCATACTGTTCTTTAAGAATAGGGATGGATCGTTGAGGTTATGTGTTGATTACCGGGAGTTGAATAAAGTCACGATACGAAACAAATATCTGTTACCTCGAATCGATGACTTATTCGACCAGTTGAGAGGAACGTCTTTCTTCTCAATGATTGATTTGAGATCATCATACCATCAGTTATGTATCAGGGAACATGACGTGTTGAAGACTGCCTTCCTGACGAGATATGGTTCCTATGAATTCAGGTTTATACCTTCCAGGCTAACCAAATCCCTAGCCGTGTTCATGGACTTGATGAAAAGCATGTTCAGAGAGTTCCATGACTAGTTAGTCATTGTCTTCATAGATGACATTTTGGTTTACTCGTAGATCGAGGAAGAGCATGCCGAGAACTTGAGGTAGGTTTTACAAACTTTAATTCAACATGAGTTGTACACAAAATATGAGAAATGCCGAAAGAGGTTCAGTTTTTGGGGCATATGATCTCTGATAGAGGGATATCAGTGGATCTGGGAAGGTGTTAGCGGTGAGGGAGTGGGGATATCCCACGACACTGACCGAGATATGCAGTTTTTTGGGTTTAGACGGATACTACAGGAGGTTTATTCGAGGGTTTTCAAAGATAGCGGGTCCGCTGACGCATTTGACTCGCAAAGGGGTGCCATTTATCTGGAGTGATGCTTGTCAGTTAGCCTTTGATGAGTTAAAAGATAAGTTAACATCAGCACCACTGTTAGAATTACCCAAGCCGGGAGTGGAGTATCTAGTCTATACTGATGCGTCCTTGTTAGGACTTGGAGGTGTACTGCAGCAGGAAAATCAAGCTATAGCTTATGTTTTTCGTAAGCTGAAGTCTGATGAGAGGAATTACCCCACCCACGATTTAGAATTGGTGGAGGTGGTGTTTGCACTTCAGATTTGGAGACATTACCTCCTAGGGGAGAAATTTCATTTATTCACGGACCATAAGTCATTACAGTACTCTTCACGCATAAGGAGTTAAATATGCGTCAACGTCGGTGGCTTGAGTTTGTGAAGGATTATCAATTTAATATCCAATACCAGGCAGGGAAGGCTAACGTGGTAGCAGTGGCGTTGAGCCGTAGGCCAGTCGGTGAGGTGGATGAGGTGTGGAAAGTGAAATGGAAGGAGTTAGGGAACCAGGATTCGGTGGCTCGATCGTTTATATATGTGATGACGGTTACGCCCACGATTATTACGGGAGTAGTACAGGCTCAGGCATATGATCCGTTCTGCCAAAGTCAGATAGTGAAGCTTCTAGCCGAGGGGGATGAGTCTTATATCATGGGTTCAGATGGGGGTCTACGTTTCAATGGGAGAATAGTTGTCCCCAAGGGTGAAGATTTGCGATACAAGGTGATGACAGATTCTTAGGGTTCTCAATTTGCGATACATCCCGACGGGGATAAGATGTACTAGGATATGAGTAGACAATACTGGTAGAGCGGGATGAAGAAGGATATTATCGAGTTCGTTTTGAAATGTGTCAATTATCAGCTAGTAAAGGCGGATCATCAGAGACCGACAGGACTTCTGCAACCATTATAGATTCCTATGTGGAAATGGGAGAGCATTTCCATGGACTTCATCACGAGATTACCCGCATCGCATAGGGGTCACGATTTGGTATGGGTGATAATGGATCGACTGACCAAGGTAGCCCATTTTCTACCAGCCAGGACACACTACACCACGGGACAGTACACCCAAATATTCATAGAATAAATTATGAGACTCCACGGAGTTCCTATCAATATCATCTCTGACAGAGCATAACCTATCACCCGCAGATGGATGGTTAGACCGAGCGAACGAATCAGATGTTGGAGGACATGTTACATATGTGCATCATTGATTTTGGCAGAGGCTAGGAGCAGTACCTTCCACTGGTGGAGTTTGCCTATAACAACTGGAGTTTGCCTATAATAACTCCTACCAGTTTACTATCGGTATGGCTCCATTCGAGGCACTATACGACATACCTTATCGTTCCCCAGCGTGTTGGCTAGAAGTAGGGGATAACAAGTTACTTGGTCTGGAAGTGATTCAAGATACTTCGACGTGTATAGAGTTGATACGGAGTCGTATTCGGGCTGCTCAAGATAGACAAAAGAGCTACGCTGACGCCAAACTGTATTTTTACGAGTTCAACATTGGAAATCATATGTTACTTCAGGTGTCTCTTATAAAGGGAGTAATGCATTTTAGGATGAAGGGAAATTTGGCACCTAGATATGTAAGGTCATTCCCCATTATCGAGAGAATTGGGCCAGTTGCTTATAGATTTGGGTTATCGGAGCACTTGCATAGAGTCCATGACGTATTCCATATTTCTTTACTGAGGAGATTTCTTTGAGATAGTTTTGTCCACACACACATTTCATTGTAGGAGATAGACTTACAGCCTGATAGCTCCTACGTGGAGGGGTCAGTTGATATTCTAGGCCGTAGCGAGAGGAAGTTGAGGTCGAAAATAGTACCACTATTACGTGTTCAGTGGCGGCACCATAATGTTGAGGACTCAACCTGGGAACGCAAGGATGACATGCGTGAACGTTATCCAGAGTTATTCTTACAAGGTATATATTCTTTTCAGAATTTCGGGACAAAATTTTGTTATTAGGGGGGAAGTATGTAATACCCCGTATTTTTACGCATATTTATTTTTATGAAATTATGGAAAATGGGGATTAATTAAATTAAAGGGAGGAAAAATTTAAATTGTAATTAATCCAATTTTATGATAATAATTACTAGCGTGATGAGAGTTAGTAGTTATTGAAATACTATTATGGCCGGGGATGAGATGCACGACAGTTATGTTATAAATATTTGGGACGTGTATGAGTCGCGTCACTAGTATGTATTTGGGTGTTTAAAAGGTAAATTATTTTTATATAACTCGGATGACTATTTTGAGTGCTCCAGAGTGTTCGGAAGGGTCTAAATAGTTAGAAAATACTACTCGGTTATTTAAATTGGAGTCCGGGACATTTTAGCCCAAAACAACACCCCAGAGGGGGATTTTGGCCTTTTGGAATTTTTGGGTAATTAAATGGATGAATATTGAGTTTAATTAAAAGCATTGAGGGTTAGTGGCCTGTCAGTTTAAACTTATGTGAGAAAGAGAGAAAAGAGAGAGAGAGATCCAAGGAAGAAGAAGACTCCATTGGATCCCTAAGCCAAGAACTCAGGCTTACACTCCAAAAATTACTCCGACGCGCAGATCGGGTCAAGAGGATCGTCCCCATACCAATTTTAGTCCGAGAATCAGAAGTTCATTTTGAGGCAAGTGTTTGTCTTTCTCTCCTTTTTAGCATATATTATTCTTGTTAATTTAGGTTTGATGATATAAATTTGGAAAAATGAAAACATAGGTTTAATTAGACTAAATGATGAAGAAAACTTATGAATTGGAGATGGGTATGCATGTAGAGGTTTTGCCGTTGATTAGGCTAATAAAATTTGGAAATATTATGTCTTATCCATGAATTATAATAAGATTTTTGGGAAATTAAAATTTCGGGTTCATATTTAAGAGAATTATTGGAAGTTTAAGATATTGCTAAATTATGATTGATTTGATAAGGATTTGACCTTTAATTCGTGTTAAAATGTGCCTTAAGGTGATTGGGATTAGTGTAGAAATATTTGATTTGGATTGGGATGAGTATTCATACGTTTTTGAGGATTAAAAGTTGAGAAAAATCGAAGTTGGGGAAGAACTTGGTCTGTCCGGAATTTTTCGTTAGAAGACCTACCCAGGTCGTTTAAACGAGACTTCTAACGAGATTTACAACGACCTTTCTAACGAGTTTCTGAGTTCGTTCTAAGTGGGAACTTCGTTCGAACGACCTCATTTGAACGAGAATCCTGGAGCTTCCAACGAGATTCTAGAACGGGTTTTTAGGGTTTGTTTGGGTTGGAAATCTTCCTAGGGTTATCTATATAAGTGTATTAATCTTCGTGAGTTATGGGTGGCTTAAATTTTCAAATTGTTAAAGAATTAAGGGGTAGTTGTACTTGGGGTAGTAAATTTGTGTGGAAACCTAGGAGGGGATGTAAGTCCTAGAGAGGCTATATATATATATATATACACATATATATATATATATAGAGGCAGGCTCCTGTGCACACTAAGTTTGCACATTACCTTTTATATATAGTAAAAAAAATATTTTTGAGTTGATTTTTTTTGTGCGATATTTAAACATTTCAAGGAACCCATATAAAAAAAATCAGCTCAAAAAAACTTTTTTTACTATTTTTAAAAAATCGGTCAAACTTTTGCAGTTTTTAAGCCCTTTAAAAACTGCGAAAGTTTGACCGATTTTTTAAAAATAGCAAAAAAAGTTTTTTTGAGCTAATGTTTTTTATGTGAGTCCGTTGAAATGTTAAAATATCACATAAAAAAATTGGTGTGCGCCAGCACTAAGTTTGCACACTTTTAAAAGGTAATGTGCAAACTTAGTGTGCACAGGAGCCTGCCTCTCTCTCTCTCTCTCTCTCTCTCTCTCTCTCTCTATATATATATATATATATATATATATATATATATATATATACGGATTATAGTATATGGGTTATGTGATTACCTATTAATGTATATAAGTTTTATGCATGCTTATTTCTTGGAATATCATGTGTATGACATACCTAGCTACTGGATATCGGACGGGGGTTAACGCATTATGGATGACCATATCTTGTGTGCCTTCGGGGGATTTTGAGTCATACCACTAGAGCATGGAACCTAGGTACGGGCTATATGTGAGAATGATAGTGATGACGGTCGTATGGGTGGGTAGGTATGTGCGTAGCCCATCGGCTTGGGACTATGTTTGCCTCCAATATGTGTATATGTTTTATTGGTTCTTGAGAGATCAAACATGTTGTCCTTTATGCGTGAGCATTGCAATGGGACTAGATAGCTGAGTATGACTAGCACCAGGGGTTTCTTAACCATGGGTGTTGTATAGATATGTTTGTAGGTATACATAGTGAGATTTTATATATGTATACTAAGTTCCATTCTTTGTTTCTTGTTCGATACTTTATTAAAATATATACTTATTGGGTCACCAGTTGGGAATAAAATGCTAATAGAATGAGTTATAACATCCTTAAACCTTTTCCTAAATAATAATAATATATTGCTTGCGGGTTATTAGTTATTGTATCTGGAATAACGATTATCCTATATAAAGTTAGGTGGAATGACGAGACTAGTATGGGTAGTTAGACTCCCTAGTGTAATACCCCGTAATTTTTAATGACTTTTAAAATGTGTTATATTTTAAATTAAGGGATTAATTGGATTTTATTATAAATGAATTCGTTTGGGTTTTATCCGAATTGTGGATATTAAAATGAATGATTTTGTATATTACTTAAAGATATTTAGGTAATATATGATTATGATGTTATTGATATTGCTGTGAGATATTAATTCAGTAATTTGAATTTTTAGTCGGACGCGGTATGGGATGCGTCGGGAATAATTCGTTAGATTAAAAAGGAAACTTATTTTTACATCAACCTTATAGTGGTTTCGAGTGCGTCATTGCATCCGAAAGGGTTGAAATAGTCAGAAAAGTCTATATGGATGTTGATTTTGGGTCTCGGGTCATTTGGAAATGAAAAGACAATCAAAAAGGGCATTTTGGTCATTTTTACAGGGGAATGAATAGTGATTTCGGATTTTGTCTTATTATAAATATTTGGAGATTAGTTGTACGTGGGTTCATTCATCTCTTCTACACAAAATTGAGAGGTCATCTTTTTAGAGAGGGTGAAAGGGTGCTAGGAGAAGAGAAGTTTGCTTGGAAAGGAGGAGAACCAAAGACCAAAGGTCACCACCACCAACCACCACCGGAAGTGATCGGAGAAGGGGAGAACCACCTGTGATATACAACCCCAAAGGATAAGAAATTCATTAGAGGCAAGTATTTGATAGTTTCAATCTAGTTAGTATATCGTCCATGTTAGGATAGTTATTGAAAAGATGAGATTTTTCATGTTTGGAAGATAAAGATAGAGTTGTTAAATGATTTCTAAGAAATGGAAATATGTAGGAATCAAACTCATGTTGTAGTTAGATAGTAATCCACGAAATAATCAGAACTTTGTTGAAGAAATTATGAGAATCATTGGTTTGTTCTTGAAATATCATGTAGATAATTTTCTGGAAAAAGAGGATAAATATATGCTTTTAATTCAAACTCTTGATGATTCTAGGATGTTTAGAGCATTAGAAATCATTTACATATGTTAATATATCATGTATTAAGGATTATAATGAATTTGGGTTGTTAATATGAAGGTTTGAATGATCAAAAGTTATGAAACCCATAGTATAAGAATTGCACAAATCTGGGCTGATGTTTGGGCGATCGATCGATTGACCGCCTAACTTCGATCGATCGGCCTCCCCAGAATTCCTGATGTTGTTTATTTTTAATGCTTGTTCCTATCCCACACCCTTTTTAAATCTTTGGTGATTATTAATTTGATATAATGGGACTTAGGGAAGATCAGTAAGCCCTAGATAAGAATTGAATTAATGTGAATGGGATTTAGTTGATTAGAATTGTGATAATTAAATTGAAAGAAATTTTGGTTACTAGATTCATGTGTTGGATTCTAATTCGTATGCATGAGGATTAAGGATAGGTCCAATAGGGGTAATTTAATAAATCATCTGGGCAGCCTTAAGTTTACAAGAGGGTTCAATCCTAGGTGATAGAAGATGTGTTTATAAGAGATTAGAATCTATCGGTTATAACCCTAATTAAAGGAGCGTTTAATTCGTAGTAATTTGGGAGATAAGATGATACGGACCAGTAGGATATTAGTGATTTCTTACTGAGTATATATTGAGGAAAAACCTATTTAAACCTTGAGTAATGAGTGAGACTCTGGAATCATTAAATTAAGGAAGTAAAGTCATAATATTTTAATACATAGGATTTAAAGAGATATAATGCTATGCATGGGAATTATCTTAGGGTAGTACGATTACCTTGTTGATATTATATTTATAGGTAGATGATAATGCCTATTTGATTGATTAATAATTTATGTGTATGACATACCTAGCTTACTTGCTATGGATGGGGAGGTTTGCGCGTGAGGTCAGTCATATCCTGATGAATCCATGGGATTTTTGATTTGTCGCTCGAGAACATAGGTCTATGAAAGACTTATCGGAGAGTTGATAAGTGTGCTGACTATGGGAACGTAGGTATGTGCGTGACCCATGGATACGAAAACTATGTTCACCTCCCACTTTTGTGTTGTTGTTTGTGGTTCGAGGAATCCTTACCGAACCTTTAGTCCCCTATTCGGCGACTAGCGATACTGGGACATGATAGTAGAGTAATGCATGGACCACAGATGTGACTCGGGGTGCCGTATTATATATGTAATGAAATGAAGGAATGTATATATATAGTGGTTAGATCAATCTACTGTGTGATAACTGTAGATGACAGTAAATAGAGAAGGAGAATTGAATTAAGTTAATGATTATTTATTCTTAAGGATTTGGAAAAACTTAAATCATATTAATGAGAAATGTATATGAACGATCATACTACGTATGGTATGGGACATACGGGGTTATGATATGGGATGGAATCATAGTATGGAAACTAGTTAGGAGGAACCATTACCTAGAAGGTTAATAGGAAACGTTAAGCGTGCACTCTAGGTGAGAGGTGAGAATATCAAGTGAGGTCTGGATACTAACATGTACATAATAAATGCTTTAATGCACTTGTTAAATACTTGTTGTTTTTAAAAATTATTTTACATCGGGCTCTGACCTGTTTCCTTGCATATTCTCTTTTCTATTGTACCTTGTATATCAGATGTCCAGCAGTAGGGACGCCAACCTTAGTGGATTATGACGAGATATGGAGCTATGGAGTATTTGCTTAGACGCATATCTTCTTTTGTATCATAGTGATATTTTATTTAGGGCATGTCGCCCAGAGAAATTCAGTTATCTTCTTTCTATCTGAGTCATATATAGTCTTGTACTTGTGTCATTTTAATACATTTATTATTATTCGGATTGCAGTATTGGATTATTATTTGGGAATGTTCATTCCAGTTAGATTTAGATTCTTTTGTGTTATCTGTTCGGTTATTAGTGTTATAGAATAATATGTGTAGTGTTATTCGTAAACTAAAAATGATTTTTATTGAATTAAAATTTGGAAGTTTTTAACACTAGCTTAATTGGGTATTTCCTGATTAATAAATGTTTTTGATAGTGATGCTAAGAATGAGCCAACTGTATATTCTGTTTTAATTTGGTATGGGATTGGCCACCCGGTATTTAATTAGGCGGGATGTTACAGCTATTTGTGCACATTAGATGAGAGGTGAGCATCTCAAGTGAGCACGCTAAGTTAACATGGACAATATATGTGCTAATCAAATCAATTTAAGCACTTGCTGTATTTAAACTGTTTTCTACTTGGGATCTGATTCGTTTTTCTGCAAATCTCTTCTCTAGTTCTATTATTTTAGGTGCTCAGCCACAGGGACACCAAACTTAGAAGTTTCCATTCATTTGCCGAGTTTTAGCTACTGTGGAAGCTACATGATATTGCTAGTAGACATTTCTAAGTCTGTTGCTCCTTATCTATCAGTCTTCTATTTCAGTTGGACATGTCATCCCTCCTATTTACATTCAGATATTTAGAGTTTTTTTATTTCTTCATTAGACTTTAATTTCATGTCATGGGATTATTGCATGGGATTTGAATGGATGTGTTTGATCCAGTTCCTTATTTATATTCAGTTAGTTTTCTTTATTCTATTGTGATGTTTGATGACGGCTTTATATATTCACTGTGACGATGATGGTTAATAGCAGGATAAAATTTTGACACCAATCGTTTTAAACATTAGGTGGTTAGTTTAATAAATTAAAATTTGAGTTTTTCGATAGTGATGCATTATCTGAACCAACTTAATATTCTGAAATTGATTAATTAAGGACTGATCACCCGGTAATTAATTAGGTGGAGTGTCACAATTATTCCCACCATTATTTCATCAGCCATCCAACGACCTCAAATCTTTGGCCATCTCATGGTCGTTCCCTCAAAGGGGATAGACATTATGGGTCCACTACCGATGGCATCTAGAAACAGGAAACATCTCCTAGTCGACACAGATTATTACACAAATTAGATTAAGGCAAAACCTTTGGCAAATATAAGAATTGGTGATATGATCAGGTTTATCTGAAGGAACATCCTAACTTGTTTTATTTTATCAAGATCACTTATCACCAATAAAGGGACATAATTTAAAAGTGGACATTTCGAAGATTTCTACAATAAACACACTATCAAACACTACTACAGTTCGGTAGCTTACCCTCACAGAAATGACTAAGATGAGACTTCTAATAAATTAGTCCTCGGTGGAATAAAGAAAAGTCTGGAAAGGGAAAAAGGCACATTGGTGGACAATCTCCCCCATGTCATCTGGGCGTATCAAATGAACCCAACAAGGTCAACTGGGGAAAAGCCCTTCAACTTAGCCTATGGAATGAAAGTTTTAAATCCATTAGAATCAGGTCTGTCGACCATGAGGATGACCATAGATGATTAAATCCTAAACAATTAGATAATCATCACAACACTTGATTTTGCAGATAAAATTAGGGAGTAACCCCTAATCTATTAGTAGCCTACTAATAAAAGTTGGCAAGACAATATAATAAGGGCGAGAATCCAATTAAGTTTTAGGTCGGAGACTACGTCCTAAGAAAAATCATTGGCCATACTAGGAATCCATCCGATGAGAAATTAAGACCTAACTAGGAAGGACTGATTTAGAATCACTAGAGATAACCTCTAAGGGGCCTGTCATTTGGAAACAATGGAGAGAAGAGAGATACCTCAAGCTTGGAATTAAGACAACCTTCAAAAATTACTTTTAAGGCAAGTTTCGATTTTATTTTTTAGTCTAAATATAGTTTTCATTTACATTTTGTATTTGAGTTTTTACCAGTTTATTTAATAAAATTAGTGTTACTTGTTTCAAATGACATGCCAATGTTAGTGAAGGTTAATTTATTGCGAATGTCCAACTAGATTATTATCTTGATGCCTTATTTATTTTCTTACACTTTGTCACTATATTAAGATTACAAATGTCATCATTATTAACACAAAACATAATATATTTCTTGTGGAAAGCCAAACATCTATGGGGGAATCCATAGGTATAAGTAATCCAACCATGTTGGTTGGATAAAATCTTAAATCGATGGATAAACAGCGAACAAGTGCATTCTTTTTAGAAATTGGTACTAGGACTAAGGTAGTGTGTGACGACACCTATTAAGAGTTAAGACTAAGAAACACATGCTCGACATAAGGAAAAAGGAGAATGTAAATAAAAATTGAAAACAAACAAAGTTATTTTCATTTCATTTAGATGCACGTTAATTACAAGACTGATTATAGTCAACCGATTACAAAAGAATAAAAAAACACTATACCAAATCTGCCAAATTGTCACGGTCATTGACCTTAACAAGTTCAACTTGTCAAGGTCAATGACCGTGACAATTCTGGGCGAGACAATATTTTGTTGTCACAATCATTGACCGTGACAAGTTCGTTAGAATTGTCACGGTCATGTCACGATTCTTGAACTTGACAAGTTACTCACGGTTAAGGACCGTGATAAGACCGTGACAATGGTTAAAAAATTATCACGGTTAATGATCATGACAAGTCCGTGACAAGTTTCTTTATCAAGTACTTGTCACGGCCAATGACCGTGACAATTCTGGACAGAATTGAAAAAAATCTGTTGGGCAGTATGGCCACTGCCACTGCCCAGCAGTATATTTGTATCTGTTATAGCAATGTTGTACCTGTTCAAATAAAATAGAGATAGTGCAAATATAAAATCAAAATAGAGACAATATGCATCATGATATAATCCAAATATAATTCAAATGTACCAACTTAAAAATAATTCAAAAGTACCAACTTAAAAACAATACAGTTCAATGCAAATAATGTCACTACATGTCTTGGGTAAGGTTAAATCCAAAGAGGTGAGTAGGCCACACGATATACGAATTGACACACCCACTGATATACATCGTGCCGCATTGTTCGTGCAACCACAACGAGGAGTTATCCTTCTCGGGTATCACATGCATGACGAGCACCTTAGACTCGATGTCTTGAAGCTCACGTCCATGAACTAGTCCACCCTGGACGATATTCGGGTCCCTCAACCCCCGCCCTATCCGCTGTCCATCAAATATGTCCAGTATAAACACGCTAGGCCAACCAAGCATCAACATTGGTCGGTCGAAGGGAGCCAAATAGGTAAGTGGATCATCAAAGTCCACACGCGTCGGCGATGAAGCAACGAGGTCCACATCCTCGTCATCCTTCACCTCGTCCTCCCGCACCTCGTCCTCTCACACCTCCTCCCCCTCCACCTTCTCCTTCCCTTTCCCCTTGAATTTTTCGCCATCCAATGAACACTTCATGAATGAGAACATATCTTGAACCGTCGCCTCTAAACGGGACAGCTTCGCGTCATGCAAGTCCACCGTTTGATCCAACCCGGTGTCGCTCGTCTCCAATCTGATGATTATAGATTTGACCATGCGCGAGCTCACCCCCCTATCCTCCGCTTACGATTAAATCCATGCACTTGGCTGAGTGTATCTGTGGACAAAGATGCCTTGTTGGAATCAGACTGCCACTCATGCACTTCCTTAAGCTTTGCCTAAAATGACAAAAATCACATGATTAGTAAAATAAGTAAATTAAAAAATTATAATGTAATTAACAAAAAGTAAACTGTCGGATTACTAATAATCGTGGACGCAACGCTCGGGGACACCTCCTTGTCCTTCCCCTTCTTCGTCCGAAGAGTCACATAAGTATCGATCCTATGTGTCCTACCCCCAGGGCCACTCCCTGTCCCCTGAAATAAAATAAAGTAAAATTAGTATTAGCCCCGCAAAGTAAAATAATACAGAGTAATATATTTCTATAGTTATAAAAAAATTAAATCTTACCATCATCCTATGCTCCACCTCGGCGTAAGGCATCTGTCCGGAGTAGTGCATGTCCGTCTTTTTTGCCCAGTTTTCCCTCCCTGATTGGCGAGATTCCAATCGTAGCTCCCCGATCTCATTGTCAATGAACTTTTTCCATTGTGCCAATCAGATCGACTCCTTCAGCGGGACAGATTCACGCCTTTGGATAATGGACTCTTTGTCTTCCCAAAGTACCGGGTCCACATATTTTTCTTCCACGTCTTGTTTTTCTCCCTCAACTGCTCCAAGACGGAATCGCGTAGCTTTGGATACAGGCTGAATTGCTCCTGTCCAACAAATACAATGTTAGTTGCAAATAAATATAAATATAAATATAAAATGAAATTGAAATCGAAATTGAAATATTCATATGAATATAAATATAAATATAAATATAAATATAAATATAAATATAAATATAAATATAAATATAAATACATAACCTATAGTGCCACTCAAATAGCTAACTTGAGCTCATATGGCACCTCGTTCCAACTAATGTACCCCGGGATGATGATCGTCTTTACCAGCTCGAGGGATCTCGCTAATAGCCCCGACTTGTTGTCGATGGCCATCACCAATTTGTCATATTTGGGAAACCTAGGGGCCGAGGAGCCCTGGTCGCCTCCGCTACCACCGAGCCCAGACAACATCATCATAACAAGCATCATCATCCTCGCCTTAACACCTGAAGGAGACATTTGCTGTAAAAAAAATGTTATTAGTACATATGAAAATGAATTAAAATAAGACATGCAAATAAACTAACAATTAAAGTATACAATTATTAATTTACTAATTTACAATGAGGGGCAATCCTACTTTCATAATTAATCATATATTAATTTACTAATTTACAATGAGGGGCAATCATATATTAATTTACTAAAAAATTAATAACCATAAACATGCACACTACACACATATACACACACGCACACATACACACACACACACGCGCGCACATTCACACACACACACACACATCCCTACCCCCTCCCCCTCCCCCTGCCCCATCTCCTCCATCTCCTTTAAAGTGTGAGTTCAAGTATGTTTCATTTAATTTCAAGTATATTTCATTTAATTATCATACTATATATATTGTTCGATATACAAAGTAATTTTCAAAAAAATTTAAAAAATCCCACCCCCATATGGACAATAATCCAGTGGTCATGCCACTTTTAAAACTAACCAACCGAACATCGATCCACTATAATCCAACAACAATGTCAACAACAAATGTGTATCCCTTACTCTTTCTAATTCATCTACTCAATTAATTATTTTCATCAATTAAACTAACAATGAGGGCAATCCTACTTTCATATGAAATGGGCACTAATTATTAATTCACTATCACATAAAACTATACAATTAAAGTTATTTCGAATCTCAACAATTATCTGTTAATGAGGGGCAATCCTACTTGCATATGAAAGGGGCAATACATATTTTATTAATCAATTTGTCCGTTTCAATTGTTGAGATTGTCCCACCACACACACACCCCACTCCCCACCTCGGCCACCCACCCCCACCCACCCCCTACCCCCCTCCCCCACCACACATACACGCACACACACACACACACACACACCCCACCACCCCCTGCCCACTCACCCCACCACATACACACGCACACACCTGTACACACACACACACCCCACCCCCTCCCCCTCCCCCCCACCCCACCACACACGCACGCACGCACGCACACACGCACACACACACGTACACACACCCCACCCACCCTCACCACCCCCTGCACCCTCCCCCACCACACACCACCACACACATATATACACACACATAGACACACATATAGAAATGAAAGAGAAAGAGAGGAAAAAAACATACCTTAGAGAGAGAGAGCTCGAAATTGCTTAGAGAGAGAAAGAGAGGGAAAATCAAAAGGGTGGGAAAAAAAGAAAGCGTAGGATTTTTTTTACTTGAAGAAATTGTCACGGACATGTCATGGTCATTGACCGTGACAAGTTAATACTATTGGCAAGGTCATTGACCGTGACAAAAAATGCGTGTTTTTTTGTCACGGTTAATGACCGTGATAAGGATGGCCGGCTAAAGGGTGCCAATTTAACCTTTTTGGTGTAGTGAAAATATTACATCATCTTTATTGACTCATTGACGAACCAATTCTAGGTAACAAATCACCAGTCTTTGGATCATGATAAAACTCATCATTATCATCATATTGACTAAATAATCTTTTATTAGTTTGGAAGTATGCCACTTGGAACCCACAACTCTTTGCTTCCAATTGAAGGGATCTTATAGAAAGGTGAGTCCACCCGTACTAGTATCATAATTGAGAATATTAAGGATCCTTGAGGACTATCAAGGTATTCAACCAATCATACTTATAATATACTTTCTTGGCTTCATCCAGGTGAGTTGGGGCTTCCATAAAGCCTTTATCATAACTATCAAGACATATTGCACGAAGTTTCTATATGAAATAATATCTCAACCTCGTGATCCTTTGGTTCATCCCCCTTCTGATCACCTTATTGTTCTTAAATGCTTTCTAGGCCTTGTTGAGATCTTAACTTAGGGAAATATTCTTATTATTAAGTAGGACGACTATGTTCCTTATCTCTTCCAATTTGTTTTGGATACTCGTGATCTTACCCACGTGGTATATACATAGAGTCATCATCCTATGAATGGATTAACAAATAATTGAAAATTTCATCCGCTCTCGGTCAGATGTATCGGTCCCAAGTCAGATATTGAACTGAGGTTATGAGGGCCATATAGTCATCTGGATGCACAGATTAGTAAAGTCAGTTTACTGATTTAGAGAAAAGCTGCAACATAAAACATACATAAGAAAAGCATAATGAATACAACCAAGCAATATAAATAAATAGGGAGGAAATTGTCCAAGAGATACACTTATAAAGATTGCGTTTGAAATTAAGTAAAAAAAATTTTCTCGAATTATTTGAACGAACTGGATCTCATTCAAACGACTTATGGAAAGTAATTTGAACAAAATCAAATGAGAGATTGAATGATATTCTAGAGTGACAAGAAAAATAGCTCTTTTAAAGTTTCATTCGAATGGATGATATCCAACTAATTGAAGAAACTCATTCGAACGACCTTCCATATCTCATTCTAATGAGATAACCTAAAAAAGATTTTTTTATTTAAAAAAATTTTGAAATATATTTGATGGTTAAAACACTTGTAAAATACCCATTAACATAATGTTTACACAAAATCAACCTCATATACCTTCTTCGTACGTTGCAGTAATTAAATCAACTGTTATATCTTTGATTGTCACTTTCAATCTCTAACTCCTCTTCAATTGAAGCCTTATGAATGTATATGATATTCTAGTGGGGTGTAATGGAATATTCCAAACTATAAACATAATAAGAGATCATAAATTTTTCTTTTACAAATCTCCCCCTTTGGCTATTCCGGTATAAATCACAAAACTAAAAAAAAACCCATGAGAGATGTTTAACTAATGTCCCACCCAAACTCGAAAAGAAAAAGACACTTGCAAATTTTTCCTCTATTGAAGATGGTCATTGTATAGTCCATGATATCATCAATGCAAAAAAAGACTTACACACATGAAGCAAAGAAGAATACTATAACGCATGGGATTTTTAAAAAATAAACTTCCCCTTAATTTGTTCTCCCCGTTTTTTTCGTAATAAACAAAGGGTTATAAGCTAAACCTAAAAGTTTAGTATCACGAGTATATACATTTACAATATCATCACAAAGTATAGACAATGAAGTATATGTGATGAAACTTCAATAAACCAATACACTATTTTGGATTTTTTTTTGTAATTTTTGAGTATAAAAATATACACAGATAAATACAAACAAACACACTATGGAATGAAAACATCCGAATATGGAAATGGAATGAAGGTATGTAAAATTATTGACGAAATAGTCAACATAGGCATGCGTAGCAATGATGCACAAAGTCAAAGATACACTCCTAAAGAAAGAACTCAATTCGACCTTTTGTGTATAAAGTTGTCGAATAAAGGAAAATTGACTTAACTCATACAAAATGCCTCGAATTTCAATTTTTCTCAAATCAATAGTGCCAAACTAATTAATGTTTTACAAGGAATTTTATTATGCAAACCCATTCATCTTCAACTTATAACACCCTCAAAATCTCACATTTTAAGCACAAACTCTCAAATTTTTTGAATGAGTCATATTTTTCAATTTTAATGAAGCATCAATGAAACAAAATTGGCCTTTGAACATCTATTTTTATGTGTAGAATACATATTTTTGACTCTTTCCAACACTGATTTTTAACACACAACTTCTTTCATTGCCCTTTTCCATTTCTTAAACATATACCAATCAATTTTTTGATAGAGAAAAGTTTGGGCAATAGTTTTTACATGCACAATTAGTTCTTAGTACATTTGGTTCATTATTAAGCACGATTGAGATGAGAACATCCTATTTAACACATGGCAAGAAAGTGTAATATTCAAAAGTTCATGCATGTGTGCAATGAAGGTGATATAGTGAGACTAGCATGAATTTAGTAGTCCGCAAACAAAGTTGTAATGCTAAACATGCATTAGTAAGCATAAAAAATAGCTAAGTCTCATAATTCCATGATTAAGAAACGTGAATAGATGGAATTGAATTTTGATTCGAACATCTTAAATGCGCATCCATATATTGTGTAAAACAAAATATAAAAACTGTGTTGAAATTTTTTATCAGAATAAAATCTTTTTGAATTTTTATTAAATTTTTGTAAAAGAAAAGAAAATTGTTTTTGGAATTTTTTCAATTTAAAAACATAAGAATATAATTCTAGTTATAGGGAAAAGTGATAGCAATATGAACATCACTCTAAATTAAAAACAATACCCAAACATAATCAATGGAACAAATACCCAAAGACATTCTGAGATCCTCAAATCTAAGTGCATCTAAAGTTTCAGTGAAAATGTCATCCAATTGACGTTTGGTACTCACGAAGCTCAAGGAAATGATATTATCCTCAACAAGATCATGAATAAAGTTCTCATGAATCATAATATTCTCCGTACGATAATATTGGACGAGATTAGAGAAATAAGGATTGCACTCATATCATCTTAAGAAATATTCATCGTGACAGGATTAATTCCATAATACTCTAACAATTGCTTCATCCATGAGAGTTATGTTCAACAACTCCCAATGGCTATGTACTCGTCCTCTTCCGTTGAAATAGAAACGAAGTTGTGCTTATTGGTCAACCATGAAATAAGTGCACTCCCAAAGTAAAAGCATCCACCCGATGTATTTTTACCACCATCAACATCTTCGGCCCAATCAACATTTGAATAAGGCTACAAACGATCATTGGTATCAAAATATTATCAAGTTCCATAAGAAAGAGTTTCACTCATGTATTTGATGATATGATTAAGTAGAACTAAGTATGACTATTTTAGGAACTCTTGGTACCGTGCACAAACTCCAACACTAAAGGTGATATCGAGATAATTAGCGATGAAGTAGATGATGCTACCTATCACACTCTAATAGAACGTCTTCCTTACATCCTTACCTAATGTGTCTTTGCTAAGATTTGTCGAGGAAATTATGGGTGTAGGGGAGTTATTAAAGGAGTCCAAACAAAACTTTTTCAATAGATCCATAACATATTTATACTAAGACATAAGTATCCCATTCGCGAATGGACGCACTTAGAGACATAGGAAGAAAGTAAATTCACCAACCATACTCATCTCAAATGAACTCTTCATATCCTCCTCAAAAGTGAGATCATGTTAGGAATAAGTGGATCCAAAGACCATATCGTCCATGTAGAATTAGGCAAATAAGATAGCACCACCTTATCTCCTAACGAACAATGTTAACTCAATGCCCTCTATCTTGAAGCCATGCAATAAGAGATAAGAAGTTAGCCTTTTGTACCGAGCATAAGGTGCTTACTTCAAACCATACAAGGCATTTTTTAAATAAAATATATGTTTCGAGCGCTTTGGGTATGCAAACTCCTTTGGTTGTTCCACATAAACCTCCTCCTAAAGAATGCCGTTGAGAAAGGAACTCTTGACATCCATTTGATATAGCTTAAAACGTAAATGACATGCTATGGCGAGCAGTAAGTGGACGAACTCAAGGTTAGCAATAGGAGTGAATGTCTTGTCAAAGTTTACACTTTTAATTTATGTGTAACCTTGAGCAACGTACCTAGATTTATTACGAATGATGGTACCATTATCATCAATCTTATTTTTATACACTCTCTTAGTACCAATCACATTAGTCTCGCTAGTTCGGGGGACTAATTCCCAAACACTGTTCTTTCAAAATTAAAGCAACTCTTCTTATATAGTACTCTTCCAATGATCACCCTCTAATGATTCCTTCAAAGTTTTGGGATATATTGTAGAAGTGTAAAAAAATTAGTTAACCCTATTCTATAGTTGAGCGCAAGTCTTGACACCTAGTATGGGATCACCAAGTGTGGTGGTCGGATCATAACTCTTCAAAACCAAGTGGGTTCTTTTTTTTAAGAGACGGATCCACCATGGCGGTGTGGGGAATAATGGGATCATCATGGGGGGTGCATTGTTCTCACACGCAAGATCATAATCAATAAACGTAGCCGGAGAATAATTTCTAATCAAGACATTTATCGATTCCATAACCTTAGAGATTTTAAGGTTATACACCCTACAGTCTCTACTAGTCGATTAAAATCCTAAAGTATTCCCTCATCGCTTATAGAGTTGAATTTACCTAAATGATCTTTATCTCTAAGGATATAGCAAGGAATCCCCCAAACTTGAAAGTACAATAGATTGGGTTCCTTACTGACCCACAACTCATATGGAGTTTTGAAGTGTGCGTCGACTAAGATAAACCTTATTCACCCTGTGGAATGCAGTGTTAACTTCCTTCACCCAAAATTGTATAGGCATGTTCCTAATAACAACCATGGATTGTGGCATCTCTTGGATAATCCTATTTCTCCACTAAACAATGCCATTTTGTTGAGGCCTGCCTTCCGCCAAAAATGCTTTTTTGATGCATATACCATCATAATATGAACCAATACTAGTGTCAATAAACTCTGTGCATTGACACTTCTCAATATAAATGGGAACATTGTGTTAATTTTTAAGTAGACGTAACTTGGTTGTAAGAAACTCATAAACATCAGACTTTTCCCTAAGAAATCAAAAAATGGAATACCTCAAAAAGTCATCGACTATCACCAAAATGAACTTCTTACCACCAATGCTCTCATGTGGATTGGGACCATAAGATCCATGAGTATCAACTCTAATACATGCGAGGTGGTAATATTATGCAGTTTCTTATGGGGACTCTTGATTTGTTTCCCTTGTTGGCAAAGATAAAAAATCAAGGACGTTGGTTTTCCAAGTGATGGTAAGACATGAACTAGGTCTTTATTAACTAACCTCGAAAGATCTTTAAAATTGATGTGACCTATTAATTGATACAAAAGATCCATGGTGGATACCCTAACACTATTGCATACTAAAGAGAACATAGGAATGATATCGTACCAATTTTTGGTAGTCCTCACACCTTGAAGCTAAAGTATACCACATTGATAAAAAAAATAATACATTTTGACCAGTCAAACTTTATCGCAAAGTTAGTATTGCAAAGTAAGCTTATGATTACTAATTTAGACTTCAACCCTTCAACATACAATACATTGTATAGATTAGGAAATCTTAAAATGTCCATGCAACCTCATCTTAATATACTAGACCTACTCCCAACCCAAAGGTGACTTTTCCTTCCATGTGATCGATAAAGTTGGTAAAATGAGACTTGTCCATGTACCTAGAGCACCCACTATAAAAGTACCATTGAGAAGTATCTTAAACCTAAAAAATAACGTGATCAATAAGTTTTTTTTTGTCACCTTTAGGTACCCAGGAGGTGGTAACCTTTTACTTGCCCTTATAATTATTGGCACTAGTCAATGTGTTAGAAATGTTCTCATAAGGGGTAGACATCCATTGAAATTCTTCCATTAAACATTTAGAAGTATTGACTAGAAACTAAACTTAATATTTAAGACTAGCTAGGTTGCTATAGCGGTGTGTGAGAGACTCTTCCTAGCTTGTAAGAAAACTCCCTAAAGTGACCTCTTAATTTCCAATGGGTACAAATATAGATTTTTTTGGGTCGAACTTGGTTAAAATGTTTCGGACGAGTTCTATTTGCTGGATTAAGTGGAGATCTCTAAGGATGTAATACAAACTTGATAATAGAGTTGGTTGTGGTATTAAAATTGGATGTATCCTCATAACCTATGCCATGCATCTCTCTAAATCCTAAAGCAGGACCTAGGAACGTATTTCCAACTTCTATGGATGTATCTTCCAAGATGACTTTGATCTCCCAAGAATATTAGAGATCTTTCTGGAGTTGGGAAACATGGGATTCAAGTTTCTCACAAATCTCCAATGATGATTTAAGGTCTCTTGTAAGATTAGCCAATCTATTGTTCATGTGGTTCTTTTCCCTACCCAGCAAAATAAGTTACTCACTCAGAAAAATTGTAATTGAAGCCTCACTCTCTCTCAAAACTTTCAACTCCTTCTCTAAAGAAAACGTCCTAAGAGTTTGAATTTTTATTTTTATTTTTA
The DNA here is from genome assembly GCA_949130495.1 of Sambucus nigra. Taxonomy (NCBI): domain Eukaryota; kingdom Viridiplantae; phylum Streptophyta; class Magnoliopsida; order Dipsacales; family Adoxaceae; genus Sambucus; species Sambucus nigra. Next base: position 145,054,933 of record OX422211.1, read on the forward strand.
TTTTTTAACAACTCAAAGAAAAAGTTTGGAATATGCATATTAGAGACCAAGTCTTCCGTCAATGAAATTCTCATCGTTCCCCTCAAACTCATCTAAATGATTCAACTCTGTAAAATATATGACGGCGTGATAATTGATTAAATTCGCAAATTTCTAATTTGGCACACTTATTTAATTAGAGTCTATTTTTGAGCCAAATTAATTTAGCCCCTTAAACATGCAACTACGTATGTGCGTGTGTCAAACCATAAAACGTGCGGCGCAAAATTTCAGAAAAAATCTCCGAAGGGCAAAACCTTTTATTTCTAGAACTCTGATAAGTTTATAAGACCATTTACTTACATACCATATTGCTTTCGCCCACAAGAGTAATGCACGGTGTATTCGTCAAACCTTCAAAATAACGGTTAGAAATCAGCAATGGTTCACACACAGCTATATCACAAGGACGCGCAGTCCTATACACGCAGTCTAAAATCTTCACAAGGACTCCCTCCACAATAGCACGCAGTTGTTCGTTGTCGATATCTCCCCACAAATAATGAACAAAACCAAAGTGTGTTCTTTAATACCAAAAACAATTCACCAAGGCATATGGGATTTTTGTGCATTGAAACCAAAAGGGATGAAAATAATAAAAGAAGAAGTCAAAAAGAATTCTGTACATTTGCAGTTTTCTGTCTTTCAAACGCTGGGAATTTTTAATAAAAACAAACCATTTAATGAGTATTTATAGAAAATCGCGCCGCCTCGGTCGTTAGAACAAAAAGGGGATCTCTCTCGAAAGAAGTACACATGTCGTTTGAACGACATCGCGCGACATTTCAATATCGCTCGAACGAGATGGGATATTGCTGGAATTACCTGAGCATCAAAATCGAGGAATGCTGCAGGACTTAGAAAATTACTCATCCTCAAATTTTGACGAAAAAAGTTCGCTCTAACACTTTGAAAATACTTTGTAAAAATATCCCAAAGCTCTAAGTGCAAAGTTAAGGTATATAAAACATAACCTTACCAAAGTAAACTTTGCGGAGGCTTTTTGATGAAGAACCTTGATATATTTGGATCTGTCTTGATGTAGATTGCTCTTGAACTTCTTCGACGGTTGTAATGGTATACGACAAAATTAACTGTGACGGACATTTATAAAAATATGTCCTTACAAATCTCCTCCTATGTCTATGCCGGAACATACATAAAAACATATGAATTATCAAATACCAAAATGTCTATACAAATCCACCCTCCCATAAATCTAAAAACTAAAAGGGTATAAGTTTGCAAGTTCTCAAAATTTACTTCAAAAAATCTTTATCAAATCTCAAAGCTTTTCTCATCAGGGTGTGCAACATAATGATCTTCAATATTTGTACCTACTCACATGAGATAAAGAAAAAACCTTCGTGACGCATCGAGTTTGAAATGATATAAGAATAAATCATTAATAAATCAAATCTCCCCCATAATGCTAACTCGCCCATAAAATCATAATTCGTTCTCCCCCTTTTATGATGTCCCCAAATAGACAAATAAGAAAAAAAAACTGAAACATGGAGTGTCATGAAACATATGCATAACAAACATGAATCAATCAACGTGCATGCAAAGGAGTATCTAAAAAACATTCACAAACTACTTTTTATTTTTCAATTTTTTTCCGTACAAAATTAAGATACCAAAAATCACACACCATGGATTTATATTAAAACAACCAAGTCATGGAAATGGATTAAATGGGTGTGAACACATTCGATAGGAAAATCAACTCAATCAATCATATGTGCACGATGAATACGTGTACTCCTAATGAATGAACACCAAAAGTATCCTTAGGTGTGAAAATGGTTGAATTTAGATGATATATCGTCTTATATAAATCAACAAATCAATGCCAAAGTGATTTCCACACCAATAACGTCCAAAACTATGTAGCGCTTTTTCAAGACTTTCTAGGACGTGCAAACCCGTTTTAATTATCCATCCAAACTCCATCACATATATTTCCTTTTATAGGTGTATAAACTTAATTCTCAAACTTTGGAGAATTGGTGCAAAAACCTAATGGCCCCTTTATGGCATGAATTTCTTTTTATTGGATTTAAAAAAAATTTTGGGCTCTTTGAAACCTCTTTGAACCCCGAATAATAAAATTCCTTAATTTTTTACGTCCGATATAACGGTGTCTTATTATTCGCAAAGGCCAAATGAACCTTTCACAGCCCTTCCCCGTTTTTAAATAAAGCACAAAAACTCACAAACAGATCTTACATGCACAACTTTTTATCAAGTTTTATCGCGCTTGGTTCGTTTTTAAAGAAAGGATTGAAGTAAAAACACCCAACCAACATGTGATAAGACAAGCACAATAATAAAAAAAATCCGTGCATGTATGCAATAAAGGAAATCATGAGTCAAACATGTAGGAAGTAACACTTAATTACATCTTAATGACTCCAAACATTATAAAGAACAAAGATGACATGATATATTGCCTCAAAACACTATCAAATAGTCACATGCAAAATGGAATGATGTTGTGACTCGATCATACTAAGTGTTCATCCATAAAAGGTGCAAACAAAATATAAAAATCTCTTTGGATTTTCTCACAAATTTTATCAAAATAAAATCTTTTGTATTTTTCAAATTTATTCTAAAAAAAATGAAACACATACAAAAATGATAAATACTAGCAATAGGGAAATAATGTCATTATGGAACACATCCTATGCTAGTTAAACAAGTCAAACCTCAATCATTAGGTGAGGAGGGGTTTTATAAAGGTGGTGTCATCTTATGAAAACCTCCATCAAATTTTGTGATGTTTTGACCAAAAACTTAACCTGCTCACCTAAATCTGCAAACTCTCTCATGTAGTCTCTAGGAGCATGTAAAGTATCAAGTGTGGGTGCATGTGTGGCAGAAACACATGTAGAAGAAAAACGTGACACATAACCCAACTTAAAACAAAAATTCCCTAAGGTGTCCTTTCATTTTGCAATGGGAATAAACATAAATAGGCATATGAACACTTCTCTTAGAATAGGACTCCTAGGTGGGATAATTTTCAGGCCATGTGAATTTGTCACTAAAGTGGGAATCGACCCGGGTGCTACTTAGTAAGTAGAAGCACCGTCATGACTTATTCCTAGATTCTCACAACTACCCAAAATAGGTTTGAGAACCATCTTTCCAACCTTCTTAGATGCGTTCTCCAAAGGTACTTTGAGCTCCCGAGTACGTTAGATACCACTCTCAAGTTGGGATACACGTGTCGTCAGACTAGGCACTGTGTTGATCAAATCACACTTCTCCCTACCTAAACCAATCAACTTCTCACTCAAACACACTTTCACATTCTCAAGTTGACTTGATTTGGCCTCAAACTCACCCAAAATCTCAAACTCTCTCTCAAAAATTTTCACCTTGTTACTTAACTATTTATTCAGTTTTTTTATCTTTAAAGTCTGAGCATACAAATCTCTAAAAGCAATTTGGAGCTCACTTTCATCTCCACTTTCACACTCACCTTCACCCTCAATCGAAACACTCAAAATCCTCCTCCTCGAGGGTCTCACGAGAACTAGTCCCCTCACCTCCATCCAAACTATGTGTGTTAACCCGACTAGCTAAAAATGTGACACACATACCGTGCTTTTTTTCATCACCCGAATCAAAAACCTCTATGTCACTATCACTAAGTGTGGCAGGCATAACCACTTTCTTTTCCTCTCTCATAAGTCTAGTGTCACACTCATATGCCTTATTACCTTTACCCCCACACTCAAAACATGTTGAACTTTCTAAATTTTCATCACCCTCCTTTTATTTTTCTCTGTCTTTTTCTTTCTCACCGCTTTCTTTGGCCTTTTTATTTTTCTAAAAAAATAACGAGTCTTTAAAGCAACGCCTTTATCCTTAGCCTTAATGGTTTGGGGAAACATGTCAATCTCATAGGTTTGAAGATCTCCTACAAGTTCTTCCAACTTAAGTGATTTAAAATTTCCCAAACAGTTCAAAACAGTGACTTTAGAAATAAAGCGTTTTGGGAGAGATCTCAAAATCTTTTTAATGACACACGTGTTATCAATCACCTCACCCAAATTAAAACTGGTGTTTACAATGTCTTAAAAACGTGCATAAAAATCATCAAAGCATTCAGACCTAGACATGGTGATAGTCTCAAATTGGGTGACCAAATTTTCTTCAACCGCGTTCGTACCCTCATGTGTCAATTTCAAAACGTCCCATGACTCTTTAGATGTGGTGTACAACATAATTCAGCGAAAACTCGTCAGGACTGACGGCTCCATAAATAGCACTCAAACCACGAGAATTAAAATTAGATATTTTAAAATCATCTTCAGTCCCGGTTGACACGGGTTTTAAAGAGGTGATATTTTCAACAGTGACAGTGGGATGATTCCATTCATTTTCGCAAAGCAACCAAATACGCTCGTCAATGTATTTAAACTAGATTTCATGCGAGATTTTCAATAGGCATAATTTTTCCCATAAAAAATAGGCACCTTATTAAATGAATGTTCCATTGAAAAAATGCGATTTTTCACAAAATTGATTTAAAAAAAATCAATATCACACACTTTTGCGGAAAATAGGAATACACAATAAAATAGTGTAACCTGCTCTAATACAAATTTATAAAATATATGACGGTGTGATAATTAATTAAATTCGCAAATTTATAATTTGGCACACTTATTTAATTAGAGTCTATTTTTGAGCCAAATTAATTCAGCCCCTTAAACACGCAACTACGTGTGTGCGTGTGTCAAACCAGAAAACATGCGACACAAAATTTCTGAAAAAATCCCCGAAGGGAAAAACCTTTATTTCTAGAACTCTGACAAGTTTACAAGACCATTGACTTACATACCATCTTTCTTTTACCCATAAGAGTAACACATGGTGTCTTGATCAAACGTTCAAAGTAACGGCTAAAAATCAGCAGTGGTTCACACACAACTATACTACAAGGACGCCCAGTCCTAGACACACAGTCTAAAATATTAACAAGGACTCCCTCCACAATAGCACGTAGCTGTAGGTTATAGAGCTCTCCCCACAAAGAATGAACAAAAGCAAAGTGTGTTCTTGAACACCAAAAACAATTCACCAAAGCATATGGAATTTTTGTGAATTGAAACCAAAAGGGATGAAAACCCTAAAAGAATAAGTCAAAAAGAATTCTGTATATTCGTAGTTTTTTGTCTTTCAAAATGCTAGGACTTCTTAATGAGAACGAAACCATTTAATGAGTATTTATAGAAAATGGCGCCACCTCCGTCGTTAGAACAAAAAGGGGATCTCGCTCAAACAAAGTACACGTGTCATTTGAACGACATCGCGCGACATCTCAATGTCGCTCGAACGAGATGGGATATCACTTGAATGACCTGAGCATCAAAATCGAGGAACGCTACAGGACTTAGAAAATTACTTATTCTAAAATTTTGACGAAAAAAGTCCGCTCCAACACTTAGAAAATATTTTGTAAAAATATCCCAAAGCTCTAAGTGCAAAGTTAAAGTATTTAGAACATAACCATACCAAAGTAAACTTGGTGGAGGCTTTTTGATGAAGAACATTGATATCTTCGGATCCGTCTTGATGTAGATTGCTCTTGAACTTCTTGGACGGTTGTAACGGTATTCGACATAATTAATTGTGATGGATATTTATCAAAATATGTCCTTACAAACTCATAGTTGACTTTATGAAGTTTAGAAACGTCCTCATCAATGTGAGATTTATTTCAAGTGATAACCTAACTAACCATGGACGCGGTTATCTTACATCCATGCAATAATTTATCCTCATAATCAGCGACTCATAATCATTATCGCTTAGAGTGGCATTATAAGAGGCTTTGCCTTTTCCGTGTCTCTTAAGACTAGTGGGATACTCATGGGCTTTGTGACCTTCTCCTAACACTCATTACGCCTCTCTAATTCATCTTTCTAAGGATTTTCTCCTATATCGTTCTTTTGATCGTTCTCATAAAAATTCTTACCCGCTTTATAATTATTTATTTTTCTCAAATGTTTTATTTTCCAATTTGGATGAACTTTGGTTTTTGAATTTGAGATTTTATTTTTTATTTTTTAAGAAAACAGGGCAAGTTCATCTTGTTCAAAATCAGAATTGGAGTAAAAAACCTCCTCCTTTTTTTATTTAGCTTAAGAATGAAGGTTCCATTTGGTAAGGATAGTTCGAACAAATAAAAAGTCTCTTTTTATGTTTTTCAGTTGCAAGAGTAGGTTTTATAATTGCTCAATTTATTTTTTATTTGTCTTGCACGTTACACATACACTGCACGTTAATGACCGCTTCTACATATTCGAAGACAAAGTTGAATATTTTTTAAAAGATTGAAAAATTGTTCGTCTCAACAATACTCAAAAAAGTTATGGTAGTTTAGTAAAGCCTTTTTAGGGGTTATTTTTTAAGAGTTTGTCTTTCAAAATATTTTTAAATAATTTTTTTAAAATTTCAACGACTCGTTAGAATGAGTTTGCCTTGTCATTCAAACGAGTTAAACTATGTCGTTAGAATGAGATTCCATCCTTCAAACGAAATCTGGAACATCGCCTTTTGATCAGTTTTAGAATGTCTTTCAAAGTCTGATTAGATGTCGTTGAAATGAGATTGGGTATGTCGTTAGAACGAGTTTCCACATTCGAATGAGATGATTTTTTGGCAAGCACTCGAATGTCATTCAAAGTCTCATTGGAAACCTAATAGAATGAAAAAGGGTACATTGTTCGAATGAGGTGCCAGGTGGTTCGAACACGCATATGAATTTCTTCCTTTTAAAACAAATATGATCCATATCTCTTATCCCTATCGTTTTGCAACTATGTTCCCTATAATTTGAGATGGAGTATTAGTGTTTTTAAGAACTCTTTTTAATATTTTTCTAAGTCCTTTTAGAGTTCCTTTTGTGATCAAATTCTTAAATTTAACATCCAAACCCCTTGGAAATTCAAAGAACACTTTACCAAATTAAGAAGAACAAAATCTATGACCAAGAATCCTTACAGAGTTCATCTGTACTGTTGATTTATTGATCAGAGGCTCTACTAATGAAGGCTGATCGATGGATATTAAAGGAAGACTACTTCCTGTGGGTGGTGTTGGACCGTGTCGTTACTATAGAAGACTTCAAGAAATGTGTATTATACTTAGAGAGATAAGTAGTCTACAAGTCGTCTTATGTTTGTCAAATCTTGTATAGTGGTGAAATAGGGGTTTTGCCGAAAAGGGATTTTTTTTTACTTCTTCGCATGTTTGCTTCGTTGGATTGGTTTATTTAATTTGGACATCGTCATTGAATTCAAACTAAATTAAATTAAGATAAAAAATGGCTAAAATTTTAATTTTTGTTTCTTGGCCTAATATATGACTAAATCCATGGAATCCTCGCACTCTCAAATTAGTACTAAAGAAGGTTACACTAACATATCATGTGATCCTCATTTTTGTGCAAAGTTATTATAGATACCAATTCTCTCAAATTGGTATGAGAGAGGTTTGCACTAAAATATCGAGTGATCCTGATTTATTTAAGATTTTTTTTGGGAAATTAAATTTTCAAATTGGTATCAAAACTAGTTACACTAAATTTTTGTGTAATCTTTAAAATTTGGATTTTATGGATAGCTTGTATAATAGGGTGTCAGTTTTTGATGGCTCTAATTATGCATGTTGGAAAACTAGGATGAGATATGGTTTAAAATTAATTAATGAATGTGTCTGGCTTGTGTGTCAAGGAGGGTGGACACCACTATGGCCAATGGAAATATCATAGGTCCTAAACCCATCACTACTTAGATATAAGATGAAATAAAATGGAGTTAATTTAACTCAAGTGGTTCAAGTGCCATTTATGGATCCATCTCCCCCGAGATTGGGATACCCTCTAGCTCACTCATGAGGAGACCAATGCTGTGAAAGAATTTAAGCTTTAAAACCTCACCACACAGTTTGAGACTATTATCATGCTAGAGTCCGAGTCTTTTGATGAGTTTTATGCATGTTTGTCGAACATAGTCAATTCTAGTTTTAATTTAGGTGAGAAAAGTCTTGAGATGCGTGTAGTTAGAAATATCTTGATATTACTTTCGACCCGTTTCATCCCTAAAGTCACTATTTTGAATTCGATAGGAATTTTAGATACTCTTAGGTTAAAAAAACTTATAGGAGACCTTCAAACTTATGAAATCGATATGTTTCCCAAAACTAAAAAGAAAAAGGAAATAGAGGTTACTGTAAAAAAATCAAGCTAGAATAAGGAAAGAAAAGGTTTTTGATTCTTAGTCCGAATTTGATTTTGATCTTGATGATTTAGCCCTTTTTGCGAGATATTCCAAAAATTTTATTACGTTTAACAAGGATAATTCTTCCAAAGAAAATATTTATGAGAAAAATAAAAATGATAACGAGGGCAAGAGTGTTTGTGACAAAGATGAGATAAGATGATATGAATGTGAGGGAAAAGGACAAAAGGGACATAAATGTCCAACTAGGCTTAAAATATAGGGTAAGGAAGTTGCACATAAGGCCACTCTTAACGATCACAATGTCGAGTCGGTGAATTTTGGGGATAAATCACCACATGAACCTAACTTCACTGCATTCATGGCCAGTTACTTATAGTTTCTCCCACGTCTATGAGGACATTTCTAAATGTGAAAGCCTCAATGATGTTTCAAATCATTCTGGAGAGAATGAGAATGAGGAAGAAAATTTAATTGAGGGAGTAGGTGGACTCTAAAAATCCTTTCGTGAACTTTACACTGAGACTTTAAAGACAAAAAAGCTTAATTTGAATTTATATTAGGGTGTGTGATTTAGAACAACGGGTGAATATTTTGAGAGAGTGTGAGGCATTGGTGAGTCAACTTAAAAAGGTGAAAGTTTCGTTATATGAGAAGTTGATAGTTGTCGATAGAGAGAAGGATAATTTGACCAACATTGCAGCTAGTCTTACAAGAGATCTTCAAGCTTCATTAGAGACTCGTGAGAATCTTAAATATTGTGATACCAACTCAAGATTGATCTCAAACATGTTCGGGAGGTTAAGGTTACTTTAGAGGACACATATAAGAAGTATGGAAATATGCTCCTTGGTCCCGTACTAGGTAATGTTGAGAGGCAAAGGAATAGGTTATAATGGTGAATTCACTTCCCATGCCGTACCCGAGCCGGTTTCCAAGTTTATGATGGATCCTTATGTCCCTCGTCCTAAGCCACCTAGAAGACCTAACCCACATAGGAAAGCCTACCCTAGAGGCTTTGATTAAGGTAGACCCAAGATATTTTATGTTTCTTCCCATTGCAAATAAAGAGGTCACCTTAGAGAGTTTTTTTAAGATAGGGAGAGGTTCTTATATGTGTGTTCCCAAGTAGTTTCCCACATGAGTTCCTATACATGTTCCGTCATGCACTCCCACATGTGTTACTCCATATGTTCCCGCGCATCACTATAGAGATTTTTGCTAATTTTTTAGAGCAAGCAGAGTATTTGGTCAAGACTTCATAATGTTCGATAGAGGAATTTCATAGGATGTCTTCATTTGAGAACTCCTCTGGGCTTAATGATTGAGGTTGTGACTTGTTTCTAGAATAAATTGATTATCATGTTCATATCTTATATTCCTATTGCTATATTGTAGTATAATTGTATTCATATGTTTTTCTTTTTGGTATATCTGAAAAAAATCGAAAAAGATTTTTTATTTTTTTGAAAAATACTAAAAGATTTTTGGTTGTTAAGAAGAAATGAAAAAAGATTTTATTTTTGATAATTTTTTTTTAAAAGGATAAAAATATTTTTGTATTTTTTATTTTTCACCATATATGGATGAACATTTAAGATAATCGTATCACCCCTACATTCCATCTATTCAAGTTGCTTTTTCATAATGCTTTATGACATGATTTTGTTTCGTTGGTGTGATTAATAATGCATGGATAACATTTTGTTCATCATTGATGATTACCGTCTAAATGTTAGACTATTTATCACCTTTATTGCACACGTGCACAAATTTTTAAACATTGTACTTATTTATCATGTGTCGAATATGGTGTTCTCATCTAAATCCTACTTAATAAATAACCAAATGTAAAAAGAGATAAGTTGTGTTTTTAAGAACCATTGCACGAATTTTGTTTCCTAAAAATTATTGATATATGTTAAGCAATATAAAGGGGCAACAAAAGAGAAAAAAATCTCTTTTGAGTAAAAAGTCGCCATTTGCAAAAGTGCCTCAAAAGATTAACGTCACACAAAAATAAAAGCGCCAAGGACATTTATTTTATATTTGTTGATGCTTCGCTACATATGAGCATTATGATATCTTTAAAATATTGTTGAGTGAACTCATATATATGAGAGATTTTGAGGGTGTTATAAAGTAGAAGATCAATGGGTTTGCATAACGGAATCTCTTGAAAATCATTAAATAGTTTGGTGGTATTTTTTTAAGAATCATTTAAATTCATGTTATATTGCATGAGTCGAGTAAATGTCATTTAAGTTCAAAATTTTTACACCTAAGGTAGAAATTGAATTATTTATTTAGAAGTATCTCATGACTTTGTGCACATATGTTATGAATGTTTATGTTGATTTGCTTCTGAAAAATGTTCACATAATTATATTTCGTTTTCATGATTCGGGTATTTTAGTGTTATTATTTGGTAAATATGTGTTTATACATATATTAAATTTTTATACTTAATTGAAAATTTTGAAAAAGTTCAAAAATAGTTGCTTGACAGGGGGAGAATAAATTAGCCCTTTTTAATATTCATCGCATGCTTTGATGATTACCTTGGTGATATTATCTTTACTTCTTCACATGATGCTTACTATTCATGTTTACATCCACTCCTTTGTCTACAAGAAAGGGGAGAACAAATTGAGGGGGAGTTTTATTTATCTTTTAAAACTCGTACGCATCACAATATTTGTTTTGTCTCATGTGTATAGGTCATTTCCAACTTGATGATGATTTCGTGGACCACACAAGATGAAGACATTTTAGTTGAAGACTTGTACATTTATGCATTTATATTTCTTGATTTGGGAGGGCATTAATTGTAATAGTCCGAGGGGTTAATTTAGTTTAGATTTTTGTTTTGTACAATAATAGCCAAAAAGGGAGATTTGTAAGAGCAAATTTTATAATTCCTCAATTTATTTTTTACTTGTCTTATACCATTACACATATTTTTCACCTTCATGACTGCTTTTACATATTCGAAAACAAATTTGAAGATTTTCAAAAAGATTGAAGAATCATCCGTCTTAACCATATTCAGAAGAGTTACAGTAGTTTGGTAAAGCCTTTATTTTTTCAGGGGATTTTTTTTTAAAAGTTTGTAATTCAAAATGTTTTTAAAGAAAATTTTGAAAATTTCAATGACTAGTTAGAACGAGTTTGCCTGATCGTTCAAACGAAATCTAGAACATCATCTTTTAGTAAGTTCTGGAATGTCGTTCGAAGTCTCGTTATATGTCATTCAAATGAGATTGGGTACGTCATTAGAACGAGCCTCCACGTTTGAACGAGATGATTTTTTAGCAAGTAGTGGAATGTCATTTCAAGTATCTTAGAGACCTGTTTGAAGAAAAAATGGTACGTCTTTCGAATGAGGTACCAGGTGGTTCAAACGAGCGTGTGGATTTTTATTTTTCAAAACAAATCTGATCCATAGCTCTAATGCCTATCTGTTTCCAGCTACTTTCCCTATAAATAGAGACGCGAGATTAAAGTCTTTAGGAACTCTTTTTAATACTTTTTAAGCCCATTTAGAGCTCCTTTTGTGATTAAACTCTTCCATTTGTCATCCAAACTCCTTGTAATTTTTTAGATCACTTTGTAAAGTTAAGATGAACAAAAACTATGATCAAGAACCCTTTCTGAGTTCATCTCTACTGCTGATTTTTAGAGCAGAGGCTCTACTGCTGAAGAATAAGTTTGATTAGTGGATACCGAGAGAAGATTGCTTCCTATGTGCGGTGCTAGACTGTATTATTGCCATCGAAGAATTTAAGAACTTGGCATTATACTTAGAGAGCTAAGCAGTCTATAAGTCGTCTTATGTCTGTTGAACCTTGTACACTGATGAAATAGAGGTTTTGACCAAAAGGGATTTTTCCTTACTTCTTCACATGTTTGCTGGGTTGGTTTGGTTTATATAATTTGGTCTTTATCATTGAATGCAAAATAAATTAAATTAAGATAAAAATTACTTTGTGTGTATTTGTCTTAAGATCCGAAGGAATCCGTTGAATCCTCCCACTCTCATCAATTTTAAAGATCAAAATATTAAATAACTTAAACCCAATTAAACTTTACACTAATTCAAACTGTTCTTTTGTGACAAATCGATTTACCCAATTTTATCTTTTAACCTAAAACATCCATACAGGTGATAACCACATAAAATAAGTAAATTCAACACAAAATGCCGATGTACGAGGAAATACAGAAAGGAAAAAACCTTGGATGACCCTGTCAAATAGTTCATTATGATACAAAATTACAAAAGTTGATAATAGACTTACTCAATGAATCGATCCCCACATGCCTTGATGCTCTTCAATATATGAGTGTTCCTCCATAGTGCAATGCTAGAGTCCACCCATGCCAGTTGACACAATGCATGCCTTGGTATCCAACGATGAGGCTACAAATTAGAAAACATAATCCACCGCTTTCTTCAACATAAACACGAAGTCTACTATGTGTAAACCGTAAGTACGAAATCTACCACACGAAACAGGGTTTCTTCAGATGTAGAGAATTAAACCTGGTGCCTGAATTAAAGATCTCAAAACATATGAATATAAATAACTTGGATCTTTAAAATCAAACGGGGAAAATAGGGTTTTGAAACTTTTGTAAACAGGTAAGAAGTTTAATTTCACCAAAATTTCTTGAACAATTTGAGTCAAAAACGCCTATAAATAGTAAAAGACAAAATTCAAGGTCGCAATTTACTCTGAATGATTATTAATATTTTGTTCAAATGATAATGAGATTTTGTTCTAAAAAGAATAAGGTTCGTTCAAACGATAACCCTTTTTCGTTCAAACAAACTTCCAATGACTTTCCAACGAGATGTGCACTAATTGACAAATATACCCTAGTTTGATGTTTGTTAGATTCACATTCCAATGAATTTCCAATGTTATTATAAAGAGTTAAATTTTCGTTATAACGAAACTACAATTTCATTTTACTGAGATTCTATTTTCATTCTAACGAGGTCAAAAGTAAAAAAATATTTTTCTTTAAAAAATAATTTAAAAATAGTTCTAAATAATTTTGTTAAAAAACAAACACCCTTAAAAAATTATGCACGGACCATATTCAAAATGCATTAATGCCTGCAAGATCCTCAGTAAATCGGAAGACAAACTTTGCATGATAAACATGACATGATATGTATCCAATCGTGAAGCTTGGTCGTTAAGTCTTCATCAAATACGTCATCATCTTATAGGATTGACAACACAAAGCCTAACCTATGACTCAAATATTTGTCTGATATTACACTAATTACAAAAAAACTAAATAGAATGGAAATTTGTCCTTACAAATCTCCCCCTTTGTCTATTTCAGGACAAAACCAAAACAAAAATCCTATAGGCCGTCAAGCTCTCTAAAAATACTCAATCCCTAACTCCAAAAGGAAAAGGAGTACCACTTGAGTGACTTATACACTAAAGTAGCTTTGCGGGGCTGCACACTATAAACTTATACACACCATCAAATACAAAGAGAATATAACAAGTATAAATCCGCATAAGACTAAAATGCTAACAATGTCTAAAACAATCTCTACCTAGATAATACGTCTCCCCCTAAGATAAGGATACATTAATTATGCAAGGAAATGTACTTTTTCTCCCCCCCCTTTTTTTTAAAGAAAGATAACATAAAGCTATTACTCCCCTATAAACCAAATCCCCCCTAAATATGTGGTCATAATATACCAATTTTAAACATAGGGATGAGATAATAGAATCATGCAATGGTGTAAAGTGTATCAAGCACATAACATTGAAATTCAAACATAAATAATTCAAATTATGATCAAACAATATCAATATTGATCAAAAGATACCAGTATGAATAAGCAATAAAGTATGATATCATTTTTGAAATTGCTAATATGAGAAATAGAATTTTAATTCACATGATGAGTGATATTAATATAATTATATAGTGTGCCAAATAAAGTCCAAAGATAAAGCATATGGAAATCGTGGAATAAATGCAAATTGCAGAGATTCAAAACAGAAACAATACCATATATATAAATATGCTAAATGTATTAATGAAATAATGACATATATATAGGTATAAACAACCATAAAAACTCAACATGAACAAGTAAGCTTTACATACTAGCAGAGTATCAATGTGTCTAAACATGTGAAATGGAATGAATGTGCATGAGCTAAATACATATGAATTATGATGAAATAGCCGCCATAGCGGAATAAGTGCAACTTCTCAAATTAATCAATTTTAATTGTGTATCAACAAAATCAGATTTAATAAACCCAAGTTTTAATTTAATCCTAGAACATGCATCTAAGTGATATGGAATCTTAAAGTAAGAAGCCTGCAAAGGATGGAAACACGAGGTTAAGGAAAAAATCTCCGCAGGCTAAAACACTTTTATTTCCACTATAATTTGCAAAGTAACGGTTTACAATCAGATTACAATGAAAATATAAATGACATACGAATAACCGCAAGTGTCGGTCGCAGTCATCAACAGTGGATCATGCGCAGCTATCCCACAAGAACCACAGTCCTACTCTTCAGCCCAGGAATACCGCAGCACTCCCTAATGTTTACCTCAGTCTGGTGTAGGTTTATCCTCTTTACAACGAGTTGAACAATAACAAAGATTTGTTCTTGGGTTCCAAAACAATTCAATAAAGATTGGGATGTTTTGTGAACTGAAAAACAAGAGATTGAACTCTCAAAAGGTTAGAGAATAATGTAAAACACTCAAAATCATATTCTGTTTAAAACCACTGTTTCTCCACATGAAATCCAGTAGTCTGGCACCCTTAAATAGAAAAAAATCAAGGCGGTGACGTGTTAGAAAATAAATCTTCTCGTTCGAACGACATACGCTGTCGTTTGTACAAGATCCTATCTCATTTGAACGACCTTTCAAATGAGGCCATACGAATGTGAGGCTGCCAGTTTCGTATTTTTCTAATTTTTTATGAATTAGTTATGATTTTTCTACGGAAGGGTGTCCGAGAACAAAAACTTTAGATAAAATGAATTCAAAAAATATTTAATAAAAACATTTAAAGCTCCGACACTTAGAAAATATTTTATGAAAAATAATCCCAATACTTTAAGTGAATTATTAAGGTACTTTAAAACGTAACCTTACCAAAGTTAACCTTGCGAAGACTGTTCATTGAAGAACCTTGATTATTCAGATCCGTCTTGATGTGAATGTGATCTTAATCTTCTTCGACGGTATAACGGTATACGACATATAAATTGATAACGGACAAAAAATAACTTACAAATCTCCCCCTATGTCTATGTCGGTATAAAATAAAAATATCTGAATTATCAATCAAAATATGACCTATACAAATACACCCTCCCATGAACCCAAAACTGAAAAGATAAATGACAAGTCTTCAAACTTTTTCAATCTTCAACAAACTTCAAACCTCAAAGCTTTTCCCATCAGGATGTGCAATCCACTAATTTCCAACTTTGTACCTACATACATGAGAGAAAGAAAATACCTTCATGACATATCGACTTGGAAATGAGATAAACATTAAGTCAAATCAAAACATATATAAAATCTCAAATCTCCCCATAATTTCCCCCCCATAAAGTCATAATTCGTTCTCCCCCTTTTTATTTGGCCGAAATAGACAAGGAAAGAATAAACACAATAAAGAAAATTGAGGTGTCACAGGAAACAAAGCAACAAAATATTTTTGAATTTTTTAATATTTTCATACAAAAATGTAAAAATAATTTTACAAAAATCACACACCATGAATATTTACTAAGATAACAAAATCAGGGATATGGAATGAATGAGTGTGAACAAATTCAATTGGTAATAAAACTCAATCAAGCATATGTGCATAATGCATACGTGTACTCCTATCAAATGAACTTAAAAAATATCTTTAGGTGTAAAATTGTTTAATTTAGATGATATCGACTAAATCAAATCAACAAATCAAAGCCTAAGTTATTTTGACACCAATAATGTCCAAAACTTTTTAGTGCCGTCTCGAGAACTTTTCAAATGACGTGCAAACCCATTGATTACTTTCCAACCAAACTCCCTCATATATAATAAAGCAATTTTTATATCTAACGAGGTACTAAATTCTCAACTTAGAGAAAACCTTGGCCCAAATTTTGGCATATTTCATCTTTTTATTGCCTTAATTTTTTGTGCGAGCTCTTTTCAAATGGTGGCTTTCACAACTTGATAGTTATTCACTCGCAACCCTTTCCCGTGTCACTCATAATTTTTTCAAATTTAAACAAATTTCTCACGGGCGATGATTTTTATGTGCACTACTTTTATTACTCTCGTACTATTACACTTGGTTCATTTTAAGGACAAGATTGAGATGAAAACACTCAACCAACATGTGATAGACAAGTACAATAATAAAACAAATTCATGCACGTGTGCAATAAAGGACATAATGAGTCAAACATGTAGGAAGTAACAACTAATTACATCTCAATGACTCCAAACATTGTAAATCACATGGATGACATGATATATTGTCTTAAAACACTATAAAATTGTCACCTGGATAAATGGAATGACACTGTGACTCAGTCATCCTAAGTGTCCATACATATACGGTGTAAAATAAAATACAAATTCTTTTTTGGCTTTTTCAAAAATTTTAAAAACTGAAAATATTTTTGCTTTTTAAAAAAAAACTATATCGAGACTGAAAACCATAAATACAAACATGGTACATACTAGCAATAGGCATAATATGATCATATAAATCATCCTATGCTAGCAAACATAAATCACACAAATGAATCATCAGTCAAAGCAGGTGTGATTAAACGAGCAATGTAATATAAGCAATTAAGCATGAAAACTAAGAATAACTGTATGAAAACTGTTAAGAATCAACCAGCAGTACCAAAAACCTAAGCAGATGAACACATGGTACAACAAATAGAGAAAAAAAAATCTCCAGGGGTCGCTTGAATGAAACAACTTGTCGTTTGAACGACAGCTTCTTCGAGCGAGACATCATCTCGTTTGAACGGAATGACAAATTTTTCAGTTTTCCCAGAAAGTCATGTAGTGTTGCCCAGTGAATAAAATCCCAGGAAAAGATACCTAGACGGTGCTAACAGAGTCGAAAACAGTAGCATACATATGAAAAATAATGTAAACTACAACAGTGTGAGTCATCACACTAGTAAGAATATATCAAGAAGCACAACTAATGTATGACAAATGTTAACACAATCATCCAGAAGATCTCACATGGGATGAATCATGGGCAAGTAATCGAGAGTCATGCACAAAAAGGCCATAAGCCTTTAAATCCTATTTCCTAACTGAAATTGATGTCTAACGGAGTGTGTGGGTCTTGGGAATCGGTCTGACTCTCTCTTTATGTTTCCTAGGTCCATTCAAAAGCTTATAACAAACACGCCTAAGATGACCTTGCCTATCGCAATTTGTGCAAGTGTAAATCGGGTGGTGAGTGTTACTTAAAGGCGGCCTTCTCCTCAAATTCCTAGGTGGTGTTCCCCTCAAATTCCTATGTGGCTCTCTCTGAATTTACCTAGGTGCCTCTATCCTATTGATACTAGGAGGATATTTTATGATGTTCCTAGGGGGCTCTTTCCTAACAAAATTAGGTTCCTCTTTCTTAACAATTCTAGGAGGCTCTCTCACACGTGCGGGAATGTGTGTAACCTATTTTTCAAAACCAGTTCCACCCCTATCCTTTTTGATTTCAACAGTGCCTAAATCTTATCAAGCTTTGCAGACCTAGACTCAAAATCAAATTTCACCTTACTTGAACCTTTTAATTTATCTTATAGCCCACCTATCCTTTACTCGAGCAAACACCTAGAATCCTCAAAATCAAGAATCTCCCTTTTCATAGCTTCCATCACACCTCGAAGATCATCTCTCTCACCCTCGACATATCCAAGCTTATCTCTCAAAATTTTCTCCCGTGCCCTAGGTTCTTCAACTAAAACATCATTATCATTTTTAAGGCACACTCTTGCAAATTGGCTTTCAATTTCAAATTTTCTTTTCTTATTTTTAAAGATTCAACATAACGTTTATTGAAAGCTATTTTCAAGTCACGCTCACCCTCACTTGTGTTGTCCTCACTCACCTAACGTTTATCACTAGTCACACGCGTGGGGAACTCTCGCCTAGAAGCAATAAAAACTTCTTCTTCTGAATCACTGTCACTAAGTGTAGAAACACAAGATGTCGGTGTATTCAATTTCATCCTCAAATTTTTGTGACACTCATTTATCGTGTGACCTACACCCTCACAATCCTAACAACTCTTAGAATTGCTTTCAATCTAAGATTTAAAATAAGAGTTTGAGTGAATTTTCCAACTAGATTTTTCAAAAAGTTGACATCAAAAATCATAAAAACCACTAAAAGCCATTTTTGATAGAAACGGGATCAAAAACTGATTTTTCAACACAATTTTTGAAAAACATGATCAAACACAATAAATTAGCGATACCTGCTCTAATACCAATTTGACGACGTGAGTAGTCAAATTGTATAAGGATCACTCGATAATTTAAAAATCAGGATCACTCGATAATTTAGAGTAACTTGATCTGATACTAATTTGAAAACGTGAATAGTCAAATTGTATCAGGGAAAAACTTTAAAACACAAGATCACTCAATAACTTTGACTAACCCGATCTGATACCTATTTGAAAGAGGCTCTACAGCGGAATAAGTGAAACTTCTCAAATAAACCAATTTTAATTGTGTATCAACAAAATCAGATTTCATGTTTTAATTTAATCCTAGAACATGCATCTAAGTGATATGGAATCTTAAAGTATGAAGCATGCAAAGGTTAGAGACACCAAGCTAAGGAAAAAATCCCAGTAGGGCAAAAACCTTTTATTTCCACTATAATTTGTAAAATAAAGTTTTGTAATCGGATTATAATGAAAATACAAATGACATACGAATACCCACAAGTATCGGTCGCAGTCGTCAGCAGTGGATCACGCGCAACTATCCCACAAGAACCGCAGTCCTACTCTTCATCTCAGGAATACCGCAGCACTCCCTAATATTGACCTTAGTTCGGTGTAGGTTGATCCTCTCTACAAAGATGTGAACAATAGCAAAGATCTGTTCTTAGGTTCCAAAATAATTCAATAAATATTGGGATGTTTTGTGAATTGAAAAAGAAGAGATTGAACTCTCAAAAGGTTGGAGAATAATGTGAAACACTCAAAATCATATTCTGTTTAAAACCAGTGTTTCTCCACATGAAATCCATTGGTCTGACACCCTTTAAATACCAAAAATATGGCAGCGACATGTCAGAAAATAACTCTTCTCGTTCGAATGACATATGCTATTGTTTGAACGAGATCCTTATCTCGTTAGAACAAGATCCTATCTTATTTTAATGACCTATCAAATGAGGCCATGATTGTAGATGATTTCGATACGAACGTGGACCACCAGTTTCACATTTTTTTGATTTTTTATGAATTTGTTATGATTTTTCTACGAAAAGGTGTCTGAGAACAAATTTTTTAGATATAATGAATTCAAAAAAATAAATTGATAAAAACATTTAAAGATCCAACACTTAGAAAATATTTTATGAAAAATAATCCCAATACTCTAATTGAATTATTAAGGTACTTTAAAACCTAACCTTACCAAAGCTAACCTTGCGGAGACTGTTTGTTGAAGAACCTTGATTATTCGGATCCGTCTTGATGTGAATGTGATCTTGATCTTCTTCGACGGTGTAGCGGTATACGACATATAAATAGACAACGGACAAAAATGTCCTTATATATGACCCAAACATTCAAATATGTTTAAGGAGTTCTATTTGGTTGCAAAACTTTATCAAACTAAGATTTATCCTCAAGTGATAAGATAAAGTGAACTCTATGAACAAATAAGCACAATACGGATAAGCCTAGAATAGTGATGATTCCACGAATCAATAATGTCATGACAAAAGAATCATAACTAGGATTCATTATGCTAACCCGTTGATCTTTAACTATAATAACCTCAAAATATAAACATATATCATACCTTCTTTTCACTTAATTCTTTTGAAACTATAACTTTTGAAGGATAAAAAACTAAACTATGTTGGCCTTAGAAATTTTTCTATTTTTATTGCCTTTAATCTTTTTAATGGGTTCTTGCCAATGGTGTCTCTATTGCAAAGGAGATCTTCTCCTTTGGTAGACCTTTCCCATGCACCCTTATATTTTATCAATACACATAAAACATTCTCGAGGGAAACGGTACTTACATGCACAAATCCCCCATAGATAACAAATATGTAAATGATAAGATTGATGGGAGAACATCACACATTTCTCAAATATACATGTGAAATTAAAATTAAAAGAGTTCGTCATGTGTGTGCGGTGTCATATACAAAGTTAATTTACTAAGCGAATCAAATTCGAAACAACTCCATGAAAGCATGATTAAGAACAATCCAAATATTGATAATCATAATCAAATGTCCTAGTAACATGGATATCACAAACTGAATTGAATTCAAATACACTAATATGCCACATAAAATGTGTAAAACTAAAATACCCAAAAATCGAAAATCTTTTTAGAGTTTTTCTAAAATTTTTCAAAAGAAAATACCAATTTGAAAAAGAAGCTTACTCAAAATACAAACACAATCTTTTTGTATTTTTCAATATTACTCAATAAGTGAAAAATAAAAATATAAAAGTCTAAAAAAAAATACAAGTATCAAGCATATATATCATGAAGTATAAACTAGTGTACATAAACATGCAAACACCATCAATTATTAGATATAGCAAGATACGTATCATGTGCAAGAAAGTGATATTCAGCAAGTCTAATATGTTATGCCTCTAAATATGATTTTTTAACCCACGTAGGTGTAATGTGATGCTCTCGAGTTTTAGTAACCTTAGTGACTCTATTATTAGACTTTTTAAGACTATTTCTAAGATTAAAACAAAACCTCCCTAGGTGACCTTTCCTACTGCAATGAGTGCAAGTGTAAACACGGTTAGGGATGGCACCTAAGGGTGGACTTTTACTAATGTTCCTAGTCAACTCTCTCAAACTCATGGTTCTAGCTTGGGTAGTCGAAGCCTTTCGATCATCGAAGCCTATTCCACACTTGTCATTATTGATTTGGATGGCACCTAACATGCTGTTTAACTTTTTTAACCTAAACTCCAAATCAAATTTGACACAACTCGAATCTGTCAATCCTATTCAAGTTTAACTATCCTCGACACGAGTAAACTCTTAGACTCCCTCTATAAGCTCATTATTCATGGCCTCCATCGAACCTCGAAGACTATTTCTCTCATCCTCAACATACTCTAGATTCTCTCGAAGAGTCCTTTGACGTGCCCTAAGATCCTCAATCAAGACACTATCATCATTTACTATGACATGTTCCTTCAACCTAAATTCCAACTTCAAGTTATCCTTCTTTACTTACAATGTTTCTATGTATAACTCATGGAAGGAAACTTAGAGTTCACTCTTTTCCTCCTCTTTTTCACCCTCACTCTTATATTCACTCTCTTGACCACCAGTCACTTTGGATCCACAAACAATGGCCTTAGAATTGTGATGCAAAGAAATATCTTCATGGGAAGATTTGTTATCAAAGTTGACATGGCTAGCCATGAACGCAGTGAAGTTGTGCTTAATGGAGGAATCGAATCCCTCTTATGGACCACTAAGGATGTCAATATATGCTATTGGTTTCTTTCATTGCTTCATTAGTTTATTAGGGAATACAACTACCCTATGTCTATAACCTTCACAACCGTAACATCTCTACGACTCATCCCTCATGAAATTATTATTTCTGTTCTTAGAGAAGTGATCGTCCTTGTTATGTACATTTTTCTCAAACCTTTTTGCATCTTTCGATTGCTTATGGAATTTGAAAATTTTCTTGAATTTCTTTGCCAACATGGCCATACCCTCGGATTTGATGTCATACTCATCATTCTAAATATGTATTTCCTCCTTTCGAGCTTTCAAAGTAATTCCTTTATCTTTGTTTTTATCAGTCTTGGAGGTAAACATGTTAAGCACATAAGTGCGTAAGTAACCTACAAGCTCTTTAAGTTTTATGGAATCTAGAGCATGCAAAGAATTCAAAATGACCACTTTTGCATTAAATATTTCACGTAACGAACTTAATATTTTCTTAATTACTTTGTTGTTGGGTATCTTCTCTCCCATGTTAAAAGACAAGTTAACTATATCGGATCGTCTGTCATAAAACTCATCAAAGGTCTCACTTGCAATATCTTGATCCTTTTAAATTGAGGGGTGAGGTTTTTGAGTTTGAAACCTTTCACAAGACTAGTTCCTTCATGGGTAAGTTAGAGTAGAACTAAGCCCCTTTTGATGTCTCACAAGTCATAATACAATAGAACTCCTTCGGGGTAACAGAACAAAATGGAGCATTTAAACCTCTCGAGTTATAATTTGCTAACCTATGCTCGACCTCACTCCATGATTTTAATAGTTTTAAATGAACCACTTCACCTTCTCTAGTGATAGATGGAGACCATCCTTTAACAATTGCTAACTAAAACCACGCCTTAAGTGTTGATTTCACATGCATTTTTAAATATACGTAGTTCGACGCATCAAATGATGAGGTTCTAATTCCATCAAAACCACTAACATTCATGCATAAAAACATGGGATCTAAATAGGATAAATTAATATTCTAGAACTGATACTAATTTGAGAATACAGGTCCCACCAGACAAGGATGGTTCGTACAAACAAAACGTATATTTTTGTGTTTTTTAATTTTAAGATTAAAACTTTGAACAAATAAACCCAATTAAAATTTTCCCCAATTAAAACCGTTTTTATTGTGAAGATCGATTTATCAAAATTTATATTTCTAACCTAAAATTTGCATCTAATTGATACTCGGATAAAATCAATAAATCCAATACAACATGCTATTGTACGAGGACAAATACAAATGGAAAGAACTTGGCAACCCTGCCAAATAGTTCACAATGATATGTAATACAAAAGTTGACAGTAGACTTACAAAATGACTCGATCGTCATAAGACTTGACACTCTTTAATTTTTGACCGCTCATACACAATTGAATGTAGGAGTCCACCCATACCCACTGCCACAATGCACAAGTCCACGCACACCTCGATATCCACCGGTGATGCTCAACAACTGTATACGGATTGGAACACGGATTCCATCACTTTTTCACCACAAAACCACAAACACGGAGTCCACTGCATGTAAACAGAAAGAACAGAGTCCACCGCAAGAAATAGGTTTTCTTGAGATGTAGAGAATCAAACCTTGGTTCCCGAAATAAAGATCTCAAAACGTATGATAATAAATAACTTGGATCGTTTAACTCAAAGGGTGAAAGTAGTGTTTTGGATATTTGGTAAACGGTAAGGAATTTATTTTGGCCAAAACTTCTTGAAAAACCTGAGTCCAACATGCTTATAAATAGTAAAACATGAATTTTGAGGAGGAAAACTCGTTGGAATGAAAATGCATAGTTCATTTGAATGAGAATTAGCTTTCGCTCTAACAAGAACAAAGTTCATTTGAAAGATAACCCATTTTCGTTCTAATGAACTTCCAACGAGATGTGCACTGCTTGATAGAGATCCCATCATTTGTTGTTTTCTAGATGCACGTCGTAATGAATTTCCAATGTCATTCTAACAAGTTCAAATTTCGTTCTAACAAAACTTCTATTTCATTCTAACGATATTCAATTCTTGTTCTAACGAGATCAGAATTACAAAATTATTTTTCATTAAAATATAATTTAAAAATTGATCTAAATAATTTTGTTAAAAAACAAAGACCCTTAAAAAATTATCCTAGGACCATATTCAAAAGGAATTTGTACCTGCAAGATCCTCGATAAATGTGAAAACAAACTTGGCATGATATGTATTCAAATTTGAATCTTGGCCACTATGTCTTTATTAAACACATCATAGGCTTAGGGGATCGACAAAATAAAGACTAGATTATAACTCAAAGAGTTTTTTATGAAATTATGCTAATTACAAAAAAATTGAATTAATTGGAAATTTGTCCTTACATAGCTTTTAAAGAAATTCCTTTTTCTTTTTTCTTTTGGATTTTAAGGAATATGTATAACTCATAGTTCTGTAGATCACCTATGAGTTATTCTACCCTAATTGTGTCTAGAATTTTCAAAGAGTCAAGGACGGTAACTTTCGTACTAAAACGAGACGTGAGAGACCTCAAAATTTTCTTAACAACTCTTACTTTCAGAAATTGCTCACCCAAATAAAAATTATAATTCACAATATTAGATATATGAGCATAAAATTCATCAACTATTTTAGTTTCAATCATGCATATACTCTTAAATTATGTGTCGAGAAGCATTGACAATATTGGTTACCTCATGTGTGAGTTGGAGGATATCCCTAACTTTTTTAGACATGGTACACATCATGATTTGAAAAAAATTATTGGTTATGACATCACCAAAAGTAGAATTCAAACAATGAGATTTAAAATTAATCAATCTAAAGTCATCTTTAGTCCAATTTACTACTGTATTAAGACTAATGCCATTTTCATTAGTTACGTTGGGAGGAATCCACAACCTTTCAATAGCAAGCGAAATGAAATCACCGATCAATTTTAAAGATGATCTCATCCGAGATTTCTATTAATCATAATTTGTTCCATAAAAAATGGTATATTATAAGAATTCTCCATATAACCACCATGATTCATCTAAATAATTTGTAAAAATAAGCTCTGATACTAATTTAAAAAATGTGCAGAGTGATCTAGTTATATGGTCAATGGTAGAATCCATAATTAGGTCACAAATAGACAAATTCAATTTAATACAATTTAATCATGATTAATGAGGTGAAACTAAGCATGCGAGATATTGAATCTAAATCAAATCAAATAAATAATAACACAAGATATGAGGAAAAAACTCTTTTGAGAAAGATCATTTTAATCACTGTTGTAACTAAAGTATTACAAACAACATAGACATACTTACAGACTTAGACTCCCCTAAGTATCGCAGTTGTGTATCCTTCCTTGTTGATAACCGAAAGCAACTCTCATCCAACAACGCCATCCAACAAGCTCAACTTAATTCGGTGTTCACAATAAACCTTAGAAAACTCATTTCCTATCTTCAGTAGTGAAGAATAAACTCCACAGGGATGTGAACAATAGATTTGTTCTTCTGAGTATGATAAAGTCATGCAAAATGTCCAAAGGGTTTTGATTTAGAAAAAAAAGTATTTGATCAAATAATAGGCGAAAAATGCTTGCAAAGAAGAGCAACTTCGTATCTTTTAAATGGGGAGGAAAATCTCTAAGCTATAGACATGAAAAGATTGCATTTGAAATCAAGTAAAAGGTAATTTTGTGTCTACTTGTTTAAACGAACCGGACCTCCTTCGAATGACCTATACAAAGTCATTTGAACATCATCAAACGAGAGATTGAATAACAGAGCGATGAGGAAAGGGTATCGTTTGAAGTTTCATTCAAACGGTCGATATTCGATGAGTTGAAGAAACTCGTCGAATGATCCTCCTTATATCGTTATAACGAGATGACCTAAAAATAATTTTTTGTTTAGAAAACTTGAAAAAAATATTTTATGGTTCAAACATTTGTAAAATACCACTGAATATAATATTTACACAAAATCAGCCTCATATACCTTCTTCGTATGTTTTAGTCTTGGAATCAACTCTTCAATCTTTGACTGTCTCGCTTGGTTACTAATTTGTCTTCAATTGAAGCCTTGAGAATGTACATTATGGTGTAGTGGGGTGAAACGAAATATGCCAAACTATAAACATAATGAGCAATCATAAATTTTTCTCTTACAATGAAAAAGTTATTCATTTTTTTGAGTGGTTCATAAATAAACATAAATATGTTTTGCTTATAAAAACCTTCTATGGATCATGAAAAACTAATAACAAAGTTATAGTTAAGTCCATACATCTTTTCATTGAACGTATTAAATTAGACTTAAAAGATCAAGCCTTAGAGGCAAATGGCTTCTGAACTTCCAAAAAAAATAATTATATAAATCTATGCCTTCCAACTATATGGTCTGAAATAATTAGAATTGAGGAGTTAAAGGAATCGAAAGACAATAACCATATGCAATCTAATAAGAAAACTGTAAAATTTGAACCTACTAAAATTAAAGTGGAAAAGATAAATAACTTATGGTACAATAGATTTTTATCTTACGGTTGGAGCATTAATTTTATTGTATCATCGTTGTCTATTTATTATATGTCATATTTTTAATAACCAGAAGTTATTTTCAACGAGTTCGAGGGGAAAACAAGAAAAAATCTTCTTGAAAGGTGTTAAGGATTCAAAGAAAAAACAATCTATAGGTTGGAATAAAATTTATTTTCCTAAGTGTTTGGGGGTTTAGATATTAAGGATCTTGAAACTTTAAAGGAAGATTTTATGTTAAAATTATCTTGGAAATAATTTTTTAATAAATATACTATTTTAGGTAAAAATTAAGAGAGAGATGTAGTTTAAGAAAACGGATATCAGTGAGGCGGTTGACATAAAAGTTTCTTCTTGGGCATGAATAAATTTTTTTAACAAATGGGTAATTGAAAAGATACGTAGGATGGATTTTGGGAATGGAAAGGTTAATTTTTAGAATAATATATGGATTAATAACAAACCTTTAAAAGATTAAGCTATTTATAATGCGTTAGGAGATTACCTAATGTGAGATTTCAACAGTTCAATAATATTTATCAAACTAGGAACACTCTTTTTCTTTGTTATTATGTTCCTCTTCTAATTATTCCTATCATTTTTGGAGTACCTTTGCTCACTAGGGATACTAAAGATATCCAAACTTAAATCTCATTTAAAAAGGGTAAATTTACAATCAAGGATTCTTATAGATGGATTCTTTTTTGTAATTTAAACTATCCTAACCAAACACATCCTTGGAATAAATTTTGGAGTGTTCCAACAATGCCTAAATTCAAAATATGTTTGTGGTTCCTAATTCATAATGCCTTACAAAATATTATTATATTACTAATAGGTATATTATTCCTTCTAACTTATGAAATCATTATAATAAGGTGAATTATAATGACCATTATTTTATGAAACATAATGGTTTAAAGGATATACATTATAATCTTAATTTTAATGTTAGTTTTGGTATTCATTTTTTACTAAAGGTAAGATTTTTAGCGTTTTAAAATGACCAGAAGAGGACTATAATAATAAAATTTATTAGTTCCATGAATAATTTATAGAATGCTATAATTGTTTTTGTTTTTAGAAATGAGTATATTCAACAACTGAAGATCAGTAACTTTGTGCATAGAGATTTAAATGCTAAAAATATTACTATTCTTAGTAATAAGAATTCAGCTTTGGATCCTAGGAAATTGTTTTATGTGAAGTTAAATCCTTCCTTTTTTCCTTAGTTTAAAATTAATGTGGATGTGTCTTCTTCTAGCAATAATTTAATAGTTGGTATAAACGATCCTTCAAGGAATAGAAATCGTAGTATAAAATTTTGTAATGGGAATAATGATTTAGCATAAATTAGGGAAAGTAATAATGTTTATTTAAGTGACGAATAATACTATTAAGGAATTACATTTTGAAAAAAAATTATATTTCTTCTTTTAATATGATTTGTATGGGAATTACTTCGACTCGTCATCTCCAAATTGTCCTCTTGGACATTCGTTTGTGGGTAGTAGATTTTATAGGGTTTGGGTAATTGTTTGATATATGGATATGGATGTAGTGGCATATTATCTAGATAAATAGTCAGTTAGTCTTTGTTTTTGCATGACTTATGTTTACCAAGAGTTTAGTCTAGTCTGAGAGGAACTCATGTGTGGTCAACTTTTAATTTAATATAAGTCTTTATGTTTGTCAATAAATAAATAAATTTTTTTCTCAGAAATTATTTAGTTTACAATGTTAAATAGTTGAAGTCTGACCTAGTTGTATTTCATTGATTTGTGTTCACAAACTATTTTACATTACTACTGATTAAATACTAATATTTTCTATTTGGCAAAAATTTAAATATTGGTTTGTATTTGATATAATTTTTGTTTTCAATGTTGAATGGATGTTCTTTGAACTATTTTACTATCATATTTTGGTTTTATAAATATTTTACTCAACTATTGTTTGACAAAAAGAGTAAGTGAAGTTATAGTACTATTTAAGTGCGTCCACTCTTCCACGTAGAATTATTTTTAGAAAATAATAAACATAAGGGACACACAATGGATAATCATATTTAATAAATATATAACATAAGAAAATATTATGCACTTTAAAGTACATGCTAAAATGTTATTTATAATCCCAAATGAATTATAGATAAAATTAAACACATCAGACTATGATATAACCCTATATTGAATGGTGTGCATGTTTTTATTTTAGTTTGTGTTAGGTCTGGCATAAAATGGAAAAAAAGTTAAGGTGTATTAGATATGTATTCATGCACAACACATATAATTTGTTTTGAATTCAAGTTTTAATTTTACAAATGTCTTAAATTAAGGGTTGTGTCTTGAAATTAATAATTAAATTTGACAAAATTTTGTAAGACAAAATTTCTACAACTTTCGCCAATAACTTTATTGCAAGTTCGATTTGAAAATCATATATAGTTGAGAGTTAATGTATTTTAGATTTTTTTTCTAACATTGTTTATATCATAGTTTTAAACTAGTTTGGCGTATCCCGTTACTAACCGTCACGCACTGACAAGACGAACCAAACTCGAGGATCTCCAAGTTTGAAGACTTCTCGACATCCCATAAAGGTATAAAATAATTTAGAGTTTAAATTAATCTGCAGAATTTATTTTTGGGATGTTTATATTTAAAAAAAACAAACAAGAATTTTTTATTTTGAAAAAGAAAAATAATTTTGTTTTGACTCTCGCTCAAGAGAGATTGCCATCTCGTTCAAACGAGATTGAAATCAAATTCAAATGAGATTGAATGTCATTAGAAGGTCGTTTTAAGTGTTTTTCAAATGAGGGCATATTGTTTTGAAAATTTGGATGTCATTAGATACGAAACACATCTCGTTCGAACGTGATGCATATCTCATTAGGATGAAGTTGTGATATCATTCGAACAACGCGCCAACTTAAAGTTTGCA
Source organism: Sambucus nigra (assembly GCA_949130495.1). Classification (NCBI taxonomy): domain Eukaryota; kingdom Viridiplantae; phylum Streptophyta; class Magnoliopsida; order Dipsacales; family Adoxaceae; genus Sambucus; species Sambucus nigra. Next base: position 145,084,502 of record OX422211.1, read on the forward strand.
TAAATAACTATTTTGTGTTTATAACGTTTAAGACTTTTGTCACATACATTTCTGCATAACTTTTGCAGAAGTTCTTCATTGTTTTGTATTCTAAAACACTGTTTTTTTCACAAACAAATATCGTGAATACTTTGTTTTGTCAAATTTTTAAACCCTAAAAAGTTTGTATCCTTGCATACACTTTGTGGATAGGTACTCCATGACTGAATTTTGATACTTAAGGGGACTCATTGCTAAAGACGAAGGCTGAGGGTGACGGAGGACTGCGATTTAGTGATTCTTGTGAGGATCATAGTTGTTCACTAGAGATTTTTGAAGATTAGCGCTTTATACTTGTGGCAGTTATCAAGTAGTCTGTAAGTCGACTGTTTTATAGATTTCTAAAATGAATAAAAGGTTTTTCCTTGTGGGTATTTTCCTGAAGATTTGCCTTTGTTGAATGCTTAGTTTGATTTATTTGTTTTATCACATATTTAGGATAAAAAGATAAAATTGATTTCACAATCTTAAATTTAAATATTTCTTGAGAATATTGTTTCCACACTATTTAAGTGGTATTAGAGCAATCCACTCTTACAATTGGTGTCATATCATACTTACTGCTTTTACAAATTAGTATCAGAGTGGGTTGTAATAAGTTATCACGTGATACTGATTCTTTTGAGTTTTTCATGCTAATACTATTTCATACAAATTGGTATGAGATCCGGTCACACTAATTTATTATGTTAGATCCTTCTTTAGTGCTTTTTGGGTGATTTTTTTTCTCTTGATGGATTGTTATAGTTTTGACGATTTAAATTGTTTGAATTTGAAGTTTGCTAAAAGAATAAAAATTTTTGAAATAGAAAATTCTCGTTTTAAATCTGCTATGGATATATTTCAAATAGTTCAAAATGAAAGAGATTTCGTTCAAGATAAACTTATGGACATGGATAGTGATTTTAGAAAATTAGAATTGTCCAAGAAAGAGAGTGATGATAGAGTCCAATTTTTAGAGAAAAAAATTAGAGAACTTTAAAAATTCTAGGGTTAATGTTTGTTCTGATGAGGATATTGTTTTGATTAATGATTTTAAAGCACGTGAGAAGAATCTTAGGAATAAGTTTGCTCGCTTTAAGGTGGAGAGAGATAACCTTATAGGAATAATTGAATATATGAATAAAGAGTCCCTAATATTGAAAGAGTCAAACTCTTTGCTTGAGTCTAAAATTTTGAAGTTAAAAGATGATTTAAAAGAATCGAGTAGTTTGAGTATTAATGGTAATGGTTCAAATATTTCTAATGCTTCAAGTGTTAAAGTCAAGACCATTGTTTGTTTTAGAGTGTCAATCGCATCCAAGGACATTCGAAAAGGTCAAACTTTACGTAGCATCCCTCGAGTTTACACTTGTTCACATTATTCTAGGAAAGGTCACCTTAGGCATTTTTATTTTGATATTGGAAGAGTTCCTAGGAAGTTGAAGTCTAGAGTCTCATTGGCTCCCAAAATCCCTATTCATCATTTCACATCTATTTGGGTTAGGAAATCGATTTTTGAGGTGCTAGATGGTAGACTAGTTGATTTTCGTTTTCTTGCACATGATTCTTCTCTTGCTATATCTTATAAATGATTGTGTTATCATGTTTGTCATACTCTAGTTGTGCTTTATGATATATATTTTCTAGTGTTATGTCATGTATATCATATGTAATATATTTTTCTTTTATTGAGTTATATTTGAAAAATAAAAAATGATTTTATTTTAATAATTTTTTTGAAAAATAAAAAAAGATTTTTGGTGTGTATTTTAGTTTTAGACATTTGGTATGGCATATTGGTGTGTTTGAATCCAATTCACTCCGCAATTTTCATATGGCTAGGACATTTGATTATGACTTTAGCTATTTAGATTTTTCTTAATCGTGTTTATGGAGTTATTTTAGACTTGATTTGCTTTACGAATTCGACTTTGTATATGCCTCTGCATACACTTGGATGAACTTTTGAAAGTTTACTTCACTATGTATATTTGAGCTTGGTGGGATGTTCTCCCATAAATTTTATCATATACATGTTTAAGTGACTATGGTGGATTTGTGCAAGTACAAACCTGTAACAACCCTCGATTTTTGGGAGGCTCATTTTATATTAATGTTACCGCATAAGGTAATTATATAAAATGTGGGGACTGGAGTAAATATTAATTGAATGAATTGAAAGTTACTACTAGATTGATGTATATTTACTGTATGTGGAAGTAAATATCATCAAGTTGCATGGTTATAGTGTCATGTATTTAAATTTACATTTAGGTTTAAATAAGATTAGAAGTCGAAATGATTTATAAAATTTCCGGATGCCAGTTTAGAGGGTGTAGTTAGTCCCGGAATGTCCGAGACAGTCAAAATAAATGCCATATTATGTTTTTGTATTTTGGGCACTTTTATCTTGTTTTAGCTCAAATGCGTATTTGTGAGTCATTTTAATGTGGTATTAACCACTTAAGTTGGGAGTTTTAACTTAAGTCACGATTTTAGTCTTGCCCCTCAATTCATTTTCTCATTTCATGTCTAAAACATAGAGAGAAAAGGAGAAGAAGAGAGAGGAAGAGAAAGAATGGAGAAAGAAGAGAAATTGGAGATTGAAGATGGATTGATGCTCCTACTCAAACAAATCTGAGATTTCTACTCTAAGGCAAGTTTTCTACTTGCTAATAACTGATTTAAGTTGAATAATTTGTATGATATTTATGTCTATTCATTTGGAGATCAAAAATGGAATTTATGGGAATTAAATCCAATTCTAAATTTTGATGATAAATTTATGGGGTATAGTTGTTATTAATCATGTAGGATGTTATTGGGTAGATTAAGGATGTTAGATGTGTATAGAAATGGATGAGATTTGGGTTTGGGGACAATTTAGGGTTTATAACCCGTAGGCCATTCTTGGCCAAATTGCAGGGGCGAATCGATTCGGCCCTAGGGCGAATCGATTCGGTAAGGGGTCATCTTACAGGTCTATCAACCCGAATCGATTCGGGTTAAGGCTGAATCGATTCGGCTGATGCAGAATGTAAAGTTTGTCATCCGAATCGATTCGCTTTTGGGCGAATCGATTCGCTGCCTGGGGCGAATCTATTCGGCTCTTGGGCGAATCGATTCAAAATTAGGCTGTTTTTGAGTTGTTTTCCTAACTCAATTTTTATCCATTTTCTTTAAGTCTACGGCCTAGGAACCTTCTTTAATGAAGTAAACTAAGTGTCCTAGAGTTTTAAATGAGTTAGTTACTTTCCCTACATTAGGAATGGGTTATGTGGGGACTTTTCCGGGGTTATGCCTATTGATGATAGGGCATTCTTTTCTTCTAGTTAACTACTATAAAACTAGGAGATGTAGTGTTATGTTTGGGAGATTTTAGAAGCTCAATTGAGCTATGTTAACCTTGATGATTCTTAATAACACCATAAGGGTGAGTTTGGAGAAAATTGAAAGTTCATTCCCTCCTTTGAACGATGATAATCTTGGGGTTCTAAAATAACACCTTAAAATGTTTGGAGTTAATTAAGAGTTTACTTACTCCTTTGAGGTTATAGTAACGATATAATTCATCGTATGGCTCCGGATAAAAAGTTATGCTATTTACAAAAGTAAATGATAATGGTTTCAGATAAAATGAAACATGTACATGGAATTGAAATGAAATGGAAATGATATTGATTTTAGTAATTGAATTTACCAAATCTTGAACCCGTAAATAATGATTTACTTGATTTTGAAAATAATGAATAAAATGGTTTAAACACACCTCTCTAAATGACATCATAAGGGAAGTCCGCGCATGAGGTGAAGCCCCCTGGTTAATGAATGCAAGGTGGATATAGTCCTAGGCCATGTGAGCGTTTGTTTTGTATATTTTTCTGCGATGGGTAGGAGATTCCGGGTGTGATCTTGACTATCCCGCAGGCACATGGACGCTTCCCGACGTCTTGCGATATAGGTGCCCAGGTTGTCTTATTATAGGCCCTGGAAGATGATGATCATTTAGGGGCGCGCACAGTGGGGAAACCTGGACGGGCGGTCTTAGAATTCGTTGTATATATATATAAATATAACAATTCATAATCAAGTGGGACTTGATGTATTTGATATGCCATAAAGAGCATGATGAAGTGCCATAAAGAGCACATATAAATGCCACAAAGAGCATTTGAAAAATGATTATTTTCCTGACAAGGAAAGGATTTTTACAAAAAGTAAAAGTGAGATAAAATGCCATAAAGAGCATAACTTTGTGATTTTTACATATATTTCCTGTTAAGGAAAAAGATATATGAGAAAATTGGTACACATGATAAGTTTTCAGATTAATGTTAACTGTTTTATCTTTCTGCTTAGTTTAGTTAGATAGTTATATCTCTCATCATGATTCATCATTCATAATTGTCATACTCTTTATTCATCAGGTAATCATATAGAACCGGCCCTGACCCGTTTATATTTCTTGTTGCATATGCATCTTGTCTCCGCTCAGGTACTCCTCCGCATGGATGCCTGGTTTAAATTCCTTTTCCGATGTCCTTGGCGAGACGTGATGCATTGCGGGTATTACGGAATACAATTGGTATAGACGTTTTCATATTTTCCATTCTAGTTAAGCTCAAGTCTTTTATTCGGGCGAGGGGCCCAAGCTTTTGTAAATGTCTAATGAAATGTATTATGTAAATTAATGAGTTTGTTTAAATGCTATTATAAAGTTTGTTGACCTTTACACATAATCGGTCTCTTTATTGTATTCTTGTTGTATTACTTATATACGTCTCGGGTCTTCCCCTATCTTTTCAGGAATTGGGTTGTTTGTTTTTCCTTTATTTACTTTAAGTTCAAAATTTTTGGCAACCCGTTTTCTAAAATTTTGGGTGGTTATCCTGGATACTCTATATTTTCATTGTGATTCCGAGAATGATTCCATCTATGATTCCGTCATATTGGAGTATTGGGCTGGCCACCCCTTATTTTGGTGAGCTGGTTGTCACAGAACCATTGCACATGAGGTTTTATTTAAGTTTTGAAAAAATATGAGTGTACAGGAGAAAGGGCTACGAGAGACAGGTTGACTCGTCGTGAAAGAAACCGTTTAAAAAGAGCCCCAAGAAAAAATAAAGGCAATAAAGGAGCCAAATTTGCTAAAAAGAGGCCAACATGGTTTAGTTTTATTGATCTTTAAAAAAAATAACTTCAAAAGAAAAGAAAAGAATAAAAAAATATGATTATGTTTATATTTCGAGGGAGTTTAGTTAAAGATCAACGGGTTTGCACAAAGAATCCTTGTATGCTTATTCTGCCATGACACTATTAATTTGTAGAATTATCAATATTCCAGGCATGTTTGCATTGTGCTTATTCTTTTCACTAAGTTCACTATATTTGTAACTTGAAGCTAAATCTTAGTTTGATAATATTTTGCGGTCAATTAGAACTTCTTGAATATATTTGAGTGTTTGGGTTATAATTCATTTGTATCTAGTTCATGCCCATTCAATCCATCCCATACATTTAGACACATCGATACTATACTAGTGTGTAAGTCTTATGCATTTTGTGTCACATTTTTTGGTCATTTATAACTATATGTATATGCTGGATTTTCTTTGACATATTTTTATGTTATAATTATTGAATTTGTTTTTTTAAAGAGAGAAATTAAAAAAATTAACAAATAGTTGGTTGTATTTGCCTTTGAGATGATCATTACACATACTTGATTTATATCTTTTTATGATGATATCTTGTCTTCTACATGATGATTCATATTTCATGCTTATGTTTCTACTTCTTTGTCTATTTCAGATAAAAACAAAGGGGGAGAGAAAATTAAAATTACTTTGATTAATAGGGGAGAATTTATTTATGAGTTTTATTTACTTCAATCTCGATGCGTCACGGGGTATACATTTTTCTCTTATGTGTATAGTTTTCTCTTTTGTAAACTTTTTCATTTCTCAAGAAGACTAAAAGAGTAAGGGAAGATCAAAGAAAGGGAAGAATAATAAGTTTGAAGAAAAAGAGACTTATGCCATTCCGTTCTAGGGTTAGGAAGGGTGTTAGTATTTTTGTTATTGGAGATTTTTTATTTTAATCTTGTTGTCAGTAATGTTTGTTTGTTTTGTACTGAAATAGCCAAAGGGGGAGATTTTAAAAACAATTTTCCTAACATTGTTCATAGCATAGTTTTAGACTAGTTTGGCATATCTCGTTACAAATCATCACATACCGCCAAGACAAACTGAACTCGAGCATTTCCAAGTTTGAAGACTTCCCAACATCCCGTAAAGGTATAAGACAATTTAGAGGTTAAATTAATTTATAGAATTTATATTTGGGATGTTTATTCTTATGAAAAACAAACAAGAATTTTTATTTTCGAAAAGAAAAACAATTTTGTTTTAACTCTCGTTCATACGAGATTGACGTCTCATTTAAATGAGATTGAAAGTAGTTAGAAGGTAGTTTTAAGTGTTTTTCAAATGAGGTTCAAATGAGGGCTTACTGTTTTGAAAATTTGGATGTCATCAAAAACGAAAAACATCTCATTCGAATGAGATGCATATCTCGTTAGAACAAAGTTATGATATCATTTGAATGACGCGCCGACTTAAAGTTTGTATAAATACCTATTTCGTGTTCAGAATCTTAAAGACTTCTACCACACACGTTTCTGTATAAATTTTGTGAAAGTTCTTCATTGTTTTGTGTTCTAAAACACTATTTAATTCACAAACAAACATCCTGAATATTTAGTTTTGTGAATTTGTTTAAACCCTAGAAAGTTTTGTATTCTTAAGTACACCTTGAGGAGAGGTCCACCATGGCCACCTTATGATACTTTAGGGGACTCATTACTGAAGATGAAGGCTGAGGCTAATGGAGGACTGCGGTCTTATGATTCTTGCAAGGAACATAGTTGTTCACTAGAGATTTGCGAAGATTAGTGCTTTATACTTATGGCAGTTATTAAGTAGTCTGTAAGTTAACTGTCTTGTAGTTTTCTAACGCGTATAAAAGGTTTTGGCCTGTTAGGATTTTTCCTGAAACTTTGCCTTTGTTGAATTCTTAGTTTGATTTATTTTTTTTATCACATAGATGTATATTTAGGATAAAAAGGTAAAATTGATTATGCGCTCTCAAATTGAAATCGTCGCTGACCATATTTGTTTATGCATTATTTAAGTGGTATTAGATCCATCCACTCTTACAATTGGTGTCAGAGCATACTTACTTCTTTTAAAATGTATGAAAATAAATATAATCATCGTGTGGCCATCCCGATCGGCGCGAAATTCTCTCCGGAGGGGGAAGGAAGGAGGATCCACCCCGAAGAAAAACTACGTCGCAGTCTCTCACCCTTCTCTTCGAAAAGGGGACATCGGTCTTCGTCAGTGTGGGGTGAATGTAAAGAGATATAATGGCCATCCTATTTTGCTCAAAATAGGCAAAAGAATATATTGCCACTTCAAGATAGCTGCATCAGGGACAAACTGATGCATACGAAACCAATAAATCGGAGGTTCGGGGGCTAAGTTACAGAATAGGAAGGTGTTAGGCACCCATCTGTCCCTTTCGGTCTCTCATGGACAAATATTAATATTTTCTTTTATCCCCGTGAAGTGTTTACATGTGTATATGTAATGGAGATTGAAATCTTTCGACCCATACCATGGAAAAGATAGGGTGAGGTCATCCATAGGAATATTCCAAAATTAATAACAAATGTAGAAGATAGAATATGAGCGTTCATCGAGATATTGATCATTATTAGGAAACGATAATACATGTGGGATGAGACGCTAACAAGTATGCTATATATATGAAAATGAGGGATTTTGAGGATTATGAAAAATAAGAGAAAATGGAAAATTAGAAAATTGGACTCGAGTCTCGGATTTTAATACGAGACCCGAGTCCAATTTTTGGTTTATCCTGATTCGAATGGAATTTTACTAGGTGTGTGCATGTAGAAAATGTATTTTTCGTTTTGGAAAAAGTGTGGTGGATAATTCCGTTCGAAATTTACAGGTGTAGCCCTCTTTTATTTATTTTTGGGTTTTCTATGAAAAATGAAGTATGTTCAATATAATAATAAAAGTGTAGTTGTTAATATGTATGAACTAAAATTAAACTAGATTATGAATCTAAAGTAATTTATGTAAAAATAAGAGAACAAGAGGAGGGGAAGGAATTGAACCTTCCTTGTAGCTTGAGCTTTGATCATGGATGAAATCCCTTGAATGTTGATGGATGTTGATGAGAGAGAAGGATATTTGCCTAATTGGGTGTGAAAAGGATGGGTATTTAGGCTTGAATGGGATTTCTCATATGGAACTTCGCTGACTTTGAGAGAATGTTGTTGAGATCACCAATGTTGATGGGGTTTTTTGTCTGTTGGGAATGAGTTCATGGCCCTTATTTATAGGGAAAAAAGGGTTGCTGATTGGCCTACCCCAGGGGGTGCCTATCGGCAGGTCACCCTTGACTGTGCTGATAGGCAGGTTAAGAACCTGCCAATTAGCAGTCTCGTCCAAATTTTTTTGGAAAAATGACTGTAGAGCACAAACCGTTGATTCGAATCACGCACGAGGCATACCATTAGAAAGGTATTTTAGAGGACTTCGAGATTCCTTCAGACTGCTCCTGGGTTCGGGAGGTGGATTTGGGTCAAATGTGGAACAGAAGTTCACGTCGGTCCTTTGGGCGGTTGATCTCCGAATGCAAACGGATCGTTCATCCAAATGGTAAGTTAGAATTGTGCATGGGGTGGAACGTTGGAAAGGTTAGGATTTTTAATTTGACATTCCAAAGAGTTTCTCTTGGTTCAAAAAGTTAACATTGGTCAACCAGGGCCCAAAAGCGACCGGTGACCTCTGGGAGTAAAAAGAATCGTTCGTCCGTACCGTAGGTCAGAATCGCACACGGGGTGGATTGTTAGAAAGGGTATTAAGTGCCCTTCAGATATTTATTCATTCTCATTCGATATAAAGTGTTGACTTCGATCAAACGGAGTCCGGAAGCGCCCGGTGGCCTCTAGATTTGTTGTCACGGTAAAACTGATCGTTCCTCCAAACAGTTATGCTGTTTCGCACATAGGGCGGACCATTGGAAAGGGGTTTCAATGACCTTCGAAGTTTCAAAGATATCTCACTCTGACGAAAGATTTTATCGGATTCAAATGGGGCCTGGGGACCCCGATGGTCCCTAGATCGGTACTCGAAGTGCGACCTAAGTTTGCGATGGTAGGGGGAAGTGCTAGGAGTCTAAGGAGAGACTTAGGGGGTCCTAGAATGTGTTGTCTACACATCATTCTCATATCAAAGGTTTTAATTAAGGATTTTTCTCATAAAACCTTAGACTATCTCTAAGAGTCTGAGGAAAATAGGTTAAAAATCATCTCGCCCGAGAGGGACAAAGACAAGAATTAAAAATTGGGTGGGGTAATGGGACTAGATCGAGATCAAACTACTGTGATAGGTTAACAATTTCGACATTTGTAAGGCTTGTTGAAAAGTTAAATCATGGTCGATTTGGTTTTATCCATAACATTAAAGAAAACCATCTTTTAGGGATTAAACATGATTCTAAAAATAATATGGGGCCAAGTCTAAAGTAGCCTAAACTAACATAAATACAAGAAAATAGTTATTCTTTTGAATATTAAGGTTTTATAATTTTATTTTGTATTTTAATAATATTTTCGTGGAAATTTGTTCTACAAATGGTTTAAAGTAACATATTCAAATATTGATGTTGATAAATAGGAAATGGCGGTGTAATATAATTTTTTTAAAAAAATAATAGTTATAAAACATAAGTATAGAAGTGGGGGTAAACGAAAAATAACTAACAAAAGATTAACCCTGTTTGGTTCTCTATTCTGAAAACTCGATTTAAACGTTGTTTTTTTGAAATACAGTTTTAAAATTCAGCTTTTTGTGTTTATAATTATTGATGTGCGTTTGGTAAACTTGTTTTTAAATACAGTTTTTAAAAATTTGACAAAATTGGCAAACATGTATATTTATATTATACATATATGTGTAAATATATAAACACATACATAAAACTTTCATACATACATGATACATGAATGTATATATACATACATCACAAATTATATACATGTACATTTAATATCATGTATTTTGTTGTATTTTTAATAATGTATGTTGGAAATTTTAACTACACACACACACACACACACGCACACGTGTGTGTTTGTGTGTGTGTGCGTGTGTGTGTCTGTTTGTGTCTATATAATGATATTGCATGTATACTTCACAATAAAAATATATACATACATGAATTGATAATATTTTTTAATACGTATGTAGTATATGTATATTTTATATTTTTCAATACATTAATAATACATGTATAAAACTATATATAAGTATCATGTATCTATTCATATTATAATTTAACATATGGATCTTAGTACATTATATAATTTAATAATATAAATATACGTAATTTTGTGTGCGTGTACATATATATTTTTTATTTATAAGAATTGCACATATATTAGTGTATTATGTATGTATATTATATATTAAGGTATAAATGCATTAAAATATTAAGAATGAATAATTCTGAGTTAAAAAATAAAAAAACAAAAGTTATAAAACACCCTTCTGCTGTTTCTGAAAAACTTGATTATAACACATAAATATTATAATTCAGTGTTTAAAAACAGTTTGTTAAACACAATTTTTTAACAGAATTGTATTTAAACACAGAAAACAAAATTATAGTTGTAAACCAAACAGGGAAAAAAATTATATGGATTTTTACCAATTGGTCCCATTTAGATAGTATACTGTTATATAGGCCCGATTTTTTTCCTCCACAGGTCATGTGAAATGATATACTTGCTTCGATGAGTTCTATTAGGAAACATGCAGTGAATATTTTAGAAGGTAAAATCGCTTAAAAAGCTCTTATATTAATTTGAGGATGCTGTGTGATATCAATTTTATGTGGATTTGCAAATTTCCAATTAAAACCTTATTTAAATAGATGCCAATTTTTGATACAAATAAATTAAAACCTAACACATGCATCTAGGTGTATAAATCATTCCATCACAAAATAAATATAAATTGTTGACACAAATTTTAGGAAAAAACCCCCTTTCGGGTAAAACCTTTCATTTCACTATGAAGAGGTAAAGCGGAACTTAAATACACCATGAAATCTACAATGAATATTCGTAGACACTCACATAGACCTCAACCTAGAGTCAACAATGGATTAATTGCAGTGAACCCACAAGAACACGCAACTCTATCTTCAATAAGAGATACTTTCAATCACTCTCAATGACTGCAATCATAGTCAGCTAGAACCTCCCTCAAGTGGTACCAAATCAGTAGTAGATAAATCTTCCCTACAAGAGAAACGCCAGCAAAATTATATCTTAGATTCCAAATTTATTCACTAAAGCTATTGTGATGATTTGTGAATCAAAACAAGGTTAAAAATCCTCAAGAAGTGAGAAGACAAAAATTCAGCAAAACTAAATTCGTAGAATGAAAACACCACGTCTTCTCAAGAAAAATGGACTCATTTAATAGGAATTTGTAGAAAAATTAAGTCGGTGACGTTGCTTGAAAGAGAAAGCTTGGTCGCTTGAACGACATGTTATGCCTCTTGAAGCCACTTCGCATGACATATTAAATGACTTTAGGAAACTAAAACAGTAGCATATCGTTTGATAAAATACTTTAAGAAGATTTCAAACGAGTCTTTGCATAACATATCATGTCACTTGAAGATTTCGTTTGAACAACTTTGTCATGTCGTCTGAACGACTTTGTCATGTCGTTTGAATGACATTGACATGTCATTTGAATGACATCAATGAAAAATTAAGTTTATAAAACTCCTCCTTTGGACTTAGGAAAAATTATTTTGATGAAAAATGGCGCCTCAAATGTTTGAAAACATTTTAGGAAAATCATCCCACCATTTTAAAGGAACCATTAAGGGACCTAAACACAACCTTACGAAAATCAATCTCCCAGAGGATTATTTGTTGAAGAATTTTAATATTCATATTCATCTCGATGCATGAATGAACTTGAACTTTTCTTCGACGATTGTAGAAATATACAACATACTTTAATGTAGACGGACTACATAAAATAAGTCCTTACAAGTATCTCACTATGTCAATGTCGGTAAAAACTAAAAACATCCGAATTATCAAATCAAATGACCTATACAAATCCAATACCCCCTATGAACCCAAAACTGAAAAGGTATTAAAAATATAAGTCCTTAAACTTTCTTAAAAAATCTTCAACATCTTCAAATTGCCAAAGTTTCTTTGTCATCATCAGGGTGTGAAAAATAATTATCTTCAACTTTTGTACCTACACACATGAGACAAGAAACAAATAGCTTCGTGACCAATTGAGTTTGAAATGAGACAAACATAAATCAAAACAAATATCAAATATCAAATCTCCTCCATAATTTAAACTCCCCCATTAAATCATAATTCATTCTCCTTCTTTTTATTTGTCCGAAATAGGCAAGAAAAAGCATAAATAAAAATAAGCATGGAGTGTAACGACAAGAAAATCATATCAACTATGATTATCAAGGATAAACTTGAAAGCATTCACCAACTATTTTTTATTTTTTCAATTTTTCAAACCAAAATAATTTACAAAAGAAATAACATACCATGAATTTACACTTAGATAACCAAATCATGGAAACAGAATGAATGGGTGTGAAAATATTTATAGGGGGCTTGAAGGTAATATTGAGCTTAAAGATAATCCCTCTGTTAATAACGGTGTTTAGGATTAAGGCAGCGATGCAGCTCAATAAGGCAATGATGTAGCTCAAAGCGATGCAGCTCAAACGAGGTAGTTCAGCATGGCAGCCCAGGGGGGATCTTGCAGTGAAGAAGCTGACCGAGAGAGCTCACCCTTTAGTTATATTGTTTTCCTTAGCCTTATTGTATCTCTTTATTTATATTTCCTATGAGTAGTAATGATTATAATGATTTTTAGCGTGAGGTCGAACGGTACTCGTGAGACACCAGGCTTGGCAGGTCTTGGGAGAGCTTTCATGCTCTATCGAACGACCTCGCCACATGAACTTCAGAAGGACTTGGTTTGGAGGATTGAGAAGTGAGTCACCATATGGGCTTGTCCTAACCATCTTAAATACACCTGGTAAAACACCAAAAGACCTTGACCGAGGAACCTTGGGTGAAGCAGCCTTGAATTCCATCGGGTGCTGAGTTGTGAACCAAATAACCATCTACTTAATGTCACATCTACTTTAGGTGATGCCACTAGTCAACTAGGCAATTTCAAATATGCACTTGAGTAAACCACCGTGGTATTTAGGGATGTCAGACAATTAGTGATTCACCTCTATGACGATAACCCCCAAATACCACGGTGGTTTACTCAAGTGAATATTTGAAGTTGTATGATTAACTGATAACATTGGGGTATTATTGGCCGATGATGGAGAAAGACTCTGCTGAGTTCGTTGGAAAATGTAAAGCTTGCGAACTGCATGGAAACATGATTTATGCCCCATCGGTGGATCTACACTCTCTGGCAACACTTTATCCCTTTCACACTTGGGCATTTAACCTAGTAGGGGCAATACATCCTTTTTCAAGGGGGAAGATCTGGATACTAGTGGAAACGAAGTGCTTTACAAAGTGGGCTGAAGTGATACCACTAAGAAGGGCAACATCAGGGGTGGTGAGCAACTTCATCAGAGAATACATCATTTGCCATTTGAGGATTCCAAAGGTTATTCTCTATGATAACGGAACCTCCTTCATTAATTCAGAGGTAATAATGCGCACAAATAAGTACTCCATTGTTCACCATACTTCAATAGTGGCATACCCAAAGGGAAATGGTTAAGTCGAAGAACTAACAAAACATTGGTTAATATTTTGGCCAAGACAATGGAGGATTTCCCAGGATTGTGGGATGACAAGATACTGGATGTATTGTATGCCTATTGAATAACTAAAAGGAAGCCCACATGATATACTCCATTCTCTCTTGTGTATGGAGCTGAAGTGATTCTCTCGGTGGAGTTGGAAGTTACCTTTTCCCGATATACCTTGAAAAGTAGCATTCTCCCTTAGAACATACATGTGCAGTTGGAAGCGTTAGACAAGTACAGAGATAATGCGATGCAACACTTTCAAACATACACGAAATAGCTCTCTAGGGCGTATGACAACTTGGTGAGACCAAGGAAGTTCGTGGAGGGAGACCTTATTTTGAAGGCAACAGTGAAGCACATCAGGGGGCTTTCTCTGCCTAAGCTTGTAGCTAATTGGGAGGGACCTTTCATTGTAAAGGAGCCTCATGATTCAAGTTATTGCTTAATTTCTAAAATGGAAGAAGACAAACCATTCAAGATAAAAAATAAATGGTTGAAAGTCTACCATGTATAAACAATTAACTTTATATCATCGTTGTATCTAGTTGTTCTGTTATGAATATATATAAATATTTTTCTGAAGATATATAAATCTTTTTCTAAAGAGATGACTTTTGTTATAACTTGAGTGAGATAAAAGATTACAGAGTTTGTATTTTATGCAAATAGTTACAGCACGAAGAAATGTCATGGAAAACATATAACCTTTCTTTCATTCATAAATTTTAAGGCATTACAAAATTAGGAACTATTGCCCGAAAATTACATAAGAGAAAAAAGAAAAATGTATACAAAAGTGAAAGAGTTCACTGGACTAAGAGGAAACACAAGTCTGGAGTAGAGAAAAAATCACCAGGAAACCCCGAAGAAGCTGTTAGGCATGATTGTTGGGCAATAATAGAAACCTACAACCTTGTTTGAACATATTCACACTCAATAAGGAGTTTCTCCCATTTTAGCTTTTCCAGATGCAGAGCTTCTTCGATATCCTCTACCTCCTTGTTGGAAGCTTCAAGTAGAGTTATTAGCTTGGCCACCCTAGCTTCCTCATCTTGTTGAGCCTCCTGGTGCTTATGCAATAGTTCCCTCTGACTTGATAATTATTGGCTCTTCAAAGTTTTTAAGTGTCTAATCAACCAGCTAAATTAGAAGCCATCTTGGCCCAACTCCCTCAGATATCCCAAGAATTGGTTAAGGAGGGATCTGGTAACGTTTACGGTAGGAATACTCACGATATCAGTAACGACGATCGCCATGCCTTGAAGCCTGCGTCTCATCACAAGAATGTTCGAATGCAAACAATCGAGAGTGAAAGTCTCAGGGTGATGGTTTACAATCTTCTCAATTACCAAATAATGGATGGGAGGAATTTGGTGGGATCGTTGAAGGACCATAAGACAAAATTCATAAGGAGCCAGGTTAGGCAGAGGAAGCTCACAACGAGATTCACTATCAGCTGCAACACCTATCGTGGACCTTGGTTATTATGACTAGATTCCTCTGAAATGGTCTATTCACGATGGGGCAACGTGATGGGCGAATGGACTGATAGAGGTCTCTCTACAGCTGGAGGGGACGCACCAGTGACCTGGAGACAGATCAAGCAAATAATAAGTTAAGCGAAAAATCTTAACAATTGTTTATCGTTGTTAAGTCACCATTACTCGTGGAGTTTTACGAAAATCGTAATAAGTGTTTATCATTGTTAATTCACCGTTACTGGTGAAGTTTGGTGAAAAATCTTAACAAGTGTTTCTCATCGTTAAGTCACCGTTACTGGTGGAGTTTGATGAAAAATCTTAACAAGTGTTTTCATTGTTAAGACACCGTTACTGGTGGAGTTTGATGAAAAATCTTAACAAGTGTTTTCATTATTGAGTCACCATTACTGGTGGAGTTTGATGAAAAATTTTAACAAGTGTTTTCATTTTTAATTCACCATTACTGGTGGACTTTGATGAAAAATCTTAACAAGTGTTTTCATTGTTAAGTCACAGTTACTAGTGGAGTTTGATGAAAAATCTTAACTAGTGTTTTCATTGTTAAGTCACCATTACTAGTGGAGTTTGAAGGTTAGAAAAATGATACTCTTCTAGATTGTAAATTGTCAAGAATAAAGGACAAGCAACAAGAAACGGAGAGAAACCAAAGAAGTACCTCAATAATGGATGGATCAAGAACGGGAGTCACCAAGGAGGCTAAAATGGTGAGAGCTGTCGGGGGTAGGTTCATCTCCTCAGAAGCCTCAACGACACCCTCAGGTAGAGGAACCTCACGGTTCGGTAAAACTCCTACGCCAACGAAGGGTACTAAGGCCAACATTGGGGTGGAATTGGGCAAAGACGTTTGAAATTAAAGGGATGCATCCACACTTTTGATACCATAAGAAGCACTGTCCTGGACATAAGGGTCAACGATGGATTTAGGGAGGGGAAGAGCCCCGATAGACATTGGTGGGGTCAGACCTCGAGAGAACTGCAAAATTAAACTAAGTATTAGAAGTGAGGAATAAACACAGAAGAAAAAAGACATACTTCACATTTAATTCACCTTAGTAATGTTGCTAAAGAGGGGAACTGCAGTGATGGGTCATATTAATACCGATGGAAGAAGAAGGTTAACCAATAAATAAGCCACTTTGACCTAAGGCATCCCAAGAGGTTAAAGTAAGATCAGAAAAAAGAGAGAAGTAGTGAAAATATGTTAGACCTAACAACATTCAGAATATGATACCTATAGAGAACTTTCTACAATTGGAACAATGGGTAGAGGAACCTTGGGTTGGGGTGATGATTCAGAAGAAGTTGGGGGAGCTTTCTCGGGGTGAGTGAAAATTCCAATAGATTCAATGAATTCACCCCCTGAAGTAGCATCCTTCGCACGTTGGGAGACCAAATGGCGGGAATAGGTGAGCCCGATCATGGGAGAACGGGGGGGGGGGGGGGGGAGGGGGGTTGCATCAATGGAACCACTCTCGAAGCGTCCCCCCATGAAAGGACTCACAGGGGGCCTGGACCTTTATTCTTCAGCTTTCGGCACCAAAGTCGCTAAGAGTTTGACAAATGCACTTTGTTTTAGAAAAATAAAAACATAACAACAACACGTATGTATACCTCTGATCCAAGGGGAGAATGGGAGGATATCACCAGTGGTGAAGAAGGAGGGGAAACAATGGCAGAAGGAGCTGGGGAGAGATGTACATAGGGGGACCATTTCTTCTGGGACTTAGTACCCAAAGTTTTTTTCCTCAGACTTGAAACACTACCACTTGAAGGAACCGTTGAGCTCATCATCCTCTTTGGACTTTGATCCGATGGATATACTAAGATAGTGGGGAAGGTAGTAGAAAAAGGAACAGGTAGAGCATGTCATTGAAACTCAAAATTTATTTGCGCCACCTCAGCTTGAATTTTTTTCCTCAACTCCTCACTCCCTTCTGCAGACATAGGAGGAGGAACGGAGGCAATAGAAAATGCCTCCAAGGGAACTTGAGACTAAGTTTGGGACTTAGACTTTGAGGAAGTCCCACTCTTGGACCCCCTAGTTCTTTTGGCTGGTGGTTGGGAAGGTCTTTTGCTAGAAGCTTCTTTGGTTGGAACCCCTTCACCAGAAATACCTTCAGAAGGAGTAGGTTGTTTGGGTGCCGGGGCCTTTTTGGGCTTTGGGGTAGCAACATGAATCATGGAGCAGTATGGATAAAGCTCAGTGGGAGGTTCCTTGGGAGTTTTTCTCAAAGGGAACTCTATTCCTAGAACGAAATTTCCTTTTAAACCTAATTTATGCGAAGAAAACGAAAGCACTGGGGGATATATATGAGTCACCTCAATAAATTCAAAGATTTGGGCTAGTTGCTTTGGCCAATACTTGGTGAAAAATAAATACGTCACATCACCTTGCCTGGAGATACTAGGGAGACATTGTGCAACTCACTCCCCACGTAGCAGTATAAGTGAGGAGAGAACAAGCCTCGTTGAATGTGACCTTGGGGTGGTTTAGCTGGAAGACTGGGTAAGGAGCCCCTTGGTAAAAACCAAATTGATGGGCACACCGATGGGGGTTGTAATGTTTGAATGAGTACCCCCACTCGATATAGGATGGTAAGTAACTGGGAGAGAACAGAAGAATCACAACAAGCAAAGGGTCTTCTTCCATAAGGTCCACAATCATTGGTTGGACCACCCTTGGCTCATTCTTGAAAAAATCACAAGTGTGGAGGAAAACTTCCTCTTCATAGGGACGCATCACAAAACAATCCCGTTTTTCAATAACAAAGGTTAAATCCTTTCGACTTTGCCTCTTGTGATAAATGTAAGAACGTGGAGGCATAATTATTTCTCCCGAAGGAGGACGATAGGGTTTAGGTGCTACATCAGGGAAACGAACATAGAGGAAGCCCGTTAGAAGTATGAAATTGGCAAAGTTGGCCACGTTATAATGGATAAGAGACCATTCCATGTCAGAGTGGAACCTACCAAGCCATACATAGAGTGACCACAGGGTAATTACAGCTAGAGGAAGCTTGATACCCCGGGACAAACGAAGGGATATATTGATGAGGTCCCTTCGGGTTTGGTCGTTAGGTTTCCCTAGTAAAAGAAAGCGAGAGATAATGACAAGAACGTAAGCAGGAAGTTCTAATGATGTACATTGACCAGGGGCGGCCTTAGAAGAGGTATCCTTAGAAAGATACCAAAAGAAATAGTTAATGAGGGGACTGAAGGTGTCTTTGTTTGAAGAACCTATATGAACCTTCGGCATATACGGTCCAACTCTCAATGGTCAACAACCTCTTGGGCATCCAAAGCTTCTTCAAAATAGGTCTCATGGCCTGTGGCCTTAAGGCATAAAAGTTCACAAATGTCTTCCAACGTTAATGTGAACTCACCCCATGTAGGGATGAAAGTGTGAGTGGTAACGTTCCAGCGAGACACTAGGATAGGGAGAGCAACATTGTTATTTGATAGAGTAAACTCATCGAATAACTTGGCCTGTTGAAGCCCAATTCTTATGATGATGGCAGTGTGGGAACTCTGCATGTGAGTGTTCCAGGTAGCAAAATGATCAGGAGAACCCCCAGTCCTTTCGAAGTCAATATGGGACCATAGGATGTCCCCTCGCTCAAGGTGAAATCGAAAAGTCCCCTCCTAAGGGAGAAAGCCTCAATCAGTAACATTTTCATCTTCATCACTAAGCACCATAGCATCACACTTGGCATTAAAAACACTAGTCTTGCAAAACCCAAAAAAATCATCACCTTTGCCAAAAATGGGGGACCGGAGGTAAAAACGCAGTTGCTCTTGATGAGCGACAGTCAAAAAGGTGGCGCCCCCAGTAACAACGGCAACAAAAGTGGTGGTAAAAGGGGTGGCATGTAGAGGGTCGGTGGCAGACGCGCCAGAGTTGCTTGAAGAATCCATTATAGAGGAAACTGAGGAATAGAAAGCTTGAAATCACTACCAAATGAGTAACAATGGAGTAACCAAAGGTTGAAGATGATTATAGAGGAAAGAGATGAAGTAAAGCTGGACAAACAATGGAGTTTTTGCAGACTTTCTCTCTCTAAAGTAGGCCTGGAGTTTGAAGAAGATGAAGAAAATAGTTAAGTGTTTTGAAAAATAGGCGTTTGAATTCTTTCAACCCGTCTTTTGAGTTTCCCACTAACAAACGTCCGAGGATGCCAATAATCATTCCAAGTGGACATGTGGTGTCTTGGGGAGTGTCCTGGAACTTAAAAAGATAGCATTACATCATTAATGAAGTTACACATGAGGATAAAAAGTGTTTCTCCCAAGATAAGTTTTGGGGTTGGCGCCAAAATTCTTCTTTTGTCAGACATATCTAATTACTCACAATGCAAAATCGGGCCCAGTAGTTCAAAAAAGTTGCGAGGCCCCCTTGCCATAAGTCCAAATGTTGTTTAATTCTGACTCAGATACATTGGGGAGAAGTCCCTAGGGATAAGTTTATAAGGAAGAATTCCATAAGCTTCAATTATAGGGG
This sequence comes from Sambucus nigra, assembly GCA_949130495.1. Lineage (NCBI taxonomy): Eukaryota > Viridiplantae > Streptophyta > Magnoliopsida > Dipsacales > Adoxaceae > Sambucus > Sambucus nigra. The sequence goes on from OX422211.1 coordinate 145,104,473, forward strand.
CACTCCTAACGAAAAAACTCACAGCTTATAGCTATAGTCCACAACAACACAAACGGGAGAATTTCACTTCCCAAGGGTCAAAACGGGTATTTGAGAAAGTCAGCAGCTGTATTGAGAGAATTTTAAATAGTTAATCCAGAACGGTTGAAGCTCAGTGATAGGAAAAAGTTGTAATGTCCCTTTTCCAAAGCACTAATAAAGCCGCAACGCTTCGGCTCAGGTACATCGGGGAGAGTTTTAATTTTTCCTGGAGGTGGTAACCGCAGTGGTTATAACAAAGGAAAAGATGCCAGAATATTTTCAAGCAGAGAAGGTTCATCAAATTGCGAAATTTTCATGATGACATTTCTTGTTCCCACAACAAATCTTTACATAAAGGGGAAAATATTGGGGGATTGAAGGTAATCTTGAGATTAGAGATAATCCCCCCATTAATAACAATATTTAGGATTAAGGCAGCGATGTAGCCCAAAGCGATGCAACTCAGCAAGGCAGCTTAAGCGAGGTAGTTCAGCATGGCAGCCTTGAGGGATCTTCCAGCGAAGATGCTGATTGTGAGAGCTCACCCTTTAGTTTTATTGTTTTACTTAGACTTGTTGTATCTCTTTATTTATATTGACTATGAGTCGTAACGATTATAATAATTTTTAGCGTGAGGTCGAACGGTACTTGCGAGAGACCAGGCTTGGCAGGGCCTGAGAGAGCTTTCATGCTCTATCAAACGACCTCGTCGCGAGAACTTCGAGGGACTTGGTTTGGAGGATTGAGAAGTAAGGCACTGTTGGGTCTTATCCCAAACATCTTAGATACACCTGGTAAAACACCAAAAGGCCTTAACCGAGGAACCTTGGCCGAATTATCCTTGAATTCCATTAGTTACTGAGTTTTGAACCAAACAACCCTCTACCTAATATCACATATACTTTAGGTGATGTCACTAGCTAGCTAGGCATTGCCAAATCTGCACTTGAGTAAACCACCATGGTATTTGGGGTTTTTAGATATTTGGTGAGCCACCTCTGTGACGAAAGCCCCCTGACACACAGTGGTTAGGCAAAAGGAATGTCTTGGGATTTAATGTTTATGACGTGGAGCTGACTAGTCCATCAGGTATTTAATGTTTGTGACATAAAGTATAAGGGAGGTCTTTCACAGTTATTAATGACTGAGTTATCTCGGGAGTGGCGTAAGGGCTATTCAAGGGCCCCAACCACCTCTGAGGAAGGGAGGTTCTTTTTTAGAGTTCAGAAGTTATTGCTAGAGAGAATATACATCATAGAGAGATTTATTATAAACCCAAGAGTTCACTCACCCATCATTTTCATTTATTATGAAGCTTTTAATACTTGACAGAGATCTTTGAGGGTGGTTAGTGTGTTTGGCTACATGCCAAGGTGTATCTAGGGTGCTCCCTTCTCTCTCTCTCTCTTTCTCTCTCTCTCTCTCTCTCTCTCTCTCTCTCTCTCTCTCTCTCTTCAAATGAGTTACTTCTGAGTTTCTTTATTGTTTTCTTGGGTTATACACGAGAGTTCTCACCAGTTCAAACTGAGTTTATCTCTATAGATTTGTGATTTTGTGTTTTACCCAGTCGAAGGTGTTTCTTGATTAACTTACCATTAATATACTCAAAAAGGGGTTATGCCTCATTCTTATCTAAAATACCCTCTTACAATATTTAATGGGTAAATCAACTCAAACATACATAACAAATGTGCACGATGAATATGGATACTCCTAACGAATGAACTTCACAATCATCTTTAGGTGTAAAAATTATTGAATTCAAATGACATCGACTTACTCAAATCAACAAATCAAAGTCTAAAATTATTTTCACACCAATAACATCTAAAACTACTTAATGCTTTTTCAATACTTTGTCAGGACGTGCAAACCCATTGATTTATTTCTAGCCAAACTCCCTCATATGTATATATTTCTTTTTCAAGCTCCGTTTAGGTTTCTATCTATTTTATAAACTTAGAGAAATCTTATTGGCCCTCTTTTGGCATATGATTAATTTTATTTCCTTAATTTTTTCTCGAGCTCTTTTAAATGGTGGCTTTGACTATGTGATTATTATTAACTCGCAGCCCTTTCCTGTGTTCACTCATTATTTTCACATTAAACAAATTCCTCACGGGTAATAGTTTTTACATGCACAACTTTCATTGTCAAGTTTTATCGCATATGGTTTGTTTTAAAGACATGAATGAGATGGAAACACTTCAACCAACATGTGATAAACAAGTACAATAATCAAATAAAACCATGCAAGTGTACATTAAAGGAAATCATGAGTCATACATGTAGGAAGTAATCTCAAATCTCATCTTAATGACTCCAAACATTATAAAGCACATGGATGGAATGATGTTCCGTCTCAAAACACTATCGAATAGTCACATGGATATGGAATGATGTTGTGACTTGATCATCCTAAATGTCCATCCATAAACGGTGTAAACAAAATACAAAACTCTTTTTTTTTCTTTTTCCAAAATTTTTGTTAAAATAAAATCTTTTTTGATTTTTCAAAATTTTCTCCAAAAAAAGGAAAATCTTTTTGTATTTTTCCAAAATTTTTTAAAAACAAAAATCTTTTTGTTTTTTTGAAAAAAATATATCAACAATGGAAAATATAAATACAAAAGTGGCACACACTAGCAATAGGCATAAAATATCATCATGAAAATCATCTTATGCTAGCAAATAAGTCTAAACCTCAACCGTTAGGTGTGGTGGAGTTTTCCAAAGATGGTGACATCCTATGAAAAACATCAATCAAGTCATGTGAAGTCCTTGACTAAAAACTTTACTTGCTCCTTAATATGTGCAAACTCTCTCATGTAATCATATGGATCATAATGTGTGGGCGCGTGTGTGGAAACACGTGGCAAAATTCTATGCAACGCATTACCCAACTTAAAGCAGAATTCCCTAAGGTGTCCTCCCTTTATACAATGGGTGCTAATATACACTGGCCTAGTAACACCTCTCACAAAATGTCTAGGAATCGCTCTCCTATCGGATAATAACAGACGCCTAGGTGGGTTGTGTTAAGAGCCATAAGAATATATGACAAACTCGGGAACCAACACGGGTGCAATATGGGAAGTATACGCACCATCATGACCTATTCCTAATCTATCAACATTACCCAAGGAGGGACTGAGGAACACGTTTCCAACATTCTTATATTTTTCCTCTATAGTGACCTTTACCTCCTATGCTTGTTCGATATCTCTCTCTAATTGGACCACACGAGCTTCAAGTTCACTATTTTCTCGACCTACGATGATCAACTTCTCACTCAAAATAACCTTCATCTTCTCGAGTTGACTCCCTGATGCCTCAAATCCTCTAAAAACCTCAATCTCTCTCTCCAAATCTAACACCCTATAACCTAATTCCTTATTCAACTTCTTCGTCTTTAAGGTCTTGGCATACAAATCTCTAAACGTAATTTGGATCTCACTTTCTCCTTCGCTTCCATACTCACTTTCACCCTCACTCTCATATGAAACACTCAAACTATCACCTCGGGGCTCTCACGTGCACAAGTAACCTCATTGTCGTGGGACAAACTAGGTGTGCACATGTGACTAGCGAAAAATGCAACACACATCCCATGTGAAGATTCATCCTTGGAATCCTTCACCTATTCCTCACTTTCGCTAAGAGTGGCTGGCATGGCAATCTTCTTGCCCTTTCTTTTTAGCCTAGCGGGACACTCAAATGCCTTATGCCCCTTACCCTCACATTAAAAAATCTCTCGTCTTTCTCATTCTCTTTCTTTTTCTCTTTCTCACCACTCTCTTTGGCCTCATCTTTCTTTTTATTTTTCAGTAAAAATATTTTATTGGAAGAATTTTCTTTGGAAAATTTGATAAACTTTTTAATATTTTTAGCAAGCCCGTCCACTTCATCAAAATCAAACTCAACCTCAGACTCGGAATCACAAACTCACTCTTCCTCCACTGGGAGATAAGTGCTATGCCTAAATCCTTATGCTTACAGTGTCATGAAACATGTTAATTTCATATGTTTGGAGGTCCCCTACCAGTTCTTTTAACTTAAGATTGCTCAAATTTCATAAGGAATTCAAAATAGTCTCCTTCGGGATAAAACGTTTAGTCAACGATCTTAACATATTTTTAACCACTTGTGCATCAGGAATATGCTCACCAAGATTGAAACTAGTGTTGACAATGTAGAATAAACGCGCTTAAAAGTCATCAAAATACTCAGATTCAAGAATGGTTATCGTTTCAAATTGAGTAGTTAAAAATTGTAATTTAGACTCTTTTACTGCAGTTGTGCCTTCATGGGTAAGTTGTAAAACATCTTACTTTTCTTTTGACGTGGTGTCATGATACATCGAAACTTGTTAGAGGTGATGGCTCCAAAAATTGCACTTAGCCCACGAGAATTAAAAGTGCTCCATTTAAATTCATCCTTAGTCCAGTCATTCAGAAGCTTAAGATTAGGGACATTATGAGCAGTGACCGTGGGAGGAGTCCACCCTCTTTCACAAATAACCCAAACTCGCTCATCGATTGCTTTTAAATGAATGCAGGATTTCCAATAGGCATAATTAAACCCGTCAAAAACTGGCAACCTATTATATAAGTTTTCATTCGAAAACATTGAGAAATCTCAAAATCATATTTTTCAAAAAAATTCCAAATCACAATTTTTTGCAAAAATATGGATCAAACACAATAACTTAGTGCAACAGGATCTGATACCAATTTTACAAGGTAAGATCGCTTAAAAAGATCTTATACCAATTTCAGAATGCTGTGTGATATCGATTGTATGTGGACTTGCAAATTTCCAATTAAACACTAATTTAACTAGATGTCAATTTTTGGTCCAAATTAATTAAACCCTAACACATGCATCTAGGTGTATAAATCATGCCATCATAAAATGAATACAAGTTGAGGAGACACAAATTTTTGAAAAAATAGCCCTTTCGGGTAAAACCTTTTATTTCATTATGAAGAGGTAAATCACAACTTACATACACAATGAAGTTTATAATGAACATTCGTAGACACTCACATAGACCCGAGTCTAGAGTCAGCAACGGATTAACCACAACGAACCCATAACAACACCCAACTCTATCTTCAACAGGGAATACCCTTAAGCACTTCCAATGACCACAGTCGTAGGCAGCCAGCACCTCCCTCAAATATTACCAAATCACTAGTAGATAAATCTTCCCTACAAAAGAAATACCAGCAAAATTATATCTTGGGTTCCAAATTGATTCACCAAAGCTATTGGAATGATTTGTGAATCAAAACAAACTTAAAACCCCTTAAAAATTGAGAAGATAAAAATTCTGCAAAAGTAGTTTTCCTAGAATGAAAATCTTAGGTCTTTTGAAGAAAAATGGACTCATTTAACATGAATTTATAAAAAAATTGATTCGATGGTGTTTCTTGAACGAGAAATCCAGGTCGATTGAATGGCATGTTGTGTTACTTGAAGCGATTTCGCGCAACATATCAAATGACTTTAGAAAACCAAAACAGTAGCATGTCGTTTCATGAAATACCTCAAGCGCGACTTCGCGCAACGTATGTCGCTTAAAGCTGTCATTTGAATGACATTGACATGTCGTTTGAACCACATCCGTAAAAAATAATGTTTATTAAAACTCTTCCTCAAGCTTACAAAAAATTATTTTGAAGAAAAATGACGCCTCAGATGTTTAAAAACATTTTAGAAAAATTATCCAAACACTTTAAATGAACCATTAAGGGACTTAAACACAACCTTACCAAAATATATCTTACATAGGTTTCTTTGTTGATGAATGTTGATATTCGGATCCGTCTTGATGCATGAATGAACTTGAAATTTTCTTCGACGGTTGTAGAGGTATTCAACATACTCTAATGTAAATGGACTATGTAAAATACGTCCTTACAATATTTTTACTTCATGTATGAATATGACCTATTCAGGAGAATTTATTTTAAAAGGAACCAACGAGCAAACAAAACTTATTCATCAATTTCCCAAAAATATAAAATGTTAAACCTAATATTTTTTTTCTATAAATTACCCCGAAAAATAGGGGATGAATGAGTCCACCACCAAGGTTTATAAATAAAAACCCAAACGGGACAAAAAGACACAGAATAATAAGAGTAAAGGAAGAGACTGTAGAACGACTATAATACAACAATCAAGCAAACATATTAAAGTCCTAGGATCAGTCAAAGACACAAAAGTGACATGATATTGGACCATATGCCATATTAGATAGATTAAAAGTCAATATCTCATCATTTACCATTTAAGGTCTTTGGACAAGTTTTTGGGAGATTGAAGTTCCTCTTAATTTGTACAACTCGAGCATCTCTATATTTTTTATATTCAAACATAAAGTGAACCATTTGGATCTCTGTTTCAAAAGAGTTTTCACATTCATCCTGACGTTTTTGTAAACCCCCATCAATTGCCATTTTAACATCTGTCATGATTTTGAAAGTTTTAAAATTCACCAATTTTTTGCTAGGTTCATCCTGCTTAAGATAGTTTTGTATTTCTTTCTTTTTTAATGACATTAGAAAATTTTGTTTAGATTAAGAAGGACCAAAAATTTCCACAAAGTTATCCAATTCATTCTTTTGAGGGAAAACTACTAATAGATGAAATGGGGTTATTGGACATGGGGTTTTCATCACTTAGATAATAAACCCAAAATTTTGTTTCTCAAAATCACCATTTATAGAATCACTGTCTTGCCCCAAATAAAATGTTGTTGCTATTAGGTTAAGCTCACTATATAACCCAACTGAATAGAACCATACTACCCTAACATACAATTATCTTATGTAACTAACTCATTTTGATTAAAAGGCGAGTGATGAGGATTACCCACGTGAGTTATTCATATCTTGGTTAACCATAAGAGTAGACACACACTCCTCCACACCACAAAATGGATCAGTTGTACAATGAGGAGGAGTATGTTGGGGGTTATCATTCTCAACCAATGTTGAAGATAAATCTTCAAACCCACATGATGGGATATCAAGTGTAGGTTGTAATTTATTTTATCAATATCAATAGCTAGATTTACAATAGAAATAAGTTCTTTAATAAACACATAAGTGGATTCACATGGTCTGGATACCTACATCCCATTGAAAAAAATGATAGGCGACAAGGAAGTAACCCCATCAATGGTACCTTGTGCCAGATTATCCCACGTTGTTATATGCAATGTCCGATTTACAATAACATTGAATGCAAACCCATCAATTATAGAGTTATGAAGTAGAGAGAAAATTTAATCTCAAGAATAATATGCAGAAAGTTCTTCTTATTTGGAAATAAATTAACATTTAAAATGAATTTTTTTGTAGCCTTAAGACCTTTAATTAATTACGCATTGGAAAGAAAATAAGAACTAGGTTTAAAGAATAAATATAGGTTTTCAAGAATACAATACCATATCTAATGACATTGTAATTATTATGAGGAGAAATCAGTTAGAGATGATATAGATCTTGCTGCCCTTAAAGATATCTAGAAACCTTTCCATAAATCTCTGAACATCTCGAATCTTCTAGTTTGTGATCAACCCAAAGTAAGCCTTGTTTTTGGGCATTCTTTGAGGTGAAACTGTGGTGAAATATCAGAAAAATTAATTTCTCTCCTCTCACCCCTTCACAAAAATTTGAATAGTATTTTTACTCTCCCTCTCTTCTCTCCATAGTGGACCATTAACTAAAAGCATAAGATTAAATAAATATATAAAGGTATAAGTAATGGGCCAGAGAGTTTCGGGAATTTTAGTTGGGTATTGGACTACACTAGGTATAAGTAATGGGCCGTTATTATTTTATTTATTTTATTTAGTCGCGATAAATTTGAGTAAATTATCGTGGTTTCATTCTTAAGACCATGTAAAGATATTTGATTTTGATTATAAAGAATTGTTTTATTCATTTTGAAATGAGAACCAAGTTTGTGAGAATGATTTATATTTTTTACATATATTGTTTCTTATTAGTAGAAATTTTAGCGAGTCATCTTCGGATTGATCACAAGTAGATAAAAATTTTGGTTCTAGAACTATTGAAATGTTAACAATTTAAATAGAGAGTTGACATCCTATCAGAATGGTGGGACACCCAGCCCAATTAAATACCGTGTGATCAGTCATTTATTAAATTTAAAATAAAATATCAGGTTGGTTCATTCTTAGGATCACTATCGAAAAATATTTTTTTCCATTAATTAAAATCCATTAACATATTCACCATTCACATGAATAAAATAATATTGAACCATATTCAAAATAAATAAAACTGGAATAAAGCGTCCCAATAATAATATCAAATCAAACAGACCATAACAACATAAAATCCCGTCAAACTGAAATGACAGTAAAAAATATCTCTCTGAATAATAACTGAAAAAGAGAGACAAATGATCTAAAGTAAATGACTGAATCATGAACCAAATTATAGAGGAGTGGAGGTGTTTAATCATGAGATCCTGTGACTCCCATAACAACTACAGTACGTATAAGAAAATCCAACAATCTAAGTATGTCGTCCCTGTGTCTGGACACCTAAAATAGATTGTATAAGAGAAAAGAGATTTTGCAAGAAACGAGTCATAGCCCGAGTGTAAAATAGTTTAAAACATTTTAGCAAGTAACTTAAATTTCTTACTAGGTTCATTTACCATACATGTTTTTTATGCGTCCCCTCTCTTGAGGATTCTCACCTCTCAACTAGTGTGCACGCCTAAAGTATTATTAATCCACTCTAGATACTACTATCATATCTAATGGTCCAGCTTCATTAATCTTCAACTCAATTAATTCATAATAACCACCCATATTTCCCACATATATGTTAATGAAAGTTTTCACATCTTTTATCATGAATGAGAGTTTCTTACATTTAACATTAAGTGTTCACATACTTAAATTATATTTCTCTATTTATTTTATTTACTAAGTCTTCACACTAGTAAATATCACAAGTATATATTTATAACACACTATAATATATATACTAATACAGCACATCGAGACTCATCTACAGTGCAATGCATACTCTGCTATCTACTCCAGGTACATCTCGTACTCAAATAAGGACAATCAGTTCGAAAATCTCCCATGAACCATAAATACAAATCATACTTATTGGAGGCAAACATAGTTCCAGGTCTATAGTCTATGCACATACCTATGCACCCATATGATTGTCAACACTATCATTTTCTCAGATAGCCGGTACCTAGGTTCTATGCTCAGAGGAACCAAATCTAAAATCCCCCCAATGGGCATATCAGGATAAGACTGTCCTCTTTCAAAAATACCTCCTGTGATAGCATGTAGAGTAGGTTTGTCATACACATAATCAAATAAACAATAGGAATTCACTCCACCTATAATTTACTTCATATGTTCCATACGGTATATTATTATCCCGAATAATCTACGTATTTATAACTTTATTGAAAGCGCGAGAGGCCCCCAAATTAAAAAACTTCTTACTACTTCAAAAGAGTAATTTCCTTTTATAGATGCGTAAGCGAAAGGTGGTTCAATTAAACAACAAATTTTAATTTCTTTTCAAATTCAAATTAAACCAAGTGAAATATGATGAAACACACACACAATTTTAATTTCACTTAAACCAAGTTAATTCAACCCAAGTCCTAGAAATTTGCCTAAGTCATATTTTCAATATTTTCAAATTAGGCCAAACCAAATTTTATCAAGTTAAATTAAAGGACTTTAATTAAATTAACTTAAAAATTACCCAATTTCAAATTAGCACCAATTTAATTAAGTAGTGATTAAATCAAATTTTATCTTTTTACCTAAGCAAGCGTTCTAGGTGAGTATTGCGAAAGATTAAATAAACAATGAATCACTACGCCACGATGTAGGAGGAAAAATCTACAACGAGAAAAAACCTCGAACGACCCTAGCCTTAACTCCACCATGTATGGTTTTACAATACAAGATAGATGACTTACTTCCTAGACTCGACCCCTTTCAAGCCTTGATGCATCTTCTTGTAAACACCTCCGCCTAGTCGACAACTCCTGAACTCCACCAGAATCTTGGAATCCAGCAATGATACAATAGGTACACCGTCAACTACACATGGTACCTTTCACCATGTGATAATGCTGCAGTAAAAAAAACTTATTCTTTGTGGGATGTAGAAGCAAACCCAAACTTCTCTTCAATGTGGTAGAGAAAAATCGGTTCCAAAACTCCAAGCTATGTATATAGATAAAGGAACTTGGATAAACAAACCTTGGGTGTAAACAAAAGTGTTTTAAGGATTTTCTTGAAAGAATTAACACTTTAAACAATGAACTTTTTCTACTTTGAATTTTGCTCTCAAACTCTCTCTTGGAGATGGAAAGATGTGAAAAAGTTAAGTTAAAAAACTTGGTTCCCGGACTTAGTTATACAAGTAAAAAGTTAGTGGGAAAAAAGTGGAGAAAGTGGGAAAAAACTGCTCAAAACTGTCAATCAACTATTCCCGCCAAAACTCGTTCGAACAACATTTTTGTTCGAATGAAGCCTCGTTCGAACGGGACTTCTAACAAAGTTCCAGTGTGAACTCGTTAGAAATATCGTTGGAAATCTCGTTCAAACATCATTCTTGTTCGAACAACACTTCGAACGACATTCCAGTGGCCAATGTGGGAACTCGTTGACAAAACTCGTTCGAATGACATTATTGTTCGAACGAGTAACTCGTTTGAACGACAATTTCAAACGAAGTTTCAAAAAGTATAAAATTTTGATTTTATACCGAAAACTTTATATATATTTTATTTTAAAGTTTTAATGAGACTTTCAGAAAAACACCAACAGTTTATAATAAAAAAACACCGATAAGTCGGGATCGTCTCCACATGGATTAAAAATTGGCAATTCTGAATAACTTAGGAAAAGTTTATTTAATCTTCAAATGATTACTCAAAAGAATATAAAGAATGATGATTGATAGGTTGAAATTTTCAATTGGTGATGAAATAAAAATTTAGAATGAACTCCGTGCACAAAAACCCTAAGAATTGTAAAGATAATAGATATGAGTATGAGAGAAAATAGGTTTGAATAAAATCCTCCAATCCCTAGTAATTTACTGTATAGAATACTAGAATTGTAAATTAAAATCTTAACTGAATCCAGTTTTTATAGATCCTAAGCATTACATATATGAGGGAACTATCCCGCATCATATGAAATCAAAGGTAAATATAAAGTGGTATAGAACAATTACACTTGCATAGTATTCTTAAACATCCCAAGTACCTAGGGCAAGAGAGATTAAATGATCTACTATGTTCGTATAATTTCTATACACGATTCGGTCAATTTTTAGTTTAAACTCTACTTTCTACATGGGTAATTTACCTCAGGATGGGTTTATGCATCCCAACCCTTAAAATTTTAGCTAGACATGGTTTTATGAGAAGAAAACAAATTCATAATTATGCATGGAAAATTGTATCTAAGAAACATTATTTCAAAAGAAAATTGCAAAACGATTGAGAATCGAATTGCAAGTAAAATAGAAAATAAATAAGAGAATGGAAATTGATACTTCGATTGAAGATTACAACTTGTAATCAGCACTAGGGAAAAGAGATGAACTTGAATCCAGAATACTCCTTGTTCTTCAAACTTACAAACTAGGATTTTTCTAAACTATGAAATTTTCTACCAAAGAAAAAGAAGTAAAAAGGCACTCTAAAGGGACTCCCTCCTTCCCCTTGGGGTTTGGCCTTTTATACCACCAACCATCGTGTTTTGACAGTTAATGGCGATGAGTTGTACAAGATATTTCAAGCATTACCACTCTTTATCTCCATAAAAAATGTCAGAAATTCGAACTGTCGGACCGGTCCGGATCCCATCGGATCGGTTCACTTTTTCATTAACCAGATCGGTTCTTTTTTCTTTTTACTGAACCGGTTCGAATACCCTCGGATCGGTTCATTTTTCTTCGGTTTTGTATCGGCCCGAGCTCTACTAGAAAGGTAGAATTTTAAATCGGTCCGATATCAATCGGATCGGTCCAATATTCTTCAACTTTGACTTTTTCTTTCCAACTTTGACTTGTCATAACTTTTGATCTAGAGCTTCGATTTGATTGTCGTTTCTTCTTACGCTCTTTTGAAATGATGATCTTAAACTTTCATTTAGGCTTCAAATCCGAACTCCGGCTATAAATTTATGCTTTTTCCCTTTGACTTGTCTTCCTTTATTCTCTTCCTTTATTCCGGTTTCTTGCTTTCTTTTCTTGCACTAAATACCTGTAGAATCAATAAGAAATACACGAAACTTGGGGTACTCTTTATAAATAGTCAGTAGCAATGATATGGGATAAAAGACATTTAATTACGTTGTTCGAGATATTAAAATTACTAGATTAAGGGGCTAAATTCAAAAGAATTTATGCTTAATCAAATCCCCCTAACTTAGAACTTTGTACGTCCCGAGCAATGTAAGAGAAATGAGTTGACTTTTGAAATTCATTATATTAAAATAAAATTCCACTTTCGCAGGCAAGTGATTGCATTGGGCATATGCAACAAGCCTTTAAACCCCTAGGTTACCTTAGTAGGACGAGTTTTGTCTCGTGAGGGTTTGCAGTGAATACACCTACAAAATTCTTTATTAACTCAAATAAATATCAAAATACTTAAAAATTGTACAATTTAAACTTTTCAAAAAATAATCATCATAAATTCATATTCAAATGTGTGTGTGTGCAAAGCAAGAAATTAAACCTCAATTTTCCACCGATTGAGCACTACGTTACTTTCCAAAAATTCATTTTGATTCAAATTCTTACGGATGCACTCACAAACGAATCACTCGGATTGTAGTTGTTTTCTCTCGGTATGGATGATATAAAGAATAAATATAATGGACACAAATTCACGCATACAAAATTGAAAAGGAGAAAATATATGGTGAAAAGATCTCATCATCGGAATAGAGTTATTAGGAAACGGAAAACATCATCTCTTAATCACACCATTTTAATCTCTTTTATTATCTTTTCATGTCTTAGCTCTCCATGCAGTAATTAATTTCGCCATTCGGACTAAGTTAGTACTTTATCGGGTTAAAAAGTGTAAAGGGTAAAAATGATAATGGACGAAATGTTCGTAATTGGAAAATGTCCTTATGACGCCCATTGGTGCTTTTTCGGGCATTTGCTCATTTTTCTCTTTCTTTTTTTCTTTTTCTTTTTTGAATTTTTTCTTTTTTATTTTTTATTACACACTTTGGACTTACTTGATGAATTTCCAATTTTTCTCAATTCCGGGCTATTTGGGTTTTCAGGTTATCAAACGAAAGGGAAGTATTTTATTAGGCTCTAAGTGGGTTGCAAAGGGACAATTTTTTCACAACTTTATTATGGCTAATATTTTTGGGTTAAACAAAAGAGGGCCTACTTCATTATCCAAATTGCTAAACACATTACCATATGCATCTCGAGATTAATTAAGTTTAGAGATATATTTAGCACGAATTTCGAGACAACATTTCACACATTTCCCATAGCCGATCAACACAAAGGATTGAGATCATCAACGACTTATTAAAATGCTCAAAAGAACTTTTAGTTAATCATAAACTCGGATTGATATAAAAACTTGAAAAAAATTAAAAGGATCAAAATCTCACTGGGTCTGATTAATCTCCACACTTATTCGTTAAGTCATCAATTTTCTTTCAATTTCCATCTTCGGTCAATTTTGGCTTAGTGCATTTTATTGTTAACAATTTGAGACTTTAATTAGAATAAAGGTGACATTTTTGAAAAAATTAAATTCTAATTTTTATTTATTTTGAATAATATATATATATATATATATATATATTTAAATACGAAGTTTAATGAATAAGCAATTATCATCCCCCCTAACTTAGGCTTTTGCATTGTCCTCAATCAAAAGGATGAACAAGCTAAATAAGACGAAATAAGGAGTGTGATAAATAAATAAGCAAATAAGTACAACATAAACTATTCATTACAACATAACTGGGGAAACAACAGATCAAAACATAACAAAGTCAACATAAGGTAAAACTAAAGGGGGACTGTGTTAAGATCCAACAGTGGCTGCTTACGGTGCTGGTGGGTGGTGGGAACTACCGGGCGCATTGGGGTCATAAGGATCGTAAAAATATCCAGGAAGTGGGGCATCATGACCCAATTGGAGGCGATAAAGATCAACCTGCATGCGTAGCATCATACTCGTGTCACGACGGTATGAAGACATAAACCCCTCGAAACACGTCTCAAGAGAAAAAACGCACTCAGTGAGTGCCGTATCATCTGGAACATAATCGGGATCAGCCGCTTCATCATATTCTTCCTCATCACCTTGTTCCATCTCAACTTCCTCCGCACCAACACCCTCCTCCACATTGGGGGACTCATCATCGGAGGTATAACTATCACCCCGACGCATTCGGTTCACTGTATTTGTTTGTCACTGCGAGTGAAGGATTCTTACCCAAGTGGCTTGGGTAGGCGAATTAGATCTTGCAGGGGAATGATCACGGCATCCTTAAGAATGGAGGTAATAAGACGACCATAAGGAAGAGGTGCCTTGCCCTTCTTATTCAGCGCCGAGCAAATGATATCATTGTAAAATGCACGGGCCAAATTGATAATAGTTTTATGGGCAAACAAATGATACACCATAGTAGCCTGACATGGACGCATAGCTGAATCATTGGAAGTTTGCAAAATGTTGGCACAAATGATGTGAAAAGTGATTCGGGCCTTGCCGGGTAAACGACCCACAAGAAAAGTCTCCGTATTCCAAACCTAACCGAGAGCGATGCGAGACATGCAAATCTTTGGAAACGGCTAGATCGTGACTGGGATAGGAAAATTGAGCTGGCGTGATCACACCCTTGGATTCGAGATTCTAGACCATAATTTCCAGCGAGAACGGTATTGATGTTGAGTAAAAAATGCTTGAGATTCGAAATCTGCGATACGGATGAGCGACCCGTAAAACGAACATACTCCATTCTCCCTTACCGTCTCGTACGGTTCATTGAAGAATCTTCACCAGCCTTTGGACTTGAATAGGCTGGTGAAAAAATTAGGAAGCTGATCCCAAAGTACCTGAAGCTCAATGTGGATTTTTCGTGTAGGACCGAAGAAATGGCAACGAGAGAGTAGAAAATGGAGATGGGGGTGTGAAGAAAAATGGGGAGGATAGGTTGGTATTTATAGGTGTGATGGGTGAGAGGGGGAAGAATTGGTGGGAAATAAGGGAGGGAAATAATGGGGAGGGGGGTGTACGAAATTTTTGGGGAGAGGAAAGATTGGGGAATGAATTGGGGTGTGGATGTTGAAGAGGTTTTAACCTCGAAAAGGGGCACAACCTGTAGATATCTGGACTGATCCGAATTTAGATCGGACCGATCCAGTCTTTTATTTATTTTTTGATTTTTAGCAACAGAATCGGTTCTTTTTTCAGGGCCGGACCGATATGATTTGTAAAAATGTTCTTGCTTCCCCTTCTCAGTTCAGTGGTCATTCTCCTCTCACTTTTTACTATCCCAACACACCTTCCAATGCAATAGGACTTTATAACTCTCAGAACTCCCATCGAAACCCTAAATGCTCTCATGACACGTACATGACTCCCGCCTCTGATATTGACACACTACTATGAATTCTTAACTATCCTAAAATCCTATCACTACTATATACAACATTCACCCCATACACGTCGGGGGTGCAACGACCTCTCCTATTTCACTCAGTCAATCCCCATAAATGGGGTCCGACAACCAGATTGTGTCGGCTTCCGTAATAATTCCTTCCAGATACGGCTTGAGACGTTGTCCGTTAACCTTGAATGTGTTTACCCCTTTTTGATCCTCTAATTCAACAGCTCCATGGGGGAACACTTCCTTCATAATGAATGGTCCTGAACATCGTGCCCGCAACTTTCTGGGAAACAAGTGTAACCTCGAGTTATAGAGAAGTACTTTCTTTCCCGAATGAAACTCCTTACGTCGGATGGCTTTATCGTGAGCTAGTTTCATTATTCCCTTTGAAATTTTAGCACTTTTATACGCATCGTTGCGTATTTCTTCCAACTCATTCAACCGAAGTTTGCATGTTTCACCGGATTTTTCCATGTTAAATTTCACGCTTTTAATAGCCCAATACACCTTGTGTTCAATTTCAACAGGGAGATGATAAGATTTGCCATACACAAAACAAAATGGGGACATCCCAAGGGGATTTTTGTATGTAGTTCGATAATCCCAGAGCACATCATTCAATCTAAGAGACCAATCGTTACTATTAGGTTTGACTGTCTTCTCTAAGATATTCTTGATTTCTCGATTTGCTAGCTCGGCCCGACCATTCGATTAGGGGTGATAAGTCGTTCCAACTTTATTGACAACCCCATACTTCCTCGTTAGCTTTTCCATTGGCCTATTGCAAAAATGAGTGCCATTATCACTGATGATAGCCTTAGGAACTCCAAAGCGAGAAAGGATGTGTTCTTGAAGGAATTTTATCACCACCTTATTGTCATTTGTCCTTGTAGATATTGCCTCCACCCATTTGGAGATGTAGTCTACTGCGATGAGGATGTATAGAAAACCAAAAGAGGGTGGAAACGGACCCATGAAGTCAATACCCTAGTAATCAAACAACGCAATGACAAGTATGGGGGTAATGGCATCATGTCACGATGAGTAATAACTCCCATTCTTTGGCATCTAGCACACGATTTGCAAAAAGTACTCACATCTCTGAAGATTGTGGGCCAAAAGAGACCGCTTTGCAGGATTTTTGCACTAATTTTGTTCTTGGAGAAATGACCTCCACAAGCCTTCGTATGACAAAATAGGATTACCCCTTGAATTTCTTCATCAGGTACACATTTTTGGATGATTTGATTGGCACAATACTTAAATAGATATGGATCATTATAAAAGAACATGCGTGACCAAGTAATGAACTTTTCTCTCTCTTGTGGAGTCCATTCGGAGGGAACGACCCCCTTGACAAGGTACTTTACTATATCCACAAACCAGGGAAGAGAATAAGTAGCAAATAGATTTTCATCCAGAAAACACTCGTCTATGGGAATTAGATCAATATGTATGCCAAACGAGAGCCGCGACAAATGGTCGGCAACGACGCTTTCTACTCCTTTCTTGTCATGGATTGAGAAATTAAACTCTTGTAGGAGTGGGATCCACCTAATTAGGCATGGTTTGGCATCTTTATTGGTCAGAAGATATTTGAGTGCTGAGTGATAAGTGAAGCAAATGATGGGCGACCCAACAATGTAGGATCGAAATTTATAGAGAGCAAAAATGACTGCTAGTAATTCTTTCTCCGTAGTGGAGTAGTTAAGCTGGGGCCAGATAATGTCCTACTAGCATAGTAAATAACATGAGATTTCTTATCTTTTCTCTGTCCTAAAACAATCCCAATCGCGTAATCACTTTCATCACACATAAGTTGGAATGGAAGTGACCAATCCGGAGCTTACATGATAGGGGCAGAAATTAACATGCTTTTTAATATATCAAAAGCTTCTTGACATGCTTTATGCCATTCAAACGGAGTTCCTTCATGAGAATATTAATCAAAAATCTAGTGATGGTGCTAAATTCCTTGATAAACCTCCTGTAAAATCCAGCATAACCTAGAAAGGACCTCACATCTTTAAGTGATTTTGGCGGGGTTAGCTCAGCTATTACTTTGATTTTTTCTCGATTAACCTCAATTCCTTAGATGAGATTATGTGGCCCAGAACTATGCCTTCAGTGACCATAAAATGGCATTTTTTCTAATTGAGGACTAAGTCTTTTTCCACACATCGGAATAATACTTTTTCAGGATTAGCTAAACATTGGTCAAAAGAGGGACGAAAAACACTGAAATCGTCCATATACACCTCAATACCTTTTTCTACCATGTCGCTAAAGAGACTCAACATTCACCTTTGAAAATTCATTGGTGCATTACATAATCCAAACGGCATACGTTTGTAAGCAAACGTGCCAAACAGACATGTCAAAGTCGTCTTTTCCTGATCAAGTTTATCCACTTCAATCTGATTATAACCAGAATACCCATCGGGAAAACAATAGTAAGGATGGCCCGCTACTCGTTCAATCACTTGGTCGATAAAAGGTAAGGGAAAGTGGTCCTTTCTTGTTCCAACATTGAGTTTTCGATAATTAATGCAAGCACGCCACCCGGTGGTGGTGCATTGAGGTATTAATTCTCCCTTAGTATTTTGAACCACAGTCATCATACCCGACTTCTTTGGGATGACCTGTATTGGACTCACCCATTTACTATCAGAAATGGGATAGATAATCCCAGCATCTAACAATTTAATGATCTCCGCTCAAACTAAATCTATCATGGTTGGGTTCAATCACCTTTGCATTTCTCTCGAGGGCTTAACCTCTTCCTCGAGGTGGATTTTATGGGTACAAATCAAAGGACTTATACCTTTAAAATATGCTATTGTCCAACCAAAAGCACTTCTATGCTTCTGCAAAACTTCCAACAACTTACCCTCTTATTCTTTTTTTAAGCTAGAAGAGACAACAACGGGAAACGTTTCATCATCTCCTAGAAAAGCATATTTTACAAGAGAGGGTAGTTTCTTTAACTCAAGATTTGGAAATCTATCTTCAGAGGGGATCATGCTTGACTCCCTTGAGGGTAACTCTTCAAATCTAGAAATCCAGTTAACATCTCTCAACTTCTCAAAAGTCACTTCTTCTTTTAACAAAGCTCTTAACTCCTCCAATTCATTCTCAAACTCAGTATAAGAACACTCACTCTCTACACCTTGCACTAAAGCAACTTCAAGTGCATCCCCACTTATGATCTTCTCAATGTGCTCATCCACCACCTCTTCAATAAGATCAAACTCATGAATTGCATCCTCATCACCCATTTGGTTAGAAACATTGAAAATATTAGTCTCAAGGGTCATGTTTCCAAAAGTGAGTTGCATTTCGCCATTCCGTGTGTTGATCTAAGCATTAGTAGTAGCTAAAAATGGATGGCCCAAAATTATAGGAACATGATTACTAAAATGGGGGGAAGGCTTCATATCCCAAATAACAAAGTCTACAAGGAAGTAGAATGTGTCCACTAGAACTATCACGTCCTCCACAATCCCTCGAGGTACTTTCACGGTTCGATCCGCTAACGGTAGAGTGATTTGTGTAGGTTTAAGATCACCTAAATCAAGCTGCTTATAGATAGAGTATGGAAGAATATTCACACTCGCACCTATGTCGAGAAAAGGATTTTTTAACTCTACTCTCTCCAATAACACACGAGATTATGGGTGCACCAGGATCCTTAAATTTTGGTGGAAGATCGTTATGAAGGATCGAACTCACATTTTGTGCCAAAAAGACATTCGTCTTCACCTTAATCCGTCGTTTGATAGTCAAAATATCTTTGATGACTTTGGCATAGGGGGAATTTGCTGGATAGCATCCAAAAATGTCAAGTTAAACTTTACTTGCTTCAGAAAATCTAACACTTCAGTACGCGAGGCTCCCTTTTTGGGTGGTGCCAAGAGTTGAGGAAATGGAGCAGTAGTGGGAAATTTTACTTCAACTTCAGGCTCAACTCCTTCTTCATTCTTATCATTCATATGCAATGGGGTCTCCTCCGACTCAGAAACTTCTTTAGCTTTATATTCATTGAGAGGTGGTGGCGCTAGATCAATTACTCGACCACTTCGCAAAGTCGTGATAGCTTGACATTGCTTCGGTGAATTCAATGATGTAGAGCTAACCGTAGTTTTCTCTTGGAGAGGTCTTTGGCCTTGAGATGGGAATTTACCCTTCTCCCTAGTATTCAATGCAAATTTCAACCTAGAGATGGTAGTATTTATTTCCGTGAACATTCGATCATACTTAGCATTGCTCTCCTTTTGAGATTGGATGAGTTGATTCAGATTATCCTCAAGAGATCGCCTAGGTGGAGTAACATACGGACCAGGAGATGGTACTTGCATAGGGGTTTGCATCAGAGGAATTTTCTGAAATTGAGGAGGGGTGGCGGCAAAGCCACATGTGAATTAGGAGAAATACCACTTTGTGGTTATCCATAGTTAAAACCAGGATGATTTATCCAAGATTGATTGTATGCATTCCCCTGAGGTACATTAAAATTTCCTCGAAACCCTCCTATTGCTTCTACTTGCTCAATGTACATTACTTTGTAGGCAGGTATTGTAGGACATCTTTTGGTAGAATGATCAGCCGCACAAATGGTACATACTTTTTCCTTTCCATATTTAATGGGTTCGATAAATTCTCTTAATCGAACCTCAAGTATGTCTCTAAAACTCTTTTCTAACTGGTCAAATCGACGATCTAACAAGGTGTCCTTGTCCAAGTGATAAATACCGGACGCAGCAGGCGAGTTGGACACTTGTTAATTTTTATTTTGACTATTGGGGTTAGAAACATCCCATGCTTGCGTAGTCTCTGCTACGTATTTCAGATGAGCCTCAGCATCGCTCAAGTCTATCTCCCAAAATGGTCTTTCACACATTGTCTGCACGAGTTGTTTAGATGCTACAGTAAGCCCTTGATGAAAAAATGAAATGAGATGATGTTTTTCAAACCCATGACATGGGCAAGCACTAACTAACTCCTGAAAATGTTCCCAACATTTGTCGAAAGCCTTATTCTCGTTTTGTCAAAAAGCTTGGATTTGAGCTTTGACAGAGTTGGCTTTGTGCTATGGAAAGGACTTGGAGAGAAACTTCGTCTGCATATTTCTCCAGGATAAAACAGAATTCGGGTGTAGTTACCATAGCCAAGTCTTAGCTTTATCCTTTAAAGATAAAGGGAAAAGTTTTAACCGGATGACATCTTGTGAGCAAGTTTGATCATCAAACGTCTCACATGCTTCTTCGAATTCGCTAATATGGAGATATGGTTTTTCAGAATCCATCCCATGAAATGTAGGAAGGATTTGAATCATCCCATTACGAAAGTGGAACTGACCGGCATTATACAGAAGTAAAATTCAACCAGGGGTGACAGTTCGCTCAGGAAATAAAATATCTTTCATGGGAAGATACGGTAACTATTACTCTCCAGCACCAACACTACCATGTACAGACATATTTCTACCAAACGATTCAGAACCCTCACTCAGTGTTTGACTCAATGTGCGACTTGTGATTGAATTTTGAGGTGAAGGAGGTGGAACCCAAAAGTGTGGAGAGTCGGTGGTATTAGAATTGTCAGAATTAGCTTCGGCAATGGGATTTTTGTGAACTTGGATTGGAAAGGGATTTTGCGTGTAATCTTATGAATAACGTAGGAAAAGCTTATTTAATCTTCAAATGATTCCTCAAAAGAATATAAAGAATGATGATTGATGGGTTGAAATTTCCAATTGGTGATGAAATAAAAATTTAGAATGAACTCCGTGCACAAAAACACTAAGAATTGTAAAGGGAATAGATATGAGTATGAGAGAAAATAGGTTGGAATACAATCCCCCAATCCCTAGTAATTTACCATATAGAATACTATAATTGTAAATTAAAATCTTAACTGAATCAAGTTTTTATAGATCCTAAGCATTATATATATGAGGGAACTAGCCCGCATCATATGAAATCAAAGGTAAATATAAAGTGGTATAGAACAATTACATTTGCATAGTATTCTTAAACATACCAAGTACTTAGGGAAAGAGAGATTAAAAGATCTGCTATGTTCGTATAATTTCTATACACAATTCGGTCAATTTTTAATTTAAATTCTATTTTCTACATGGGTAATTTACCTCAGGTTGGGTTCATGCATCCCAACCCTTAAAATTTTAGCTAGACATGGTTTTATGAGAAGAAAATAAATTCATAATTATGCATGGAAAATTGTATCTAAGAAACATTGTTTCAAAAGAAAATTGCAAAGCGATTGAGAATCGAATTGAAAGTAAAATAGAAAATAAATAAGAGAATGGAAATTGATACTTGGATTGAAGATTAAAACTTGTAATCAGCACTAGGGAAAAGAGATGAACTTGAATCCAGAATACTCCTTGTTCTTCAAACTTACAAACTAGGATTTTTCTAAATTATGAAATTGTCTACCAAAGAAAAAGAGGTAAAAAAGGCACTCTAAAGGGAATCCTTCCTTCCCCTTAGGGTTTGGCCTTTTATAACACCAACCAACACGTTTGACAGCTAATGGAGATGATTTTCACAAGATATTCCAAGCATTACAACTCTTTATCTCCATAATAAATGTCAGAAATTCAAACCGTCGAACCGATCCAGATCCCATCGGATCGGTTCATTTTTTTATTAACTGGATCAGTTCATTTTTCTTTCTACTGGACCGGTCTAGATACCCTCGAATCGGTTCATTTTTCTTCGGTTCTATAACGGTTCGGGGTCTACTAGAAAGTTACCATTTCGAATCGGTCCGATATCAATCGGATCGGTCTGATTTTCTTTAACTTTGATTTTTTCTTTCCAACTTTGACTTGTCGTAAATTTTGATCCAGAGCTCCGATTTGATTGTCGTTTCTTCCTACGCTCTTGTGAAATGATGATCTTAAACTTTCATTTGGGCATAAAATCCGAACTCCGGTTATAAATTTATGCTTTTGCCCTTTGACTTGTCTTCCTTTATTCTCTTCCTTTCTTCTGGTTTCTTTCTTTCTTTTCTTCCACTAAATACCTGTAAAATCAATAAGAAATACACGAAACTCGGGGTACTCGTTAGAAATAGTCAGTAGCAATGATATGGGATAAAATCCATTCAATTACATTATTCGAGATATTTAAATTAGTAAATTAAGGGGCTAAATTCACAAGAATTCATGCTTAGTTAGTGTCCTTACAAATCTCCCCCTTTGGCTATTCCGGGACAAAAACAAACAAAAAATCCTAAAGGGACTTCAAGCTCTACTAGACTGACAAAAATGTCCCACACAAAATAAAAATACAATGCTTGACTCAAATAACCCAAGGATCAATATCTTTGCCTGATGATGAACCATGCCATTAGAAGAATTCATGCACACTCAAGCAAACTATCATATGCATAGAGAATATCAAGAATATTAAATGCATAAAATAAATACTCCCCTAAATTAATTCTCCCCTTTATCAAACAAATGATTTACTTAAAAAGACGTCTCCCCCAAGATAAATCTCCCCCAAACTAATATACGATTATAATAGGAATAAATACCATTTATCCTCCTATCATTTATTCATTATCAAACGCTCCTGAGTATTTCCCATCTCTCAAAGGGTAGACTTACGTTTACACATCATAACAGTAGGTAAAGTCCCTATACCTTACTGGTCTAAGTCATCATTTATTTGAAATCTCCGTATCCCGAATTCTTCTCTAAACTAAGTATTTTCCCCGACTAATAGTAATTAAGTTTAGCATTTAATTCCCTCTCTCTGGCCCAAGTTCAAAAATCCATCTAGGCCTATTGGTGTCCCATTATATTCCCACTTTATTTAAAAATTTATGTCCCACTTTTGTATCCCAAATTTTCCCCAAAATATTATAAGCAAAAAAGGAAAATTTGGCCAAAATTGGGCAACCGAATCGATTCGACTTTGTCCTAATCGATTCGCCTCTACAGGTCTCGAAAATCTGCATAATTTCTTCTTATGGGTTTCCTCAATATTCATCATCAAAATCATAATTATAACATCCTATACTCATAATTATTCATACTAGATGTTATACTAACATAATTAAACGAATTCTAACATTCAAGAATCATAATTGAAATCAAGGATAATAAAGTATATGGATTTAATCAAGATAATTTCATAGAAACCCTTCTTCATTAATTTATTCAAGAACTATACTAAGAACCTAGATTTGATCTTCAATTATTAACATAATTTCGTGATACATATAATCATGAATAACCTATATAACTTAGGTATCGGTTGTTACATCAATTCTACATATGAAAATGAATCGTATCTAAAATCTCCAATTCCAAATTTCATAATTTTCAGAAAAATAAATCCTAATCTAACATGGATGATGTACCAATTCATAAGTTTGTCAAAATAAACACTTGCCTATATTTTTTAGGTCTGATCCTTTGAAGAAGAACGTTGGGATTTCGTTTCACCATTTTCGATCAGTAATCCGGTGATGGTGGTGGCTCATGATGATGTTTCTTAGCGTAGACTCATGGATTTTGGCTTTCCCTCTCCCACTGTGACTCTTCCTTTGAGTTTTTGAATCCTAACCCTCACTTCTACCAAACAACCAATATATAAAATTAACAAAATTCATAGGTTACTATTCACCTAAATTATAAATGACCATAATACCCTTTTGGGATGCCGGATTAGCCTAAAAATGCCCCGGGACCCAACCTAAACCCCTGGGTTAACTTTTATGACTATCTCAACCATTTAGAACACTTTGGTACACTCTAAATGACTATTTGGATGACTCAAAAACATTTACTTTATATCTCATTAAATTAGTCCCGACATGACTTACAAGCGCGTTCCGACTCAATTTTCATAATTGTCATCTATTTTACTTGCGATAGTTTCTATAATTCATAATCACATATTACTTCCTTCGCTCAGTAATATTTAATATAATTCACATCAATAAATACGAACCCTTATCTCACTATTTAATATTTATTTTAATCCTAATTAATTATCAATGATTTCACATGTTAAATTAATTAATCCCATATTTAAAAATCATTAAAAATATGGGGTATTACAAACGGTTATGATGCAATCCTAATATTTTATCTAAAACTAACCTGTATAATGGTTCTAGAATTTATATGATAGTTTGACATAACATTGTGATCCGTACATCTTAGGAATGTATTGAATAAGGCCACCCATCAGATTTGATTCTAAAGGATGTCTTGATTAGACTCGGGCAATCTCACACCATTTTTCAAAGGGTGCAGGTGCATAGATTCTTACTCCAGATAATTATGAGGAATGGAATACTTATATTATTGTTTCTTTGATTTCTAAGGGTGTGATTTAATTTCAGATTGAATTAAATAATCCTGGCGTATTGGGTGACAATTATGTGAGTAGGTCAGAGGTCTTAATTTGGAAGAATCCGCACCCGGGGATACCTTTGATTGCGATACCCCCTTGATGGAATTATAAGATTTGTTTATACAAATAAACCTCATTAGTGAATTAGTTTACAATCCGGTGGAGTAGAAAAATAAGTTAAGTCCGAGAAACAAGTAATTGATTAGATGTTGGTTAAAGTATCGAAATCTTGGTGTAGGGAATCATATTATGTACCAATATAAACTTTGCAAATAACACCTCATTATATCCAAGCGATTTATGAGATAATTAAATTTGAGTTCATTCATAGTTATTTAGTGGACTTGAATACTATAAAATGAAGAAATTAAATACATTACAAGAATTGTAATTTTGGATTTTCAAGTATTTTTTTGAAATACAGTTTAATTATTTGTCTTAGGTCCCTATTATAATCCATTTACCTAAGTACTTAGGCCCAGATTCTCGAGAAACTGATTTTAGCCCAAGCCCACATATTAAGATAGTATATATTAGTTTAGGATGAAGTCATAAGTAGTTAGACTCAATATTAGGATGAGAGAAAGCACCATTTATGTTTTTGTGAAGGAGTTTATAGGGAGAGGATCATATATGACTTAAAAGCAAGCGTTCACCTTAAAACTGCCCACACACCTACCAAACTTTATGAGGATGATATACGAAAAGATTCGAGCATTATAAAAGGTTTAATCATGCTTTTAGAGTACCAAAATAAGGCATCCGCCAAATCATATCAAACACAATTCTCCCTATTAGATTGAAAACGTATCCATTGTGATATTGTATTTATAACTCTATATTCGTTCTTCAGGTCTAGTTGTTATATTTATTCTTTACATTTCAGAACCATTCGAAGGTTCTAGGTCTGAATTTTTTTTATTCCACACATTACATTAATAATCACGACTACACTCCAATTTCATTATCTCTAAATCACTCAAAATAAATACTTCTTATTTGTAAAGTTGATTATGGAACATAATGCGATTCCTCATGTTAAGTATTCGACACCCTCTTGGTCAAATCAATTTTCCCCTAATCTATTATAACCAACTTCTCATAAATTACTTGATTCTCAAGCTTAACTTATTTGCTAATCCACCATGATTATAAAATAATCCACCATCTTGGTTTTACTAGTGGAAAAAACATGCAAGTCTAGTAAGGGGGTATAACAATCGAAGACATCTCGTGAACATGGACTCCTCTGAATTATTATCTCAGACCTTCTCATATAATAATTTCCCAATATGCTGGTATTGAGATAAGTTTAAGAATTAAACCTTTCTCATAATAGTCAAAGCAAAAACTATGGAAGCATTCCAATCTTCATAATCCTTGAGATTAAGAATCTATGCACCATTTGCAAATGGTGTGAGATTATCTAAGTATAATCAAGATAACCCTTAGACTTAAATCTTATAGGAGCTCCTGTTTTTTATATTTTTGGATGTACAGATCATAATTCCCTGTTAAACTATTACAGAAGTTCTTGAACCATCATACGTGTTCCTATAGTTTGAGATAAACTACTAGGATTGTACACGCAACCATGTTGATAGGATGTTAACTCCCTAGATAGGCTTTGAGTTTTCCATTTATATTAAAACTGAAATTTTGATCTTTTATGATCAAGGCGAACCCAAATCCCCAAAATTCCTAGTAAGCATAATTAACTGACATTAGATACAGTATATTTAAAGCATAAATATAGGGCATTCCCATAACTATGATTCTTATTTAAAAAATAACAAACATACCTTTGCATAAAGTAAATGTTATACATGGTTTTAAGAATCCCAAATAATATTTCACTTAGCCTTAACACCATCTACCTATGTATCTAACTACTAACCTATCCACTTGGTAGTTTGCTATTGTTGGATTAACTAGGTATTATCCTATACAACCTTGGTAATAAACTTATCACCTTCATGTTCAATATTTCGAATAAGCTAAAACCCACACTCAATGTTCTTGAACATATTATGGGTTAAGGGCTTTCAAAAACTTAGGATTGTAATGCTTTATAGACTAGAAGTGTAGTAGCCTATTGCACTTGAAGGAACCACACTTAATTTATTTCAAAAGTAACCAAGCCATATAGCCTCCTTAGTTGTCTCCTAAGTGGCAGCTGTTTTGGCTTCCTTAGTGGAATCAATAATTTAATATTTCTTCACACTCCTAAAACTTATACCTCAACCTCCACGAATATACACATTTTTCAAGGTAGTAAAATTGGAACCCTTATTTGAATGTAGACCTAGTCTTCGTACTTAAAAGGTAGAAGAAAATAAAATTAAAATCTACTGACCATGCTAAGGACATAACAAATTTTAGTGTGGCATATAATATATAATACATGAGGCTACTCACCACGAAAGAAGTATGTATATTTCAGATTTATTTTAACTAATCAAGGATCTAAGGACACTGATTCCTAGATAGAGTGATTTGATACTTGAAAAGAACAAATGTCACAGAATCCCAATGTTAACCTTATGTATACAAACATTGATATTCCTAGCTTTGGATAAGACCAACATCCTTGGGTTCTAATCTAGTAAAATCTTGATCACAAGGATGTGTTTGGATTGTCTTAAGGACATTATATCAAGTTACATGGACAACCATGCTCTTATATCAAACAATACTTCCACTCCATTCCCGATTATGCAAATATTATCGGTAAAAAGTACTAAGAAATACCACTATTCTTCTGTCATGCTTCTTATACGAAGAAGTATTATTCAAAATTCTATCAAAATCAAAACTTGATTGCATAATCAAACCGAATGACCTAAGACCTTGATGTTTGCTTTAATCCATATATGGATTTCATAATCTTACATCAGTTTGATTTTTTTGAATTCTCACTATGTACTTGTCAAGATAATCATTCAAGAATGCAGTCTTAATATTAAAAGAATTCGGATAGACTTTGGAATGAAAATTGTGCCAAGGTTTGATCATAGTCAATCTTGTTCTTTCTAAGTAAAACCATTCGCAAGCCTTGACTTGAAGGTTTGACCCTTCCCATCCATCTATCTTTGGGATCTCATCAAAATGATCATTTAAAATATTAATCAGTCATAATGACTCTTGTTGCTCCTACTGCAACATGGCACAAATTTTTATCCAGTATAAGTGATACATGTATCCTAATCATCGATAATGTTCCTACTATGATTATTACCCGGTTTTACCATTCCTCGCATGATCTTGGAGCAATTGTCCTGATCATTGGGCTCATACCAAGATTTCATCTGTAAGATGATGAGAAATTTAGGCTTAGGTCATCCAATGATGGAGGATGCTTGAAATCCTTTTATCTATGGAGGTTTTGGTTCTTTGACTGGGGGAGGTCTAGAGATTCACGAGTGTACCGAGATGCCAATGTTATCATCTGACTCGAGTGATGATGATGTCATCATATGTATATATATATATATATATATGTGTGTGTGTGTGTGTGTATGCTACTTGTTTATTTCAACATACCTACTTAGGAGTGCTATCGTAGGAGGTTGTGCGTAATGGGACACTCACATTGACATTGACTCTCAGGTGTTAGGTTGATTCCCCAAGTTATAGTACTGTTGCATGAACACTATCCGTGTGTGAGTAGATGTTGGTTTCTCGTCTAGTTGGGAACGATGTGGTATGGTTGTGACACAAAGATGTACGTCTATGATCATCTCCATTGTTTGTGTATTTTATTTGGGATTAGTGGGGAGATTTTGACCTAGTGGCTTAGTTTGAGGCATGATGCCTGGAGCCGGATAACGCATTAGGAATGTCTCTATAAGGTCTAAGATCCGGGGATACGATTACATGTATATAGTGAGCGATATATATGTATGCTTATATGATATAGTGTGTATATCTATTTATAAAACAAGTGTAGATATGTTTTGAGTATTACGTGATTGTTTATCTATAGCAAGTGTGTCGCTAAAAAAATATTGTTTACAATAGTATGCTGAGTGAAGGTGGTTTGAATGAGCTAATAGAGAGTATGAGCGGGGTTGGTCTTAAATAGCAATTATGTATTATTGTAAGATCAGGTAGTTGAATTAGGACAAATAAATGAGCACGTTAGGTGTGCACTATAATTGATAGGCGAGGTTTATCTCAAAGGAGTACGACCGGTTAATCCTTAAAGTAATACATTACGGTATTAAAAAATTTACCTAACATTAATTACTTGCAAAAATATTTTCTACTCTATGGGCTTTAACCCTCCATTTTCTTTTTCTCTTTTCCTTTTTTTCCTCTTTATACCCCAGTTGTGCAACAATAACAACCAGGATAATAAGGATAGATCTGTTCTTGCCAATACTGGCCGTGGATGCTTGCTTAGACGTTTCAGTAGTTTTCTCTCTAGATAGGATTTGTTATTACCATTTACTGTTGGGCGTGTTTCCCTTATATTATAGTATTTATCTTACTTCGGACTTTTATAATTTATCAGACTTATACTTCTATCCACAATTATTATTCTGTTTACATTGTGGATGTTAGTTGGTGACCAATATTTCATTCGGTTTACCCTTATTATTTATTTATGCATGGTGGTTAGTTCATTATTATAGTTGTATTGATTATTCTGATTCTTTATGTTATATTATTATTGTGATAGTGATGTTGAGAATGATCCATACTAAGATTCCTGTTATATTCTAGTAGAGGATTGGCCAACTAGTATTAAAATGGGTAGGTTTTCACGGTTCGTATTAGATCATCAGGTTCTAGTTTCTTTAGGATCGATATGAACTTGCTAGGTTTGTATATTGCATATCTTTGATGTAGATCCCTATATATTGGACTGTTATTTCAAATTTGACATTTACCCTCTTCTGCTATTATTTATGATTAAAGTGAATCTTATATAAGTTTGGTTTGGTTTCAGATGCCAAATAATGGAAGAGGACAATCAACTAATGCTGTTAGGAGGGCCATAAGGGAGGTGGCTTAATCGGAGCTTCAGACCACTTTGGGTATGGTGATCGCAATAGAGGTTACCACCATTGTTTCATAGGTAGTTAGTACCACGATGAATGCCTTAGCACATTACTTTCCACAGGCACAACTACAACAGCCAGTGGAACTAATTCAAACTTGCATAGTGCCATCTATTTGGGAGGCAATCAGAGAGGCCTTCCAGAAGGGCGCTTCTATAGAGTTCTAGGGGAATACAAAAATAGTTATAGAAAGACAATGGAAGAATGACATCCAGAGGCACTTGCACATGGTTAAATGTAGTGACACTCAAAAGCAGATACTGGCTACATTAAAGCTAGTGGGAGAAGCACTTCAGTGGTGGGAGTTGGTCACCACAATAGAGGAAATAGATACCATGACTATCTAGGAGTTATGTATGTTGTTTTACTAGAAATACCTTTTATCAACTGTTCAGACGAAGATGAGGATGAGGTTAATTGAACTTTCATAGGAGGGCATGACTGTGGCTGAATATGAGGTAAAATTCACTCGCTTAAAGAACTTTGTACCAAATGAGGTGAACATGGAGGATATGAAGGTGTTTAAGTTTACAAATGGACTTAACTGGCGGATTTTATAGAACTTATTGGGGAACTCGATGTTACGAACCTACACTGACATTAAAAATGTCGCATTACTCCATTATTAGGAATCACTTCCACCTGAGGGGAGTGAAGAGGGATGGATAGTTTATCCAATAGGGCAAGATGGGGGTAGTGGTGCTAACGAGGTGCCACAACAACAACAAAGGCAACTAAGCATCTTGGCCCAGTGGTATCAGGCTACCATTGGGACAATCTTGGGGGTGGATTGGGTTTGGTCCCCAATTCGATCCCCGAAATAGTTAAATTAATGCTTAGCCAGCGGAGGTCACGAATCGCGAATGGGGATTAGTTGAGGTGCACATTAGCTTGACCGGACACTTCATGGTATGCTACCAAAAAAAGAGGCAGAATTAACAGGGTTCTGAGAGGGGGACTCTGCTATGAGGTTCAGGGTGGGTAACGAAAACTTCAAGCATGGCCATTAAGGCTAGTAACACACCCCTTAGGGCCAGTAGAGCCAAGGTAATTAGGTAGGTGGCCAACAGGGCCAAGGTTATCAGGGCTAGCAGAGCTAAAAGAAGAGGCAGCCTTGTCACGGCCAACAAAGCTAGAGGTAGATAAATTTAACTAGTAGAAGATTTGTGTGTGGGGAGCAGGGACACATGAAGTGTGTGATCCTAAATAAGGTTAAGGTTCAGGAGCAAGGTGCCTAGTAGGGACATTAGGTGCATCATCTTACAGCCTTATCGGTAATTCCTGTATTGCAAACTTCGCAAGAACTGGTACATGGGAAGGGTTAGGGATAATTTGGGCATGTTTATCATCTCCGAGTATTGAAATTACCTCGAGCATCGCTCGTGATTGAGGGTATGTTTCCAATCCATGGGCATATAGGGAGGGTTTTATTTTACAAGAGAGTGTCAAACTCATTTGTCAGCACTAGGTTTGCCCATGTGAGAAGTTTAATCGATTTAGCCACGTATATTATCATGACTATAGATTTACCTTTGGGTGGTAGGACTCTCAATAATTCCATCTACAAGGGGGAATGTGTGGACGTGGGGAGGTGTGCCTAGTGGCGGATCTGCTCATATATGATGTTATCTTGGGTATGGACTGGTTAGTGATGTATAGAGAGTTGGTGGACTATTACAGTAGGACTATCCTATTCACTAAACTAGGGTGGGACATATTTCTTATGGCGATGCCTCGTCCAAAAGGAGGGTCGAGCACGCATTTGTATTGCATTAATGAGGAGAATTTGGAGGCTATAATCATCTCATTGGATTCGATCCCTATCTTTAGGGATTATGTGGATGTGTTTTAGGAGATACCAGGGTTACCACCAAGTTGGGAAATTGCGTTTGGGATCGATTTAGTGATCGGGACTAGGACGATAGCGCGAGCGCTATATCGTATCGTTCATTTAGAGATTCGAGAGTTACGGGATCAAATACATAAGTTATTGTGGAAGGGTTTTATCCATAGGAGAAATTCACCTTGGCGTGTTACATTTTTGTTTGTGAAGAATAAGGGTAAGTCTTTACGGTTAAGTATAGATTACCGAGAGTTGAATAATGTCACAATCTGAAGCAAGTATCCATTATCGCGTATCAATGACTTATTCAATTCACTGAGAGGGGTGGCCTAATTATCTAAAATTTATTTGAGGTTGAGGTATTATTATTTACGTATCAGTGACGAGGATGTCCCTAAGATCGCTTTTTGATGTTATAGGGGTCTTATAAGTTCAAGGTTATGCCGTTTGGGCTAATCAATATGCCAACAGTTTCATAGATCTCATGAACAAGGTGCTTAAGGATTTTTTGGATCAGTTTCTCATTGTGTTCATAAATTACATCTTGATTTATTCTTCGATAGAGGGCGAGCATGCAGAGCACTTACTTATGGTTCTTTAGACTTTGTGGGACCACTAATTGAATACAAAGTTTGAGAAATATGGATTTTATTTACGGAGGTACAGTTCTTGGGTCACATTCTCTCTTAGAGAGGGATTTCTATGGATTAGAGTAGGTATCAATGGTTAGAGAGTGGGGTGATCCCACAATATCGACGGAGGTGCATAGTTTTCTGGAGTTAGCTGGGTACTACCATTGGTTCATTAGAGGATCTTTGAATATTGTGGGTCCCTTGACGAATTTGACTCATAAGGGAGTACCTTTTGTATGCGATGAACATTTTATGTTATCTTTTGATGATCTAAAGGACAAGTTGGCTTCAGTTCCAGTAGTCTCATTGCCTTAGGGGGAGTGGAATGCCTTATTTTTACCAATGCATCCTTATAAGAAGTTGGGAGAGTTTTGTAGGAGGAGGATATAACCATAGATTATTCATCTCGCAAACATAAGCCCCATGAGAAGAACTATCCCACTCATTACTCTAAGTTAGCAGCATTCATATTTGCATTGAGTATTTGGAGGCACCATCTTCTGGGGGAGAAGTTTCCATTATTAACGGAGCACAAGTCACTTCAACATCTTTTAATGAAAATGTTGAATGTGAGGCAACATAAGTGGCTTGAGTTCATGAAGGATTATTAATTAGACATCCAATATCATCTGAGTCGTATACTAGAAGGAAAATCAGTAATGATGTGGAAGGCAAAGTGGGCACAACTTCGTCACGAGGATAAGGTAGTCTGGGCTTACTTAGCAGTGATGACCATCACACCCGAGATCATTTTAAGGGTTGTGAAGGTAAAAGGCAGAGGATCTGTCTTATCAGGAAATGATTCAATAGTTATTAGCGAGTGGAACGGAGTCTTACTCAGCTAGTTCTGAGGGTGGGTTGTGCTTTAATGGGAGGTTGATTGTTCCAAATAATGAGGATCTACGACATCCAGTTATGTAGGAGGCGCATGGTTCGCAATTTTTGATACATCCTAGAGGTGATATGATGTACCAAGATATGAGGTGACAATATTAGTGGGTCGAGATGAAGAGGAACATAGAAGAGTTTGTCTCCAGGTGCACCACTTGTCAAATAGTGAAAGTCGATCATTAGAGACTAACCAGGGCTCTATAGCCGTTAGAGATACCAGTGTGGAAATAAGAGGGTATTTCAATGGACTTCATCATAGGGTTGCTGAAATCACAACAGTATCAGGATTATATCTAGGTCATTGTGGATCGATTGACTAAGGTAGCCCATTTCTTGCCAGTTCGGGTGGATTACACAATGGAGCAGTATGCACAGTTGTTCATAATGGAGATAGTGAGATTGGATGGGGTGCCTCTCAACATTGTTTTAGGTCAGTATAAGGTCTTTGTATCATACTTATGGCAGAGATTTTAAGATACCATGGGAACAAAGTTGCATTAAAGATGACTTATCACACCCAAATCGATGGTCAAATGGAGAGGGCGAATCAGGTGTTGGCGGATCTATAATGAGGATGTGTATTCTGGATTTTTGGGATATATGGTAGCATTATTTGCCTCTGGGAGAGTATGCGTATAATAACTCGTACTAGTTCACTATTAGCATAGCACCATTTGAGGCTTTATATAAGAGACCTTTTCGTTCACCCTCTTTTTGGTTAGAGGTGGGGGACAACAAGCTACTCGGGGTGGATTTGATCCAGGAGACGTCAATGGTGTTTGAGTTGATTTAAAGTCACATTCAGGTAACTCATGACAGGAAGAAGAGTTATGCTGATGCGAATTGGAGGTTTGTTAAGCTTGATGTGGATGATCAAGTATTACTCCGAGTATTTCCCATGAAGGAAGTGATGCAGTTCGAGAAGAAGGGGAAATTAACACCTAGGTATGTGGGGCCTCTTTCCACTATCGAGAGGATTGAGCCGATTGCATATAGACTAGCCTTGTGATTCGTTTTGAATATTGAATTTATTTACCCTGTTTTCGTATGCATTTTAGCTCCCCCCGTGTACCTTAATTCCTATATTTATTCTTATTAACTAAACCACCTCCTACACATATGTTTATATACTTTGTGAGGTATAACAGAGATTTTGTAGGTATTTAAGTGCTTAGCGTGAAGTTTGATCATATTTCAAGAGAGTTCCATCTTAAAGTTCACATTCAAGGGCATTTTAGTCATTTTATCATTTGGGTTTATAGCCCAATGTGTCAGTCATAGGATAATAGCCCTCTGAGATAGCTTCGCGTAATATCTAACCACGCCAAATTTCTATCTATAGCGATGAAGTTACGGTATTTTTTGTATATTAATTCGGAAAGAAGAATGCAGACCTGAAGGGCAAATCGATTTAGACAGAAGGGGAAAATCGATCCGGATTAAACAAAAATTGAATTTTTTAAAAATTGAATTTTCCCTATAACCGAATCGATTCGGCCCCTGAGCAGAATCGATTCGACCCTACATATTTTGATTTTTTTATTTACAGATTTTCCCTTAGGTT
This sequence comes from Sambucus nigra, assembly GCA_949130495.1. NCBI lineage: Eukaryota > Viridiplantae > Streptophyta > Magnoliopsida > Dipsacales > Adoxaceae > Sambucus > Sambucus nigra. The sequence goes on from OX422211.1 coordinate 145,139,603, forward strand.
TTTATTTAAATAGGCTTTTACTCGCATTTTTTCAGAGTATCATATTTTTAGTTGGGATTGGGATCTCCTCCTTTCTCCCTCTTTGGGTTTCATCCCTTTGTGTATGCAAATATACTTTTGTATTGTCTTCTACATTTATATAAATCCATTTGTTGTTATAAGCATTGTTAGTTAGTTTATTTGCTTTGATAAAGTTATTATTGTTTAATTAGTTACTTCCATTGGTTAATTAGTTGTATTTCTTGTTCTTAGCTTGTATAGTATCTAGTTTTAAGGTAGACATCATTTTTCCACCATTAATAGGTGTTGATGTTTAAAATCTAAGTATTGGTTTGAAACACTTTGAATTGAAACCTTGTGTATTAATGTTGGAATATTAAGCATTTAACTTCCTTTCCCATGCAACGGTAGTGTTTACATCGATATTGCGAAATTAATCCATTTGTGACCATTTTTTACTGAAAGTTTAATTTTTCATTATTGAAAAATTTCTTCATATTTTATATTTATAATTAATTGAATATGCTCACTTAATTATTTTTTAACCAAATTCCTTTACATGTTGTTAGCCCATGGTGGGTAAATGATCCTAATCTCATTTTTAATCTTTGTTTACTTTGAATTGAGTTGTTAATTTTTTTATTTTTCCCATTCGTACAATCGCCAAATCATTTTTTAATATTCCCCATTTTCTAAGTACTAATCCAAATCCTAAATATAGCCTACTTGCCTTTACACTTCCATTTATAGTGGGCCAAGTTGAGGTATTTGTTTTGTATTGGGCGTAAACAACCGATGGCATATTTGACGTATGAAGTTTATGCCTCATTAAAAATGGTGTCATTATCTTTACTCGCTTTGTGACTTGTACTAAATTCTTTTGAGAAATTTAAAATTTGGGTCCTTGTCATGTTTTTGATTTGCTTACTCTGGAATGTCTCATCCTATTTCTTTTGATGGCTTTAATTATTATGATAATAGTTCTTAAAGTTTCACTCCCAAGACAATGCGTGAATGCCTACAAATTATTGAAGATGAAAGAAATGAAGGTGAAATTCAAGAATTTATATGTAATCACTCATCATCTTGGGAACAAACTTTGTGAAATGGGGAATCCTCTAACTATGAGCTAACCTCCAAAGAAGATGTTATGTCTTCTTTTTGGTTTGATCAGGAGTTAGCGAAAAATGAATTGAATGACCAAGTCGAGAGTTTTAATGTTTGGTCTTTAGAAATAAATACCTAACTAGATGAGATCATTTTTTCTTCAAAAAGCTCGATTAAGGTTGAAACTCGCATTTTCCCTCCACCAATTTTTGAGGAAGAAATCATTGAAAGTGATCCAAGAGCTTTCGACTTTCAACCTCTTATCATTATTTCAAATTCTATTGTGGTTGAAGGTCCTTCATTTACTTTCCTCCCCACCATTATCGAATCAATAAATCTATCACAAGAATTGGATGAAAGTCTTGAGGACTTAAACCTGATTCTTGAACGGGAATGCTACTTTGAGATTCATCTTATGTACTATTAATTTGTACTTTCCCAACCTCACATTCCAATTGAAAAACCATTGATTTTGTTAGGACTGATTTGGTCTTCTCCCCCATTTTATCCAAGCCCCCATCATCTGCATAAAACTTTTAATTAGTGGCGATTAATTTCATACGCGTTATTCATTCCTTCCGCTATTCAAATATAATTCCTATTTTTTGGGAAGGCATTCACTCAAATGATGGACCACCTTTGATTTCTCAAATTCAAATCTTGTTTTGGGTAGAACCTAAAAAAATTCAACTTCTAGTGTATAGTTAGTTATAAGTTCAAATTTCAGGTTGTACATAATAGGTTGTTTTTTTATTTTTACTTATTGTCTAGTGTAATTAGCTATATTTTTTTCCCTTATTTTTTGTTATATTTGGTAGTGACATGCTTTGTAGAATCTTTAGATTTGTATTTACCGGAGATCACTATATTTTGGGTAATACATTTTCTTTCCTCTATTTATATTGTGTTCTTGTTTAGCATTGAGGATAATGCAACATTTAAGTTAGGGGTGGGGGTTCGTCTTCTCATTTCTTTTTTAATTTCATTGATTTGATCACTTGTTCGTTCCAAGTGTGGTTTTTTTGAAAAATTAAAAATTTCCAAAAATTGTCTTTCTTTTATCTCTTGTGTTGGGAATTTTGCCTTTGTCTTCTTGGTGATAAATTTCAATAAATAAATGCCCGATCCAATAGACAATTCAATGATGGATGTTCTTGATTTTAGAAGTTATTAGACTTTAGTACTCAAATCATTAATATGATGAGAAACTTCTTGAATTAAACTTTCCAACCCATGAGCACACATGCTTTTTTCATTTAATTGATTTGGTTTGAGGTTTTTATAACTCAGTAATCTTTTGTTGCATTGTGTATACTTACACAAAGTGAGATTTGGGCTTTTCTTTGTTTGTGAGCGTCTATACATTTCTCTTTCCTCATTGAAAACATTAAATTCATTGGTAGTCTCACTATTATTTCATTTGATCATTCATTAATTGAGTTTATATTTTGAAATGCGTTTCTTGAGTATATTTTTAAAGTTGTTTTGACTCAAAAATTGCGTAAACTTTAGGAAATGACATAGGCCGTCTTTGTTACTTAAGCCATATTGGCCTTAACCTCACCTTAAATGTTTCCCCTTGTCAACCCATTTTAGCCTAAATATAGCATATCATCATAACCCAAAATACCATAATAGCACTAAATTGGAGTTAAAATCATACATACTGCTTTCCATACCGTTGTTTGGAATGGTACATGGGATTGAATGATGTTCTTGTTATGTGGTTGCGGTTAAGCACGTGAAGTGAAAAAGAAAAGACAAATTAAAAAACAAAAGAGGAAAAAGAGAATAAGAAGAAAAAAAAGTTATTTCATTTATATTCATTGTGTTAAATAAGCTATCTCCATTGTTATAACCAATGCTTGTTATCAAAATCATATTCTGATTTTGAAATTTTCCACAATTTTCCATTATCACAAGTTTTTCATCCGAAATAACTTAAATTCCGTACATATTCCCTTTATTTCATAACCCGATCCTAACCTACATTATAACCTAAACCAGTCCTATTTGATCCTAAAGTGAATGTATTTTAAAAGTTTAAATAATTATGATAATCTGTAAAAATGCATTTCACCTCTTTAATGATGATGCCCCTGTCATTGGGATTACTTATTTTTGCATTTTATATATAACTTTCTTAATTGATCACATGTACATTGCCTAGTTTCCATTTACATTTACTCGTTATGGCCGCATGTCGCATGTTTTACCTCCCGTTTTTAGTGATTTCATTTGTTGAGTGCAACATCTAGAGAGGATAGAATATCATGCATGTTTTAATGTTTGTTATCCAGTTTAAAAAAGTTTTGTCAAATCAAACTTTATCCATGTGCTCGCTTTTCCTCCCACTCTTAACGTTTTAATTATGATTGAAGTTAATCTAATATTAATAACTATAGGATTTTGCGTAAATTTATCCACTTTGCTAATAAAATGTTCAAATAATTTCCGTTATCATTAAGATTGTTTTTTGGATTGATTGGGCATATTTTAAGGAAACTTTGATGTTTGTGGGTTTTATCCCTGAAAATCCTCACCAGGGAACACTGGTCCACTTAGGTAACCTAGGGGTTTAATGGCTCATTACATATGCTAAATGCAATTATTCGCCCACGAAAGTGGCATTTATGTCCTTTAGACATATCTACTCTCTTATGGTTTACTTATAGTCTTGTTTCTTTGTATTTTATTGCTAGAGACTAGCAATGTGTAAGTTAAGGGGTGTGATTCGTCTCAAATATTTCATTTATTTACCCTTTTTACTTTTACATTGTATCCCTCTTAGGTACCTTAAGTCCTATATTTATGCTTATAAACCAGAAAACCTCTTTTATGTATGTTTATATGCTTTGTGAGGTATAATTGATCTTTTGCAGGTATTAAAGTGCTTAGCGTGAAGTTTGGCTGCATTTTGGGAAATTTCTATCATATAGTGCGCATTCAAGGGCATTTTAGTCATTTTATCATTTGGGTTTTTGGCCTATTATCTTAGTGGAAGTTGTACCCTCTGATCTAGCTTCGTAGAGCCTCTGACCATGCCTAATTCCGATCTATAATGCAGAAGTTATCGCATTTTCCATATATTGATTCTGAAAGAAGAATGCAGACCTGAAAGGGAAAATCGATTCGACCATATGGGGAGAATCGATTTGGATTAAACCAGAATCAAATTTCCCCTGTACCCAAATGGATTTTTCCTTTAAGCAGAAACGATTCGACCCTGCATATTTTGACCTTTTGATTTACAAATTTTCCCTTAGGGTATTGTTAAAATAGGTATTTTACTCTCTTTTGTTTGAGGGATAAGATTTTTAGTTTAGTTTTAGGTTTGTGGGTTTGGAAGCTCCTCATTTCTCCCTTTTTGTGTTCCATCCCTTTGTGTATGTAAGCATACTTTTTTATTGTCTTCTCCATTCATATAGTTTCATTTTCTTATTTCAAACTATGTTAATTAGTTTATTTGGTTTCATAATTAGTTGTTGTTGTTTAATTAGTTGTATCCATTGGTTAATTAGTTGTATTTCATGTTCTTAGCATGTGTAATAGTTAGTTTTAAGGTTGACACGATTTTTCCACCATTAATGGGTATTGAGCTTTAAAAGATAAGTTTGGGTTTGAAACACTTTTAATTAAAAACTTATGTATTAATGTTGGAATACTAAGCGTTTAATTTCCTTGGTCACACAATAATAGTGTTTATAGTGACATTGCGGCATTAATCCATTTATGACCATTTTCGATTGAAAGCTTAATCTTTCATTGTTTAATTAAATTTCTTCATGTTTGATGTTTATAATTAATTGAATATGATCGGTTAATTATTTTTTAACCAAACTCCTTTTTATATGTTGTTAGTCCATAGTGGGGAAATGATCCTAATCTTATTTTTTAATCTTTATTTAGTTTTAATTGCGCAATTAACTTCTTATTTTTCCTCTTTGTACAATCACTATATCAAATTTTTTAATTTCCCCCCTTTCTAAGTATTAACCCAATTTAATCCTAAATATCGTTTCATGTGGATTCGATACCTACATGCCGCCACGCTTCCATTTATAGTGTACCAAGTTGTGGTATTTGGTTTGTATATAAGGGGCTTTGGCTTTTTTCATAAAACTATGGTCGTAGTATTCCTATTCGAAGGGAGAATATATATATTTTTAATAGTAATTCAATTTTAGTTCATTATCTGCATATGACCTTTTTTCCCGAGGTGAGAATTTTATATGGGATTTTAGTTTAATGTTTTTATTCAGTTGATGTGGTTATTGGCAAGAACTTACTGAATCCAACATTTGGGATCATAATAATTAAAAAATTTCCCCGTTGGACGTAAACGCCCAATGACATATTTTAGAAACAAATTTTACACCTCATTACCTTGCCTAATCATTTTGAAAGGATTCACAACGTATTCAAGGTTCCGTCATTGAAGAAGTATCGTAGGGGTGACATGGATTAATGGCATGTACTGTTGGAGGACTGACTTCTACCCAGATATCTCATATGAGGACAAACGTGTTGCCATGCTGGATAGTAGAGAGCGTAAGCATCGGTCAAAGGTGCTACCATTAGTGCGTGTAAAGTGAGGACACCACAATATTACTGAGTTGATGTAGGAGAGTGAGGATGATATGCGAAAAAAGTATCCAGAGCTATTCATGGTAGGTACATTCGAATTTTGAGGACAAAATTCCGTTGTTAGGGGGAAGAATGAAATATCCCGTAATTTTAATATTATTTAATTATTTTATTTTATTGGGATAAATTAAATAGGAATTTAGTTAATATTAATTAGGGAGATAAATGATTAATATTTATTAAAATTATTATTTACTTATGCATGATAAGTAAATAGTTATATGATTTATTATATGTCGCACATGAGTGATAACAATGACTTAATTGGTGATCGGTTGATAGGGTAATACATCGACTGATCAATATAATTTATGGGCGACATGTAGGGTACACACGTGTTGGATCCAATTAATGAAAAGTTTGTATAATTGGAGTGTAACAACCCAGACTTTTGAGTGACTATTTTATACTATTTTGCCTGATGGGCTAATTTTATAAAATAGGGGACGTTGGAGTAGATATTATTTCACGTGATATTTAGGGATAATATTTAATATGTTTTGTCTATTTACCGTTATGAGAAGGTAAATAGCATTATATTGTGATATATTGCGTCGTTATATATAAAACGACGGTTATGACTCATAATTAAATTGGAGTATAATTATTGAAATAAAATGGATTTAGAACATAAAATTTGTTCACGTTATTCCGAATGCCAAAATAGGGGGTGTTGTTGTATTTAAAATAGTCGAGATAGTCGAAATAAGTGCCATGTTGTATTTTTGAGTTTTGGACACTTTTGGTGTGTTATGACTCAATTATGTGGATATGAGTCATTTTAATGGTGCATTAACAATTAAAAGAGGGAATTTATGTTTTAAGGCCCAGTTAAGTCCCCCAACCCCCTTTATTTCCTTTATCTTGTGTTAGAAGCCAAGAGAGAGAAGAGAGAGCTTGGGAGAAATGGGAGAAAAGAGAGAGAAATGGAAGATTTGGGTTGAAAATCGGTGCTACCGGAAGAGGATCCGAGACTACAACCTCGAGGCAAGTTTCTTACTTGCTAGATGTTGATTTAATGTGATAAATTGCATGTTCAGTTTATTTTTGGAGATTTAAACCCTAAATGGGTTCTTTATTGATTTGGAGGATTTAACCCTTAAATCTTAGTTTTGATTTGATTGGAGGTTAAATTATTTGTTATAAATTGTGTACAAACAATTTGGGAGAATTAGTTGTTGTTGATGTTGGATAAAATCAAAGATTTGAGGTTTTGGGATTTTAGGGTTCTTCAACCCATAGCCCAAATTGGGCCAATTTGCAGGGCCGAATCGATTCGGCCCTAGGGGAGAATCGATTCGGATAAGGGGAAGGTTACATGTCTGGGGGACCGAATCGATTCGGGTTAAGGCCGAATCGATTCGGTAATTACAGAAAGTTGGTTTTACTCACCGAATCGAATCGCTATTTGGGTGAATCGATTCGTAACCAGGGGCGAATCGATTCGGCCCTCGGGCGAATCGATTCGGTTTCCCTGTTTTTGTGAGATTTTTCCTAGTTTGATGTTAGCCCTTTTTCTTTTAGGTACGAGGTTTAGGACCCTTCCTTTGGGAAGTAATGGGAGTTCCTAGAGGGTTGTTGTGGGTAGACTAATGTCCTAGTATAAAATGGGATGATTGGGCTTACCCCGAGGGCTAGTTGTGTAGGTTAATATCCGCATGATATAGGAAGTTAACCTAAAAGTTTATTCGAGATTAAATGTAAATGTTGGGACTTTTGGGAGTCTATTATTGATAAAGACTCACTTTGATGGTTTATGAAATTGTATGAGCCTTTGGAGACTATTTTGAGGATAATGGCACTTTGGGTCTTAGGTCATTAATAAAATATGACACTAAGAATAAGATAGACATATGCTAATATGTGGTACTAAATAAATAAGTACAAATGAATGATTTTTGAAAATGTAAAATATGATGTTTTCAAAAGGAAAAAGTAATGTTTTTCATAAATGTTAATTTATGGATACACACCTCTCTAAATCGCTATCATAAGGGAAGTTGCGTGCGTGTGGTGAAGCCCTCTGGCTAATGAATGCAGGGTGGATGTAGTCCCTAGGCCATATGCGCATTTATTGTATGTTTTATGCACTGGTTAGGTGATTCTGGGTGTTGTCATGACTATCCCGCAGGCATATGGCCACTTCCTGATGTTTCGGTAGGATCCCAGGTTGTCTTGATGATAGGCCCTGGAAGATGATAGCCATTTATGGGTGCGCACAATGGGGAAACCCGGACGGGAGGTATTAGATTGTGTTATATAATATGATATATAACCATGTACAATAATGTGGGACATTATTGGTTATTAAAGCATTTTATGATAATGAAATGGCTTTAATTTACATTTCCCTGATGGAAGAAGGGAAATGGGATGTTAAATAGATTTTTCGGATGGAAGAAGGAAAATGGATGATATGATATGAAAATGTAAAGAATTTTTATGATAATAAAACTTGCTTAAAATTATATATATTTTCCGGATGGAAGAATGAAAATGGAAAGTTATGTAATGGAATGGTAAAGCACTTTTATGTTAATAAAACTTTCTTTAATTATATTTTTCCTGGATGGAAGAAAGGAAATAAAATTGGTAAAGAAAGTTTTGAAACGAGATGGAATTGGTAAACATTTGATAAAATGAATTTACCATACATGTATATTCCTAAAGAAAGAAATAAGAATTGTTCCCTTAAGTTGTAGATGGATTTATTTTATGTGTCCTTGAGTAGCTGTAGATGTGACCTTCCATGCCTATGCATTTTCATACATATATAAATTTATTTTGTGCTGAGGGTCTAATGGATCTCACTATCAACCTTTCCTAAGTAGTAGTGTATCGGGGGGGGGGGGGGGGTTCTTGTTTGGATTTCGCTTTGTGAGACACTCCATGCATGAATAGGGCATAGTGTTGAGACTGGGGAGAAGTTAGCCCTTAGTACTTGGGTTAACTAGAGCATCTCGTCATATTGCGCTATGTTGTGCTTTTAGATTGAGAGGTGAGAAATATTATGTTAATTGCGAGAGAATTACGCACTGAACTGTCATGCATTTTAGTCACATGGGAATCATATCAAACGGGGCCCTGACCCATCTATATTTCTTCATTTTTTCATATACCCCTTGCCGTACAAGTGCTCTACCGCATGGACACCCGTATTTACATTTCCATTCCAGTTGTCATGGAGCTATAGCATATTGCGGATGTTGTAGGTTATTTTTTTAGACGCTTCTTTCCATTGTACTCTAGTTATGTTCAGTTTATTTATTCGGGCGTGTTTACCAATGCATTACACTCATTTATTATAATGTAATATTTAATGTGTAATACTCGGTGTAACTATTTGTATTGGTCTATTCACCGACAGCTTATTCAGTGATTATTTATTATATTGTCATTCTTTATCCGTTGATTTTTGATATCCACCATTTTTGCAAATGGGATTGTCTAAGTTTTTTTCTTTTACTTTCAAAATTCTAAATTTGACAGTCCATTTTCTAAAATGATTGGTGGTTATCTCGTACTATTATTTTAATCGACAGTGATGTTGAGGATGGACCATTTATAAGTCCTGTGATTATTAGAGTATTGGGATGACCACCTATTATTTTAGTAGGCGGGTTGTCACATGGAGTTGGGTGACTTAGATGGCCTTTTCGAGTGCCCCAGTGATTCAGGAAGGGTCAAACTAGTCCAGAATGGGTAACCGAGTGTTGTGTTTGGGTTTCAGGAGCTTTTTAGACATAAAATCACCCGTGTAAGAGTTGCCAGGTCCTTTTATATTTAAAATAAAAAGGGGGAAATGGGATTAGATTTTTGGTAAGACTTTTAAGGTTTCGAAAAGGTGTATGACATCCCACCTTTTGCATTTCAAACAAAAGGTTGAGAAAAGAGAACCCTAGTGTCACACCTCGCGTAATTTTGGCATCGACCGCCACCAAAACTATACCGAGCGTGAACTAAATAAAATATCATTCTAGCATGAGACAAATATGAGACATAAATAAAGCAATCCACAAGATAAGTAATTGATGTAATAACCCGCCCTTTTGGAGATGATTAAATTCCATAATTTAGTATAATTTGGAATTTGGAGAATTTCTCGAAATAGTAACTATTGGGATTTTCGAAGATTTAATGATTTTTAAGGGGGGTTGTAAATTATTTTGGGACTATATAGGTCGAAATATTTTGTTTATATGTCGCCGTGGAGTATAGCGACAAAAGAGGTAAGATTTTGAGTAGAAAACCGCATTTAATTATTTTGGGCTAGAATAGTAATTTGCGGTCAAGTACCTCGGATGGAAATTTCGACTGCGCCATGAGTCTCGTAATGTCCGAGATAGTTGGAAAAGAGTGTCCGATTGTCGAAATTAAGTTCCGGGTAATTTTGGAGTTAAATAGGCTCGTAATTGGGTAAACGAGTCGTTTTTGGTTTTAAGGGGGTTTAACCCTTTTCTCCTTATAAAAGGAGGGAGAGGTGGAGAAGAAAGAAGAGTAAGAAGAAAGAAGAGGGGGAAGATAGAGAGAGGTAAGAAAAGAAGAAAAAGGGGGAGATTTCGGCCGGATTCCGCGGGATTCGGCTCGAGGACGTCAGATTTTATCCACTAGGCAGGTGTTTACTTGCTTTATTTATATTTGAGCATAAATATCTCATATCACTGTTGGTATAACAAACCCTAATGATTTTGGGTTGGGTATTCGTGGATAAAACGGGTTTTCGGGAGAGAAAATGAATAAACCCCTAAAATTGGTAAATTGGATATTTTTAGAAATTAACCAAAAATATTGGGTGATTCCGGGTTCTAGGATGTTTAGGACCCGTATTATAGGTGTATTTGTTGTTGGTAGAAGTTGTAGGCAGTTGGGTGTGGAGATGGAATCTTAAAGGAAGCTTCCATGGCCATAACAGCTTCTCAGAGAAGAAGCTGCCCAACTTGATCGATCGATCGAGCCTGGGGGATCGATCGATCGAAGCCTTCGATCGATCGACGGCAAGGGGTCGATCGATCGACCTCTGCTGAAAGTTGAAATTTTTTCTAGGATGATTTGGATGGGATAGATTCCATTTCATCTTGCTTTGAGGTTAATTAGGTGATAACCTAGGGGACCTTTTTGGACTTTATGGTCCATAAATTAAGGCAAATTAGGAGGGTACAGTAAGGGTTTTAAGTATATAACCCTTAATCTATATTTTTGAGGAAAATAGAATAGTTGTAGAAATTGATGGATTAGGGTTCCTAAATTATATTGGGGACTTCTAAATGACAAATTGGACTAGGAATAGTCTTGGGGTTCAAGGAAATGAAATCCTTAACCCAATGAATTTAAGGTTGATCGGGTGAGATACATCCCGAGAATATTTCTAGTAGGCATATGGGCCTGTATAATTATGCTTATAGAAAGCATAATTATATCGATTATCATTAAGTACATCCTAGGAGATAATTAGGATAATTTGGGAATATAGGTATTTGTCGATTTCACTTAGAGTGAAGGGTATCATTGGAGATATCCAATAAATCCTTAGATAGGATTGAGAGATATAGTGATAATTAAAGTATGAAATACTTTGGATTTAGAATCATGCTAATATGAATGCATGATTATGATTCCTGGAGGGAATCTTTGGGATTATGGTCATCGCTAGATGCTATAGGCCACTATGGACGTTTATATATATATTCTAGGAAGAATATATAGGATATGTATATACTATGTGATTTAGGTATATATATATGTTATGATGGAAATGATTTTTGAAAATATGAAAATGAATATTTTCAAAATGGTAATTAAATGATTTTCATAATTGATAAAATTGAGGATACACACCTCTCTAAATCGCTATCATAAGGGAAGTTTGCGTACGTATGGTGAAGCCCCCTGTCTAATGAATGCATGGTGGATATAGTCCTATAGGCCATGTGAGCGTTTGTTGATATATATTTTCTACGCTGGTTAGGAGATTCCGGGTGTGGTCTTGACTATCCCACAGGCACATGGCTGCTTCCCAACGTCTTGCGATGTAGGATCCCAGGTTGTCTTATGATAGGCCCTGGAAGATGATAGCCATTTAGGGGCGCGCACAGTGGAGAAATCCGGACGGGCGGTCTTATAATGCATTATATTAAAGCAATTCATGATAATGGATTGGCTTTAATTACATTTCCTGTATATAGGAAGGGAAATGGGTTATATAAATTGGCTTCGGTAACACTTCCCGGATGGAAGAAGGGATGTGGAAGCATATGATATGATAAAAGCATTTTTATGGTAATAAAAATGGCTTTTAATTACATTTCCTGGGTGTAAAAAGGGAAATGGGATATTTTAAAAATGGAAAAGCATTTTTATGATAATAAAATTGGCTTTTAAAAAGGTATATGATTTGTTAAAGAAATTCATGATAATGAATTGGCTTTTAAATGCATTTCCTGGAAATGGATGGTTTTGAGATAAAAATGATAAGTATTGATAAATACTTTGTATATGAATCCTCAGTCCGGGAGATAGATCCGGATGGTTATGGTAAAAATATGAATATGTATATATGAATGAATCGAGTACCGAGGGTCTAATGGATCCCGACGATCGACCTTTCCGCATAGTAGTGTATCGGGGGTGTTCCTTGTTTGGATTTCGCTTTGCGAGACACCCCACGCACGAATATGGCAGTGTGTTGAGACTGGGGAGAAGTTAAATCCTTAGTGCTCTTATATTATAAATTCTTATGGTGTATATATTTATATATATCTTTCTGTACTGAGGGACTGGCGGATCTCAACGATCGACCGTGCCGCATAGTAGTGTATCGGGGGGTTCCTTGGTTGGATTTTGCTTTGCGAGACAGCCCACGCAAGAACATGGCATAGCGTTGAGACTGGGGTGAAGTTTAGCCCTTAGTACATTACTTGGACTATCTAGGGTAGATAGTAGATGGGTAAATTAGACTAGTTAGGCAGGGATAGATTGACTAGGGTATGTGTTAGGATGCGCTAGGTGTGCACTACTAGAGGAGAGGTGAGGGGTATCTCATGGGAGTGCGATACCAATTTAAATATGAGATAAAACTATTTTTCTAAAAATAAAGCATTTATGCACTTGCAAAATATTTTCAAAAATTCGGGCTCTGACCCGTATATCTACTCTCCTTTCTTTCTATATATTATATATATATAGGTGTCCAGGCACAGGGAGGCCTGGATGGAAATTCTTTCGAGTCAGACGTCTGCTGAAGCAGCTGTGGATGCTTGCGGGTTATCGGTAGACGCTTCTTTCCTTGCACTCTAGATAGGAGATATTGTACAAACATTCGGGCCAATGGTCCAACTGATTTTATTTATTATTCACACGTTATTCGATATGGTTGTATAGTTTGGACCGAGTGTTCAGTTATTTTAATTTATTTCATTTTCATTTCACTTCAATTACGCATATAATTATGGATGTTTTAATTTGATCGCTAAAAAGAGTAGTTAGATAAAAGTTTTTAACGCTCACCTAATAGGATATTAGTAATTAAATGGATTTTCGTCAGTGATGCTAAGAATGATCCATATGAGACTCCTGTTTTAATTTAATATTGGAGTGATCGCCCTGTATCTTATTAGGCGGGGTGTTACAATTGAGTCAACTTCAAATGATAAGAACAACTGAACGATAAAAGATCCATCACATGCTAAAACTTCGAATAAATCCAATCTCCAAAAACGATTTAATTAAAACTGAGTAATAATCAATTGTGAATAATCCAATTGAAATCCTCTAACAAATTTGGAACCGAATGGACTAATAAAATCAAAATGAAGTCTCATAATGAAATACAACTGAAAAGAAAGTCTAACAAAATAAAGCAATAAAATGAATAAACTGAAGTTGTACCTCCAAACGAGAAATTTTGATAATCCGATGCAGCTTCTCCAAAACTTATCTTGAAAAAGTTAGTCAATGCACGAGGTCGAAGCCCCAAGCATGAATACATATCATTACCCTCAAATAGGATGCGTGAACCCAGATAATTGCATTATATGCAATAAATATCACAATAAAGTATTTTAATTATGAATATAATTAAACGCGAGAAGGATAAATAACTAACCACCCCCAAAGATTATGATAAAAACACGCCAATATCATTTAATTATCCCACAACCCCAAAGCGTTAATTTAATTAAATAAACCCAAATTTATTATTTTTTTCACTTCTTATTACGGTGGTCCTCCCGCCCCCTTGTCAATAGCCAGCCGAATCCGTTTAAACTGCCGGTCCCCCGCAATATGACAAGGTTCCACACACGACACGACATAAATCGCCCTAGCTGACCCGTTTAAACTGTTGGGCCCTAACTCAATATGTCGCCAGAAATTTTAATACCCGTTTTTTTCTTAGGCATTAATTCTCACGTTCTCAATTTCGTAATTAACAAATTACCCCACCCTTTTAATCGATGTGAGATCCTCAAAATACCCCTTAGTCCCATACCTAAGGGTCCCCAAAGTACATATACGTCCTATCCTACGTGTAAGCTGAATTTCCAACATTTACTTGTCCTAGTCTCTTGCCTAGGCTAGCGTGACGAAGATAAAAGATAAAAGTCAACCCACCACGTCATATAAAATCCCCACGAATTTACACTAACTAGTCTCATACCTAGCGAACATAAATTATAACCAAGGCCAACCCACTAGTCCCATACCTAGTAAGAATTCTATAATGCAGGTGAGCAAAAATAATACCCAAAATCCCCTCGTCCCTGCGATGGCAAAAGTGAATAATAATAGATCACACAATACACAATTCATAAGAATAACATAACACGTAATCATAAAAATCACAATTCAATTTAATTCAATGAATAACACCGTCATCATTTTCAAAATAATTAATTACGTTAAAAAATGTTAAATTTTACTAACATGCAACAATATTCAATACGTCATAATCATTCTCTTTTATAAGTCATCTATTTTTCTAATAAGTGTGAGCGCGTCTCATTAATCGTATAAATAATCTCATAAAAATTCTACATGAGAATCTACACCCAAAACTAAAAAAAAAAAAAAAATCTAACTTACGCACCCAAGGGTTTCAAGGATTAATTCGTATTAAAAAATTTCACAAAAACAGTCCTAAAATTTAGTGTCCACTTCCTCTAATTAAGTTTCTAATTGATTTTAATAAAAAATGCTTGATTAAGGATTTTGGCGACACTTAACATGCATAATACTAAAGAAAAGGAATAGTGTATTCATGCCTGTGATTTAGATGAAGAAGATCTGAGTTGACAGTTGGATTTCTCTCGAAAAATTAGCAAAGAGACGCTCTTGAACAATCTTGAGAAAACCCGGTTTAAAGCTTTAAAACTTGGATTGAAAATTACCCTCCAAATGGAGTTAAGGCTTTGAGGGCGTAAGAAGATGTAAAAGCGGAGATTTCTACTCTTAGGGTTTGGAAGAAAGAGTTTTTAAAATTCCTAAACCCGTCACTTTGATTATATACCAAAAAGAATTTGAGTCCTAATCAAATACAAACACTCAAAAAATTATTACGGACAATCGGACCGTTAGAATGGTTTAAAATTTTAGTATGTTGTAGAGAATGGTTAGACGGAGATGTTGTGAAAAATTTATCTTGATCGAATGGTCAACTTTCTAAAAGTATTATTTTTATCCTCCTTAGCTCGGATCCTCGCCCGATTTTTATACAAAAAGTTATAATTTCCAAATTTTAATCCTGATTTAAATTCCACTTAAAACCTTATTTTTATATATAAAAACCAACATATTTAATTACTAAGAATAATTAAATCCAAAATTTTATTTTTTTCTCCAATTTCCCAATTTAATTAACTATTAAAAACACGGGGTGTTACACCTAGAGAAGACAAAAGAGGTAAGGAGGAGAGATCATGAGGAGGAGAAAAGAAGATTCAACCCGGTTTAGAGACTTCAAATTTATAATCCAACAAGGCAAGTAAATACTTTCTTTATATCGCATTTTCAATTGGTAGCTAATTACTTTCTTGATTTAAATTAGAAATTATGTATCTTGATGGTGAAAGATTGAAATCGATGATTTGATAAAGAAACCTATTGTGGTAAATTTCATTATGATTATAAATTGAGATTTAATTCATAGTGAAATAATAGGTTTTTCCCTTTGGGGATTTATAATCATAATGATGGTTTGACTCACACACAAATACACACATAGTTGTATGTTTAGGGGATGAATTAACTTGGTTTAAAAATGGACTCTAATGAAATAAATTTATAGTTGGAATTTGGTCATTTATTTAAATCAGTATCACACACGACATTACTTTTTTTTACAAATTGGTATCAGAGTAGGTTACACTATTTTTTTATATATATATTGCTACTTTTTCGCAAAATTTGTGTGATATTGATTTTTTGAAAAAAATGATTTTTAAAAATTGTCGCAATGTTTTCGAATGAAAACTTATAATCGGTTGCCAATTTTATACGGGTCTAATTATGTTTACTGGAAAGCTCGTGTGAGATCACATTGAAAAGCAATCAATGCGAGAGTTTGGTTAATTTATGAAAGAGGCTGGACTCCTCCCACTATCTGTAATACCCCGTGCTTTTAAAGGTATTTAAATTACACTGTGGATGTAATTTGGTAATTGGAGGAATTATTATGAATAGTAATTTTGGGATTAATGAGTGAAAAATTAAATAAATTCAATATTATAATGTGAATAGTAAATATTAGTTTTCGAGTGACAGATTAATATTTACGTGGATTATATTTCGAGACTAAGTATATGAGTAGATTATTTTTATTACATGTCACAGTTGGGTAAAGAGACAAAAGGAAAATACTTTAAATTGGAAAATACGCGTATTGAGTGTGTTGTGTCAAAATAGTGAATTTTAGTTAAGTGACTCAGATGGATATTTCGACTCCGCCATTGGGTTCAAAATGGCCGAGATAGTCAAAATAGAGTACCCGGGGTTAGTATTTCAATTCCGTACATTTTTGGACTAGTAGGGACTCGTAAATGAGTACACAAGTCATTTAACAATTGTGTATACACCCAATTTCAGGTTTAATAAGGGAAAAACTCTTATTTCCCCCAAATATCAGCCCTAAGAGAGAGAGAGAGAGAAGAGAGAAAGAAGAGAAGAAAGAAGAAGAAGAAGAAGAAGAAGAAAGAAAAGAGAAGAAAATAAAAGATTTCCGGCCAAAATTTGCGGGATTTGACTCGGGGTCATCGGATTTAATCCACAAGGCGAGTGTTTAACTTGCTTTATGATTTAGTGTGTTTATTTCTCATATTGTATTTGGTATAAAACTAAATATTTTTGGGTTGAAATTTCATGGATCAAACGGGTTTTCGAAAGATTAAAACGGATATAACTCGATTAATACCCAATTTGAGAAACTTGAAATTTATTGAAATTAATTGTTGAAAATGGGTTCTAGGATGATTAGAATCCTTTCTATATGTGTATTTATGACTTTTTTTGAGGTTGGTTGATGATGAGAGAGGAGATAAAAATATTGGAGGTGTTTTATTGGAGGTTTGGATTTTTTGAGAAGAAGGTGAATAGTGACTAGCGCCACTTCCTGACTGTTTCGGCTAGGAAGACAACCGATTTAGCTCTCAGTCAAAACACAACAATTGTAGATCTTTTCGATAGGTCGCGTGGGCGCTGACCACGTATTTTTCTTATTTTTTTCGATTTGATATGATTTTTCTAAGAAAGTAGTTCCGGGATTAATCATTAATTCGGAAATCAAATCGAAAATTGGAAAATAAAGGCTAGAATTATTTGGAGATAAATATTTGGGGTTCCTAAAAACAGTGTGGAGACTTCTAAATATTTTTTTAGTAAGGCATGTACTTTGGGTTAGTTGAAAGTAAAATCCAAGATTTACCCAAATAGGAGTGTTCGTGAGGAATAATACTTAAAGGCACATTTAGGTGTGATTTGAATAATAAATAAAAGAGTACATATCGGGGATAATATTTTAAGGGTGTGACTGCTTATATTATTATGAATGGAAATATTTGAGTTTATTGGGTATCGTTATAAGAGTTTGGAAATTTTAGCCATAGAATATTGAGAAGAGATATAAATAATATATATATGATGTCGTTAAAGTAAATATATTATGAGACAAATGAATATATCGGGGTTGTTGATATTATCATTGTGCGGTGAGAAAAGCATGAAAATATATTATTAGGGATTAGTCAAAAATTGTTAAATGCGTAGGATAGTCGAGATATAAATATACTACGTAGGAGATTATTATATGGGTGGTGCGTATGCCCTGATGTTATTATATACGTGGGTGAAATAATTACCTATGGAAAATTATGTATAGGTGAGATAAATACCTATCGTTATAATATGGTTGTGTGAATACCTAATTGATGATATATTTATATAGGTCGAATGTGTACCAATATTGTTGTTTATTATGTGTATGACATACCTACCATACTTGCTATCACGGGAGGTTGGCGTTCGAAAGAGGACAAGCTTAGACTGTGTTGCCTTCGGAGGAATTTTAGATTTGGTACCTCAAGAACATAGGACTGTGAAGGGCTTATTTGTGAGTCGATAAGTCTGCTGACTATGGGAGCGTAGGTATGTGCGTGACCCATGAATATGTGAACTATGTTCGCCTCCAATATATGTGATTTGTATTGTTACAATTCCTGAGTGATGTGGAACACGTGATCCTTTAGTACGATATGTACTTGGATTGGATAGCATAGTATGTGTGCACCGCTGTTAAGCCTATGGGTGCCAGATATGGATATATTTATTGAGCTTAAAATATATGTGTACTTGAGATAATCCACGGTTGCCTAGTAAATGAGAATGACTAAGCTATTTATATTATAGCTCGGTGGATAATTAATATACTTGTTGCGTATAGTATATTGTTTATATATATGAGATGAGATATCATATAACCTAACCTTGTATAAAGTGAAAAGAATGAATAAAGTGTGATACCACTTTCGGTATATGAATATTCGTATTTATATGAATATGAATCTTAGGTTCCAATGAGAACTATTAATAAATACGAGATGGCATAATTATAGTATGTACTGAAGGCCTAACGGATCCCGATGATCAACATTGTCACGTAGTAGTGTATCGGGGGGTTCCTTGTTTTGATTTCGCTTTGCGAGACATCCCACGCATGAACATAACGTAATGTTGGGAATGGGGAGAAGTTTAGTCCTTAGTACTCGAATTGATGATGATTATTAGAAGATGGGTAATTACATTAGTTAGGTAGGGTAGCTTAACTAGGTTGTTTAAAAAGGTATGCGATAGTTGTGCACTGTTAGAAGAGGGGTTAGGTGTATCTCATGTGAGAGTGATACCAGTTTAAATATGAGAAATAACATATTTTAAAATATGAATTTTAACCACTTACTAAAATGTTTTCAAAACTCGGGCTCTGACCCGTTTCTCTATTTTCCCCTCTTGCTATATATATAGGTTTCCAGACACAAGGATGCCTGGATGATGATTCTTTCGAGTTAGACTGTAAGGACACAAATTTCCAATTAAGTCCATATATAGTTTTGGCTCAATTCCGGACAAAACAATTTATTCATATGAAAGTATTTAATTGTAATATTCTCAAGCCTACGAAGTGTTTGTTGAAGATGTAGCGGCAAAGAGTATAAAGCTTCATCAAATATGCCGGTTTGTGTGCCTCGTTTCTACATCATCAACCATAGTTCCATGCTCCCAAGGTATGAATGTAATATTATATATATAGGAGCTTGGAACAAAGTTTATTGGGTGTTAGGTTTTGTAAAAACTGTATTTTAATTTTCAGAAAGAATTAAATAAAACTTTAAAATAAGTTTATAAAGTTTTCTGGGCTAAAATCGAATTTTCCAAACTTTCTGGTTTTTCGTTCGATAGAGTCGTTCGAACGAGATTGTCGTTCTAACGAAAATTTCGTTCGAACGAACCTGCCAATGAGTTCCCACTAAAGTATACTGGTCCGTCGTTCGAAATGTCGTTCGAACGAGATTTCCGACAAGATTCTAACGAGTTCAATCTGGAACGCCGTTAGAAGTCTCGTTCGAACGAGATTTCGTTCGATCGAAATGTCGTTCGAACGAGATGCCAGACGGTTTACACCCAAATGAGTTTATATAAAGTTCTTATATACTTATCAATTGCTTGGAGTTTGGCACCGGTTTTCTCTACACCGAATTGAAGAGAAGTTTTGGGTTTTGCTTCCACCACCCATAAAGAAAGAAGAAGTGTTTCTATGTTAATTTACCCACACGGAGAAAGGCTCCATGCTCGGGCGATGGTGACCATATAAAGTCCTATCGGTGGATTCCGAGACCGCGGTGGTGTTCTGAGGTTATTCGCTAGGAAGATGTGTCTACAAGAAGAAGCGTCGAGGCTTGAGAGGGATCGAGTCATGCGTTGTAAGTCTATCTGTCTTGTACTTGTAATTACGTATCTAGTGGATTTGTGGCTAGGGCCGTCCGAGGTTGTTTCCCGTCTTGGGTTTTTCCTCGTACATCGCGGCGTAGTGTGATTGGTTTATTTTATCTTGCAAAATATCGTAGAACGCATGTTTAGAATAATTCAAGATAAAATTCGGTTTAAATTATCACACTCAATTTAATTTGGGACTAAATTAAATATTGGGTAAAGTTTATTTAATTCAAGTCATTTGCTAAAATTTGGTTTCGCCTAATTTGCTAATATTGATAAATATGACTTAGGCAAATTATAGGACTTGGATTATTTAATTTGGTTTAAGTGAAAATTTAATTGATTAAATTTTACTTCACTTGGTGTAATTTTAATTTGTTTCAACCATCCCACCGCTTCCGCATCAAGTTTATATAAAAGGAAATTACGGAGTTCCAGGTTTCAAAAATTGGTATCAGAGCCAAAAACGATAAATTATTTCGTTAAGATCCTTTAAATTTTTGGCTAAAATGGAATTTTCCCCATTTTCAAAATTTCCTATTTTTGATGCTTCAAACTACGCGTATTGGAAAGCGCGAATGAAATCGGCACTAAAATCTATTGACGAAAGAGTTTGGATGTCTGTTGTTAATGGGTGGTACCCACCAACTTATTTAGTTGAAAATGAACATGTTATCAAACCCGCCGATAGATGGACTGAAAATGAGTTTAAACTTGCTAATTTCAATTCCCATGGTTTAAATGCTTTGTTAAGCGCTGTCACACCGGATGAATTCCGACGTATTATGACGTGTGAAACCGCTAAAGAAGCTTGGGATATTTTACAATTAACTCATGAAGGAACTAGTGTCGTTAAAGCTTCAAAACTCCAAACCCTCACCACTCAATTTGAAACTATAAAAATGAATGAAAAAGAAACTTTTGATGAATTTTATGCTAGACTTTCTGATATTGTTAATTCATCTTTTAACTTGGGAGAGAAAATACCTGACGACCATGTTGTAAAGAAAATTTTAAGGTCCCTACCCGATAGATTTATTCCAAAAGTGACCGTTTTAAATTCTTTACCCACTTTAGCCTCTATAAAATTAGAAGAGCTTGTAGGTGATTTACAAACCTATGAACTGGATATGTTTCCCTCTAAAACTAAAAATAAAATCGAAAAGGGCGTTGCTTTAAAAGCCCGAAATGAGGTCAAACAAGTAGTAGAGAGCGATAGTGATAGTGACTCGGAAGACATGGCTTTATTTGCTCGCAAATTTAGAAAATTTCTTAAAATTAACAAAGATGAATTTAAAAATGATTTTAAGAAATTTGAATCTTCTAAGCATGACAAGAAAGAGAAGCTTTCTAAAGCGGAGAAGATTCCTAGAGCCGAAAAGATCCCTGAACCTAGTAATGAAAATTTAGACAGGGACGAGTCTAATAAGTGTTTTGGTTGTGAAGGTTATGGCCATAGGGTGTTTGAGTGCCCCACTAAACTAAGGAAAGAGGGTAAGCGACCCATTTCATATAATGTGACCCTTAGTGATAGTGATAAGGAAGAGAAGCCCGATTCCCCCACTACGAAAAATTTTGTGGCTTTTATGGCTAGTCATGTGAGTGATAGTGAGAACTCATCGATTGATGAAAATTTAATTCATGACACTTCCAAGGTCATATTTTATGATTCTCTTCTTTTTGATGATAGTGAGAGTGGAGAAGAAAGAGAGAGTGAAAATGAAGAAGAGGTTAATGTGAGTTAACTTCAAAATGCGTTTCAAGAACTTTATAAAGAATCTATTAAATTAAAAAAGGCTAATTTGAAGTTAGAAGCTAGTTTAAGAGAGAGTGTCAAGGTCGTTGATGAAAATGCTTTAATAGAAGACCTTAGGACACATGAGAGAACTCTTCAAGAGAAGCTAGAATATGTAGAATGTGAAAGAGATAGCCTTAGGGGTTTAATGGAATCCTTGAAAAAGGAACTTCTTGCTTTTGAAGAGCGAAATCTTTTATTAGAGTCTAACATTTTAGAATTGCAAGATAAATTAAAAGACTCTAGTAATGTCAAATTTGATTTGGAGTGTCGTTCGGAAAAACTAGATAAAATCTTAGGAACGGTCCAAATTAAAAATGACACTTGTGGTTTAGGCTTCAATACTTGTAATGAATTTACTCATAATGCCCAAACCAACGTTTTAGGAGAATATACTAGGAATAAATTTAAAGATCACTCCTTAAGTAAATCTTTTCGACATGTTTTCACTTGTACACATTGTGGTCGAAAAGGTCATCTTAGGAAATTTTGTTTTGATCTTAAACGAATTCCTAGAAAACCCCATAGTAAAGTAACCACGATAGTTAAAGTTCCAACACTCCAAGATAGTCATTCTTCATTAATTTGGGTTAGGAAATCCGACTTGGTTGCCTTGCAAAATAGGGTTTTTGATTCTCATTTACTTTCACATGCTTCCTCCCTTGCTAAATCTAAAGGATGAATGTGTTAGTGTTTGCATACTTTAGCGTTTGTACTTCATGCTATATTCACATGCTAAATGTATGCTTGTTTAGTCATTTTCTAGTCATTGCCTTATTTCATATCACATGCTAGAAATTATGACTTGTTTATCTTTTTGTATTATATTTTGTGTTTATATTAATTGAAAAATATAAAAAGATTTTTTGTCTATCATTTGTGTTTTACTTATTTCATTTAAGCTTAATGAAAAATACAAATGATTTTTGTTTATTCTTTTGAGTATATATATTTATTTTTGGTGAAAAATGTTAAAAACTCAAAAAGATTTTTTAAGTGTGCATTTTAGTTTGACACACTTTAAGTGGCATATACTTGTGTTTCAATTCCATCTTTTACGCTCCCGCGTGGCTAGAACTTTTGGTTTAGATTTTCAATCCTTAAAATGTTCTTTACCATGTTTTATATGGAGTAGTTGGATTTTGTGTTGTTTAAAGGGATTCTATTTTTATATGCCTCTTTTCACACATTCACGAGCTCTTTTGAAATCTTAATGTCACATGTTATATTTGAGCTTTTTGAGGTGTTCTCCTACCAATCTAGTCATCTACATATCTATGACCTAGGAGGACTAGTGCATGTCAAAATCCGTTGCATGTGAGATTTGTGTGAAACATGAAAAACATGATAAATAAATGTGCACGGGGAAGGGCTCCGAAAGGATTAATTAAATCCTTGGTGATTGTAAGCCACTGTTTATTGGATCTAAAATAAATACGTGATCCAAAGGCCTAAAAACAGAATATTTGGCATTAAAAAGAAAACAATTGCCAAGGCCTATGTTTGTTTGATATATTCATACGAAAACAAAAAGAATATATATGCTTATTGAGGGAGAATTGGATGGTATATCAACGGTTTGCACAATGTCCATTTATCCTAGTTGTCTTTAATGTCATGACTCTATTTGGTTTGTAGAATCATCATCATGCTAGGCTTGTATGCATTGTGTATGTTTGTTCATTGAGTTCAATCTTCATATTGTCACATGAGGTTATATTTAAATGTGAAAAAATTTGCAATCAAATGAGAACTCCGTGAATGTTTATTAAGTGTTTGGGTCTAAATTTAATTGTTGCTAGTTCACACCCCAACACTAACGTTTCCATATGACACATTTTTTCCATACGAGTGTGCAAACTTATTGTATTTTGTGTTATATGTGTGTTTATATTTATATATATATGCAAGTGATTCATTCGTATATTTCTAGTTTATATATATATGATATTTGTTTTGTCTTTGCCTATGCTTTTATTGCCCATATGCTTTAATGTCTTAACACTTTAAGCTTCAACATGTTTATTAGTTCTTTATCCTTTGCCTATTCCTGAACAAAAAGGGGGAGAAAATGATAGGGGGAGAAATGGTATCTAATCCTATTATTATCGTATCTTAGTTTGGGGGAGATTTATCTTGGGGAGACGTCTTTCTAAGTAGGTCATGTGTTTGTTAAAGGGGAAGAATTAATTTAGGGGGAGTAATTAATTAATTGCATTTAATACTTTGATATTCCCTATGCATTTGATGAGTTTTCTTAAGTGTTTAGGATTTCTTCTAAAGTGGCATCTTTCAATGGCAAAGCAAAGCGTTTGAACCTTGGGTTGAGTCAAGTTTGGGTGGGTTATGTTTTGAGTCTAGTAGAGCTTGACGGCCCTTCAGGATTTTTGTTTTGGTTTTTGTCCCGGAATAGCCAAAGGGGGAGATTTGTAACGACACAAATTTCCAATTGAGTCCATATATAGTTTTGGCTCAATTCCGGACAAAAAAATTTAATCATATGAAAGTATTTAATTGTA
Organism: Sambucus nigra; assembly: GCA_949130495.1. NCBI lineage: Eukaryota > Viridiplantae > Streptophyta > Magnoliopsida > Dipsacales > Adoxaceae > Sambucus > Sambucus nigra. The sequence continues at coordinate 145,164,143 of OX422211.1, forward strand.
ATATTCTCAAGCCTATGAAGTTTTTGTTGAAGACGTAGCAGCAAAGAGTATAAAGCTTCATAAAATATGCTGGTTTGTGCGCCTCGTTTCTACGTCATCAACCATAGTTCCATGCTCCCAAGGTATGAATGCAATATTATATATATAGGAGCTTGGAACAAAGTTTATTGGGTGTTAGGTTTTGTAAAAACTGTGTTTTAATTTTCAGAAAGAATTAAATAAAACTTTAAAATAAGTTTATAAAGTTTTCTGGGCTAAAATCGAATTTTCCAAACTTTTTTTTTTTCGTTCGATAGAGTCGTTCGAACGAGATTGTCGTTCGAACAAAAATGTCGTTCGAACGAACCTGCCAACGAGTTCCCACCAATGTATACTGGTCCGTCGTTCGAAATGTCGTTCGGACGAGATTGTTCGTTCTAACGAAGTTTCCAACGAGATTCTAACGAGTTCAATCTGGAACGTTGTTAGAAGTCTCGTTCGAACGAGATTTCATTCGAACGAGATGCCAAGCGGGAATAGTTTTTGGAAGTTTTTTGGCAGTTTTGCACCCACTTCCCCACTTGGTTTTAAACAACTTTTTCAGACTTTATTATGTGTAGGAAGGACATTTTCCAACTCAACTTTTCCATCCTAGTTTATCTCTTAGAAAGAGTTTGAGATCAAAAATTGTTTAGGAAAATGTTCATGTTTTGAGTGAGATTTTTAGAGAAAAAAATTTCATCACTCCAGTGTTTAGACCCAAATGAGTTTATTCCAAGTTCTTATATACTTATCAATTGCTTGGAGTTTGGCACCGGTTTTCTGTACACCGAATTGAAGAGAAGTTTTGGGTTTTGCTTCCACCACCCACAAAGAAAGAAGAAGTGTTTCTATGTTAATTTACCCACACGGAGAAAGGCTCCATGCTCGGGCGACGGTGACCATATAAAGTCCTATTGGTGGATTTCGAGACCGCGGTGGTGTTCCGAGGTTATTCGCTAGGAAGAGGTGTCTACAAGAAGAAGCATCGAGGCTTGAGAAGGATCGAGTCGTGCGTTGTAAGTCTATCTGTCTTGTACTTGTTATTCCGTATCTAGTGGATTTGTGGCTAGGCCCGTCCGAGGTTGTTTCCCGTCTTGGGTTTTTCCTCGTACATCGCGGCGTAGTGTGATTGGTTTATTTTATCTTGCAAATAACGTAGAACGCATGTTTAGAATAATTCAAGATAAAATTCGGTTTAAATTATCACACTCAATTTAATTTGGGACTAAATTAAATATTAAGTAAAGTTTATTTAATTCAAGTCATTTGCTGAAATTTGGTTTCGCCTAATTTGCTAATATTGATAAATATGACTTAGGCAAATTATAGGACTTGGATTTATTAATTTGGTTTAAGTGAAAATTTAATTGATTAAATTTTACTTCACTTGGTGTAATTTTAATTTGTTTCAATCATCCCACCGCTTCCGCATCGAGTTTATATAAAAGGAAATTATGGAGTTCCAGGTTTCACACAGACGTTTGCTGTAGTAGCTGTGGTTGCAAGCAGATTTATATTAGACGCTTCTATCATCGAGATCTAGATAGGAGGTATTGTAGAAATATTTGGGCTTATGGCCCAATTGTTCTCATTTATTCTTTGATCGCCTTTTAGTGCGGCATTCGATTTGGTTGTATTATTGTACGAAGTGTTCGGTTATTTTATATTATTTCATTTAAGTTGCTGCATGTAAACTTTTGTAATTGTTTTATTTGAATGGTTTGGTTAAAAAGATTAGTTAATTAAAAATTTAACGCCAGCCTAATAGGATATTAGTAATTAAATTGGTTTTCGACAGTGATGCTAAGAATGAGCCATATGAGACTCCTGTTTTAATTTGATATAGGAGTGATCGCCCAGTCTTTTATTAGGCGGGGTGTCACAGGTGGTATCAGAGCATCAGGTTCTAGTGTCATTAGGAATCTGTGCAGACGTACTACGCTTTCAGCGTTACTTTTGATTTGATATAGAGCCTTATGATTAGGATTGTTGATATCCACTTATGAGATTTCGTTCTCCTGCCATTATGTAAGATTATAGTAAATCTTTTGCACGTTCGTTCGGGATTCGTGTGCTGATCGACGAAGGGCGACCATGGAAGACCGTGGTGAAGGAAGCAAGAGGTGAGGCTTAGTTAGAGTTATAAGTTGATGTTAGAAATGAGGACCGCAGTAAAGGTTATTTTCCTTGTGGCATTGTCATGGGTTACTGCAATGACTACTAAAATATAGTAGTTAAAATTATCAAGAATCATTGTAGTTGAGAATGGTGCTAAACTTGAATTAACAAGTAGAAGGCTCGAAAGCTCTTGCTTACAGTTGGGTATGGAATTACCCATATGTGAAAATTTGAGGAAATTTTTTTCACTCGTTAGAGCAATGTGAAATGGTGGTAACGATGGTCACCATATTTAGAGGAGAATGATATTTTGCTCATAAATTAATCTTACAGATGGTTTTAAACCGTAAATTCCCTTGATTTAGAATAAAGTGAATGCAGTTTCTAGGTTATTCACATAAGAATCGGTCAGAGATCGACGGTGAATAAAGAGTGACATGGTTAAGTGAACTTAGTACCGGAGTAAGGTAGGTACAATGGAGAAAGTGGCTTCTCTAGTGGAATAATAGACTCACTAGTAAATTGAACTTACGTAGAGTGAGTTATAGTTGTTTTAGTGCAAGGTGTGAAATCTGCAATGAAAAATTAAAGTTGTGCGACTTTGTGATTTTTAAGAGTCTAATGGGATAAAGACTCTTGAGCTTCGAATTAGAATTTCGGATGTAATTGGGATACGAGGTAGTTGTGATAAGCTTAATATTATGAATTTAAAATAGATGATATAGTTATATTACGAGAGATATACACGATTAGCCGGATTATACTGTATATATATATACGAGCATATTGAGAATATATATATGATATGTTTAAATATATCTATATGTGATTGGTATACTTGTATGAAACATACCCCTCGAGTGCTATCATGGGAAGTTATGCATTTTGGGTGAGGCCCCTGGCTTGAGGAGCAGGGAGCGTATAGTCCCCAGGTCATAGTGTCCATTTTATATTGTGTGATTTTTATCAGGAATGAAACGTGGTGGGTATGTTTATTTCTCATTTACGGGGAGGAACTATGATCGCTTCCCATTCGTTGTGATTTGGTTTTTACCAAATCGGTCTGATAGTCCGACCACTGGTACCCAGGATGATGTGCAATTAATTCCCTGTAAGATGATAGCATTGAGAGACTGCATCCATTGAGTTATAGCTCTGAGGGATGGTTATTATACTTATATAGTGTATGATATATAAGTATGGATATACTTGATGTGTATAGTATATATATATATATATATATATATATATATATATTTATATGAGATATGAAACATATATATACGAACATATTAAAGAATGGAATGCCAGATAAATTCTGGATGAGATCGCCTTGATTATATGTTTAGATGGAACTTCGATGAGGAGATGTTTCATTTGCATGATTTGAGTGTATGTGGACCTTATATATATAATTTAAGGTATGCATGAATTATAGTTAAGCTGGGAGTTTAAGCTTGTTGTTGTTCACACGAAGGACATACTATTAGTGCAAGCGCTTGTGGTATGGCTCCTTGACAGAATTGAGAGTTCTGACCATATTTTATTGATAGATGGGATGGGATTATCCTGGTTGCATATTTGAAGCTAACAATACGCTCCACGTACGAACCTTTACGACATCGGGAGTGGACAGATGTTATAAAATGCAAGGATGTTGGTTTTGACGATAAGTCACCGAGTGTAAAGGAAAAACTATTGAGTGAGAACCATTTATTGACTTTATAATTATATAGAGATATAAGTGCTATGAAGAAGCACTAAAATTTTCCTCTCACCGCAAGTATGTGGCTGAGGTATGATAAAGGAAATTAATTTGAGACTTATATCCAGACTTTGAATATAAGGGAAATTGAGAGAAAATACATTTTGGGTATGATGTTCATAATGCTTTTGTAGAGAGTATGTGCCCTAATTAGTTGGACTTTCCATTTGGACAAGATGAAAGGATATAGTGGTAGAAGTACATTAGTAGGTTAATGAGGTAGGATTTATAATGTCCCATTGGTGTCCCTTAGATTACTATATCTCGATGACTGATGAGGCGAGGGAGTAGTGTATCGAGAAGGTTCTTTGTTTGGATTTTGCTTTGTGAGACGTCCCATGCACGAAACCATGTCGGAAGTCGAGAGAGGTCTTGCGCACTAGGGATATAGTTAGAATAGTACTGAAATTACGTGTGTTAGAAACACCTTAATATTAGGACTACCACGAAGTAAGGGCAATAAGACTATCGACACTGACATAGGAAGGTTATTGTGAGTTAACCACAAGAAGATCGATGAGATAATCTTGAGAAGGATTGAATTTCCAGGTATCGGGAGAATTAAATTTTGAATTATTCAGATTAAGGGACACCCAGGTGTTAGTACCAGGACGATGAAATGACGCCCATTATTTAGAGTAAGTGTAACATATCAAAACATTTACAATGGTGGTTCATATATGCACGAATGATAGGGGATATGGGTACCCTGGTTAGTTAATTCCAAAAATATTCGAGATAGAAGGACGTAAAAAAATATAAAAAATAAATAAATAAATGTGTAGAATATATGCCTGAGGGACAACTACAAACAAGGTTAAATGGTATGACGTATTGAATGTTGTGTGATAATGACGATAATTCAAGCATTTGTGTGCAACGAGAGCTAGCACACCCGAGATGGGTTGAAAGGTTGTGGAAAGTCATTTAAAAGATACCTCTTAATGAAAAGGATACCAAATTATTGTGAGAAAATAGAGAGGAATATTACTCGAATGAGTGTTGAAGAGTGTCTTGCACATGATGGTATTGTTAAAATACTCCAAGGAAAGACAGAATATATGTGGTACCAAATTCCAGAAGAGTATGTGAGAATTAATACTTTAATTATTCGGTATAGGGAATATACCTTGGAGATTACGAGAGAGATAGTAATCCGAATATTTATACAATATGTAGCGATGAGAATAAAAATATGTATGGTAAGTATGCAAATAAGTTGGGAGAATACCTATAAATTTTAATAGAATGTGTGTATGTCTATTATGTGATATGATTATTAAGAGCACTAATGGATGTTAATCCGGGGGTGCAGGATTAGTATATATATGAATAACGATGATGAGAATATATATGTATGAGCATACGCCTTGAGATGGCTAGAATATAGTGGGAGACCATTGTGTTAGGCTATATCTAAATTTGGTTATACTGATCCTAGAGTAGTGGTACAAGCTATATTCGAATTTTGAGGAAAAAATTCTGTTGTAAGGGGGGAAGTATGTAATACCCAGTACTTTTAAAGGTATTTAAATTACACTGTGGATGTAATTTGGTAATTTGAGGAATTATTATAAATAGTAATTTCGGGATTAATGAGTGAAAAATTAAATAAATTAAATATTATAATGTGAATAGTAATTATTAGTTTTCGAGTGACATATTAATATTTACATGGATTATATTTCGAGACTAAGTATACGAGTAGATTATTTTTATTACATGTCACAGTTGGGTAAAGCGACAAAGGAAAATATTTTAAATTGGAAAATACGCGTATTGAACGTGTTGGGTCAAAATAGTGAATTTTAGTTATGTGACTAGGATGGAGATTTCGACTTCGCCATTTGGTTCGTAATTTCCGAGATAGTCAAAATAGAGTACCCGGGGGTAGTATTTGGGTTTCGGACATTTTTGGACTAGTAGGGACTCGTAAATGAGTACACGTGTCATTTAACAATTGGGTATACACCCAATTTCGGGTTTAATAAGGGGAAAACTCTTATTTAACCCAAATATCAGACCTAAGAGAGAGCGAGAGAAGAGAGAAAGAAGAAGAAGAAGAAGAAGAAGAAGAAGAAGAAGAAGAAGAAGAAGAAGAAGAAGAAAGAAAAGAGAAGAAAATAAAAGATTTTCGGCTAAAATTCGCAGGATTCGACTTGGGGTCGTCGGATTTAATCCACGAGGAAAGTGTTTAACTTTCTTTATGATTTAGTGTGTTTATTTCTCATATTGTAGTTGGTATAAAACTAAATATTTTTGGGTTGAAATTTCATGGATCAAACGAGTTTTCGGAAGATTAAAACGGATATAACTCGATTAATACCCAATTTGAGAAACTTGAAATTTATTGAAATTTATTGTTGAAAATGGAATCTAGGATGATGAGAACCCTTTCTATATGTGTATTTATGATTTTTTTTTAGGTTGGTTGATGATGAGAGAGGAGATAAAAATCTTGGAGGTGTTTTAATGGAGGTTTGGATTTTTTGAGAAGAAGGTGAATAGTGACTAGCGTCACTTCCTGACAGTTTCGGCTAGGAAGACAACCGATTCAGCTCTCGGTCAAAACACAACAATTGTAGATCTTTTCGATACGGTCGTGTGGGGTCTAACCACGTATTTTTATAATTTTTTTAATATTTGATATGATTTTTCTAAGAAAGTAGTTCCGAAATTAATCATTAACTCAAAAAAGAAACCGAAAATTGAAAAAGTAATGGCTAGAATTATTTGGAGATAAATATTTGGGATTCCTAAAAATAGTGTGGAGACTTCTAAATATTTTTTTTCGTACTTTGGGTTACTTAAAAGTAAAATCCAAGATTTACCCAAATAGGGGTGTTTGTGAGGAATAATACTTAAAGGGGCATTTAGGTGTGATTTGAATAATAAATAAAAGAGTACATATTGGGGATAATATTTTAAGGGTGTGACTGCTTATATTATTATGAGTGGAAATATTTGAGTTTATTAGCTATCGTTATAAGACTTTGGAAATTTTAGCCAAAGTACATTGAGAACAGATATAAATAATATATATATATATATATATATATATATATATATATATATATATATATATATATATATATATATATATATATATATATATATATATATATATATGATGTCGTTAAAATATATGTATTATGAGACGAATGAATATATTGGGGTTGTTGATATTATCATTGTAGGGTGAGAAAAGCTCGAAAATATAATATTAGGGATTAGTCAAAAATTGATAAATGCGTTAGATAGTCGAGATATAAATATACCACGTAGGAGATTATTATATGGGTGGTGCGTATGCCCTGATGTTATTATATACGTGGGTGAAATAATTACCTATGGGAAATTATGTATAGGTGATATAAATACCTATCGTTATAATATGGTTATGTGAATACCTAATTGATGATATATTTATATAGGTGGAATGTGTACCTATATTATTGTTTATTATGTGTATGACATACTTATCATACTTGCTATCACGGGAGGTTGGCGTTCGAAAGAGGACAATCTTATCATGTGTTGCCTTCGGGGGGATTTTAGAATTGTTATCTCAAGAACATAGGATTGTGAAGGGCTTATTTATGAGTCAATAAGTCTGCTGACTATGGGAGCGTAGGTATGTGTGTGACCCATGGATATGTGAACTATGTTCGCCTCCAATATATGTGATTTGTATTGTTACAGTTTCTGAGTGATGTGGAACATGTGATCTTTTAGTACGAGATGTACTTGGATTGGATAACATAGTATGTGTGCACTGCTGTTAAGCCTATGGGTGCCAGATATGGATATATTTATTGAGATTAAAATATATGTGTACTTGAGATAATCCACGGTTGCCTAGTAAATGAGAATGACTAAGCTATTTATATTATAGCTCGGTGGATGAGTAATATACTTGTTGCGTATAGTATATTGTTTATATATATGAGATGAGATATCATATAACCTAACCTTGTATAAAGTGAAAAGAATGAATAAAGAGTGATACCACTTCCGGTATATGAATATCCGAATTTATATAAATATGAATCTTAGGTTCCAATGAGAACTATTAATAAATACGGGATGGTATAAATATGGTATGTACTGAAGGCCTAATAGATCACGATGATCAACATTGTCACGTAGTAGTGTATCGGGGGGGTTCCTTGTTTGGATTTCGCTTTGGGAGACACCCCACGCATGAACATAACGTAATGTTGGGAATGGGGAGAATTTTAGTCCTTAGTACTCGAATTGATGAGGATTATTAGAAGATGGGTAATTACATTAGTTAGGCAGGGTAGCTTAACTAGGTTGTTTAAAAAGGTATGCGATAGTTGTGCACTGTTAGAAGAGGGGTGAGGTGTATCTCATGTGAGAGCGATACCAGTTTAAATATGAGAAATAACATATTTTAAAATATGGACTTTAAGCACTTCCTAAAATGTTTTCGAAACTCGGGCTCTGATCTGTTTCTCTATTTTCCCCTCTTGCTATATATATATATATATATATATATATATATATATATATATATATATATATATATATATATATATATAGGTGTCCAGACACAAGGACGCCTGGATGATGATTCTTTCGAGTCAGACGTTTGCTGCAGCAGCTGATGCAAGAAGGTTTATATTAGACGCTTCTATCATTGAGATCTAGATAGTAGGTATTGTAGAAACATTCGGGCTTATGGCCCAACTGCATTTATTCTTTTATCGCCTTTTATTGCGGCATTCGTTTTGGTTGTATTATTGTACCGAGTGTTCGGTTATTTTATTTTATTTCATTTAAGTTGATGTATGTAAACTTTTGTAATTATTTTATTTGAATGTTTTGGTTAAAAAGATTAGTTAATTAAAAATTTGACACCAGCCTAATAGGATATTAGTAATTAAATTGGTTTTCGGCAGTGATGCTAAGAATGATCCATATGAGACTCCTGTTTTAATTTGATATAGGAGTGATCGCCCGGTATTTTATTAGGCGAGGTGTCACACTATCACCATAAATTATGTCACAAGTTTAAGACCCATGTCAGACTTGAATGAGGACGAGTTTAGGTGGAGCACTTTTAATTCACGTGGGCTTAGTTCAATTTTTGGACACGTTAACTTCAATTAGTTTTGAAGTATTATGACGTTCACCACGTCTGGTAAAGCATGGGATGTTTTACAACTCACCCACGAAGGCTCTAACGCAGTCAAAGAGTCTAAAATACAAAATTTATCAACTCAATTTGATACAGTTACCATGCCTGAGACTGAATGTTTTGATGATTGTTATGCATGTTTGTCTAACATTGTCAACACTAGTTTTAATCTTGGTGAGCCTATACCTGATGAACTAGTGGTTAAAAAGATTTCAGGATTACTGCCCAAATGTTTTATCCCTAAATCGACTGTTTTAAATACCTTAGGTAATTTTAATCATCTGAAATTAGAATAGATGTTAGGAGATCTCCAGACATATGATATTGACATGTTTCTTGACACTGTCATGCCTAAGGATAGAGGGATAGCACTTAATGCCCAGTCTAAGAAGAAAAATAAAGTGAGTTTTTATGAGTTTGAGTATGAGGACGAGTCTAATTTTGATATGGCCATGCTTGTAGAAAATATTAAAAAGTTTCTCAAGTTATCAAAAAAAATTCTTCTAATAAAAGACATTTTGAGAATAATAAAGACAAGGCCAAAGAAAGCGGTGAAAAAGAGAAATAGGGCGAGGGAGACTTAGAAAAAGTAACTTGTTTTGAGTATGAGGGAAAAGGGCATAAGTCCTTTTAGTGTCCAACTAGATTTATGAGAGAGGGCAAGAAAGTTGCAATGCCAGTCACCTTTAGTGATAGTGAGGATGATGTGAAAGATTCTGAGGATGTGTCATCACAAAGAAAGTTTGTTGCTTTTTCTTCTAGTCATATGAGAACACCCAATTTGTCGCACGACGATGAGAACATTTGTACACGTGAAACCCCCGAGGATGGTTTGAGTGTTTATAGAGATGGGTAGAGTGAGTGCACATGTGAGGGTGATAGTGAGATCCAGATCACATTTAGAGATTTTTATGCCGAAGCCTTAAAGACTAAAAAACTGAATAAGGAGTTGAGTCTTAGAGTGAGAGATTTGGAGACAGAGTTAGAGGTTTTTTGATAGTTTTTGGAAAAAGAGAGTCAACACGAGAAGGTGAAGGTTTCTTTAAGTGAACAATTGATAACTTTAGGCCGAAAAAAGAGTGATTTGATCAACACAGTGTCTAGTCCGACGACACGTGTATCCCAACTCAAGAGTGATCTCGAATGTGTCCGGGAGGTCAAAATACTTTTAGAGAACACATCTAACAGGTTGGAAATATGGTTCTCAATCCCATTTTGGGTAGAGATGAGAGTTTAGGAATAAGTCGTGAGGATGCATCCACTTCACATGCTGCACCCGAGCCGATTCTCGTGTTTGTGTTTGATTCACATGGCTCTCAACCCAACCCATCTAGTCATTTCATACCTAATAGGAGAACGCGTATGAGACATTTTGAGAGAGGTGTACCTAGGCCTATTTACATTTGCACATATTGCAAGACGAGAGGACACCTCAGGGAGTTTTGTTTTAAGTTGGGGTATGCGTCACGTTTTTCTACTACACATGTTTACACACATGCACCCACACCTGATGCTCTTGATGATTAAACAAGAGAGTTTGTACATATTATGGAGCAAGTAAAGTTTTTGGTCAAAACTTCTCACGATTTGATGGAGGTTTTTCATAGGATGTCACCACCTTTGGAAAACTCCACTGCACCTAACGATTGAGGTTTAGACTTGTTTGCTAGCATAGGTTGATTAGTATGATGATATTTTTTTTTGCCTATTTCTAGTATGTTTTTTTGTATTAGATTTTCATTTTTTCATTTTGAAAAGTACAAAAAGATTTTATTTTGATAATTTTTTTGAAAAAACAAAAAGAGTTTTGTATTTTGTTTTACACCATTTACGGATGGTCGTTTAGGATGACCAAGTCACAAATTCATTCCATATCCACGTGATGATTTTATAGTGTTTTGATATGCATCATCATTTCATCTTTGTACTTTACAATGTTTGGATTCATTGAGATGTGATTAGTTGTTACTAACTACATGTTTGACTCACGAGCTCCTTTAATGCACACTTGCATGGATTTTTTTTTTTATTTTACTTGTTTATCTCATAGTTGTCGGAGTGTTTCCATCTCAATTCTTTCTTTAAAACGAACCATATGCGATAAAACTTGGCAATGTAAGTAGTGCATGTAAAAATCATTTACCATGAGGAATTTAATTGTCATAAAATATGATGAATGAATCATGCGAAAGGGCCGCGAGAGTTAAAAATTAACTCGTTGTGAAAGACACCATTTAAAAGATCTAGACAAACATTTAAAGGAAATAAAAAGATAAATATGCCAAAAAGGGTTCACCTCAAAACAAAAATATATTGATTATTATTTATGAGGGAGTTTGGATGGAAAAAAAATGAAAAACGGGTTTGCACGTCCTGACAAGGTCTTGAAAAAGCATCATAGTTTTAGAGGTTATTGGCCTGGGAATCATTCTTGACTTCGATGTGTTGATGGATTGAGTTGATGTCATTTAAATTCAACACTTTCGACACCTAAAGATGATTTTGAGATTGATTCGTTAAAAGTACACATATTCATCGTACACATATGTTATGTTTGATTGCATCGATTTGCATATTAAATATGTTCAAACCCATTCCTTCCATATCCATGATTTGGTTGGTTTAGTGTAAATTCATGGTGCGCGATTTTGTAAAAATTATTTTTACATTTTTTGTTTGAGAAAATTGAAAAAATAAAAAATAGCTTGTGGTTTTGAGTTCCTCTTTTCATGAGTGCATTTTAATTCATGTTTATGATGCATTTTTTTCGTGACAACTCCATGTTTATTTTGTTTATTCGTTTCCTTGTCTATTTCGAACGAATAAAAAGGGGGAGAACGAATTATAGTGGATTTTTTGCATTATGAAGGAGATTTGATAATATTGATTGATTTATTTTTATATCATTTCAATCTCGATGTGTCATGAAGGTATTTGCTTTGTCTCATGTGTACAAAATTAAATCTCATTATGTTGCACACCCTGATAAGAAAAGCGTAAAGATTTGAAGTTGAAGATTTTGAAGAAAAGTTTTGGACATGAATGTTAAGTACCTCTTCAGTTATTGGTTCATGGGAGGGTATTAGATTTGTATAGGCATTTATGTTTTGATAATTTGGATATTTTTATTTTGTACCGGCATAGACATAGGTGAAGATTTGTAAGGAAATAATTTTATAAATGTCCGTTATTAATTGAGTATGTCGTATACCGCCACAACCGTCGAAGAATTGTTCAAGATCACATATTCATCAAGACAATTCCAAATATCAAGCTTCTTCAACATTCAAGCCTCTGCAAGTTTAACTTTTGTAAGGTTTTGTTTTAAGTCTTTAATAATTCACTTAGAGTGTTGGGATATTTTTCATCAAAAAATATTTGAAGTGTTGGAGCGGAATTTTTATGTTTTCTGTGAAAAATATTTTTCTAAGTGCTAAGGGGAATTTTCAAAAATAAAAAAATGAATTTATTTACGCACTGGCTCGTTCGAGCCACAGTGGTCATCATTCAAACAATATAGCCATGTCGCGTGAAGCTCGTTCGACTGACACGTGTCCTCGTTTGAGCGAGATAGCTTTTTCGATCGAGCAATGTTCCGCCTTAGATTTTATTTAAAAAAGGTTTTTCCAACTTCGTTTTTAATTAGTAGACTTGAAATTTTGAACAGAGATGAAACTACTTTGGCAGAATACTTTGTCTTCTCACTTTTGGGGTTTTAATCCTTTGTTTTCAAATCATAAATCACCCCAATGGTTTCTATGAATTGTTTTGGAACCCAAGAACACATCTTGTGTCAAGTTTCTCTTGTAGAGAAGATCTTTACTGCTGATATAGTGTTCTTTAGGGGAGTACTAGGCTAACTACGACTACATGCCAATAGGCAGTGCTCGCGGGCGTTCCTGGGATGAATTACAGCTGCGGTTCAGGCTGACTTTAGGCTGCGTATCTATATAGGTTTGCTGAGGTAAACTTATTGAAAATTTCATTGTGATTGTAAATTGCGATTTAATTCGTAGTGAAATAAAAGGTTTTGCCCTTCGGGGATTTTTCCTGAAATTTGTGAGTTAGAATATTTGTGTTTATGATGGTTTTACTCACAAACACACACGTAGTTGTATATTTAGGGGATGAATTAACTTGGTTCAAAATTTGATTCTAATTAAATAAGTTTATAGTTGGAATTTGCTCATTAATTTAAATCAGTATCGCACACGACATTACTTTTTTACATGTAGACATAAAACTTGTTTAAACTTAAATTTAACATCAAGAATAAAATCAAATAAGACCATTCCTGACATCATACAAGTCTAGGAAAATCAAATAAACCCATCCCTGGCACTAAATAGAAAATGAACATCAAAACAAAAGTAGATAACTTATGTCTCAAAAGTTCAATGGAGTTAAATCTTTTATGCGTGTCTCCTCGGTATCCATTAAATTTTGATTGTGTTGCATGCTAGGAAATGTATACATCTGGACTTCGGCCATTGAATCCTACGAATGTTGGGTATGTCATGTGCTTAAATACAAATATTTAAATGTAATTATTTTGATTTAAAGATAAAGTTAAAGTTAAAAGTAGATAATTTGTTTGCGGTTATTAGATAATCTCTTATGCGTAATTTTAAATCGACCAAACCTAAAAAGTTATAGAAAGAAAAAAGAATGACTTCCGAAAAAAGTGATGCATTCATTTGTTTTTTTCAAGTATCCTACCCCATTACCCAATCAGGACCAAAAAGGAGATATAAGAATGATTACAAAAATCTTGCTTAAAATGGCAAAAGCACCAAGTAGTTCAATTAGAGCTTTTGCAATCATAGTATTCCAAGTTAAATGACATTAGACATTTGTTATGGTGTTTAAATGATACTTATATTTCTAAAACTTCATTGAATTTAATTAAATTGATATGATTGTAAAGTTTCTGACATGAGACATTCGTTAATGGTATTTATCTATTTATTCCTTTTTACATATAGAGCTTGAATTTTCTAAATACAATTGTCCCCTACTAATTTTACCTATTTTAGTACATATGCACAAGTTGATGAAAAAAGGGTACAAGAAATTTTACAAGGAATGACAATAACGTACATACTATATGTGTAATGCAAGTGGTGTGTTAAAGGCTTGATGAGCTAAAATCAACAATGCTATTTTTAACCTTGATTTGAGTATACTTGTCATTTTGCTAAATCGGGAGTTCGATAAGGACACGATTAGTTCATACATGTTATTATTATCCATTTTGCGGAGTTCGTGCCTCATTCCGGTCGATTGGGCTGTTATTTTTATATTTCACCCCTAACACTGCATTTTTAACCTAATATTTTGTTAACGTGTCATTTTATTAAATGGAGAGTCTAATAAGGACATGGCCAGTTCACACACTGTACAATGGTCCATCTTGAGGTGTTTGTGCCTCTTTTGGGACATTTGGTTGATTTTTAAGATTTTGACCCCCCCCCCCCCCAATGCCTCATTTTTAATCCTAAAACTTGGGTATACTTGTCATTTTATTAGAACGAGAGTCCAATAAGGATGATATTAAATCACACACGTTACAATGGTCCATATTGAGGTGTTCGTTCCTCGATCTGGGCCATTTTGTTATTGTTTTGAGATTTAACCCCCAACGCCCCATTTTCAAAATAAAACTTAGGTATAGTTATAATTTTATTAGACCACGAATCAAATAAAGACATGGTCAGTTCACACATGTTGCAATGGTCCATCTCGAGGTGTTCGTGCCTCTTTCCAGAACATTTGATTGTGTTTTTGAGAATTCACCCTATAATTCCCCATCTTAACCTAAATTTGGTGTATAATTGTCATTTTGTTAATCTAGGAGTTGGATAAGGACACGATAAGTTAACACACATTACCATAGTTCATCTCGAGATGTCCGTGCCTCCTTTTGGGTCATTTGGTTGCTATTTTGAGAATTCACCCCTAACGCCCCATTTTAACCTAAAACTTGTGTATATCGATCGTTTTGGTAAAACGCGAGTCCGATGAGGATACGATCAGTTCAAACCAATTACAATGATCCATATCGAGGTGATAGTTCTTCTTTTCACTCAAACTGGTTCTATTTTTTGGATTTCACCACTTAACACCCTATTTTTATCCTAAAACTTATGTATACATATCATTGTGTACAACCAGATATTTGGTAAAGGCATGTACAATTACTAGGAATTACTTTGGCACCCTCCCAATTTTCATGCCCCCATAAGGGTCATTATATTTCTAATTGTAAATTTCTCATTTTAACACTCCATTTACCCTAAAACTTGCGAATGATTGTGAGACTCTTAAGGTGGTTGTACCTCTTTTGGTCCATTTGGTTCTTTTAAAAATTCGTTTCTTTTCTTCATCATTACATTAATTAAATGTTCAACTTCCATGTATTCATTCAACCAAACCATAAATTACCCAAGTGGTTCAATTAGTTATATATAAAGAACATATAACTTTACAGATTCATCAGATAGTACCTAAATGCAGTCTCTTTCACAAAGGGAGAGATAGAGAGAGCGATTTAGCATTGATCGAAACATGACATGACTAGGTCCTTGAGCAAAGATTCATTAAAGGCAATAAAAAATCTCAATGAGATCATTTCTATATAGAATTGGCAACTAAATCCAAAATAAAGAAAGATAAAGGTAAAGTATAAACTTAAATATAATTAGGAATACAAAGATTAGTTCTTGAAATTTAGCCCCAGGTGTTAACTAAATTAACAAATATAACATAAGAAATTTAAATATCAAACCTATTATGCAATAAATCAATATTAAGGCTCACTCTAACTTACTTATGTATTGTTTACATTCGTCACCCAACAAAAAAAACACATACACACAAAGTGAATTGATTTCATAGTTTCTGTTACCTAAAAGCAATGATCCAAAATTTTATTTTTAATTTAGATTTTCCCCTCACACAAAAATTACATGCATTATCCCCATAATAACCAATTTTTGTGTCCACGACTGCATTCAAATCACAACATACATACACAACACACACACACGCACACTATATATATATATATATATATATATATAAATATACAGGGAAAAGGAATGAAGAATAACTAGCAAAGAAGGTAAAAAAAAGGAGGAAGAGGCATAGTTTATTTCGTACCTAATTGGCGTTGTAAAATTTTCTGGTAAAGAAAACGGGGTGAAAGCCCATGCACATGTCTTTATCATAGATATCCCTCCTTCTAGGATCTTATAAGGTCTTATCACCCTCCTGCATCATGATAAAGTGTATATGTATGTTTATATATTTAACACAAATTTTAAAGAAGCAAAGATTATCTCCCAACATTAGTGAGATATTGTCACCTAAAGCTTCTATCACCCTACTACCAATATAAAAAAGAGTTAATTAGGCAGGAATTGAATTAGGATGAAAGAGGAATGTTAATGCATGAATATGAATATTGAAGAGAGAAAATCAAATATTAAAGAGAAAATTTCAATTTATATAATGTTAAACACCATTACTTGATAAAAGGGTTTTATTTGTCCAACTTGAAATAAAATAAAAGTACATGGCACAAATCGTAGGAGAAAAATGAGATGAAAGAAGTAATAGAATGCAAAAAAATCCACCAAAAATAACTAAAAGATTCATGACAAAAAGTGATTCCTTCTAAATTTCTAGAACTCACCAAAAACTGAACTGAAACCTTAAAGAAAGTTGTGAAAGCATTCAGATTCGAACCAAATTCTTATATCCTTTCTTTAATTCCACGAAACTACTAAATCATAGACTTTTATATATAAAAAAAATATTTTAAGTGAATTTCTCCACGTGTCACTGAATTTAATGTATGATTCTTAATCATAAAGTTGCATACATAATAGAGAAGTTGGTTAGGAAGTATTGAATATGAAGAATTTTTTACTCAATGGAGCATTTAACGTGACAACACTCCAAATAGTTCAAAGGTAGGAATATGAAAATATGAAAAAAAAATTACCAAGGTTATTCTCATTAGTTTAGTACTATCGAACTCTTATCACTTATTCTCTCTCTTTTTTTAGGTTTGGGTGTTACTTCATATATATCCGACCACTATGTAATCCTCGCTTTCCTTCACCAGCCACCATGACATGGCTATGCGACACCACTAAGGTAAGTTGAAAATATTTCTAATTGTACAAAATTCTTAGGAATTTGATCATATAATCATGTTAGTTAATAATAATTTTCTATGAGTATCAATTGCAAATCTGAAGTAGATATTTTCATTAAATTTGATTGTATGAGTTGTTAGCCCGAAAATATACCCAAGATAAGGGGTGAATTAGGTGTATGGATTTAATGGAAAATTTAAACTTTATTAAATTTGGGTAAATCTTACTTACTTTATGATAGATCAATTTAATAGTAAGAAATTAATCAACAATAATTATAAGAAAGTAGGAGAGAGAGATTAACAAAACTTTTCAAACTGAGATTTTAACATTATTCTTCCCCTACCTATGTCCACGCTGGACATGGTACTCGAGAACTTTAATATCTTTGGTTCGCTTAAGGCGTGACGAAATAACTTACACGAAACAACACCATGTAACCCGCAAAAAAAAAGATGCCAAACTCATCCTTGCACAAGCGGAACCCATACAACAACCCAATGTCTTTAAAAGCCTTAACTACCTGCAACAATGGCACTACTGGCCGAGAAGATGCAATAAAGATTGTCGTTAGTAAGAACAATGAGACCTGTAATCGAAATGTAGAGCAAACTAGTTTTAGTAAAAATAAAGATGAAATGGTTTTGCTTCCTCTCTCTAGGAAAGTTAACAAACAAGAATCATAAGTATTGTGCTCAAATGGTTTTTGGTTCAAATCTTAAGCATAAGTGGTTATTGGGATTATAACTTTTATATAGATTGATGGGTGATGCTGATAGAATGAGAAAGTGTTTGTAAACAGCCTACACCAAACCGCGCTGGGGGGGGGGGGGGGGTTGATAGTGTGGGTGAATAGGTTTTAAAGTTTCATGTGGTCAATTTTAAATTTTACAAAATTTCTTAGAATTTCAAATCTCTTAACATCAATTTTATCAAAAAACCTTTCAATTGTCTTGTTAAACACAAATAAATTATGAATGAAGCAAATCTATATGAATAAGCACAACCTAGCATTCCTAATTAAATTTTAACCATTATACTTAATGTAAATTCAATGAAGGTGAAGTATGTGATCTAATGTATTCATAAACATAAGAATCAATGACAAACAAATAAAAGACAAGGTTTATAAGGGTAAAAAATCTTAAAGCAATCCAATAACAATTTCTACTTGAAAAGAAATTTTAAAAAGTATAAGAAGATACCTCTCAAACAATATCTATTATATAGTTGCATATGAGCCTTTGAACTTCCCCATAATTAATGAGAATCCTTAGAAATCTCCATGATATGAAAGAAAAATTCCACTCTCTTTCTTGAAGTCACACCAAAATCTAAATTCTCCAATAACTTAAAGTGACTCCTATTTTAGATCAAGGAATATGTGATCATAGAAAATCAGAAGTAGAATTAAATTTTGCCAAACTATGAATTCAAATCACTCATAAACACCTCACAAATGTAGATCTCATTCTAGATCTAAAAATATTTTAAACTTTCAATTGAATTTCGAATTTTGGTTTAGAGATATAAATAAAACCTCACAAACTCAAAAATATCCTTAGATAATATATTTTAACAGAGGGAAAATAATTGTTTAGAAATGGAGGGAAATAAGGCTATTTATAGAAAAAAATCAAAATCTGATGCCATCGTGTGCACGGTGCACATTTCTCCCTGCGTAGAATTCCAGGGAATACCCTACTAACATAAAAATGAGCCAGGGTCATGCGTATTGTTTCATGTTGATTCCTTGCGCACAATTTTTCCTAAATCACGCAAACTCCCTTAAAAGAAGACCATGTGAATGCTAAAAATCACCATCTTTCAGAAATAACTTGAAAGTAATTTTTCAAAAAATTGCCTTAATCCTAAATCTTCAAAACACATACACAATTCAGAAAAAGAAATTTTTAGAAAACATTTTATGAAAAATTCTCTTAACTTGGAAAACACACGAGTTTGTGCAATCAGCCAAGTTGAAATCAAAATTCAACAAAAAGATATAGTATTAATTTTTAGCAATGGAAGGATCTAATGAATGGCATGGAAGGTCTTCAATATTCAAAAGTTCAATATAAATACAAGACTGCGCATTACGTATACGAATCAAGTCTATGGGACTTGAAAAAATCAAACTTTTTTGAAACATGAGATAGAAAATCCATATATATTACAAATGTTTACATTTTCAATCTCCCCATTTTGCCACCCCTTGGCAAAAACCACTCAAAACCTCAAATAAACTTGATTACCTCAACAAGACTCACACCTCACCATCCATATAGTTAGAGTAGTAGGAAGGCAATGCAAAAATACAGATGACCGATTCTATACTAAAATATTATACTCCAATATAATCTCCTTGGATATGTGTCAATGTGAGGAATCCTTCAAAATTACAAACAATAAAAAATAATTATGCAGGACATGCAAATGAACTAACCCCCTCTTGAGAATCCTTCCAAAAATAATGATATCAACAAATACGAATGATAAGATAAAGATGAATAAAGAATATGGATATAAACAAATGTGAATAATGAGATAAAGGTAAATGAATCATAGAGATACCAACAAATATGAATGATGAGATGAAGATAAATGAATCATAGTTCCCCTTCAGTTAAACATATATCCAAACAACAAACTCACAACCCACTCCCCTAAATATCATAATCAAAGCATATATCAAGAAAGCTTGTGACAATATCAAATCTTTCCTAAACATGAATAAACAATCAATATTTCATCTCCCTATCATAAAGCATATATCCCCATAATATAGAGCACGAATGAATAATATTAAAATCACCATCTCACCTTATCACAAAAAGTTATCACATATGATTTTTTTTCCCTTTTACCCATAAACACACAGACATAATATTAAATAAACTAATAATGATCACTTTCCCTTTTTTGGTCACAGAATAAGACAAATCATAACATGTAACAAACGAGCACAAGAGATACATATAAACATGGGTAAAAACAGTGGAACAAGAGATAAATGATTAAATACCAAGAATATATCAAAGTAGGAAGATCATGGAACTAAATAACAAACTTTGAAAGAAAAAGGTTGTGCGCACGAGCATAATTTGAGCAGTGTGAACAGTTTGCACAACAAATGTCTCGAATTCTAAAATTTAGACTTTTCAAACACAAGACTTATGAAACAAGATCATTTTCAATCGTATCTTTCCTTTTTAAGGACAAATTTATGAATCGGGTCAATTTGTGTGCTTTGGCTTATTCTGTGTTTGGAAAAAAACTTTGAGTCATAGGTTATGACTTGAGTTTGTTTATCCTTCATTCTTATGACGTGTTTGATTTAAGATTATAGCGAGCAAAGTAACGTGTCTACATCATCGTGTCATATTTCATGTCATGCTTTGTCTTCAAAATTCATGGATATCTCGTGGTATTAATGAAGATTATGTTAATCCTTGGATATAGCTTTGGGTGTTTAAGTTTTAAAATCACTGAGGTTTACTTTAAGAAAAATACTTTAAAAAAATATTATTTAATTTATTTAGGATGGTTCAAATAAGGGTAAAATAAGGTTCAAAAGAACTTTAAATGAGTAGTGCAATCTTGTTCAAACGAGCTTCAAATGACGTTCAGATGAGTAGTGAAATCTCATTCAACTGAGATTTAAACGACGATCAAATGAGTAGTGCAATCTTTTTTGAACGAGCTTCAACGATGATCAGATAAGATTTTTATGTTATATATAAATTATTTTCTCAAATCTCATTCGATGATATCTCAAATGAGAATACCTTCTTTGTTCGAATGATCCTACATATTTCGTTCAAATAAGATTGTCTCGAAATTAATGCCACCTCATTAATATATATATATATATATATATATATATATATATATATATATATATATATATATATATATATATATATATATATATTAGGATTGGCATTATTTTTTTTCTAAGGCTTTCGAAATCGGTATCCTAAGAGCAGTGAAAAGTCTCTGAACCCTAGTTTCACCCCATTGTTTTAGAAATCCAAGTTTCATCTTAATATGATAGTTTGAGATCTCTGGTTTTGTGAAGTACAATTTGTTTACGCATTATCTTTATTGAGTAACTATTTCTTACATTGGATTTTATACTTTTTGTGGTTTAACGAGGTGAACACCGTGCTTTTGATAATTTGTTGAGCCTAGATCAATGGATAACGAGGCACGTGAGGATAACACATCGTGGCTATACATAAATGGACTCCTACGTAAAGTTGTGAACAAGGTGAAAGGAATGAAGACATGTCAAGTCTTGAAAGAGTCGAGTCATTTGTGTAAGTCACCTATCGTCATTTTTGTAATTTATATATCATAGTGAATTCTGTATAGCCGGGCCATCTAAGCTTTTTCCTATTTGGGTTTTCCTCATAAATCGGGTATTGTGTGATTGATTTAATTTTCTCTTGCTATACTCACCTAGATGCATGTTTTAGGGAAATATACAATTTAGTAAAATAGTGTGCACAACATTCAATTTAATTACTATAAGATTTAATTGGGTTAGAAATTTAGTTTAAGTTAATGTATTTTTTTTTAAATTGGTGTGCGTGTGTGTGTTTACGTGTCCATATAGTACCCTTTAGCAAAGTTTTCACTTTCAAATTGTTATCATAGTCGAAACACTAAGTTATCATGTTAGATATTTATTTAGGCATGAATCCAGGTGGTTTTTATATAGAGGGCCAATCGTTTTCTAGGCCAGCATTGTTTGACGAGTCTAATTACACATATTGGAAAGAACATATGAAATCAGTGCTTAAGACGATAAATGAGTGGGTATGGTTAGAGGTTATTAAGGGGTGGTCCCCACCCATTACTTTAGTAGGTCAATATAGAATCCCTAAATACACTAAAACTTAGAGTGAGGATGAACATAAAATGTCAAACTATAATTCTAATGGCTTGAATCTTTTGTCTTCTACGGTCACACTAGAATACTTCCATCGTATTGCGACATGTGACATACCTTAAGAGGCTTAAGACATACCCCAAATCACTCATGAGGTTACTATTGTTATTAAGGACTCCAAACTCCAAAATCTCATCACTCATTTTAAAACCATCAGAATGGTAAGAGCGAAACCATTTATGGGTTTTATGTAAGAATGTACAATATATTAACTTAGGAGAGAGAATACCTGACACCGGGATTATCAAGAAAATCTTAGGTTCCTTGCCTGAAAGATTTCACCCCAAAGTGACTGCTTTAAATTCCTTAGGTACTATTAACTTTACAAACGTAGAGGAGATTGTGGATGACCTTCAAACCTATGATCTCGACATGTTTTCCTCCACAAAGATGCATAACGTTAAAGAAATTTCTTTGCAATACCAGAAGGAGGAAACATTAGTTTTGCATTATGAGGCTGATATTGATTCTAATGATATGGTCATATTTTCTAAGAAGTTTAGAAATTTTCTCAAGTTTCTTAACCGGAATGATGAAAACAAATTTAACAAGGCTAATAAATTTCCTAAGAATCGTAATGAGAATATGGAAAATGATGAATCAGATAGATACATTGGGTGTTGTAAGGGTTATGTCCATAAGGCAGCTGAGTGTCCCACCAAATAAAGGAAGGAGGACAAGGAGCCGAAGGCATAAAATTTTTGCCCTTAGTGACAATAAACCAGAAAAATATACTGATTCCCCTATTGAGCATAGCTACACCGCATTCATGTCTAGTCATGCGAGCCTTGTTGAAAACTATTCCGATGGAGATAATTGTATGCATGATGATTTTGAGCACAAGTTTGAATCCCAAGTGGGTGGTGATGATGATGAAGAAGATGAGGAGGAGGAGGAGGAGGAAGAGGAGGAGGAGGAGGAGGAGGAAGAGGAGGAGGAGGAGGAGGAAAGTGAACTTCAACTTACCTTTCAAGAGTTGTATGTGGAGACGGTAAAATTTAAAAAGGAAAACTTGAAGTTAGAAGATAAGTTTAAAGAATGTGTCATTACTAATGAAGATAGTAAATTGATTAAGGATTTATGGTCACATGAGAAGGCTCTTATGTAGCTTGCTCTTGTGAAGGGAAGAGAGATAACCTTAGGGGATCCATATGGAGATTTTGAATAAGTATTCTGATTAGGCACATATTCTTCACATTTATCCCCTTAATTTCGGTATTTTTATGATCCCGTTCAGTGTAAATAGCTTGGATTTGTCTCGTATTTATGCTACTAACCTTTTTTGGCAAGTATTTCTTGTTTTGTGTATTTTTCATGTGTTTTACAGGTATTTCACGCAAGTTAGTGCGAAGGAGAGCTCAAAACAGTGAAAGAAACCAAGAAATGGAGAGTTGAAGGGCATTTTCGTAATTTTACAGGCTTAGTCCGGAGGTGGGGCCAACTAGAAAGTTGAAGATATCTAAATTACAAGAATACTGGAAAAAACGGCACCTCAATCCGAGCTACGGTGAAGAAGTTACGATGTTTTGAAGTTGCGTGATAATGAAGAGTCTGGATGTGCGGATTTCTGTAATTAATTATGCATTTAATGCAGTGCAACTCTTGGAAAACTTGTGTCACAAGCGAAATTTGATGCCAAATTCATGCAACTTGGTGCTATAAAAGACCAATCTCTACCTCATTTTCAAGGGGAGTTAAATTCTAGAAAAGGGGACTAGAAATTAGAGAGAGAAATTCATTTTTTAGAAATCCTTTTTAGTTTTTCATACTCTTAGAAAAGCCCTAGTTTGTATGTTTGAAGATTCAAGTTCATCTAGTGAAGATTTCAAGTATCAATTCTTCAATTCAATTCAAGTATCAAATTCCCTTCTCTTATTTAATCTCAATTTTTATTTAATCATCTTTTCTTGTTTTGTAATTTTTGTTTTTACCATATTTCTTAGATCTACAATTATATGCATTGTTATGAAATTGTTTTCCCAAAAACAATCATGAGTAGCTAAATTCCCAAGGGTTGGGGTACATGAACTCAATCCAAGGCAAATTATTTATGTAGAAAATAGAGGTTAAATTAAAATATTGATTGAATCGTGAAAGAAAATCATACAAACATTGTCAATCTTTTAATCTCTCTTGCCCTAGGTACTTGCGATGTTTAAGAACACTTTGCGAGTATGATTTATCATTCACCGCTTTATATCTATCTTTGATTTCATATGATGCGGGCTAGATCCCTCATATATGTAATGCTTAGAATTTATAAAGACCGGATCTAGTCAATAATTTTAATTTACAATTCTAGTATTCTATAAGGTAATTTGTTAAGGATTGAGGGATTGTACCCTACCCTATTTTCTTCCATTTGTCAGATCTAATTCTATTTGCAAATTTCAGTCTATTTCTCTTAAGTAAAGTTTTTAGTTCATTAGAAATTTTCCCAATCTTTAATCACCTTTTTGTTTCTTTTGAGAAATCATTTCAAGATTTAATAATTTTTCTGATTATTATTTGGCAATCTCGATCCCTGTGGATACGATCCCGATTTACCGGGTTATTACTTGAGCGACAGGCTTGCACTTGAGCCTAGAGTGAATGCACTTTTGAGGCAAATTTTAAGTCACGTCAAGTTTTTGGCGCCGTTGCCGGGGATTGAAATTATTAAATTTTTAAGAAAGTTATTTTTATCTACAAGTGATTTCTAAAAAAAAAATAAAAATATATATATATATATATAAGACAAAAATTGAAAAAAAAATGGGTGTCACGTTCTTGAATTGCCCAATTTGAAATGTCTTATTTTAACTCTTTTGGTGGCTTTAATTGTTATGCTAATAGTGAGGAAGAGGAGGCACTCAAGACTTATGACCATTGGATCAATATCACTAAAGATGATTATATTAAATACAAGCCTAGTGCTGAGAAACTCCAAATTTATCAAAATCAATTGCTTGAAGAAGAAAGACTTGAAAAAGAATATCGCGAAAAAAATCGTTATTGGGAGCAAGAGTTAGATGCATTATTTGAACCCAATGAGGATTTTTTTTCCGATAGTTTTGAAGATGAAGTAAGTTTTCAACCAAATGAGGAATTCGAGGTGCTAGAACCAAGAAAGCATACTTTGGAAGAACTCTTACTTGATCTAAAAAAGCAATCTGATGACCGTGTTGTTCTCGAGTCGAAAATTATAGCAACTTGCAAGGAGTTGAATGATTATTTGGACAACTTAGAAAAGGTCGAGACTTGCGCTTCACCTAATACTTTTGAGAATGAAATCACTGGAATTGATCCAAGTTCTTTTGAATCTCAACCTATTATAAATATTGCAAAATCTACTGAGGTTGAGGATCATTTGTCTCCTTGTGTCCCCACTATTATCGAACCATTAAATCCATCACAAGAATTGGATGAATGTCTTAAGGATGTTGATCCGCTTCTTGTATGGGAATGTTATTTTGAGATGCTTCATCTTACGGGCCACACACTTAGACGTGTCACTCCACCAGATCCAATTGAAAATTTTGAGGGAAAAATTTTTGAGGACACCAAGCAAGAGAGAGAGCCAGAGGAGTTGAGCCTAGTAGAGTTTGAGCGCGAGTTTGGACCGGTGGATGCGAGCCTAAATGATGAAGTCCAATCTTTCTGGGCCTCATTTCGTCATTTAGACGAAAGTGAGTGGGACAATAGAATTGATGAATTTCTCCTTCCTAAACCTCCACCCATACCATTTGAGTCTTCGGAGGTACTTGAAGATACGACTCAAATATCGTCCGACTTAGAGACCAACACACGTGCTACGCAACAAGAGGATCATTTTCCGGTTTATGAGGACAAGCACTCTATGCTTAAATTGTTTTCTAATATGGATTGTTCCTTTTTGTGTGCCCCTCTCCCTATACTACTTGAAAAATCTTTGGAACGTGATTCTATATTTCTTGGATCCCAATGGGACTTGTCCTCTTATAAACCAAAATCCTTCATTATCCCCCTAATTTTTGTAATTGGTAATGGTTCATTTTTTAAACTTTTCACATGCCTTCCGTTTTTCAAACGGAATTCTTACTTTTCGGGAGGCATGCATCCTAATGAGGGTACACTATTAATCCCTCAAAGTCAAATTGTATTTTGGGTGGACCCTCAAATTTTTCGACTTCTAGTGTATGATTTATTAGCTGTTCAAATGTTAGGTTGTAAATAGTTAGTTTTTTTTTTCTTTTTCTTTTTCTCTTTTATTATATTCTAGTTTTAAGAGTTACAGTTTTTGTTTTTCTTTTTGCTATGCTTGGTTCTAACCTGTTTTGTAGATTCAATGGACTCGCACTCATCGGGGATCGCTCCATTTGGGTAATATCTTTCTTTTCCTCTATTTATGTTGTGTTCTTGATTTGCATTGAGGACAATTCAACATTTAAGTTAGGTGGTGTGGGATATTCTTCCCATTTATTGTTTAGATTCATTGATTTGATCACATGTTCTTTCCAAGTGTGTTTTTTTTTAGAAAAAAAAAATTGAAAAATTTAGAAAAAGCCAAAAATATTTTTGTTCAAAATAAATAAAAATTGGGATTTAAAATTTTCAAAAATATCACCTTTATTCTATTTTAAGTCTCAAATTGTACAATTCAAAATGCACTAAGCCAAAATTGACCAAAGATGGAAATTGAAAGAAAATTGACGACTTAACGAATAAGTGTGGAGATTAGTCCAACCCGGTGAGATTTCGAGCCTTTCAATTTTTTATGAGTTTTTAAATCAATCCGAGTTTATGATTAACTCAAAGTTCTTTTCAGCGTTTTAATAAGTCGTTGATGATCTCAATCCTTTGTTTTGATCGATTATGGGAAATGTGTGAAATGTTGTCTCGAAATTCGTGCTAAATATATCTCTAAACTTAACTATTCTCGAGATGCATATGGTAATGTGATTAGCAATTTGGACAATGAAGTAGGCCCTCTTTTGTTTAACCCAAAAATATTAGCCATAAAAAGTTGTGAAAAACAAAATTATCCCTTTGCAACCCACTTTGAGCCTGATAAAATATTTCCCTTTCGTTTGACAACCCGAAAAACCCAAATAGACCAGAATTGTGAAAATTGAGAAAATTCATCAAGTAAGTACAAATTGTGCAATAAAAAGGGGCAAGAAAAAAAAATGTTAAAAAAAATAGTGAAAAAAAATGAAAATTGAAAAAGGAGAGAAAAATGAGCAAATGCCCGAAAAAGCACTAATGGACGTCATAAGGACATTTTCCAATTCCAAACATTCCGTCAACTTACATTTTTACCCTTTACACCTTTTAACCCCCAAAAGTCCTAACCGAGTCCAAATTGCGATATTGGTTACCGCGTGGAGAGCTAAGACATGAAAAGATAAAAAAAGAGATTAAAAGGGTGTGATTAAGAGATGATGTTTCCCATTTCCAAATAACTGTACTCCGATGATGAGATCTTTTCACCATATATTTCTTTCTTTTCAATTTTGTATGCATGAATTTGTGTCCATTATATTTACTCTTTATATCATGCATACCGAGAGAAAATAGCCACAATCCAAGTGATTCGTTTGTGAGTGCAATCCGTAAGAATTTGAATCAAAATGAATTTTTGAAAAGTAATGTAATACTCAATCGATGGAAATTTGAGGTTTAATTTCTGGCTTATCACACACACTATGGTTTGAGACATTTGAATATGAATTTATGGTGATTATTTTTCAAAAAGTTTAAATTGTACAATTTTTACGTATTTTGATCTTTATTTGAGTCAATAAAGAATTTTGTGGGTGTATTCACTCCAAACCCTCACAAGACAGAACTCGTCCTACTAGGGTAACCTAGGGGTTTAAAGGCTTGTTGCATACGCTAAATGCAATCGCTTGCCTGCGAAAGTGGAATTTTATTTTAATAAAAGAATTTTCAAGAGTAGAATTTTGGTTAATTTTATTTACATTGCTCGGGACGCTCAAAGTTCTAAGTTAGGGGGTGTGATTAGGCACATATTCTTCACATTTATCCCCTTAATTTCGGTATTTTTATAATCCCGTGCAGTGTAAATAGCTTGGATTTGTCTCGTATTTATGCTACTGACCTTTTTTGGCAAGTATTTCTTTTTTTGTATATTTCTCATGTGTTTTACAGGTATTTCACGCAAGTTAGTGCGGAGAACAGCTCAAAACATTGAAAGAAACCAATAAATGGAGAGTTGAAGGGCATTTTCGTAATTTTACAGCCTTAGTCCGGAGGTGGTTCAAACTAGAAAGTTGAAGAGCTCTAAATTACAAGAATACTGGAAAAAACGGCACCTCAATCCGAGCTATGGTGAAGAAGTTACGATGTTTTGAAGTTGCGTGATAATGAAGAGTCTTGATGTGCGGATTTCTGTAATTAATTATGCATTTAATGCAGTGCAACTCTTGGAAAACTTCTGCCACAAGCGAAATTTGATGCCAAATTCATGCAACTTGGTTCTATAAAAGACCAAGCTCTACCTCATTTTGAAGGGGAGTTGAATTCTAGAGAGGGGGACTAGAAATTAGAGAGAGAAATTCATTTTTTAGAAATCCTTTTTAGTTTTTCATACTCTTAGAAAAGCCCTAGTTTGTATGTTTGAAGATTCAAGTTCATCTAGTGAAGATTTCAAGTATCAATTCTTCAATTCAATTCAAGTATCAAATTTCCTTCTCTTATTTAATCTCAATTTTTATTTAATCATCTTTTCTTGTTTTGTAATTTTTGTTTTTACCATATTTCTTAGATCTACAATTATATGCATTGTTATGAAATTGTTTTCCCAAAAAAAATCATGAGTAGCTAAATTCCCAAGGGTTGGGGTACATGAACTCAATCCAAGGCAAATTATTTATGTAGAAAATAGAGGTTAAATTAAAATATTGATTGAATCGTGAAAGAAAATCATACAAACATTGTCAATCTTGTAATCTCTCTTGTCCTAGGTACTTGAGATGTTTAAGAACACTTTGTGAGTATGATTTATCATTCTCCGCTTTATATATATCTTTGATTTCATATGATGCGGGCTAGATCCCTCATATATGTAATGCTTAGAATTTATAAAGACCGGATCTAGTCAATAATTTTAATTTACAATTCTAGTATTCTATAAGGTAATTTGTTAAGGATTGAGGGATTGTACCCTACCCTATTTTCTTCCATTTGTCAGATCTAAATCTATTTGCAAATTTCAGTCTGTTTCTCTTAAGTAAAGTTTTTAGTTCATTAGAAATTTTCCCAATCTTTAATCACCTTTTTGTTTCTTTTGAGAAGTCATTTCAAGATTTAATAATTTTTCTGATTATTATTTGGCAATCTCGATCCCTGTGGAAACGATCCCGATTTACCGGGTTATTACTTGAGCGACAGGCTTGCACTTGAGCCTAGAGTGAACGCACTTTTGAGACAAATTTTAAGTCGCATCGTATTCCTTAATTTTTAATGTGTCTCATAGTTTACTTGAGCATAATATTATGGAGTTAGAGGAGAAATTAAAATACTCAAGTCACATTAATATTGATTTGAAATCTAAGTCATAGAAAATGGATAAGATTTTAAGCACCGTCAAGGTCAAACCTGATAATTTTAGAATTGGATTCGCCCATTCAAATACTTTCCCTACTAAATCCAAGACCAAAATTTTTAGAGGGTCAACCTTTGTTAGGGAAGTTAGAAAAGGTCACCGTAGGGGTAACACTACTCGTGTCTACACATTCACACACTTTGATAGGTAGGGTGACTTTAGGAAGTTTTGGTTTGATCTTAAAAAAGGTAGTAGGAAGTCTAAGACTAATGCCACAAAGGTTCCTCAAACTCAATATCGTGACATTACACCTATGTGGGTTAGGATATAGGATTTAACAACATTAAATAATAGACTGGTTGATTCTCGCATGCTTGCACCTGATTTTTTACGTGTTATATCTTATGAGTGATTGTGTTTACATTTTTCTTACACTAGCTTTTGTGCATCTTGTTATATCTTATTACTAGTTATATGATGTTTGAGTCTTTTGTACTTTAATTTTTATTTTCTTTGGTCTTATTGAGAAAAATACAAAAATATTTATCTTGTTTATTGAGTTGTTGGTTTTAAATTGTTATAGTTTTGAAAAGTTTAAAAACTCAAAATATTTTTGTTTATTTTCTGTAGTTTGTTTTTACACATTTTGCGTGGCATAAGTTTTTTCTAAATTCCATTCGTTCCATGTATCCATATGGCTAATACATTTGATTATAATTTTCAATGCTTAGGATTGTTCTCAAGCATTCTTACACGGAGTTGTTTAAAATTTATTTTCTTACTAGATTCACATTTCATATGACTCCACTTGCATGAGCTAAGTGAGGTGTTCTCCTATAAATCTTTTCATTTACATGTATTTTTATTATGGGAGAATTGTGCATGTAAGATCCATTGCCCAAGAATTTATTGCTTTATCGAAAATATGAGTGTTTTGGTAAAGGCCACCACTGGAAAGAGCCTAAAAATTGAGAGGCAAAGGAAAAGAAAAATTGCCAAGGCCATGTTTTAAAATTTATCATCAAAATTGGAATCTTCAAAAGATTTGCATGAGAAAAAAGATACATGTTTAGGCTTTGAGCGTGTCAAAGTTGAAGATAAATGAGTTTTCACAATGAGTCTTAGTTATTTCATGTTTGACGTTATTGATTTAAGAATCATGAAGATTTCTAGGCTAGTGTTCATTATGCTTATATGTCCATTATGAGTTCACTTTATCTGTAACTTGACGTTAAATCTTAGCTTGATAAAGTCAATGCGATCAAATAGAATTCCTTGGACATATTTTGAGTCCTTGGGTCAGATTTCATGTGAACACACACACACACACACACACACACACACATTTTTTAAGATAGTAAAAAAATACTTTTGAGATGATATTTTTTATATGGTTTCATGATATTTTAGTGTTTCCCTATTAAAAAAATCAACCAAAATTAATGTTTTTGTTATTTTTAAAAAATAGGTAAAAAATTGACAGTTTTTACTCTTTAAAATAGTGAGTTTTAAAAACTATTTTTCAAAAATAATAAAACACAATATTTTGAGTTGAATTTTTTTACAGGGGCATGCTGGAATATCATGAACCCGTATAAAACATATCGACTCACAATTATTATTTTTACTATTTTGAAAAAATAGGTATGTTCATAGGTATGTTGGGGGAGCCTGACACTCTCTCTCTATATATGGTATGTTTTTTTTTTTTTGAGTCTTTGCGTTTGCATTTAATCCATGTTTGTCAAATTCTTTATTTTTATGTCAAATTGATATCTTTGTTATATGACCATATTAGTATCTTTTGTTGCTCAGTTTACATTAGCATCTTATGTATATATTTAGCATCAACATCGATATCATTTGTTCGTTGCTTGGATTATTTGTTACTTTTGTTGTCGAGTTATTAGTTTTTACCTCTTTACTTCACACCATCTCATGATATTTCCTTTATGTATATTCTAGGGGAGAAATGGTTTATATTATTCCGCACTATTTTTTATCTATTCCTGAACAAAAAGGGGAGAAATGGTATTCAACTCTTTAACTCAGGGAAGGGAGAGTGTTTATTGTTATGCGAATTTATACTTTTATATAACGTCTCTGCATTTTAAAGGTGTGTTTAAGTGTTTAGGTTTGCAATTATGTGATAAAGTTTACACAAGAAAAAATCGATTCAGTCTGGGTCAATTAAGTGTTCGTACTTTTTCCTTTGGGGATTGAGGCTTTTAGAGATCTTGATGATCCACGAGTTTCTGTTTTGTGTTTTATCTCAGAATAGATAAAAGGGGAGATTTGTAAGGACAAATTTCTGAATTGAATAAATTTGTATGTTTTGGCTTATTCCGTGTTTGGACAAAACATTTAAGTCATAGGTTATGACTTGAGTTTCTTTATCCTTCAAGCCTATGACGTGTTTGGTTAAAGAATGCAATGGCCAAGGTAAAGTGTCTACATCATCGCGGGGTGTTTCGTGCCACATTTTATCTTAAACACCTATAGTAATCTCGAGGTATGGATGAATATTATACTGATCCTTGGGGTTAGTTTTTCGTGTTTAAGTTTTAAAATCATTTAGGTTTATTTTAAAAAAATAGATTCCTAAAGAGATTTTTTTTAAAATTTTTTTTAGGGACATTCAAATAAGGTTCAAATAACCTTCAAACGAGTAATACAATCTTGTTTAAACCAGATTCAAACGAGGTTCAAATTATTAATACAAACTCATCCAAATGATTTTCAAATGATGATCAAATGCGTAGTGAAATATCATTCGAATGAGCTTCAAATGATGATCAAACCAGATTTTTAAGTTTTACAAAAATTATTCCCTCAAATCTTGTTCGATAGTCGATCAAATGAGAATATCTTCTTCATTAGAATGACCCTATATATTTTGTTCAAACAAAATTGCTTTGAAATTTGAGCTGCCTCATTTTTCATGTTATATATATAGAGAGAGTCAGGCTCAAGTGCACACTAAGTTTTCACATCATTTTTTTTAAAATAGTAAAAAAATATTTTTGAGTTGATTTTTTTATGTGATATCTAAACATTTCAAAGGATCCATGTAAAACAAATCAGCCCAAAAAAACTTTTTTGCTATTTTTAAAAAATAGGTCAAACTTTCACATATTTTAAGCACTTTAAAAGCTGCGAAAGTTTGACCGATTTTTTAAAAATAGCAAAAAATAAAATATTTCAGTTGATTTTTTTACATGGATCTGTTGAAATGTTTAAATATCACATAAAACAAATCAACTCATAAATATTTTTTTTAGTCCTTGAAAAAAATTGGTGTGCGCCAGCACTGTGCAAACTTAGTGTGCACAGGAGCCTGCCTATATATATATATATATATATATATATATATATATATATATATATATATATATTGGCATTAGC
Organism: Sambucus nigra; assembly: GCA_949130495.1. Classification (NCBI taxonomy): domain Eukaryota; kingdom Viridiplantae; phylum Streptophyta; class Magnoliopsida; order Dipsacales; family Adoxaceae; genus Sambucus; species Sambucus nigra. The sequence continues at coordinate 145,197,266 of OX422211.1, forward strand.
TTTCTTTTCTTAAGGCTTTTGAAATTAGTATCTTAAGAGAAATAAAATCCTCCAAAGCTTAGTTTCACCCAATAGTTTATGAGATCCAATAACTTTCATCTAAATATGCTTATTTGAGATCTCCAGTTTTGTGCACCAAAGTTTTTTAACTCATCATCTTTATCGAGTAACTATTTAGTATGGTGGATTTAATGCTTTCGATAGTTTAACATGGTGGGCTCCGTGTTTATGACTGTTTTCTGAGCCGAGATCAGTAAAATCGAGGCATCTGAGGAGCACATGGTGCGGCAGTGCATAGGTAGACTCCTATGTATCGTTGTAACTAAAGTCTAAAGAATGAAGATGCATCAAGTATTGAAGGAGTCGAGTCGGTTATGTAAGTCATATGTCGTCCTTTTTATAATTCCTAGATCATAATGAATTTTATGTGGCTAGGTCGTTCGAGGTTTTTCCCAATTGGTTTTTTCTCGTACATTGGTCATTATGCAATTGATTTATTTTTCTCTTGCTATACTCACCTAGATGCATGTTTTTGGGCAAGATAAAATTTGGTAAAATAGTTTATGCAATATTCAATTTATGTCACAACCCAGATTCCCTAGTGTGAGGTTTATACTGATAAATACTAAACCATAAGTGAAACTCTCTCTTTTTCAAAAGAGAAAATTTGTCTCGCTAAATCATGTTGTTATGACTCATATTTCCAACTGAACAATGATAGATACATACCTTATTTTCTGAATAATAACTCATAAATATCATTATTCTCTAATCAATACAATTCTCGAGCTTCATGTAATTTCAAGCTTAAACTTTTTGTTATTTCTTACGGGTACTTGCTTAAAATAACTGAAAGTAAAAGATTAAGCAAAACTTAGCCAAGTAGATAATTCTACTTCTATAACAATGTATATATGTGAATCTATTTAAATATCATAATTGGGACTAAAATGCTAGAAATGTAACACATTTTATAGTAATCTGAAGGAAAAATGAAATATTAACAATACTAAACGGGGGTATACTTAATTCTGTGATATTTAAAAGAAGTGTATAGCGGTTATGAGAGCTCAGACTATAACAAGATAACCCATAAATTATTGGCTATATGGGCTTCAAATGTGTAGCATTACCGTTACACGATCGTCCAAAATCTTTGGAAAAGAAATCCCAAATAGTTGGGGAATAATAAAATGGCTTAGCACACTTAGCTAGAGTGGTACTCATATGTGTATAAAAAATAAAACTAGGCACTCAACATCTGACCCCTACAGACCAATTAGAATTGTCATGCTTTACTAGGGTCTAATTTCTGAATCGTAAGGTATGCTACTAAGGGGTTCACTAATAACCGTTATAAATTACCGGGGTGTACTACAGTCAAGGTAAAATACTAAAATTAGGATTTAATAAGATGCAGGGGTGTACTACAATCATGGTAAAATAATTGAAATCAATGGGTTTACTGAAATCATAAGCTATCAGGGTTTGGCTGGATAGAGTTGAATCAATATTCATGGTAATGTGAACTACACAAAAGTGTTCATAAAGGAGAATAAGAGTTCCAGTGGCGATCACATAGTGATATAAACAATGCAATAATATTAAGGGTATAAGATCGAATGTAATGGTTAAATATAATCATCTACCATAGTTCCGTTGATTTTTAACTGACTTGATATAAGTTTTATGTGATGTATCTTCTATGATTTTAATTCAGGATTCTTACGGATAATCAAAATAGATATTTCATTGATATATTTTTATGCACATTATTTATTATTTATACAGCGACCAGAGTTTACATTATACGTAGGTTGGCTCGAAGTTGAATTAAATTGACTTAGATAATGAGAGTAGTGAATTAATATTAAAATGCATTTTCTATTAGGATCCGACTTCAATTTGTGTAAACTAATACAATTTTTCGGAATAACTTTAGGAGAAAAATATAATACAATAATGATTTTTAAGGTTGGTAATCGAGTAACTTAGTTGATTGTAAAACACAGTAAATAATGTAGAAAAATTTATGGTACATGATTTTTAAGATAAAAGTAGTAATTTTGTACTAGTGTTCCTTGCAGTAATTGACACCATAGCCAAATTTTAGTGTCAGAAAAATAGTGTTGTTTATAAAACGTTTATAGATGAAAATGTTATTTTCGACACTGCGAATCCAATGGTATGTTTCGTGTATTTTTCTTAGCAATGGTTTGAAATATTTGAATTTGTGAAGATGACAAAACTACTTTTTTTAATGCATATTTGCAATTTCACCTTTAGGTTCTAAAAATTGACGGTATATCCTCTGGGTACATATAAGAGACGTAAACGTTTATTTTGATTATTAATTTATAATTTGATCTCGGTTTTAATTTCGTTTCTTATATATATATATATATATATATATATATATATATATATTGTTGACGTCTAAACCTGATGCAAGTCTAATTTTACAATTACACATAAATGTAAATAAAGAGTAAACAAAAGAAAGCACAACAACAATGGTTTTTAACGTTGTTCAGCTGAGGAAACAGACTACATTCGCGGTTATAGTATTACAGTTGAGTGGTGATTATAATAAGCTCAGAGTACTATTGCTCACTTGTCCTCTCCATTGAGCTAAGAGAGGTAGTGTACATGCAATGGTTAAGAGACCAAGGGATGGAATGCCTTTATATATTCAAGCATTTACACCCATCTATGATAAATGAGGCTATTGATCATTAAATGCACACGTGAAATGACTATTAAGGCCCCCCATATGAGTGACCATTTTCATTCATGATGGTTCATCTTCCTGTTGTTGGCCAATTGGACGATCAAGTATCGATATGTCCGACCAAGTATATGTGAAGTCCTGAAGTATGTATGAGGGCAAATGTCCCTATCTCAATAATTCACGTGGATGAATAATTTAACCCACAAAAAAAGCTCCCAATGCTCCATGCTCAATGATTTTGTGAAAGGATGGAGTATTTACTCTAAATAGTTGTTCGGTACCTAAACATGGTATATGTCGTCTTCCAACATTCAAGACTTATACTTTTTCCACCAATATGCCAGTGCAGCAGAATTTTTGTAAATAGTGTGAAAAATAGAAAACTACCAAAGGGTACAATAGTCTTTTTACCCTTTTAGGATATGTGCGGCGGTCAGAAGTTCAATTGTTGGTTTAGTGAATTTTTTCCATTTTCAACCTTCGAGGTGAATATGTTGGATATATAAAGGAATTGAGTTTCCCCCATTTCTATTAACCTTAAACTTTCGAACTTAACTTTTTCTTACGGCATTCCAGCTTCCTTTGGTGTTCTTAAGATCCTTTTGCTATTGTAGAGAACTCTGTACGATTTCCTTCTTCTTTATCCCATTTTTTTTGTTTGTTACTTTAAAAATTGGTGTATATTATTGACGAAGGCTCTTTAGAGGAGTTTAGAGAGAAAAGGAAAATGCCCAATTAGGTATCTTTGGAGATGGTGGACGGATTATTAGATTTCTGATCTTTAGATGAGGGTTATTGGATTCCCACCCTATTTATATCAGTGTGTGTAATAACTTTCCCCCCAAACCAGTTATTTCTTGAGTTCTGTCAGTACTTGGACATAGTCCCTGCTCGAGTAGCCCCAATACATGGAGAGTTATGGATGGGGTCAATAGTTTGAAAGAAATCCATGAAAGCCACATAAGGATCATTGAATTACTATACTGTTATAAATAAGGAACCACAAGACAACACAACATATTACCTAAAGACCAAACTAGATATAGGGCTTTAGTAGTCAACCTTCCTGATTCTAATAAAAACTATTAGGATCATGAAGTAGTAGTCAAGAATTGTCAATACGCCCCCTTCCCAAGGGAGGTGAATATACTGGTCCCAAATGCCCCCAAGAAGGATGTGGCATAGGTTGGCCATAATTTTTACCTTTTTCCTTTTATGCTTTCCAATTATTTGATAATATGCCGAGTAACAATTTTTACTTAATTTTCTCCACATAGGAAAGGAAAAGGAAGTGTCCCCGTGATTCAAAAGTCAATTTTGATGCATTGAAATTTCTTTGGTCAATCCATTAAAGAATATGAAAAGAACATCCGAGGTTAGCATCAATGCAATTAGAATATAGAAGCTCAATCACCTCTTTTGTTGCCCGCCAACAGAAGAAATACTCAAATTTCCATCTATCTAGAAGAAGAACCATTTTCTACCTCTTTGGCTGTAGAATCTTTTAAGGTGGATAAAGAGTTAGCTCTTGGAGAAACTTTCACTTTGTTTGATTCCTTTGACAACACCACCATCTAAACTTCACATGTTGAAGACATGGCAAATAGGAGAATTCCCAATTTAATGTCTGTACTACCTTCTCCCCCAACCAAGAAGACTAATTATGGTCATAAGAGGCCGATAATTATCAGTGTTGATGAAATAAAGACAACAAAAACTCATCTCAAGATATTGATGAGAGGTCCTTATCCTTCAAAGGAATTGACACAAAAAACCTTAGTCGACCAGGCTGCTACTGATTCTACCTTTGTGGCTGTGAATCCTGGTATAGCTAGGAGATTGATCCACTTTATAGTTATTTTTATTGTTAGGTTAGCAGTGGATCCTTTGTCTAGAGCCCATTTATTGGAGAGGGATACTAAAAATAGTTCCTGGTAACTTGCTTAACCATTTACTTGTAGTGATTTCTATTTTCCTTATGTGTAATTGATACTTACATGTTGTTTCCCTATTTTGTAGTTCCTGGTCTTCTATGACCATTTGCTGGGGCATGCTGAGGTGATCCTAGGCTGATGTAAAAGAGGCCTAAAAAAGCTTGAATGATTCCTTCTTTTAATGGGGAGGATAAGTTAAGCTAAACTAATGAAAAAGTGAAGAAAGATGAGAAAATGGTTGTCAACTCGGTTCTGGAGGCTAGTGCCAAAAATACATTTTTTTTTATAGCTGAGGGACCAAAGTAAAAAAGATAAGGAGAATGCCTTCAACATAGGCTGGGACAAAGCCTTTGCTAATGTCATTGTGCACATAGAGTACATAAAAAAGGTGTCCTAAGGAGGTCGACACCACTGTTGCCTCACAGTTATTTCTAAGACATAATCTTTGTACTACTCCCAATCTAGAAGAGGAAGCTGATAATGAGGAGGGAACATGTGAATCCTATTTGGTACCTATAACTGAAGTTAAGGCCATCCCTCCAGAAGAAGCAGTGGAGGACATCGAGAAGGTGTAATTTTCTTCTAAGCGTGATGAGTAGCTTTTTATCTTCGTATTTCATTTCGTTTCGTGTTTAATTTTCTCCCTTTATGTTTTGGCTTTAATGAACAATCAATTGTAATACCTTCCTTTTGTAATGAATGAAATTTTGGACATGGTTAGCTCACATGTTTGATATTTAACTATACTTGTTTCCCATTCTTGCTGGACTATTGTTCATAAACTTTTATTTCTCAATTTAGTTCCAGGAAAACTCCAATCATCTCAGCTGAGAACGACCTGCTAAATAAATAATGAGGATTTTTAGTGGTGGGCATGTAAGCCTGAATGATGTCGAACTAGAATGGTTGCTCAGTGATGATGTTTCTACTCAAAATAAAGAGTCCTATGTTAATTTTCATGATCTTTTTGATAGGCTGTGGTCTATAATATAGCCTACTAAGAAACAATTGAGCAACTACAGGACGATCACAATATTTCCATGGATCTGCTTCATTCTGTTGTGTAGCAAAGTATGAGGCCTTGAGTGCTAGCTGGGGTTTTGATAAAAATTCTCTAAGATATCTCGTTAGCCATCATGGAGATGGAATTTTTGCTAAATAAAGAAGTTTAGAGTGCTCGATACATCGCTAAAATCCTTGAAAAAAAAATAATGACCTCAAGAATGAACTGGATAGTTTGAAAAAGTTTACTGAGGTTATCTCGAGCGATGGTGCATCATTTCTTGATATTAATAATGCTAGGTTAATGGAGGATCTAGGAAAATTGAGAAAAACTAAGTTTGGCCAGTCTTCTAAATAATTACTAGTTGTTCGACCAACGATTGATAAGGAGAAGACCAAGAAAATATTAGCTGACCAAGCATCCTTACTTAAGAGTAAGGATGAACTCTTTAAGAAATTGAGAAACAAGGTTGATCGGTTAACATTTCACTTCACCAAGCAACTTAGGGAACTTCGGATGGATGGCTATGATGCAGCTTTGTCTCACCTTGAAAGTAAATTAGAAAAAACTAGTTGTGAATGGTTAAAAGTGTTGTTTGTTGAACGCCTTTACAATGATGAAGGTTCCCCAATACAAAAAACTATGGAACTGGCATGGCCTAAGTATGATGGACTACCACAATCCTCCTTTTAAAATTGATTCTAAATGGATCCTAATGGATGCCATTCCTAAGAGTTTGGTCAGAACATACTTGGGAGATTTTGGTGTGCTGGATGAGGGTATTTATGTTCATCCTCGACATTCATTGACCAAGCCAGGTTTAAGTGGTCAAGAAGGGCTGATTGACTTGGCATTTACCGTTCTTCCATCAGCTCTTGACATTCCTCCTGTTGGGATGGAAAAAACAGAAGGAAAATTTCTAAAATAATGATTTATAGTCTTTTTCCTTCTAATTTCTACTTTGAAGTTTATCTTTATAAATATTCTTATAATAAAAGAGCTTATGTTTGCACATGTTTGTCTTTTATTTATTTGAACTTCAACAATTATGCTTTCTGATTGTGTAGTCAGTCGATGGCTTACTAACCTACTTGATTGTTTTTTATGTTGTCGAGTTCGAACTTGAGTTGTTGGGACTTAGGTTCTATTAATTCACTTAGGATTATAAAAAAATATTCTTTTATAAACTAAGTGTTCGCATTAATTACCTATAGCGACCAAGTGTTTTAGGAATGATCGAAGATTGTCCTGGATTTAACTTGGTTGGGTGTTGATATGAGAAATCATCCACTTGTCGTTCTCGTACCTGCAAGTCAAGTGTAAAATACATAATAAGCACATAAAGAAGGTAAAGAGAGATAAAAGACAAGATATAGAGTGGTTCGGCTATTAAAATGAGCCTGCGTACAGTTTGGTGCCACACTCTCATTATATGCATTTTAGTACATGTTTACAATGCCATAATAGGCGTACAATGTAGATGGGAGAAGATAATACATGTCTATGATGAAATCGAGAGTGCCGATGAGATGACCGTGATGCCGGTGAGTAGCCCCCAAGCGTACCGAGGGGTGTAGAGTGATTGACATTTCCTCCTTAAGTGTCGTAGTCCCTGGACCAGATATCAGTATAGAAAATGTACTCGGATCACCAATACCCTAATCTCGAGTTCTAGACCTCTATTTATAGTAGTTACGGGAACTGTATCACTGCTATGATGAAGAGGGATGTGTCCAGCAAGGTGAACAAGCTGGGGCCGCACCCTGTAGCATGTAAGTGAGATGGGATGCACCCTGTGGCATATAGGGCCGTACCCTATGGAAGGTAGGGCCTCACCTTATAGTGTATGAACACGACTTGTGTATGTAAGGCTAAGACATCAAGGCTTAGGTGCATGATTATCACAATCCATCCATGGCAGGGGGCTATATTTGCCATATTATTGGGTAAAACTCATTCTCGACTTTAGGTCATACGAGAAGTTTTAGGTATTACTTGTTTGTGACTTGTCAACGATGAAGTCATTCATGAAATTTATGTTGAGAACTTCTAGTTATTTACTTGCCAAAGACGAATTCATACAAGATGGTTATATTTTGATTTTTGGAGTTTTTGATTTTTTCAGTAATTCTCTAATGTTTTTTATGACTATCATCACCCACTACAAAATAAACATAAATAATGAAGTGTAAATGATAGGAAATCACCATTTCATTAAAAGGATTGAAATAATTACATCAAGTTATCAAATGAATTATTAGTAATACTTTCTGAGGTTCTTGGCATTCCAAGAATTCTTAAACTTTTGACCTTCAAGTGTTTCTAAGCAATAGGTTCCTGGTCGGATAATTGTCTTGATACGATAAGGACCATGCTAGTTTGGTTCCAACTTGTTTCCTTTTTCTGGATTAACTTTTTATGGACATAATCTCATTCCTTTAAGTTAGTCGGCTTGACCTTTATGTTCTAAAATCGGGTAGTTTGCTATTGATACGAAGCTCTATGAAGTGCATCATCTTCTTTCACATCTTCGATTAATTCCAGATCCATCCTTCTCATGAGATCACTCTTTGGGGAATGAAAGTTTAACACTCTATGAGAAGGAAAACCTACTTTGATGGGCACCATTGCTTCAGTTTCAAAGGCAATCATATAATGGGTCTCCCTAGTATCCATTCTTGACGTGGTTCTGTACGCCCTCGAAACATCGTGTGCCTAGTTTATCCAATTACCTTTGGCATCATCCAATCTCTTTTTCAATCCGTCTAGTAGCATTTTATTAGTCACCTCCATTTGGCCATTACACTAAGGATGTCCTGGAGCAGAATGAAGCTTTTAGATCTTTGATTGTAAGTAGTCTTCCTTAAACTCATAATTATCGAATTTCATGCCATGATCTGTGATGAAGGTGTATGGCATCCTATAACTATAGATGATGTGCTTGCAAATAAATTGGAAGACTCTTTCATATGGCATCACGACTAATGGTTCAACCTCTATATACTTCATAAAATAGTCCCTTATAACTACCAAAAATCTGAACCTTCCTTTGGTTTTAAATAATGGGCTGACAAAGTCAACTACCCATATAAAAAATGGCTATGGAGAAGCGATTAAAGTGATTCCAATGGAGAAGTGATTGGAGTGAGTCTTTTATACACCACAATAAACTTTTAGCATTTGCCACATATTTTGGTAAACGAGATGTAATCAGCCTTCATTGTTAGCCAATAATACCCTTGCATTTCTATTCTTCTCACTAATGACTGGATAAATGAATGAGTGCCACTGGAATCTTCATGCACTTCTTTAATCAAATCAGAAAATTTGGTTGGATGTTCACACTAAAGTAAGGAGACAGTACAACCTCTTTTGTTTAAAATTCCTTACCCTAGCACATAACTGGCAGCCTCACACCGCAATTTCCTCATTTCTTTCTAATCGACAGGCAATAAACCTTTATCAGTGTAGTTTTATATAGGTTCCATCCACCAAGGTCCCATGTCTAAAGAGATGATATTGGTAGTTTCAACATCAATGCTCCCGTGTGCAAGGATGTCCATCAGAATGGTTATTTTGAGTTTTATTCTGGTCGCTGAGGCTAACCGAGTAAGTGCATCTACGAGGGAATTATTTACCATTGGTATCCTAATCATCTTAACCGATAAGAACTTGGAAATGACTTTGATAACTTTGGAAAAATACTTGACCATAAGATCTCTTTTGACCCTATATATTTGAAGCATCTGATTGATAATTAGTTGGGATTCGCTGTGTGCTATGACTTGCTTAGCACCAAAGATAATGCTTACTCCAAGGCTATAATTAACATTTCATACTTTTCCTCATTATTAGAGGTCTGGATTTAGAAACGAAGTGCATGCTCCACATTTATATCATTCGGAGTGTTAACGACAACTCCGACTCCACTACCAATAACACATGAAGAGCTATATACATATAATTTCCACCTATACTTACATATATACATATAATTTCTCTTGATGAGCATGTCATCCACATATACTTCCATGTTCTTACCGATTTTCTCCTCAAATATCTTGTTTACCAGTCTTTGGTACATTGCTCCAACATTTTTAAGCTCAAAAGGCATAACTTTCTAGCTGTAAATACCTTCGATGGTGATGAAATATATACTTTCCTTATCCTCTAGCTTTATTTTGATATGGTTGTAACCAGAATACGCGTCCATAAAGCTTAATATTTCATGAACTGCTATTGCGTCTAACAATTGATCAATTATTAGCAGAGGAAAATGATCTTTTAGGCATTCTTTGTTAAGTTTGGTTAAATCCACACATATTTTCCATTTGTTCTTCTTCTTTTTTACCATCATCACATTGGCCAATTAGTTTGGATACTTAACATCCTTAATGAATTCAACCTTATGTAGTTTATCCACCTCTTTTTGAATGGACACATTTTTCTCGGGTCTGAACACCATTCTCTTCTTCTTGATCAGCTTGGCATCTTTAGCGATATTAATATCATGGCATAAGAAGTTGGGTTCTATACCAGACATGTCTTCATGGCTCCTGGAAAACACACTTTTTATCTCTTTAAATAATGTGATTAATTTTTACTTAAGGGATGGTTAAAGGTTTAAGCCAATCTAAGTAGTCCTTTCCTTCTTTTCATCATTCAATATTATCATTTTTGTAGCCTCTACCACTTGTCCTTTAACCAATTAAGCTGCCTCCCATGGATCTAAAGTATTAATCTTGTAAGTAGTGGTGAGCTTCTTTATCTCATCTTAGTCTTCTAAAGTTTAGTAACACTCTTTGGCCTCCACCTAGATTCCCTTGAGTATGCTAACTCCATAGTGAGTGGGGAACTTTAGGCATTGATGAAATTTGTAGGGTACTACTTCACACTTCTTAAATCCGACTCTATCGAGAATCATGGTGTAAATTTATTGAACACTCTTGTCTATGACGAAGAAATAATTTTTTTCCAGTTCTTCTTATCGAATAAGTGTCGATTAACACCTCTAACTTTACAATGCCTAGAGGATAAACCTTTTCTTTAGATAAGATAATAAAAGTCCCATGATATGGTTCTAACTTACTATATTGTAACCCCAGGCTGTGAAAATAGCAATAGAACATGACGTCAGCCTAACTACTCTTATCCACTAGAATTTTTGTAATTGTTGCTTCATGTATTCTGAAGCTAACAACTAATGGGTCATCCTGAGGGTGACGTACTCTAATAGGTAATTTTTAGAGAATCTGATATCCAACTTCTCCTTATTAACCTTTCTATGTTGACCATCTACTTTGTCTTACAAATTAATCTGTCGAATATAGGAGCAACTTTTGGCCTCATTTAAGTAGGCCTTCCTTTCGACAACTTCATCATCGCCTTTAGTATCTCCTCCTGCAATAAGATAGCAACAAAATAATATCATCTTTATATCAAGTTCTGTCTTTTGAGGTTTCTTTAGCAGGTCTAGATCATCTTTTGACTCATCATCACGACCTCTTTTTCTGTCCCCTCAGTCATTGCATGGTGATTCTGACCCCCTTGTAGAATCTTGAACTTATGTACAATCAACAAACTTGGTCAGCTTTCCTTCGAAAATAAGTGATTCTATTTCAATTTTCAGGGAAATACAGTTGTTAGTGGTATGCCCATAATCTTTACAAAAATCACAGTATTTGAACTTATCCCTCCCATTGGGTGGGGATTTCAATTTCCCATGCCAATTTAAGTCCATACTGGCCCTAATATCCTCTAATATGTGATGTACACCAATTGTAAATGGAATATACTCCTCATACTTCTTAGGCTTCTTGTCTTTCTTATCTTTCTGCTCCTTCTTATTAGAGCTCTTTTGGCCGTCAAATTTCGTTCCGGGATTCTGCTTAGCGGCCATAGCTTCCCTGTTGTTCATAATCTTACCAACCTTTGCCATCATCTCTGTTATGGTTTAATGAGGTTCTTTTATGAGAGCATAACAAAACTTCTCTAAGAGTAGTCCACTCATCAATGTAGTGATAGCGATTTTCTCTTCATAATCTACCACCTCTAGCTTTTTATTATTAAAGGGAGTAATATATTCCCCAGTAGTTTTTCCTGGTCATCGAATAACACTCATAAATGGGTTACTCACTTGATCGACTTTGCCCCAAAATAGAAATTACTGATAAAAATTTTAGCGAGCTGTCAAAAATTGGAAATTTATCCTTTGGGTAGTTATTATACCATATCTATGTTGACATAATGATGGTACTTGAGAAAGATCGACAACGCATCTCATTCGAAATAAAATAGAGATCTGTTGCAGCCTGGTATTGTTCAACATGGAGGACATGATCATTCTTACCATCATATTTAGGAGTTACAATGGGCGGCTTGAACTTGGAGGGTGTAGGGAAATCTAAAATCGATGAAATGAAAGGAGTTCCCTTCACAAAACTTCTTTGTAGTGAATACTTAGTCTTGTCCATCACTCCCATACGATATTCTAATCTATACATTGATCCCTTCCAAGAGTAAATTTCCGTCTTAGATTTGGCTAATACAATTTTGGCAGCTTTATCACACGTTTGTGCTGAGCTCTCTTCCGACAAAGTTTACCTGGCATGCATAGATTCTCGTATGCTTTCTCTAGACTTGACTGGTTCTTCTCGATGTTCATATGATCTCAATAGGTCTTTTTAATATCTTTTAGTTGCTTTGGGGGGGGGGGGGGGAGATGATACAAGGAAGGGGTCTTACTCAATCTTTCCACGGCCCTTAGTCATTTGGAAGTGAAAGAATGACCATCATAGTAATCAGTGGATTTGATTGAAAAAGTTGCCCCTAAGTGATAAGACCGATCACACGATGATCGGGAATATCTACCGATTTCACTTCTGGGAGGAGGCGACAACATTTTTCTTCTATGGAATGGAGTGGCAATAGACTTAGCTTGCAGCGATTAGGTTTGTTATCTCACCGGTTCTTGCGTTGCCTCTTGCCCTTTGTTAAGGCTGATTAAGATTCCTTAGAGATCTGCTGCACTAGGTGGAGCAGAAGGAGTGACAATTTTACCACCAGTTGCAAGGCAATTTTTTAGAGCATCCGTCACCCTTCACATGACTAAATGAATAAAAATGATAAAGAACAATGGCAAATAGTTATTCCCATAAACGACGCCAGATTGTTGATGTCTAAAATTGATTAAAGTCTAATTTTATAATCACATATAAATGTAAATAAAAAGTAAGCTAATCACAACAACAATGGTTTTTAATGTGGTTCAGCTAAGAAAAAATCCTACATCCGCAGTTATAGTAATGCAGTTGACGGGTGGCTACAATAAGCTCAGAGTAATATTGCTCACTTGTCATTTCCCTTCAGCTAAGGGAAGTAGTGTATTTATAATGGTTAGGAGACCATGGGATGGAATGCCTTTATATATTCAAGCATTTACGCCCATCTAAAATAAATGAGACTATTGATCTTCAAATGCACGTGTGGAAAGGCTATTGAGAGTCCCCATGTGAGTGACCTATCCCTTTCATGATGGTTCACCTTCTTGGTTGTGGTCATCCCTTTGGCCGATCAAGTATCTATGGGGTCGACCAAGTATATATGAAGCCCTAAAGTAGATATGTATGAGGACAAGTGTCCTTAACTCAATGATCTATGTTGATGAATAATTTAACCGACAACACACACACACACAATATATATATATATATATATATATATATGTGTGTGTGTGTGTGTGTGTGTGTGTGTGTGTGTCTAATTGAAAAAACACAGAGAAAGGAGAAAAAGTGAAACTCAGTTGAGATCTCCTCCCATGAAGGTATCGGGTTAAGGAGATGAAGTTGATGGTTATGCTTTCTCCTTCTATTTTCTTTCACTTTTGTGCGTGCATATCAGTTCTTTGTGTTTTTTTCTCTTATATCACGTTATTAGCTTCTCTTAGGTAGGAGAAGGTTAGTTTTATATAGTTTTTGTTATAGTGTTATATGGTGTAGGAGAGACTTACGTGGTGGTTGGTTTAACAACACAAAAAATGTGAGGTTGGGTAATGTTTTAAGAAAAGGGCGGTTCAAAGTAAAAAGAATAAAATATAAAATAATTTAAATATTGACAATTATTTTAAATATTGGTTTTAAGTTGGGTTATTTTTACTTTTAACCCTGATATTTCGTAACGTTTAAAATTTTAAATTTGGTTCTTAAATTTTTGTTTAACTCATAACTTGAAATTTTATTTTGGTCTTTAAAAAATTAATATTAGGTTCGGGTTTTAACTTAAATGAATAAAGTATTAGAAAAATACGGAGTAACTATACACTAAATTCTTTTAGGAAAAAAACATGGGCCTAAAAGTGTAACGAGTTGGACATAAAATTTCGTATGTGTATAACTTCGACTCGGAGTTTTTGATAAGAAATAGAATAAAAGTGTCATTTCAGTATGGCAAGGTCAAAATCACATTTCGAGTCATTATTAATTTATTAAATAATAAAACCAATGGCGCGTTATTAGATTTTAATTGTCACAAGTTTTAAGTGGGTTAATCATTTAGTTTAATTTAATGTGAAAGTTAAACAATGGTGTGGTTTCAATTAAACGTAATTTTATGCGAAACTTAACTTTCGAAGCTAAGCACTGATTAATGGTGAAAACGCAACCCCGACCCTATTTAACTAGGGACACAACATAAATCAAACTAATTAACAAAGCAATAACCTAATTAAAGCAAGAAATGACAACTAAACTAATTTATATAGATAAGGAAATTAAATGACATAAATGAAATAAGCTAAAATAAGGAAATACAACTAAGGAAGATGATGAATAGTAATAATAACATACAAAATGGGAAAATACCCAAAGAAAATGGGGAGGAGGGTGAAGAGATCCCCTTATAAACACTTGAATCTAAGTTAACATGAATATCTTTTATCAAAATGAGAAGAGTTGAGTATATATTCTAAACCCCAAATAGAAAACTTGTAATTAAAAGGAAACAAAAATCTGCAAGGCCGAATCAATTTGATAGCGAGCGAATCGATTCGGTGATGAAATATTTTCAAATGGCTGGTAAAAAGAATCGATTTAGCAATGGACAAATCGTTTCACAAGTGGAGACCTAGTGAACTGGTATAAATAGAATCGATTCGGACATGGCCGAATCAATTCTCTGCTGAGAAGTTCAAGCACTGTCTGGTACCGAATCGATTCGGACCTGTAGGTTTGGTTTTTTTCCCTGTTTTGGTTGCTTTGTTTTTCTCTTCCTCTCAAAAGCCCGTAACTTCTTCGTTAGTGAACGTAATCGCGCACCATTTATGTCCACGCGAAGCTTGGTCAGAGGATTACAACTTTCATGAGATGTTGGGCTAGATCCCTAAGATGTGAATTGACTAAAATGCCCTTGCGCGTGTAAATGTGTATGGAACTTTGCCAGAATGCGTCCAAACTTCATACTAAGTGTCAAAAAATATACAAATGCCTAATTAACCCATGCAAATCATATATACATGAAAATTTGAGGTTGTTTGGTTAACAATCATATATATCAGAACTAAGGTACACAAGGGGGCTAATAACGCGTAGGTTAACGGGTGAAATACGTAATATTTACGTCGTATCACAACCCCTAACTTACACATTGCTAGTTCCCAGCAATGAAATAGAAAACAACAAGAACTATAAATAAACCAAAAATAGGATACTAGTACAACAAAAAGATAATGCCACTTTCACAGGCGAACGATTGCATTTATTATATGCAATAAGTCGTTAAATCCTTAGGTTACCCTAGCGTACAAGTGTCGTCTCGTGAGGGTTTTAAGGAATGAAACGCACGAACATCATATGGTTTATTAAAATATGCCCAATTAACATGCGACAAACTCAATAACAATGAAAAATATTTCAAGCATGTTGTATAGCATAGTGAATGAATTCACGCAAAATTTCGTACTATTAACATTATAGAATGCACCTTATAGAATTCAAACCTTAAAAGTGGGAGGGGAGCGAGAACATGCATAATATGCTTTGGCAGAATCTTAAATAAACCGAATAAACATAAAATCATGCATATATCAATCCTCACTGGATATTAAACTCAACAAATGAATTCACTTTGAAAATGGAGGTAATACACGGGACATACGAGCATAAAGAGTAAATGTAAATGAAAACTAGGTCGTGCACATGTAACAATTGAAGAACGCTCATTAAAGGAGGCGAAATGCATTTTCATAGATTATCAAAACTATTTAAACTTTCAAATTATATTCACCCTAAAATCACATGGGGCTTTACAGGGTTGTAATATAGGTTTGGGGCTAAGGTACAAAATGAAGGGAATATGTACGGATTCAAAGTGTTCAGGGATAAAAAACATGGGATAAGGGTCAATTGCAGGCAATTTCAAAATTAGAATATGATTTTCATAACAACCATTAAATATGACATTAGAGAACGACAAGGATTATTGAACACTATATACAACATATACAACTTTCTCCTTTATTTTCTTCTTTTTCTTTTTCTTCTTTTTTTAACTTTTTCTTTTGTTTTTCGCTTTTTCTTTTCTTTTTCACTACACTTTTTTCTACTTTTCTCACTCTCATATGCTTAATTGCAACCACAAAACAATAACATCATTCAATCCTAAGTAATATTCCAAACAAAGGTATGGAACGTAATATGTATGGTATATAACTCCAATGTGGAGTTGGTTATGGGATTTTTAGGTTATGAAAGGAAAGGCTATATTAGGCTCAAAGGGGATGACTAGGGACACATTAAAGGTAAGGTCAATGCTAATATGGGTGATATAACAAAAATTGACTATGAGCATTTCCTAAAGTTTATACAATTATCGAGTCAAAATAAATTTTGGAAATCATAATCAAGTTACAAATTTCAAAAATGAACTTAATTAATGAACGATCAAATGAAAGAATAGTGAGATTACCGAACAATTCACCTTTTCAAAGTGGAAAGAATAGTGAATAACACTCACAAATGAAGGTATGTCTCTAATCTCACTCGGTAAGTATATACAATGCAACAAAATATTATGGAGTTATAAAATCTTAAACCAAATCAATAAAATAAGAAAAGCGTATGTGCTCATGGGTTAAAGCTTAATTCATGAAGTTATTCATAATATCAATGATTTGAGGACTAAAGTCTAATAACTTCCAAAATCAAGAATATGCATCGTTGAATGTCTAATGGAATGGGAAATTATTGAAATTTATCATCAGAAAGAAGGCAAAATGCCCCACAAAAGAGAAAAAAGAAAAAAGAAAAAATATATATTTTTGAATTTTTTTCTACGAAAGCATACATAGTAACTAACGTGTGATAAAATTCATGGACAAAACAAAGAAATAGATAAAATATCCCACCCCCTAACTTAAATGTTGCATTGTCCTCAATGCGCATTAAGAACACAAGACAAATATAGGAAAATAATGATATTAACCAAAATTGCAGCGATGCCCATTGAGTAAGAGTTCAAAGAATATACAAAACAAGTTAGTACCGAGCATAATGAAAAGCAATAGCAAAAAGTTTAACTAATTACACTAGACTAAATTAAATTGAAAGAATAAAGAAAGAAAATTAAAAAGCTAACTATTTACAACCTACTATTTGGACTTCTAACTAACTATACACTAGAAGTCTAAATAATTGATAATCCACCCATAATTGGATTTGACTTTGGAAGATCAACAATGGACCATCCATAGAATGAATGCCTCCAAAAAATAAGAATTTCATTTGAACAACGAAAGTCATGTGTGTGGTGGAAAAAGTGAACCATCACCAATTTGAAATCTTCGGGGGACGATGGGGGGTTTGGATAAAAATGGGGGAGGTACACTTGGGGTATAAGAAAAATAGATTCACCTCCTAAAGGTTTTTCAATTGGAATGGGAGGATATGCACACATGGGGATACAATTCATCTTGTAAAACAAGTTCGGCAAAGAGTCCTTCTCGAAAAAATCTGTAGAAGTTTCAAAAATTTCTACCGACTCATAGGAATCAATAAATACTTCTAATGATTCAAAAATGGAAAACGTAAATGTTAATGAACCAAATTCAATATCAATCAACTCATAGTTAGAAGGAGATTGAATTTTGAGGGAGAAAGACTCACTTTTAATGAAATGCTCTTTAAAAATTTGAGGTGAAGCCCAAGTCTTCACCCCCTTGTTGATTTTTGCAAAAGAGTCAATTTCATTGCAAAGTGCGTCGAGTCTCAATCCAGTACCAATAATGTTATCCACACTTTGGTTGAAAAGGATAAATGTTTCTTCTAAAGTAGGCTTCCTTGGCTCTAGAGCATCGGGATTCTCATTTGGTTGAAAATCATCTTCAAATTCATAAGTATCGGAATAAAAATCATCGTTGGATACGAATAATGCATACAACTCAAGCTCCCAAAAAGATTTTCATGCCGATAAATTTTTTCAAGCCTTTCAATCTCAAGAAATTCTTGAAAACAATCCCCAAAGTAAGAATTATTAGAATGACCAATTAAACTATAAAAATAGGACATGGCTAACTAATTATTCGTAAATGGAGAATCCAAGAAGGAAAGTGCGTAACCGAGAGTAAAATTTTCTTACCTCTCAACTGTGTTATCCTACAAAAAAGGTTAAAACAAAAAAAACAAATACAAAAGAAAAAATACTGCGAAATAATATAACAAGTACAATCTAAAATAAAACACGCCCCGACAACGGCACCATTTAGATGAGAGGGAAATCGAGCGCTCGCGTGAGGACGCTAGTCGTTGTTATCGGCTCCCGCTCACATACAAAAACCTAAGCTACAACTACACTTGCGATACAAGTATAGCAGTAAGTCGGGTATCGAGAATCCACAGGGAATATTGGGTAGATTGTAAGAATTTTATTACTTCACGAATAGAAATGGAAAAGGTGATAAGGTGTTATGGTGAAAAAGGAAAAAGGGAAAGAAGTTAACTTTAAACAATATAAAAGAGAGAGTCAGGAATGCATTCCTACCACACGGGCTGAACAACAAATAATTAGAATTCCGGTTCAAAACCATTTAACTATGCATATTCAATTAATCATAAACATCACGCAAGCGGGAATTTAACCCAAAGTTGGGAGATAAAACATTTAATAAAAAATGGTCACACACGGATTAAATTCGGATTATCACAATAAGAACTAACATTAAGTGAAAAAGAAAGTTAAATAGATAAAAACACAACTTTAATTCACTCGGTTTCAATTAAACGCAATTTTATACGAAACCTAACTTTCGAAGGTCAACGCCCTTTAATGGTCACAACGCAATCCCGACCCTATTTAACTACGGACACAACATAATTCAAACTAATGAACCTAAACTAATTAAAGTATGAAATGACAACGAAACTAATTTATATAGATGAGGAAATTAAATGGTATAAAGTAAATAAGATAAAATAAGGAAATACAACAAAGGAAGACGATCAATAGTAACACCAACTTACAAAATGGGCAGATACCCAAAGAAAATGGGGAGGAGGGTGAAGAGCTACCCTTACAAACCCTTGAATCTAAATTTAAATGAATATCATTTCTCAAAATGAGAAGAGTTGATTATATATACATAGGCCCAAATGGTAAATATGTAATTAAAAGCAAACAAAAATCTGGAGGATCGAATCGATTCGGCAACGAGCGAATTGATTTGGTGATGAAATATCTTCGAATGGCCAGGAAAGAGAATTGATTCGACAATGGGTGAATTGATTCGTAAATGGAGACCCGGTGCACTAGTATGGATCGAATCGATTCGAACATGGATGAATTTATTCACTGATGAGAAGTTCAAGCACTGTCCTATACCGAATCAATTCGGCAATGGGCGAATCGATTCAGACCTATAGGTTTGGTTTTCTTCCCCTAATTTATTTTCTTAGTTTTTATCTTCCGCTCAAAAGCCCATAACGTTTTCATTAGGGAACGAAATCCCGCACTGTTTATAGACACATGAAGCTTGCTCAGAGGGCTACAACTTTCTTGTAGATATTGGGGCAGATACATAAGCTGTGAATTGATTAAAATTCCCTTACCCTTGCAAAAGTGTACGAAACTTTACTAGAATGCTTCCAAATTTCATACTAGTTGCCAGAATACCTACAAAAGCTCAATTAACCCATGCAAATCATATATACATACGCATCCGATGTTTTCTGGTTAATGATCATAAATATAGGAATTAAGGTACACATGAGGGCTAATTACACGTAGGTTAGCATGTGAAATACTCAATATTTGCTTCGTATCAGATGACCCTTTGGTCATCACAATAATAGTCCATGAAAGCAGAGTAGCAAGAATTTTTGTCAATAATGAAAGTTATGTAAATGTGTTGTTCTATGATTATTTTAAGAAGTTGATATTAACGAACCGAAAGTTCAAGGCGTATCACAAGCCACTTATTAGTTTTTAGGGGATAAGGTGTATTCCTTCGAAATAATTGAATTGGAGGCCATCATCAGCAGCTAGCCAACCTACCAAATCGAGAAGATGTATTTCGTCATCCTTGATAAGAACAAAATTTTGGCAAATAGTATTACCTTTGATATATTAGGCTTAAAGAAATTTGTGGTTGTTTCCATGACTCTCCATCAATGTTTGAAGTTCCGAACTACATATGGTGTTGAGGTAGTGAAGGAAAATCAAGTTGAATCATGTGAATGTACTACACATCTACAGAATAATAGGAATATAAGAAGTTGACAATTACTTATCAAATCGAGACTTTAAATCCCGAGGAAAAAGATAAACTGGTCATCAACAAAGTACTTGAGTCGATTGAGCCAATAATCCTAGATGAGGAGCATATAGAAAGGATAATCCATATCGTCTCATCATTGGATCTAACTCTCAAGAAGGAATTGGTAAAAATAATGTTTTTGCCTTGAGCCAAGAGTACATGTTAAGGATAGATCAAGTTATCATGTTCTACGAACTCAGTATTATGAAAGACAGATAGCTCATAAAAAAGAAACACCGGGTGTTCTATTAGGAGAAGAACATGGTCATTCATGAGGAGGCTGATAAGTTAAAGAAGACAAACTTCATTGATGATGTCAAGTACAATATAGATTGTCTCTCTAATATTGTTATGATCTTAAAGAATAATGACAAGTGGAGCATGTGCGTCAACTTCACTGACCTCAATAATGCTTGCCCTAGGATTGATATTCACTGCCCTAAGTTGACCATTTGGGTGATGCCACCGTTCGGCATGGACTGCTTAGCTTTACTGATGCCTATTTGGGGTACAATCAGGTCATGATGAACCCTGAAGACTAAGAGAATACCTTATTCATCACGAATCCAGGTACATACTATTAAAATATTATGCTTGATGGGCTAAAAAATGTTAGAGACACATACTAAAGACTGATGAACAAGGTATTTGAGGAGAAGATTGGTAAAACAATGGAAGTTTAAGTGGATTATGTGTTGACGAAGGGAAGGAAGGCATCCGTTCACATGAATGGCCTCAACCAAACATTTGATCAGTTGGAGATGCATTAAATAAAGTTGAATCCATCAAAGTGTGTTTTCGGAGTAAGAGATGGAAAATTTCTCAGGTTCACTATTAATCACAGGGGCACAAAGTCAAACCTAGATAAGATTTAGGCATTGATTAATATTTAGCCTTCCAAAAATAATAAGGAGATCTAAAGCCTGACGGGATAAGTAGTTGCTCTAAACTGGTTTATCTCAATGGCAACTAAAGATTGCCTTTCATTCTTCAATGTGCTTATAAAAACTTTTTAGTGGAACAAGGAGTGTGAAAAAGACTTCCTAGAGTTGACTAAGTACACAGGATCTGCGCATTTGCTATCAAGGCCAATCTTGAGTGAAAAGATTTACTTATACCTGGTTGTGTCTGAGTCCGCAGTTAGCTCAGCACTGTTATGACTAGAAAATGGAGTGTTGAGGCATGAAATACCACACTAAAAAGGCATACCATGGAGATAATTTTTTTACCCTAGGCTATAGAAGTTTAAATTGAATTTGATTGAATCTTCTCGTAGAAGGAAGCCATACTTTCAAGCACATAAATTTTTTATTTATATAAGCCTTCCTCTACGATAAGCTATTAATAAGCCTTAAAATCGAGTAGACTAATTACTTCTGTCATGGAACTAGGAGATTATGCCATATTATATGAGCAAATAACGATGATTAAGAGCCAAGAAATGGTCATTTTTATAGCATAATTTTCTTATGAAAAGAAACTAGTCGAGAAGACAGTAGTAAGGCCAGCTGACCAGAACGGTGGGATGGCATTTTCTTGTGAAACAAAATTCCTAGAATTAAAGAAGTATTTAAGGTCAATAATTCTCTTATCAAGACTAATCTTTGGGGGAAACTATACCTCTATCTAGTTGTATCAAAATCAATAGTTAGTTAAGCTCGAGTGAGATAGGAAGAGGGGATATAAAAGCCCATATATTACACTAACAAAGCATATCGAGGAGAAGAACTCCGATATCCTAGGTTGGAGAAATTAGCACTTGCATTGATTGATGCTTCTAGGAGAATCAAGCCTTACTTTCAGGACCACACTATTATTGTCTACACATGCCTACCTTTACGACAAGTTCTTCATAATCCTAAAAAGTCTAGATAATTGATGGATTGGGTTGTAGAACTCGGAGAATATAACATCCAGTCGAACCTAGGTTAGCCATCAAGGGCCAAGATGTAGTAGAGTTCATGGTTAAATTCACTTATAAAGGGAAACTGACCGAGCAGACTCCCTTAGTAAAGAGATCAAAGCCTCTAGAAAACTAGACTTTTATGAAGGAGAGATCATCCATGGAGGTAGACGGATAGATTTTTTCAAGAAACGATTTACCTATTAAATCTAATAAGCCAACTCCTATTGGAGAGAGCTTAACCGTGCCAATGCCAAATAGAAAAAAATATATTGCATAATTGTTAACTGGATGAGAGGAACTTGCTCATGACCAGGGGAAAGTAGTAAAAAAATTTCAAACATGGAGAATTAACTATGGGAGAATTTGAGCAAGACATTCCCGTGTGGATACTATTTATAGATGGCTCGTCCTGTGGCACATGCAGCGGGGCAAGCATTATCATCACTACACCAAATGAGATAGATGTGGTATACTCACTTTGATTTAAATTATAAACCCCTAATAATGAATCTGAATACGAGGTGTTCATCATAGGTTTTGAGTTGGCCTCATCAATGGGTGCCAAGCATGTTTTAGTGCAGAGTGACTCCCAGTTGGTAGTCGATCAACGATGTGTATGAAGACAAAGAGGAATAAATGTTTAAGTACATAAATAAAACAAAATGATGGCTAAAAACTTTCCAGGGGTTAAGATGTTGAGAATCCCTAAAAAATGCAAGAGCAGATGCACTAACCCGTTTAGAATCAGCTACTCGAATAAAATTACAAAGAATCATCCTGGTGGAAATACTCACACACCAAAACACAGAAGATGAGGTTGTCAACATCATGGAAATAAATCTTAACCCATATTGGATGGACCCAATACGGATGGGTTTACATTTAAAGTGGTATTGTTCCTTTTGATCTAGAAGAAGTAATAAAGCTCCAATACAAAGCAAGAACTATGGGTTGGAAGGAAGAATCTTATAGATAAGAGGATATATAGTCTTATTATTATGATGAGTTAGCAAATTGAAGTTAATATTTTCATTAAAAAAAGTGCATGAATGAATGTTGTGGGGGCACATTTCATAGGAAGATCACTAGCAAAACAAGTTATCAGGCAAACTGTGCAAACTAATCCAGAAAATGTAACAAATGCAATAAGTACACTAAGAACCATCACACTCCAGGAGCCTTGTTCATGTTAGTCACCTCACCTTTGCCCCTCGTAATATGGGGAATATATTTGGTTGGCCACATGCCAAAACTAAGAGGGAGGTTCAAATATTTTATGGTTATTGTAGATTATTTTCCCAAATGGGCATAAATCGAGCCTCTATTGGAAAAAATGTATGAAACAGTCTTCTACTTCATTTGAATGAGCATTATATATTATATTCCCTATGCCTTCATCATAGACCATAATACCCAGTTCGACAATCAGGAGTTTGAGGACTACTTTATCTACTCCGAGATATAGAAGTTACATTTTCCCCAGGACATCCCCATTGCGGTGGGAAAACTAAAGCTACAACTAAAACTCTACTAAATAGAATGAATTATTGGTTAGGTGATGCACAGGGGAATCAGATTGATGAGCTATAAAGAATCCTATGGGTTTATAAAACCACATCCAGGACTAAAATGGATGAAACTCTCTACATGATAGCCTTTGGCACTAAATCAATATTTCAACTGAGATCTTTCTTCCTAGCTACCGAGTCCTCAATTTTATCTCATCGCGAAGTGACCTGATAAGGAGGCTAGATCTTGATCTTATATAAGAAGTAATAGAAAATGTTGTATTGAGGGTAGCGTCTTACCAGCAAAGGAAAACTCGATTTTACAATGGAAGAGTAAAGATAGTAGTCTGAAGGATTAAAAATATGTAATCCAAAAAGGAAACAAAATGAAACTCAAATGGCATGGGCCTTACTACATTATCAGCGTTATCAGGCCCGGAAGTTATTGAATTAAGACTTCGGAAGGGGATTAGTTTAAGAATCCGTGAAATGCAAAGCATTTGAGAAAGTATTATCAGTGTTGACACCAAAATTAGTATGCTGATGTGGACGAATAATAAGAAGACACGTGTCAATCTACGCGGCACAATAGCAACGAGGAAGATTGTTTCCCCGACCAAAATATTCACTCCGAGGAACACCAACCCTCCGAGGAACTCTTATCCTCCGAGGAACTTTTGGACGACGAGCAACTAAGGCGGTTCAAGCTGCACCTCGACCACAGCATTAATTGCCAGATAATTAACAGTTCAATTATTCATTGAATGTTTATCATCTTGACGCGCACGTTTAAATAACATTAAATGAATTACCTTTTCATATGTGTATCATTTAATGTATCACCCTTTCATGTACATCCTAAGATCTATAAATACCTTGTATCACCCTCATTCAATGGGGACCGGAATTTCTTGATAGCATCTGTAATCGAGAATTCCCAAACACTCAGCAATAACAGAACAGTGGACGTAGGCCATTCATATAAGGCTGAACCACTTTAAAATCTTTTATCTTATTTATTTATCTGTGATTAAATAATTATAGTAATCTAGTTTTTTACATCAACAGATTGGCGCCGTCTGTGGGAAATCGATTGTTATTATCGTTTTTTCACCAAAAATCATTCATCATCAATGGCGGATAATCCAGAATCTAGCAATCGAAACGCTGGAAATGCTGAAAATCCTCCAAATCCCTCTGCACCTCCAGATCTAGCCAGAATTATGACAAATCTGGCTCAAGGACAAACCGCCATGCAAGACACAATGAGGCAACTCATACAAACCCTTCATGGCGGTGCACCTGCACGCTCAGGACAACGAAGTGGTCAGAGGCAAACTTATTTACTTTCTTCACGATCCAGGCATACTGAGTCATATCGTAACGAAGAGTCTGATGATTTCTCTTATCAACTTGGACGAACTTCATCAATAAAGGCTACAGATACTGATCAACGTATCACTCTTTCTCCAGAAAG
Organism: Sambucus nigra; assembly: GCA_949130495.1. Taxonomy (NCBI): domain Eukaryota; kingdom Viridiplantae; phylum Streptophyta; class Magnoliopsida; order Dipsacales; family Adoxaceae; genus Sambucus; species Sambucus nigra. The sequence continues at coordinate 145,222,625 of OX422211.1, forward strand.
ACCTAGCGCCTTAGAAAGACTGAGTAGGGTGTCTCCTTTCAGTCGATTAGGCCCTAGGAGGAATAGGAGTCCACCTAAGACCATGTCGAGGAGTTTTTGACAACCATCAGATCTAAGAGAAGGATCAGCACAATCACGACCAGTCGCTCGTCAAGATAAATCTCAAGAGGCTACTTCAGAACGATCTATTGCTCGAACCAATAGGCCCGAGGAAGGAAATGAAGCATGGAAAGGGTCCCTTCAGTGATTGGAGGATATATTGGGAGAAATGGCTAGGGCGAAGAATCCCCTACAACGAACTTTTGTTCAAGGGACACCTTTTGTCCAGGCCATTGTTAATTTTCCTACACCATCAAAGTTTAAAGCACCAGTAGTGACCCCTAAATATGATGGAAAGACAGATCATGTTCTTCATATAGAGCAATATCAAGCTGCCGCCGACATCTATGCTGTTCCCGACGAGATGAGATGCAAAGCGTTCTCAGGAACTCTAACTGGATCTGCCCAGATATGGTACAATAATCTTCCTCGGGGTAAGATTTCAACTTTCTTTCAGTTGGCCGAGTTGTTCATCGGCAATTTCTGTTTTGGAGCAAAACCAGTAAAACGAGTAGCACACTTGCTAAGTGTTAGACAAAAATCTGGTGAAAGTACTAGAGATTATATAACTCGTTTCAATAACGAGAAGTTGGAAGTTATAGATTACGAGGAGAAGACAGCAATCACCGCCTTGATGAGTGGGTTGTTGCCTAATAAGTTGTATTACACCTTGGCGAAAGATCCACCTAAAACTATGTCAGAGTTGATGGCAAAAGTGGCCAAAATTATGAATGCCGAGGAAGCTATGGCTGCAAAGAAGAATATAGATAAAGACACCAAGGTGGATGTCGACAAGTCTAAAAATAAAGAGCATAAGGGAAATGGTGGCGACAAGCGTTCCAGAAATAATAAGTCATCATGGGAAGTCCTGAAGAAATTCGATAATTATAATCCCTTGAAAATGGGTATTAATCATGTCTTGGAGGAAATCAAGAATATCGAGGAAGTAAAGTGGCCGAAGAAATTGAGGTCAGATTCGGATGCGAGGAACAGGGACAAGTATTGCGAGTTCCACAAAGATCATGGCCATATGACCAAAAATTGCATAGCTCTTCAGAACGAGATTGAAACACTCATCCGAAGAGGAAAGCTAGCAAAGTATGTTGATCGGGGAGGTGAAAGAAGAAATAATGATCGAACTAGAGAGAGATCTAGATCTCCTCGTCGAGCAGAGGAGAAAAAGAAGAGAGAACATGAAGAAGATGTCGAGGATGACCCCGATCTTCCCAAAAAACCAAGGCAACCAGAACGAGAGGTATTTTCCATACGTTTTGGGGCATTTGATTGTAATGTTACAGGAGGAGGAGACATTACGGCAGAAAGAAAATCTTACCTCGGAGAGGCACAAGCTTGTTCGTACATTCAGAGAATAAATTTGGCCTAGGAGGATCGTCCGAGGAAGGTAAACAAAGAGAAGCTGGTCATTGGCTTTTCAAAAAATGACTTGGCAGGTGTTCTTTACCCTCACGATGACCCTTTGGTGATCAAAATGAGGATGAAAGAAGTAGTGATTTCAAGGGTGCTGGTAGACAATGGTAGTTCAGCAGACATCATATACTATTCATGCTTTGACAGCTTGAATTTAAAATTATCTCAATTGGAACCTTATCACAAACCTCTTTTGGGTTTTGCTGGCGAGAAAGTTTTTCCACTAGGGACGATCAAGTTGGACATATTCATTGGAACTTGGCTTGCTTGTCGAACAGAGAGAATACGCTTCTTCGTGATGGATAAGAATGTGCAGTCAGCCTACAACATCATCATGGGAAGAGTTGGTTTAAAGAAGTTCGAAGAAGTTCCATCTATAGTACATCAATGCTTAAAATTCCCAACAAATTTTGGGGTAGGAGTTGTGAAAGGTGATCAGAAAGTAGCTTGGGAATGCTATTATTCATTTGTCGAGCAAGAGGAGCTTGAAGATTCAAGAAAAAAGACTACTACCTACCAGGTGGATGAAAGTAAAGAAATTGAAACATTGGATCCTCGAGATGAATCTCAACTTGTAAAAGGACAGGTGGTGGAATCTTCAGAAAATATTATTCTAGATGACGAGCACCCTGAACGAGTAGCCCAGATAGGTTCAACGTTGGATGCTTCGATAAAACATGAGTTGATAACTTTCTTGAGAAACAGGAAGAAAACTTTTGCATGGAGTCATGAAGACATGCCAGGAATAGATCCAAATTTCTTATGTCATGAGCTCAATGTGAATAAGGAGATCAAGCCTGTAAAGCAGAGAAGAAGGGTATTTAGCCCCGAGAAGAATTAGGCTATACAAGAGGAGGTCGAGAAGCTCTAGAAAGCCCAATTCATTGAAGACGTGAAGTATCCAGACTGGTTGGCAAACGTGGTGATGGTAAAAAAGAAAAACAATAAATGGAGAATGTGTGTTGATTTCACCGATCTTAACAAGGCATGCCCAAAGGATCATTTTCCATTGCCCAGAATTGATCAACTAGTAGATGCTACCTCGGGACACGAGCTGCTCAGCTTCATGGATGCATATTCTGGCTACAACCAGATCAAAATGAAGCCTAAAGACAGGTAAAGTACTTCTTTTATTACCCCTAGGGGAACTTATTGCTATAATGTTATACCTTTTGGTTTGAAAAATGCAGGAGCGACATACCAGCGACTGATGAACAAGGTTTTCACCGAACAAATCAGTTGCAACATGGAAGTCTATGTCGATGATATGCTGACAAAAAGCAAGAAAGCTATTGATCATCTAGTTGACTTAGCTCAGACTTTTGATCAACTGGATAAATACCAAATGAAGCTCAACCCGACGAAGTGTACATTTGGAGTACGAGAAGGGATGTTCCTAGGATACATCGTTAACCAACGAGGTATTGAGGCAAATCCAGAAAAGATCAAAGCTCTTTTAGGGTTGCGATCTCCAACAATGAAGAAAGAGGTGCAGAGTCTTACAGGACGAGTTGTAGCGATCAATAGATTTGTATCTCGAGCAACTGATAGGTGCCTTCCATTATTCAAAACACTCCGAAAAACTTTCGAGTGGAATGATGAATGTGAAAAAGACTTTCAAGACTTGAAGAAATATCTGGGAACACCTCCATTGCTGTCCAGACCAGTGATGGGCGAAAAGTTGTATTTATATCTGGCAGTATCAGAGAATGCAGTCAGCTCGACACTGATCAGATTGGAGAATGGAGTCCAGAAGCCAATTTATTATACCAGTAAAGCTTTCCGAAGTGCAGAGATCAGGTATTTGAAATTAGAAAAATTGGCATTGTCATTAATTGAAGCAAGTAGAAGAATGAGGCCATATTTCCAAGCCCATACCATTGTCGTGTATACCGACATGACATTACGACAAGCTCTTCATAAACCAGAAAAATCAGGGAGACTGATGTATTGGGTAATAGAGCTCGGTGAATATGATATTGTGTATGAACCCAGATCATCCTTAAAAGGGCAAGTTGTAGCAGACTTTATAGCAGAGTTTACATATCCTGATACCCCTGAGGAACAAAAGTTGCTCGCTGACCAACCTATGGATGTTACAGGATCAACAGACATAAGTCCAGACCAACTCCGGTTGGTAAGAGGGCTTGTGGATGTAGAAAGATCATCAAATTCAAACCCAGACCAACTCCGGTTGGTAAAAGGGTGAGAAGGGATGGTCGACGAGGAGCGAAAAATACCAGGGGAGGATGAAATAAAACAACAAATATTTCACCGAGGAACGCTGCCAGATAAGAGTTTTGATGACGAGTTACCTACGTGGAGATTGTATGTAGATGGGTCATCTTGTACAACAGGTTATCGAGCAGGAATTGTTTTGAACACCCCAGACGAGATTGACATGGAATATGCTCTGCGATTCCAATTCAAGGCCTCCAATAATGAGGATGAGTATGAGGCCATGATAGCAGGTCTTAATTTAGCAAAGATTATGGAAGCGCAACAAGTGATGGTATTCAGTGATTCTCAATTGATTGTGAATCAGATGATGGGAACATATGCAGTTAAAGGAGAATTAATGGTCAAGTATCATGCCAAGGTAATGGAGTTATTGGCAGAATTTGATGCGATTCAGTTAATCAGAAAACCAAGAATAGAGAACGCACGAGCAGACGCACTGGCCCGACTGGCATCAGCTACTCGTACCGAGCTGCGAAGAACAATACCAATTGAAGTATTAGAAAGTCGGAGCATAGATGAAAATCTGACGATGAATATTATCACCCTTTATTTAGGACCATATTGGATGGATCCCATCAGGGCATATGTTGAAGAAAGAGGATTACCGAAAGATAAGCTCGTTGCCAAGAAATTGAAGTATAAATATGATCGGTATGTACTAACTAATGGTATTTTGTATAGACGAGGAATTATGGAAGGTTTGCAAAGATGTGTACATCCTTCCGAGGTGAAAGAATTAATTGAAGAAATCCATGAAGGGCCCTGTGGAGCTCATGTAGCAGGTCGAACACTTTTGCAAAGGGTGATGACTCAAGGATACTACTGGCCGACGATGAGGGCTGATTGTATAGACTATGCTAAGAAATGTGATAGGTGCCAACATTTTTCCTCCATCCGACGAACTCCACAAGCATTGTTGACACCCATAACTTCCCCTTGGCCATTTGCCATGTGGGGAATTGATTTGGTTGGACCATTGCCGACCACCCGAGGAAGATTCAAGTACCTCGTCGTCGCAGTAGATTATTTTACTAAGTGGGTAGAAGCTGAACCCCTTATCGATATGACGTACGAGAAGGTATACCAGTTTGTTTGGAAGAATATCATCTGTCGATATGATCTCCCTCATGCCTTCATCACAGACCATGGAACACAATTCGATAACAAGGAGTTTGCTGCCTATTGTCAATAATCAAACATCCTGAAGACCCATTCAGCACCAGGTCATCCTCAGAGCAATGGGCAGACAAAAGTAACGAACAGAACACTCCTAAATGGTTTGAAGAAGAGGCTAAGTGAAGCCAAAGCTAATTGGATTAACGATCTACAGTCAGTCTTGTGGGCTTACCGAACAACTCCCTGAGCAGCAACGGGAGAATCCCCATATATGCTAGCGTTTGGAAGTGAGGCAGTAATACCTGCCGAGTTGGGTCTTCCGACACACAGAGTGCTGAATTTTAGTTCCCCAGTCAGCGATTTAATGAGAAGATTGGATTTGGATATGCTCGAGGAGGTTAGAGAAGAGGCAGCCATTAGGAATGCTGCTTACCAACAACGCACAGCTCTGTTCTATAACAAGAGGGTAAAGAAATGCGACTTAAAAGAAGGGGATTATGTGCTAAAGAAGGTCATTCAGAAGCACAATAAGCTAGAAGCAAACTGGCATGGACCTTACCGAGTTACAGAAGTTGTTCGACCAGGAACTTATAGAATAACAACTCTAGAAGGAGAGGAATTTAAGAATGCATGGAATGCTGAACACCTACGCAAGTATTATCAGTAATGTAAAATGTAAAGCAGTTCCTTCATTATGAATAAAACGATGATGTTTCACCATCTTCTTCCTTTTATTATAAGTTTTTCGGGGAATACTAGTGTGATACACTACACTGATATAGTTCGAGCGTGATCAACTTCGGTTGGTAAAATAGCGAGAACAAATTATACTCCTTTGGTTAGGAGGCATACACTTGCATGATCAACTTCGGTTGGTAAAAGAGCTTGTGGACAAGATAGTTCGAAAGAACCTGATAGTTCGAGCGTGATCAACTTCGGTTGGTAAAATAGCGAGAACAAATTATACTCCTTTGGTTAGGAGGCGTACACTTGTGTGATCAACTTCGGTTGGTAAAAGAGCTTGTGGACAAGATAGTTCGAAAGAACCTGATAGTTCGAGCGTGATCAACTTCAGTTGGTAAAATAGCGAGAACAAATTATACTCCTTTGGTTAGGAGGCATACACTTGCGTGATCAACTTCGGTTGGTAAGAGAGCTTGTGGACAAGATAGTTCGAAAGAACCTGATAGTTCGAGCGTGATTAACTTCGGTTGGTAAAATAGCGAGAACAAAATATACTCTCCTTTGGTTAGGAGGCAATAGTTCACTTGCGTGATCAACTTCGGTTGATAAAAAATCTTGTGGGCAAGATAGTTCGAAAGAACCTAACAGTTTGGACCCACGACCAACTTCGGTTAGTAGTAGGGCGAGAACAAAATAAACTCTCCTTTGGTTAGGAGGAAATAGTTCAAACCCACGACTTCAAACCCACGACCAACTTTGGTTGGAAAAAGGGAAAGAGCAACATTCTTAAAAATGCCAATTTTGGCTCGTTAAGAAACAAAATATGTCAACTTATGTTGGTCGGAAAGTAAAACCATTCCAGAAAATATAAAAAATTCTAAACTGAACCAAGTATGGCTAGTCGGGGATAAAAACTCATCAACTGTAGTTGGTAGACAAACACAATTTAACAACCTTGGTTGGTTGGAAACATTTTTAAGCAGTTATTTTACTCATTACTTTATTATTAAGTGATCGAGCAACATTTCTGATATTTTATTTTGGTCGATGAACCATATAATATTGTTATGCAAGCACAAATACAAAGTGTTTAATAGGCACTAGATAATAGCAATACAGATTTGCAAACAGAAAATGAAAGTCTTTCATTAAAATTCAAAATAAATTACAAGTTACATATATGTGCTAACTATTACATTGAAAATCCTATTCTATTGGTTTTTTCCCTTCAGCTTTCGATGCAGGTTCCTCGCCAGCAGGAGGATCATTTAATGTCTGAGGAGAATTGATAAAATTCAAGTCCTTCAACATTCTGACATTCATTACTGAAGGAGTATCCAAGAGATGCTCGGGACGAGATACGTCAATTTGAGAATGAAGGTTATAGTCACCAAGATAATTCATAATCAAGCTCCGAGGAATGGCGCGAGCTGGTGTCCATTCCATGTCCAACTTGAAAGGTGGCACAGGCAAGCCAAGCACTCCAGGCTCGTAGTAGTACCACAAAAATGTCCTTGCTCGAGCTTTAATACACATAAGGCATTCAACCAGCCTTGTTTATAACCCTCATTATTGGCATTCTGGATACAAGCATCTAAATGAACTAGAGCTTCGTTGTATCCAGCCATCCAAAATTCCCTGGGCTGTTTATGGAATTGGAAGGTTAATCTATCCAATTGTTCATGAAGGTTTTTAGCAAAAAGGTCCTTGGTATGTAAAGCAGACTTCGTCGCAGTAAGTTGATCTTCCAAAGTCAGGATTTTCTTGGACATTTCAGACAAAGCCCGATCTTTTGCGTTCAACTGGTACGCTTGAGTTTCCAACGTTGACAGAGTACGAGCTTCTTCAATATTACGAGGAGTTCTTGATCGACCCCGAGCAGCTGGATTGCTTCTCTCCTTGTTAACATCCTGAGCAGCTCTTCCTCGCCCATGAGAACCTCTTCCTCATCCCCGAGCAGTAACAGAAATACCAGACCTTCTTAAAGTATCCAATTCTTTCCTTAATTTGGCATTCTCAACCTCTAAGAATGAGAACCCTTTGTTGGAGACTGGTAATAAGGCAGTGGAAGATGAAGCTGCAGACTTATATTGTGCTAACTCTTTCTGCAAATTATTGTTCTCTTGTTCTAGTAGCTCGGCGATCTGTCTGCAGGCCTCAACTTCACCTTTTAGGGTCCTCTCCCTGATATCGTACCCATCAATGATCTTTTTGTGTCCTGTCTCGGAAGAAAGCTGTTGATACCTATCCTCATACCCCTCATGCAACAGGGCATTCGATTCATTGTGCTGATTCTGAAGATCCTCTAAAGTACAATGAAGCTCCTCGATCAAGTCATAGTAGGCCACGTTGTTGGCCACAGCTCGGTAAAGTAAATCCTTTAGGTACTGATAAGCCTCAATTGCTTGTTCTGAAGCATCATGGCCAAGGATGTCAGCAATTTCTAATACGCTCAAAGCTGTGTGACCAGCCTTATAATATTCACGGCATTACTGCATCAGCTTTGTATCATGGGCAGATATCAGTTCCATTCTAGCCATAAACTAATAAAGAGGAGAAGGCAAGAGTTAATAAATAAAAATGGACAGAGTATCGACAATGAAGAAGAACAAAAGATGTGATTTTATTACATCATCAACAAGATTACATCGTTTGGAATACAGAGGATAAGTAAAAGAAAAACAGAGAGAGAGTACCAAACAACTTCACACCTTTTCCTTGTCTAACAAAGACTTTCTCGGGAGGCTGGGACGAGGAGCTTGGTTTCTCGGTAGGAACGATGATCTGATTAGTAGAAGCTGGGACTTGTTCTGGAGGAGAAGGAAAGGATGAAATCTCCTCGGTGGCCGTCTAGTTGGGTTGTGGAACAAGGACCTGATCACCCACAGTCATTGAGGATTCTTCAGATGCAGCTTCGTCTTCATCCTCATCTTGAATAACTGGAGGAGGACCAGGGAGATGTTGTTGAAATAGCTCGGAGTCCTTTCTCACCTTCAGTTCCTCTAAGGCAGCAACCCAACCATCATGGAAGTATTTCAAACTTCCATACTTCACCTGGGTCATCATCGCTGCTACCCCCTGTCCCAACCAGTTTGGAAGGACTTCTTCACAGCTATTTTTCTCTTCATTTTTTCCGAGGAGAGCTTCTCAGACATAAGATTCTCGGTGGCCTTCAATTTGGTCTCCACCTACGCTTTCTGACGATTTACTTCTCGCAGGAGAGTCAGCACTTCTTCAGCTGATTTAAATTTATTCTCAAGCTCCCCAAAGCCTGAAAGTTTCTCGACATAGTCTTTATTCTCTCTCTTCAAGTCCATCACCTTATTACCCAGTTGTACTTTCTCTGCGTCAGACGCAGCCAACTTCTTCTCCCATTCAATTTTATCCTCGTCATACTTCTGACGGGATTCACTCACAGATTTAATAGCTTTCTCCAGTGCTCCTTCCACAGTGGACGAGGAGCAAGAAGCTTTGATCGCTTCATCCTTTTTAAGGATTATATTGAAACAGCTCGTCAACTGTAATCAGAAAAGGGAAACGACATCAGAAACAAATATGGGAAATAACAAAGGAAAATATGAAAAACTCAGAGTGTAGATGCTTACTGAAGCAAGATGACGAGCAGCCAGAGAAGTAACCATATCCCGAGTAAGGTCTTCTTCAGTACCTTGCACCTCGGGAATGGGCGAAAACTTTGCCAAGCTCATCGTAGAGCTCGGAGGAACAGTGATTGGAACACCATCTCCACCAGCTGGGAGCTGGGGAATAGCTCCAGAAATACTGACCGAGGAGGATTTCCTCAATCTCCTCGGTGCCTTTTCAACAACCTCAACCAAAGAAGAACTTTTGGTTGGTGAGATAGTGATTACTTCAATAGGTGCATCCTTCTGCACAGGAGCCACTGGGGGATTCTCGACAGCCTTTTGAGAAGCAATAGGAGGGGTGGCATCTTTATTCTTTGTCCCTTTTTGGACATCAACCTTATTTTTATTCCCATCTCCAGCAGAGGAAGTCTCCTCGAAGAGAGCGGGAACTCTTCTTTTGCCCATTTTTCAGCTCAGAGGAATATGAGATTCTGGATCAGAGTCTTCAGGAATTTGCACTGGATCACTGATGCTGACCACAGGACGAGCAGTAAAGGACGACGTATAGCTCCTATACTGCAACAAGTATGAAGCAGACCTGATGTGCTCGTCTAAAACTTTCTGATGCAAACTCCAGATATGTTTCAATTGCCTTATATTAACTTCTGATTCTTTGGGAGTTTTTCTCTTGCTATTAACTGCAAACAAAAAATAAATTGAAATGTCAATCATGCATTTATTCAAACATGATGAAATCATAATTTCAAAAATAAAATAAAATGAAAATAACCTATCCCATTGCCATATGGGGGCATTTGGGACCTTCATACACGTTGTCTCCGACTGAAGGAGCATGTTGCCAATTTTTGAAAACTAATCCATGTTCAAAATAATCCCTGTTAGCATCAGGGAGATTGACTACTAAATCCCTATTCAAAAATATGGTTTTTAAATAATAAATATTATCTAAAACAGCCCATCTATAGCAATACATAATCTCAGGAATTCCTATGCGACTTCTATGAGTTTGATTTAACTTATGCACCCCATTAACTATTCTCCATGTATTGGGGGATAATTTTGCAGGAACAACATCGAAATGTTGACAGAATTCTAAGCATAAAGGGTTAGGTGGAAAAGAAAATCCACACTCAGCGATAAAGAGGCTGGGGAACCAATGCCCCTCAGCCAAACGAAAATACTCAAAGGGCTCAGGAAGATTCTCCAAAGTTACCCAAGACGGAATGGAATAATCAGAACGGAATTTTTCAATAGATTCAATAATATAAACCATGGTGAATAAAAGGAGAAAGAAGAGGACCTTACAAGAAGAATGGAGATCTCAAGACAACGAACGAAAATAAGGATGAACGCACAAGAGAAAGAAAAGCTATGGAGAATTCGAAAACAAGAAAATTGGAAAAGGTAGAGGATGGTATGATTGCTCGGGAAGTTTAAATACTTTGTCTTGGGAACCAGTGAAAGAAATGATTACATAAAAGAAACTATTGCGCTACTGGCGGCTAAAAGGACAAAAAGTGCACGAAGATCGAAACACTTATAAAAATGCAAAAAGGCGGATTCTGCGAATATGGATGGAAGTTCAAATACAAAGAAAATGCTCCTATAATCCAGGGAAGTCATTTAATATTGCCATATACCGAGAAAGAATGTTCCATACTCCTCAAAATTCGAAATATGAAACATTGGGGGCTTCTGTTGACACCAAAATTAGTATGCTGATGTGGACGAATAATAAGAAGACACGTGTCAATCTACGCGGCACAATAGCAACGAGGAAAATTGTTTCCCTGACCAACATATTCACTCCGAGGAACACCAACCCTCCGAGGAACTCTTATCCTCCGAGGAACTTTTGGACGATGGGCAACTAAGGCGGTTCGAGCTGCACCTCGACCACAACATTAATTGCCAGATAATTAACAGTTCAATTATTCATTGAATGTTTATCATCTTGACGCGCACGTTTAAAGAACATTAAATGAATTACCTTTTCATATGTGTATCATTTAATGTAACACCCTTTCATGTACAGCCTAAGAACTATAAATACCTTGTATCACCCTCATTCAATGGGGACCGGAATTTCTTGATAGCATTTGTAATCGAGAATTCCCAAACACTCAGCAATAACGGAACAGTGGACGTAGGCCATTCATATAAGGCTGAACCACTTTAAAATCTTTTTTCTTACTTATTTATCTGTGATTAAATAATTAGAGTAATCTAGTTTTTTACATCAACAATCAGTAAGTAAGGAAGTTTTTTTATTCAGTATATATTTCCCGAAGACTATGAATAAGGTATTTGATTCTACCATCTCTCCTTTTATTTCTTTATTTTGCGGGAATCGAATATATACATATCACTATTCATCACCAAATAATAAACCCTCACGCACAATCTCGTTACAAGACAAATTGTGAATAAGAGAGATTAATGTAATTCAAACTTCTTGTATGAATTGGTTGAATAAATAAGTCACAAATGAGAATTTGAGCTTCATGTATGAGTCCGTTGAACAAACAAGTCACCAACAAGAAGTCATGCTTCATGTATAATCATCTTATGACATGTCGCATATAAGAAGAAACCCTATCAAAGTAAAGGGATTCCATGCTTTATGGATGACGAAGATCTGACCTTAATCTAATGTAAGGATAATTCCCATAAACCTTAGTCAACCAAAGTAATCAGTGTTAACAAATAATCTTCATCCAAGAGTAGTCAATTAGCTAAAACAGTGGTAGAATCTAGGTCAGGAAAACTCTGGTTCATGCATAAAAATATTGCGGTCAAGGCAAATTAGGATAACTGACCATACGATCAAAGGGCCCAAAGATAATATGTGAGTTGTTCCAATCAACCAAAGCATTGAGTTAAGTAAGACTATAAATAACATATACACAAGGCACATTTATATGAGGTTGAACAAAACACATTATGCCATTATCATGATGTCATCATGATATAAATAAAAAAGCAAAAAATACGCATTTTCCACTACGTTTGTTTAAAAAGATATAAGAACTGATTAAATATAAAGATTGACAAAAGGCTTATGTTGTAGAGGTATTCTCATTAGTAAAAACATCTTGGGAAGATGAATCAACACTGGCACCATTTTTTCCTACAGGAGGATTCAATTCGGGCACGACTTACAAAGAGGTGATTATAACATCTTCAGCAACATGTTAATCAATTGCCATCATCTACTTGACAGCAAGTGCAGTGGTTTCATTATGGTCCCCTTGACAATTGCTCAACACTTCTATAATATCTAGGTAATGATTCGTCATCCTTTTCTTCAAATCCTCATACACATTCATAACAAATCTTACATAGTTAACATAATAGACCACCGAAGATTTTTACTTAGCTAGTCTACCTCCTCGGGAGTAGCTAGAGCCTCTTTAGCTTTTTTGAGCTCCTGCGTCAGCTTGGTGTTCGTCTGAGTAGTTATCTCTATCTCCCAATTGGATGCAGTTAATTACTCCTTGGCCTTACTCAAATATTCCTCCAAACTCTTTAGTTTAGTGTCATCGGTAGGTTTTATGTCCTTGAGCTTGTTTTTATATTTCTCAACCTTACGAAGAGCAATAGCTTGGCCACTAATTGGTCGTCCCTCTCCTAAAGATCTTTATCATCCTTATTAATGAATTTTGTAGTTTTTAATAACTCAAATTTTAACTTTTGATGCTCCTCGACCAGCTCCTCATAATCATAGTAATTGATGATAACATTCTCCTTCAAGATGGTGGACCTGCAACAGTCTATAAGTGAATGAAGATAATTTAGTGATTGGACGAACAAAATGTAAAAATGGATAGGAGTTATAATGAAACTTACCAGAGATAACATGTTCTAAATCAACTTTCATAAAGAATCGTAGTCATACCCCACGAGAATTCAAAATTTTTGTTGTGTCCATTTTACCCTAACAAGTTAGTATCATTGTTATCATGATAAAAAATGGAATTAGGATCGGTTCTTAACTCTTTAGATGAGATTTTTTTCGTTGGTTCAAATTTGAATTATTTGACCTCAGCATAGAGAGGGGATATTCCCTAGCCTCTTACAATCTAATATAGAGGCCTATACTCAATAATGTCAAGAACTTTGGGAGCATTCTGAGTAGTAGGGGGCTCATGGGATCGATTATCCCCCACAGCAGGTGCACTAAGGTACATGAAGGCCTTGCCTTTATACTTGGTTAGGGTAGCAGTAGTATTGTTAGCCTTCTTTCGAGCATTTTTATCCGCCAACCTATTATATTCTTCATCCTTTATAAGCCTCCACTTTCTTCTTCTCAACCTCCATCCTCTTTCGGCGAGTTATCTCCGTAGCTTTGCAATCACTATTCCAGAGAGCTATCCTAAGTCTAGATTTCGAGGGATGTTCTGAAGTAGGAAAACAAGAGGCTGAATGAGAAAATAAGTTAGTAATCCAAGGAAAAAGAATAAGAATAATCCAAGAAAAAGAGGCATTGCTACCTGTACCAACTTCGGCTTCGACCTCTAAATAAGTTTTTGTCCCGGGAGTAGTTTCAAACAACACACTTTGCTCCAATGGGAAAGATACTTCAACTGAGGGAATACCACCTAAAGTGTGTGGTATCTAGAAGCAATGAATTTATCCAAAAAGAATAAATCTTTAAACTTAGGGGTTTCTTCACGTAATAAACTTCAACTAGATCTTTGATAGTAGTAGGAATTTGTGGGGCCCTCTTTACTGGAATAAATAATGAAAGAGTATCAAAATTTAGTAGTAGACTGAACAAGGGATGCAATAGTATATACATTTACCTATTCTATTTGGTCCATTACACTCATGAGGGACCTTATACAATTTATCCTTTTTGTGTCATGTAAATTTCCATTCACTCATGGGGAACACATATTGGCCTTTCCAACTGTGATTACTAATGTGGAAATTCTTAACCATCCTTATACTGGACTACTTAGGAGAAAATAGTAACATCTGGTGTTTTAGCATTACTCTTTAAGCAATGTACATACCTAAAAATGTTTTTGGTAAGATCAAACCCAATTTGAGTCTTCCAAAACACCGTATCCCCCAAAATAGTCCAATAACCATTGAGGGAAGTTGAGTTAATGTTACATCAAAACCACTAAGGATGGACCTAATAATGGGACGCAGGGGTAGTGGAATCCTTTTTATAGGTCCCAAAGGAGAATACTTATCCCATCTGAATTGGAGTTATCATACACCCTCTCCTCATTAGCGGGTAACCTATTTTGGATGCTAATGGGTATGTTATATTTTTCCAAAGGTGACACAGTTCATCTTTAAGGATATCACTACCATACCACCTTACATCAGTAGTGGATGGCTCATAGGAATCCAAAGAGTCTGCAAAATACCATCATCACCCTATATCCCTTTATCAACCGACTCGTGCATATGGTAGACAAAGGGATTTGGCCCCATGCTGTCAGGCCTGATATCGTCAGCCCTATCTGAGCTAACCTCTTCAAACGAGGAATCCAAATTTATGCCCGATACGAATTCCTTATTTTCTAAATGCCCAACATATACTTATTATGTAAATGTATTTCTCAATCCTCAATCATCAAAATTAGGAGCTACAAATGGATATTTTGATGGAAGTGGTGTGAACCACTAGAGGACGCTTCCATAGGGGTATATTGGGGTGTCCTAGTTCGTCCTTTGGGTGGACAATTTGTAAGGGTTATGGAAAAATCCTAATAGTGATATTGGGTTAGGTAGGTTCTAATTTAGATAATATTTTAAATAAATGATGGACGTGGGGAGGATATCTAATCAAGTTTATATGAAAGTCTATTTGGAAGGTCAAAATAAAATTTGGGGGCTAAACGGGTGAAGAAAAGTGATATGAGCTTGTAGAAACCCTGGAATTGGTGGATTCCTAGGCTAACCAACTTAATGGCCTTCAAAATGTCTAAACTTCAAACTAAATATCAAGTAACCGAAAACAACAACAAATTTAGCGAATAATAAGAACAAAATACCCCAAGATGAGGATAAAACCTTCAAAAGCTTGAGGGGGAAAGTACAACACATACCTTTTGACTGGAAAAAGAAGTTAAAAGCAAAGAATGAATAAATGCACCAAGAAAGTGAAGGATTAAATAATAGAACCCAGATGATGGCGGAGTAAACTTTCTTTCTCTCTCTAAAATGATGCCAATGATATTTTAAACAATGATGGTGTTCAAATGATGGAGATGCCAACTATTTAAATACTTTTGGTTGACGAAAAATGTTACTTGTCATTAATGGAATCATCATTTAAAATCCAACTGACATTGCAGGGTTACTGTACCCATCCGCAAGGGTAGCACGATTACCAAGAAGTCATTTCCAATCAACTGACGTGTATCCTCTTCGCTCAATAAAGTGATAAAGTCAACTCTCTCAGCACGGGCCGAGGAGAAATTTGGATGACTAGATCTATATCTAATGACAAAAATTAATACTTCATCCATTAATTCTATTTGGCAACCAATCCGAAATGACATCAATCCTGAGAAGATATTACAGATTCCAATCATTAATGAAGGTTTTGGGTATTTTTTTATACCATAAA
The DNA here is from genome assembly GCA_949130495.1 of Sambucus nigra. Lineage (NCBI taxonomy): Eukaryota > Viridiplantae > Streptophyta > Magnoliopsida > Dipsacales > Adoxaceae > Sambucus > Sambucus nigra. Next base: position 145,238,390 of record OX422211.1, read on the forward strand.
TGTAGAACACCACGTGGACCTCTCAAAGATGGCCAATTTTCGCCTCTAAAGATAAATAAAGAAATTTCCTCATTATTTTATTATGCTCATCCAAATGAAGATGTGATCGGCTCAAGTATACGTGTGCTCAACCCTGCCGTCTCGTTAATTATCCCCCCATTATTCTCATGATGTTAGTTAACGATGTTAGTTAGCCAATTCAATACCACCCCTGCACCATGTTATGCATGTGATGGAAAATTATAGGTCAAATTTATCCTATTTGTAAATGTGAGGACTTTATACACTTTTCCACTCTTGTTGTGTTGTAAGAAACTCATCCTTACTTGTCCCACTATATGTAAATGTAATTACTACCTTGCCTATAAAGGCACTCCAACTGTCCCTTAATATTCTCTGATAACTAAATATAAGTAGAACTTAATTCCACGGGATAAGGGATCGAGAATTATCTCACTAGCAGCCATATGCAAAATCTAGAGAAAGAGAGCAAAATAGAATTTGTATTCACCCTCTCATCGGTGATTGCCGAACATTATTAATATCACAATCGTTGCAGCTGTGGACTTGGGAACTTCTTTAGGACTAACAACAAAAATCTATGTCTTTTTTATTTGTATCTCACCATATCATCTCCCTAAATCTAGCGATCCCAAAGTTCAATCTTTTTATCTATTATTGTTTATTATTAGAAATCCCCTAGCTAAGACATAGAATCCATAAACTAATTTTAGACGATAACATCTAGAACATTAAGTTTGCAACTATTAAAATATTAAAAACAGTGTCATGTGCATACCTAAATATAAAATTTTGAAACCCTTAAATCCCAAATTTGATATGTGTTTTGAAATATTAGAACCCTACCCTTGAAACTGCCATTTTAATGAAAATTATACTCTTTCAGACCCAAATGTAGTGATGGATAGGGGGATTAAGAGAGAGAGAGAGAGAGAGAGAGAGAGAGAGGGATTATAATTTAAATCTTAGTTGGAGAATCAAAATACATGATGTAAATGATCAAGTGAAGAACTGAAAGATTTAGTCAACAGTAGATGACCATCGAAGATAAAACCAAATAGGTTACCCCAAGATCTCCCAAATAAATGACGAACTCCAATCACTGAAAATATGACATCCAAATCAGCTCATATCCACCATCAAATCATCAAAGTGTATGGTATTGGGGAGTAGAGAGCAATCAGAGATGAGAAAGGGTATGGGTGTGGGTTATTTTTTTTATAATAAATGAGACGGGGTATGATACATGTCTAGCAGAGAATGCACCAAGAGGGGCAAAGCATTAGGTTAAACTTGACATGTGGCTTCCTAATTAACCATTAGATATACACCTTCAACTTACAACCACAACCGTTGGATAGTTGAGACCAAAATTCCCTCCTAATGTGTGTGTGTGTGTGTGTGTGTGTGTATAATGGATACATTTTTTATCATTTTGCATTTATCTTAAATTAATGACTTAATCTACATGCACTATTAATTCTCCATTAGGGATTTATTTGTTTGACATAAAATGTGTATTTTTGAAATTTTATTTTTAATGTTCTTTTGAAACATTTAAATTAAAAAATGCTTACTAATTCTTTTCTAAAAATGAGAGAAGCTAAAAAAGGAAAAGAAAAATGTTTAAAAATAGGGGTAACCATCGGTATACTCCTTGGCCTGCCTATCATCATACCCTTGTAGCATTGATAGTTTTTTTTTATCGTGATTGTTCTTCTTTCTCCTCTTTGTACTTGAAACCCATTGTTGTAGCAACAAGTTTAAATGATTTATCCCTTTAATGGAGGGTTAGAGTATAAAGAGAAGCTTTGGGACTCACTACATAAATGCTTCTAGTGACAGAAGGTAAGAGTGCGGATACCCAGGTGGTCACCTTTGTGCTGTGGATGTCTTATTATTTCAACTCTGTCACTGATAGAAACACTGAATCTCATGGATAACAGGAGAGAAGGTTGTTCTACATTTTTACGAGGCAAATTTGTGATTCCTTTCTTGTTGAAATCGTATAAACTTCGATGGTGATCTCATATGAGTATCCTTTGACTAGTACTCCAAATTTCTTTGCGCGACATTTTCAGAGTTTTTCCCCTTTGGAGGAGAACTGGGCTAACTGGATGATTCGAGCACGGAGCTAGGCATCTGTATTGGTCTATACAATGGTGAGGTGAGTTGTTACCCATATTGCATTTGGATGAATACCAAAGTTTTTGCCTCATGAACCTTCATCATAGTTCCTTCTATTTTCTTAGGTGGCCTATGCATCAAGTAGGTTGGGAGAAAATTGTTGCATTGCGCATCACAATCTTCTTTCTTGTGTAGGATTTGATGAGTCTCTAAGGATGATCCTAGATTTTTGGTGATATAATCGTGGACTATCCATTTTTATCTCTCAATCTATCACTTGAACCTGTATTGATAGAAAGGCTTTTTATATGAATCGTTGTAGCAAAGCCTCTCTAATCAAAATCCTTGAATACCTACAAAGATTATAAAATTTGAATGGGACTACACCACATATTCTTGTTAATCTAGTTAATTAATTAGTTCATTTGAAATCTCCCAAATTAGTGTTAAAATAAAATTAAGTTCAAAACCCCACAACTCTAGAAAATAGATTTATACTCCTTTTAATAAATCACCCGCTAGGATCAATTCATCAAAACTCATATAAATCTTAGAAAATAAAATTTAGAGTAGAAATTTAAGGAATAATACCATACTTGAGAAACCCCTATCTCTAGTTCGATTGTAAAATAGGTATTATATCTTGAATTTCGATTTCCTCTCGAAAACTATTTACCCTCTCTCGAGGCGTAAATTCAAGGGTGAAGGATCAAAATTAACATTCAAAGGGAATTTCAAATAAACAAACTAATTAATAAAAATAACATTAAATAAGGGTTCATCCCACCCCTTGAAAGGGAGTTTAGCCTAGCATGGTGAATAAACACAATAACCAAGCAATCAGAAGCATTAAACTAAAATAGAATAGATGAGAGAACAACTCTTCAAACAAGTCTCCTTAATTTTTAAAATTGAACTCTAATTCTTCAATGAACTTGAGTATAATGCATCCAATTTAAGCATCCAAACAATTTTCTAATTCAATACATCACTCAATTGAATCTTTCAACAATTTTATTTCTAACTAATCTAAAAAAAGAAAAGAAAATAAAAACTAAACTAAAAGGTGTTTCTCTGTCAAGTTTCTAGAATTCTTCTTGAGTATCCTCTTTTTAAAATGGGTCTTTATGTTCTTAAATAATTGGCACAATGGAATAATGGGTAATTTGGGACATTGGAAAGGTGCATGAGGATGAAATATGTGAGTGGGGGTAATGTGGGAAATATGCACACATGTGCATGGGTTTGTGATGTCAGGAAGTTGTTGGGGGTGTTTTTCAAAATAGGTAAAAGGCATTAAAACACATGATAGTTTTTTTCGTTTATTTGGTTTGGGATATTTTAAAAGGTAAAAATGATTTTGGATGTGTGGGTTTAAATGGGAGAGTGGTATTAGAATAAATAGGTATTGGGGACAAGTGGGTCTTTTATTGCAAACGAGGTCTTAGGTTTGGAGAGCATAGGACTGGAGTCGGGTATGGATGGGTTAATAGGTTTTTGATGTTGAGAACTGGGTTTGATCGAGATCGGGTATTGCAAGGGATGTGTCGTCGAAGTTTAAAGGGTTCAGGGGATCGGGTTAGGGGTAAAGATGGTAGGGTGGTCCGATTTTCGGGTTGTGTGTTTATGGTGTTTCAGGTTTGATCTAGGGTCGATCAGGATGAAGGACGAAAGAGAGAAAATAGGTTAATGGGTTTTGGTGGGGGTGTCTAATGGAGGGTAGGAGAGAGGAGAGAAAAGATGGGTTGTTTTGGTAGGGAAGATGAAGTGGGGTTTATTATGTGTGGGTGAGTTGTTTGGGTGTATGAGTGTATAGGATAGTGTGGTGTGGTGTGGTGTGGTGTGTGTGTGTGTGTGTGTTAGTTTGTGACCCTAAAAAAATAAACTAAGACTCAAAATTAAATCTATAAAAATTAAAGTTCTATAAGAAAAAACAATATTTACAAAACTACAAAATAAAACAAAACAATATAACGTCTAAAAAATAAAGTTTTACTTCTAAAAAAAATAATAGACTTAAAATAAAATGTTACTAATAAACAAAATAAAATATTAACAAAATGAAACAAAAAAATAAAGACTAAAAATCAAATAAAAATAAACTCACACCAAAATTTTAATAAAATATAGTTGATACACACAAGGCTCAAATAAAGTCAACACATACAAGTCTCTAAACAAAATATAAAATAAAACCTAAAATTTAAAAATGACTCAAATAAAAATCCAAAAAAATAAAAATAAAATAAAATAAAATAAAGGGTGCAAACTAAATACACAAGGCTCGGGAATGGGTTAAGGTTCGGGTTTGGGGACTGCTTAATGGGTATGGGGATTAGGTTTAGCGCATTTAACCACATCTTCTTCTCATTTGGCCTCGAAATATAGCTTTTAGATCCGCAAGTGCATGCAAGCCTACAAAACAGACAAATACGCACATACGACCCATTTTATCAAGAATTTGTAATTAAAAATCATCTATTTGGGGTATTATTTAAACACTTTTGGCTGCTTATCACTCAACCCCAAACAGAACATTACTAGTCCTTGAGAAAAATATAGAGAGAAAGAAAGATAAGAAACTAAAAGTGTACCACTTTCGCGAGCACTTGCGATTACATCTAGCATCTGCAATAAGCCTTTAAACCTATAGGTTGACCTAAATGACAAGTTTTGTCTCGCGAGGGCTTGTAAGGAATATACCCAAAAAATTCTTTATTTGTAAATGGTATTCAATCTCTTATTAGACATATAATAATTACATAATCCATCACGAGAGAAATATATTGAGGAATGAAGCTAGAAGTGTATAAAAATTTAGATAAGTAAATGCTCAAGGAATATCCTTCCTAGAACTCAACGTGTGTGTTGTGAATCAGTTAAAATAGGTCGAGTATCAGGAGAGTAATTCATAGATCGCGTTTTTGGAATCAATGCTTCAACTTCAAAATCTCACAGATATAGCTCTCTCATATGAATTCACGAGATTTGGATAAGTGTATCAGTATTGTGTGTGAAGAGGTGAGTAAATGGATGTAAGGTCAAACGTCTGACACACATATAAGAATGGATAAACATTTTTGAAAAAAAAATGATCTTAGGAAAGAATGTCAATCACTATAGTGAGAATGCCGAGTTATTCACCACGTTGCCCGAACACCTAGGAGAACATATTAATGTTTATGGGTGAGGGGAATATGAAATGAGAAGGATATGATGAGATAAGGATGGTGATATGATGGATGGATTATGGATGAATGAGGAAAGTTTTCTACTCTTGAGGAACAAATATTTTTATCTCACAAGAATTTGACTGCAACTTTTCCTTTTTTTTTTCTTTTTTTTCACCCTTTTTTTTTCTCTTTTCTACTCTCAACACTCATCTCTTTTTCAAAATTAGTGGGTGGAAAATGGAGGCTGTATGGAAATGGTGAAATGGTATTTGGTGATGACATGAAAAATAAAATGTGTACGGATGTGGATGTATATGTGAAATTCAATTGATCGGGACAAACTTCAAGAAACATCTTTCTTATAACTCGAAAGTGATGTCGTTCTCACGATCAAGCCAAATTTTTTAATGAAGAATAATGGGCTCATACAATGATTAAGTGAGAACCCAAAGGAACTTATGACTCAAAGATTGCATAAAACACTCTAAAAGGGTTAAAGCTAAAGTCTTCAATGGTGATCCTTAAGGTTCTCTTGAGAATTGTAGTACTCTTTACCTCTAAACCGTAGTTACGTGATAAGTGCACAAATATTGCCGAGTCTTGAAATTCATGGTGCAAAATGCCTTCATATGTATGACATAGATATTTAGAAAAATTATCCTCTAGATTGATTCCTATACTTAAAAAATGGATGATAGAAAATTCACGTCAATGAGTGAGATAAAAAAAACTGCAGGAAAATTTTAAAAATCAAGTTTTGAATTTTTTTCAAACGAGGTACGATTTTGGAAAAATTCCTCATCCTAAACAAAAGGAACATCGTCCTCAATGTTAAGTAAAATGATTTTTAAAATTGAGAGTAGAAGGGAGGAAAGAGATTAGCATAATCAACCACTAATGAAGTGAACAGATGAATCCAAGAAGAAATCTGATTAAGTGATTAGGAAAAAAATGTGTACAAGTTTATAAACATTGTAAATCATTGGGTGGTGTGAAATACCACCCCCAAATGGGATGAGACTCATACTTAAAAAAGTGGGTTGCCTCCCTGTAGCACTAAGTTTAATATCTTCAGCCAGACTGAAGGGAACTGACCCTAAGGATAAGAACTATGAAAGTGCGGGTGTAAGAAAAATGGGGTGATGGAAATCACCCCCAAACAAGACTAAAGTGTCAATCTTGTTAGATAATGGCTAAAACGGTCAATGTACTTGCATAGAAAAGTGCATCGCACGATGCAAAGCATCGGTGGACCATGGGAGGGTAGGTATTAGGGTAAGGGTAAGAAAGCAAAGGGTGGATAAACATCAGTCATGGGCTTTATTGAGCGTAAAGGTTAGGGAAACAAGGTCCCTATAAGCATGATGCTCTAATTGGATGGGGAGGTGAAAGGTTGCAGAAATAGTGATGGGGTGTGTCTCATAAAAATGGAACGACTATTCTATAAATGGACGTTGATAATGGTCGAGCTGTGACACATTGATGAGCTGCCAGGAATAAAATCACAACTATAGGGGAGTGGAAGGCATAGAGAAACAATCTCTATGTCACAAGTGGGAGTGGCATCACAAATACTCTCATTGATGGTGGAGGGTGGTTTCAAGTAAAGACTTAAATAAATGTAATACCCCGTACTTTCGGCTATATTTATTTATGGGATTAATTAATTAATGCGTATTATTTGGAAATTAATTCGGGTAAAATACTAACGAGATGTGAGTTGGTATTTGATTATGTCCATACATGTTTTTATATTAATATTGAATTATGAAAAATTTGTCGTGAGATTGATATACGGCATTTTGGAAATTTTGTTGAGACGCGTGTGACCGCCGCGTCACGGTATAATATTTTGATTATAAAAGTGAATTTAAATTCTATAAAATGTATGGTCGTTTTGAGTGCGCCAACGCGTCCGAAAGGGTCGAGATAGTCAGAAAACACTAGCCGGGGGTGTAGGTTGGATTCCGGGGTATTTTTAGGCCATACCGGCAACTTAAAGGGTATTTTGGTAATTTTGTATTTTGAGGAATTAATAATGACGAAAATTAGGAGTCTTAATATGATGTGGATTTAACCCACTAAACCCACTAACCAACCCATATTAACCCATTAAGCTACGGAGGTTATCATTTAGGTTTCCAACTTTCCCAAAGAAAACCCTAGCCACCATAGCCACCTTTGGAGAAGAAGCTTGGAGAAAAAGAGAGAGAGAGAGAATTCTGCAGAAATCTTCACCAAACCAACACCAAAATCAGAAATCGAATCAAGGCAAGTGATTTAAATTACATTCTTTATGCAGTGAATGCTTCTTCCATGTTAGAAATCTTGATAATCTATCTTAATCAAGAGTTAAAGGAAAACCCATGAAATTGGAAGTTATTAGCTTAATTTTGGGTATAGGTTTGCATGTAGGAACATTGCTTGAAGATTGAATTCAGAGATTTCATTTTTTATTTAGTGTAAAAACGGATTAAATTATGGGATTTGATGATGATAAAAATCTAGGGTTCATGTTCTTGAAAAATTGGGGAAAAGTATAAAATCTTGTGATTTAATGATGTTTAGGATGCATTAATGCCTTAAAAGATGTTAGTATATGACCTTAGCATGTTTTAGGATGATTAGAGAACTTAAAACATTGTTGGAACGAACTTTGGAGAAGATTTGAGGAGTAAGAATGGTGAAAAACGAGATTAAGAGAAATCTGGGACGAAACTGGTAGGTCGTTAGAAGCCCCTCCCCAGGTCGTTCGAACGAACTCGTTCGAACGAGCTTCTAACGAGTTGACCAGTCGCTTCTAACGCAAGGGAACTTCGTTCGATAACTTCGTTCGAACGAGATCTCGTTAGAAGGTACAGTTCGTTCGAACGAACTGGAATCTCGTTCGAACAGTCTCGTTCGAACGAGACTTCTAACGAGCTGACAATGGAATCTCGTTCGAACAGTCTCGTTCGAATGAGACTTCTAACGAGTTGGCAGTCTGGGCCTTTTTGGACTGTTTTGATTTTTGATGTCCCGTAAACTTGTTCGAGGATATAGATAACATTCCGATGATGATGTAATGATAGAATTTGGACTTTTGTGTATTTATGAGAAGGAAATTATATATGAGAGTTAAATTAATGGACGGTTTGGGTTGAGACGTGAGAGTCTACTACGACGTGAGAATAAATTATGGCGCGTATGATTATAAACCGGAATAGTATAAATTGTGATAATTATAAGTTGGTACGAGAATGCGATATGTACTACGATTAAACTACGGGATTACTAAGATGTGTGTTTACTTAGTATTGGTATATGAATTGTGTGTATGACATACCTACCATAATTTCTATCACGGGAGGTTTGCGTTCGCTTAGGGCCCTCTAATCCTTGTGTTGCCCGGATTTAGACTGGTTACCTTGATGAACATAGGTCATAGAAAGACTTATTGGGATATTAATAAGTCCGCTGATCGTGGGAGCGTAGGTATGTGCGTGACCCATGTGATGTGACTGTGTTCGCCTCCATTATTTGTGATGTTGTTATTTGTGAACTATTCCTGAGAGATTCGGAATATGTAATCCTTATGTACGTGATGTACCGGGATGGATAGCAGAGTATGTGTGCACAGCAGCTTAGTTCTCGGGGTGCTTGTATTGTATATTTATGATGTGAATAATATACACTTAATTAATGGGAACCTTCATGTTAATGTTATGAATATAATTATGGTATTGTTTTGAGAAAAACATAACTGGTTAGCTGATAGTGAAATATATTGCATTTTGAGCATCTGAGTTTACGTTAAATCCCTATTAAATTGCGAGCGTTATAATGTTAATAAAACCGAGTAATAAGGGTAGGACCTATGACAGTCTAGCTAGATATGACGTCACTTAGCTAGTGGTTTGTGTCGTTGTAGATGGGTACTTACGTTAGGAGTGCACAGTTAGACGAGAGGTGAGAATATCATGTGAGTGCACGTCCTAACATGTACTTTGCATTTAATGTTTTAAATGTTTTTAAAGCACTTGCAGATTTTTAAAATATCTCCACATTCGGGCTCTGACCCGTTTGCTTTCAAATCTATTTTTCTTTGTAAAACCATTTTAGGTGCCCAGCCACAAGGACACCATGCTTAGGATACTCATTCAGGTGACGAACTGTAGCTGTTTGTGGAAGCTATAGGGATTTGCTTGTAGACGCATCTATCATTTGGATTCCAGAGTCATTATCTATCAGTTGTAGGGCATGTTGCCCATTTCTATTAGAGACATTCTTCTATTACAATTTTCAGACTTTGGCATGTATTGTTTAGTATTCGGTTTACTTATTTTAGTTGTGGGATTGTAGTGAGGAGTTTTTCCTCCAGACTTTAATTACATTATGTGATGGTTATTCTTTTTACTTCAGTATGATGTATGGTATTATTATTCTTCATTACACTTGTTGCATGTTAATCAGACTTAAATTAAAATTTGGCAACTTACTTTTAAATACTAGGTGGTTAGTAATCATTAAAATGTTTTCGACAGTGATGCTATTAACTGGACCAACTGGCCATTTTGAATTAATTTAATAAAGGAGTAGATACCCGATATTTAATTAGTCGGGGTGTCACAGGTGGTATCAGAGCATCAGGTTCTAGTGTCCTTTAGGATCTGACGGCTTATTATGTTTTTGCTAAGTTTCTTTGATATAGAGCCCTAAATTTTAGGACTGTTGTACTCTTTTTGTGTATGCTTCATTCTTCAGCTATTTTAAGTTTATAAACAGCGAACTTATAAACTTTGTTCTTATTTCAGATGCCTCCATGACGTGCACGACGAGTTCCCAGGGATGCAACGCCCGAACCCCAGCCCGCTCTAGTTCAGGGCATGATGAACGCCGCTGAGGTTGCAGCTATAGTAGCCCAAGCGGTAAATGCCGCAATAACCGTTTTCCAGCAGGCACCACCTCAGGCGCCGGTTTTCGCGCCAGCACAGGCAAATGCATTCCCGTCTGCTTGGGAGCGTTTAAGTGACGCCTTTCAGAAAGCACATCCGCCAGAGTTTGCAGGTAGCTCAGATGTGGTAGTCTCGAGCCAGTAGAGGAAGGATATACAGAGGCACTTAAGGATGTATGAGTGCACGAACGTCCAGAAGCAGGTGCTAGCTACTTTCAAGCTAGTTGGATCTGCGCTACAGTGGTGGGAGTCTATTACCACCATGGAGGAGAGGGATACTCTCACTATTCAGGACTTCTGGGTGCGGTTTGATCGCAAGTACTTTCCGTCGGCTGTTCACACGGAAATTAGGAGGAAATTAATGAGTCTGAAGCAAGAGGGGAAGACAGTGGCCGAGTATGAGGACGAGTTCACTAATTTGTTGAATATCGTTCCAGATGAGATACCGACAGAAAAGAAGAGGATTGAGAAGTTCACCGACGGGTTGACTTGGAGGATCCGTCAGCATCTGCTAGGGAACCTATCGTTGGCCACCTATTCTGATGTGGTTAACGCTGCATTGTTACACTGCCAGGACCACCGTTTTCATATGGCCGAGGGCAAGAGGTCGGGGGAGTCTAGCCATCAAGGCAGGACTGGAGGACATGGTGCCGGTGGGGCACAATCTGTTCAGGGGCAGAGACAGAATGAGTAGGGCTCCCAGCAGGGGGATAATAAGAGGTTCCGATCAGGGAACTACAGACAGGGACAAGGAGGTTTCTGTCAGGGCCATCAGGGCCAACAGGGGCAGAATGGGCAGCAGTTTCACCAGGGCCAGCAGGGCCAAGGTAGGAACGGTAACGGCCACCAGGGCCGGGGACAGCAGGGGCAAAGAGGAGGGAACTTACCAGGGAAGTGTTTTGTTTGTGGCAAGACTGGCCATAAGCGACAGGATTGTCCTGATAGGGGCAGGGCCCCACAGCAGCAGCAGCAGGGTGCTCGCCAGGAGCCACAGAGACCTATGTTTCCCGCCACTCTCCCCGCACCGCCACAGATGGGAGCATTGCCACCCATTCCAGCAGTCCCAGCTGAGCAGGGGCAGCTACAGTATGGACGTGTCTATAACGTCCACCAGGCTGTAGTTCCACAGGCACCGCCCGCGATTGAGGGTACGTTTCCTATCCATGGCACTATGGGTCGGGTGTTATTTAATACGGGTGCTACACATTGTTTTATAGCGACACACTTCGCGAAAGCTTTAGGATTGTTAGCTACGGCAGAGAGCACAATGACGTGTGTCGACTCACCATTGGGGAGTGGGTCACTTATCTTCTTTATATGCCAGGGAGTGGGGGTAGAGATTGGTGGTTTGGTATTACCTGCAGACATGTTGGTATTAGATATGCATGTTCACGATGTGATTATCAGTATGGATTGGCTTGTAGCTTATAGGGCCATGATTGAATGCTTCAGCGGGAGCATTGTTTTTGCCATTCCGGGGCAAGAGATGTTTGTAGTGGCGATGCCTCGCCCAGAGGGAGGATCGACCGCTCATCTGTATTACATTGAGGAGGATACCTCTAAGGAGGTTGTGATTCCTTTAGATTCTATCCCAGTAGTCAGGGAGTATTCGAATGTGTTTCAGGAGATACCAGGCTTACCCCCCAGTCGAGAGATAGACTTTGTTATAAATTTTCTACCGGGTACGAGACCTATAGCACGCGCACCGTACCGTATGGCTCCAGCTGAGATGAGGGAGTTACGGGATCAGATAGAGCAGCTGTTAGGACAGGGCTTTATCCGCAGGAGTACCTCACCTTGGGGCGCTCCAGTTTTGTTTGTGAAGAAGAGGGACGGTTCACTGAGATTGTGTGTGGACTATCGAGAGTTGAATAAGGTCACGATACGGAATAAGTATCCGTTGCCTCGAATCGATGACTTATTCGACCAGTTGAGAGGAGCTTCTTTCTTCTCAAAGATTGAATTGAGATCGGGATACCATCAGTTGCGTATCAGGGAGGAGGATGTCTCGAAGACTGCGTTCTTATCGAGATATGGTTCTTACGAGTTTCGAGTTATGCCTTTCGGCTTGACCAACGCTCCAGCTGTGTTTATGGACTTGATGAACAGAGTGTTCAGGGATTTCCTAGATTAGTTTGTCATTGTCTTCATTGATGATATTCTGGTTTACTGCCAGACAGAGGAGGAGCACGCCGAGCATTTGAGGCAAGTTTTGCAGACACTTCGTCAGAACGAGTTGTATGCAAAATATGAGAAGTGCGGGTTTTGGCTGAAGGAAGTTCAGTTTTTGGGACATATTATTTCCGACCGGGGAATATCTGTTGATCCGGGGAAAGTATCCGTGGTGAGGGAGTCGGGACAGCCCACAACACCAACGGAGATTCATAGTTTCTTGGGTCTAGCAGGATACTACAGGAGGTTTATTCGGGGTTTCTCAGAGATAGCAGGTCCTTTGACACATCTGACTCGTAAGGGTGTGCCCTACATCTGGAGTGATGCCTGTCAGTTAGCATTCGATGAATTGAAGGACAAATTGACCTCAGCGCCTGTGTTAGCATTGCCGAGACTGAGAGTTGAGTATTTGGTTTACACCGATGCGTCTTTTCAAGGGCTTGGAGGTGTATTACAGCAAGAGAGACAGGCCATAGCTTATGCTTCCCGTAAGCTTAAGACTCACGAGAAGAATTACCCCACGCATGATTTGGAGTTGGCAGCAGTGGTATTTGCCCTACGGATTTGGAGGCACTATCTTTTGGGGGAGAAGTTCCAACTGTTCACGGACCACAAGTCCCTACAGTACCTGTTCACGCAGAAGGAGTTGAATATGCGGTAGCGCAGGTGGCTTGAGTTTGTGAAAGACTACCAGTTCGATATCCAGTATCACCCGGGTAAGGCTAACGTGGTGGCAGACGCGTTGAGCTGTAGGCCAGCAGATGAGGTGGCAGAGGTGTGGAAGGCAAAGTGGAAGGAATTGGGACACCAGGATGCAGTGGCCCGATCTTTCATGTCTGTGATGACCGTTACACCGCAGATTGTCACGAAGGTAGTACGAGCACAAGCTGATGACTCGTCTGTCAGGAGCAGATAGTTCGATTACTAGCAGAGGGAGACGAATCCTATACCGTTAGCTCAGACGGGGGATTACGCTTCAATGGGAGATTGGTGGTTCCGGAAGGAGAGGAATTGCGACACGATGTGATGGCAGAGTCGCACGGCTCACGGTTCGCGGTACATCCCGGAGGGGACAAAATGTACCAAGACATGAGACGCCAGTATTGGTGGAGCGATATGGAGAGAGATATCGCTGAGTTTGTTTCGAAATGTGCCACTTGTCAGCTTGTAAAAGTGGATCATCAGAGACCGGCAGGATTGCTACAGACGTTGGAGGTCCCGGTGTGGATGTGGGAGAGCATATCCATGGACTTTATCACGGGGTTGCCTACGTCGCAGAGGGGTCACGACTCCGTTTGGGTAATTATGGACAGGTTGTCCAAGGTCGCTCACTTTTTACCCGTAAGGACTGACTACACTACGGGGCAGTATGCCCAGCTCTTCATTTCAGAGGTTGTGAGACTTCACGGTGTGCCCCTAAATATCGTGTCTGATAGAGACAAGATATTTGTTTCGCGGTTTTGGGAGAGTTTCCAGGAGGCAATGGGAACGGAATTGCAATTGAGTACGGCTTATCATCCGCAGACCGATGGGCAGACCGAGCGCACAAATCTGATGTTGGAGGACATGCTACGCATGTACATTATTGACTTTGGGGGTGGATGGGAGTAGTACCTACCACTAGTGGAGTTTGCTTATAATTACTCCTATCAGTTTACTATTGGCATGGCTCCGTTTGAAGCATTGTACGGTAGGCCTTGTCGTTCCCCAGCATGTTGGTTAGAGGTGGGTGACAACAAACTACTTGGGCCGAAAGTAATTCAGGATACTTCGGCAAGGATTGAGTTGATTCGAAGTCGCATTCGGGTAGCTAAAGACAGGAAAAAGAGTTATGATGATGCGGAGAGATTTTTCAGGGAGTTCCAAGTGGGGGACCAGGTTTTGCTCAGAGTATCTCCTATAAAGGGGATTATGCGATTAGGGAAGAAGGGGAAGTTGGCACCAAGGTATGTGGCGCCGTTTCCTATTATTGAGCGGATCGGACCGGTTGCATATAGACTTGGGTTACCGGAGCATTTGCATCGAATTCACGATGTGTTCCATATTTCCTCGCTGAGGAAATACCTTAGAGATAATTTGGATCATTCTCACATTGCTATGGAGGACATCGATCTCCAGCCGGATAGCTCCTACGAGGAGGGGCCGATTGCTATTTTGGACCGAAGCGAGAGGAAACTGCGGTCAAAGATAGTACCGTTAGTGCGTGTTCAGTGGCGGCATCACAATGTCGAGGAGTCCACATGGGAGCGCGAGGATGAGATGCGCGAACGTTATCCAGAGTTGTTCATACCAGGTACTTTCTAGTTTCGAATTTCGGGACGAAATTCAGTTATTAGGGGAGAAGTATGTAATACCCCGTACTTTTGGCTATATTTATTTATGGCATTAATTAATTAATGCGTATTATTTAGAAATTAATCCGGGTAAAATACTAACGAGATGAGATTTGGTATTTGATTATGTGCATACATGTTTTTATATTAATATTGAATTATGAAAAAATTGACGTGAGATTGATATACGGCATTTTGGAAATTTTGTTGAGACGCGTGTGACCGCCGCGTCACGGTATAATATTTTGATTATAAAAGTGAATTTAAATTCTATAAACCGTATGGTCATTTTGAGTGCGCCAACGCGTCCGGAAGCGTCGAGATAGTCAGAAAACACTAGCCGGGGGTGTAGGTTGGATTCTGGGGTATTTTTAGGCCACACCGGCAACTTAAAGGGTATTTTGGTAATTTTGTATTTTGAGGAATTAATAATGACGAAAATTAGGAGTCTTAATCTGATGTGGATTTAACCCACTAAACCCACTAACCAACCCATATTAACCCATTAAGCTACGGAGGTTATCATTTAGGTTTCCAACTTTCCCAAAGAAAACCCTAGCCACCATAGCCACCTTTGGAGAAGAAGCTTGGAGAAAGAGAGAGAGAGGGAATTCTGTAGAAATCTTCACCAAACCAACACCAAAATCAGAAATCGAATCAAGTCAAGTGATTTAAATTACATTCTTTATGCAGTGAATGCTTCTTCCATGTTAGAAATCTTGATAATCTATCTTAATTAAGAGTTAAAGGAAAACCCATAAAATTGGAAGTTATTAGCTTAATTTTGGGTATAGGTTTGCATGTAGAAACATTGCTTGAAGATTGAATTCAGAGATTTCATTTTTTATTTAGTGTAAAAACGGATTAAATTATGGGATTTGATGATGATAAAAATCTAGGGTTCATGTTCTTGAAAAATTGGGGAAAAGTATAAAATCTTGTGATTTAATGATGTTTAGGATGCATTAATGCCTTAAAAGATGTTAGTATATGACCTTAGCATGTTTTAGGATGATTAGAGAACTTAAAACATTGTTGGAACGAACTTTGGAGAAGATTTGAGGAGTAAGAATGGTGAAAAACGAGATTAAGAGAAATTTGGGACGAAACTGGTAGGTCGTTAGAAGCCCCTCCCCAGGTCGTTCGAACGAACTCGTTCGAACGAGCTTCTAACGAGTTGACCAGTCGCTTCTAACGAAAGGGAACTTCGTTCGATAACTTCGTTCGAACGAGATCTCGTTAGAAGGTACAGTTCGTTCGAACGAACTGGAATCTCGTTCGAACAGTCTCGTTCGAACGAGACTTCTAACGAGCTGATAGTGGAATCTCGTTCGAACAGTCTCGTTCAAACGAGACATCTAACGAGTTGGCAGTCTGGGCCTTTTTGGAATGTTTTGATTTTTGGAGTCCCGTAAACTTGTTCGAGGATATAGATAAAATTCCGATGATGATGTAATGATAGAATTGGGACTTTTGGGTATTTATGAGAAGGAAATTAAATATGAGAGTTAAATTAAATGGACGGTTTGGATTGAGACGTGAGAGTCTACTAAGACGTGAGAATAAATTATGGCGCGTATGATTATAAACCGGAATAGTATAAATTGTGATAATTATAAGTTGGTACGAGAATGCGATATGTACTACGATTAAACTACGGGATTACTAAGATGTGTGTTTACTTAGTATTGGTATATGAATTGTGTGTATGACATACCTACCATACTTGCTATCACGGGAGGTTTGCGTTCTCTTAGGGCCCTCTAATCCTTGTGTTGCCCGGATTTAGACTGGTTACCTTGATGAACATAGGTCATAGAAAGACTTATTGGGATATTAATTAGTCCACTGATCGTGGGAGCGTAGGTATGTGCGTGACCCATGTGATGTGACTGTGTTCGCCTCCATTATTTGTGATGTTGTTATTTGTGAACTATTCCTGAGAGATTCGGAATATGTAATCCTTATGTACGTGATGTACCGGGATGGATAGCAGAGTATGTGTGCACCACAGCTTAGTTCTCGGGGTGCTTGTATTGTATATTTATGATGTGAATAATATACACTTAATTAATGGGAACCTTCATGTTAATGTTATGAATATAATTACGGCATTGTTTCGAGAAAAACATAACGGGTTAGCTCATAGTGAAATATATTGCATTTTGAGCATCTGAGTTTACGTTAAATCCCTATTAAATTGCTAGCGTTATAATGTTAATAAAACCGAGTAATAAGGGTAGGACCTATGACAGTCTAGCTAGATATGATGTCACTTAGCTAGTGGTTTGTGTCGTTGTAGATGGGTACTTACGTTAGGAGTCCACAGTTAGACGAGAGGTGAGAATATCATGTGAGTGCACGTCCTAACATGTACTTTGCATTTAATGTTTTAAATGTTTTTAAAGCACTTTCAGGTTTTTAAAATAACTCCACATTCGGGCTCTGACCCGTTTGCTTTCAAATCTATTTTTCTTTGTAAAACCATTTTAGGTTCCCAGCCACAAGGACACCATACTTAGGATACTCATTCAGGTGACGAGCTGTAGCTGTTTGTGGAAGCTACAGGGATTTGCTTGTAGACGCAACTATCATTTGGATTCCAGAGTCATTATCTATCAGTTGTAGGGCATGTTGCCCATTTCTATTAGAGACATTCTTCTATTACAGTTTTCATACTTTGGCATGTATTGTTTAGTATTCGGTTTACTTATTTCAGTTGTGGGATTGTAGTGAGGAGTTTTTCCTCCAGACTGTAATTACATTATGTGATGGTTATTCTTTTTACTTCAGTATGATGTATGGTATTATTATTCTTCATTACACTTATTGCATGTTAATCAGACTTAAATTAAAATTTGGCAACTTACTTTTAAATACTAGGTGGTTAGTAATCATTAAAATGTTTTCGACAATGATGCTATTAACTGGACCAACTGGGCATTTTGAATTAATTTAATAAAGGAGTAGCTACCCGGTATTTAATTAGTCGGGGTGTCACAATAAACATATGTGAACTGTTGTGCTATAAGGACTAGGTCCAAACTAGGTGGTCGGGTGGAAGGGACAATGGGAGGGTTGGGAGGGATAAAGAGTGGGTCGGGTGTGAGAATGGGTGGATCGGGTGGGACAAAGGGTGGATTGGGTAGGACAAAAGGTGGGGGAAGTTGATCCAACTCAAGAGTGGGAGACACACACTCATCTTGAGTCTCAGAGTGATCCTCAAGGGCACTTGAAGGAGGAAGTGTGGAAGTAAACGAGTGTGTGATCAACCTATCCACCCATAAGTCACCATCTTAGGTGGTGGGAAAATCTAACGAGGCATGCAAATCCGAGAGAGAAAAATCAACATTCGGATATGACTCAAAATGTGGCAAGCATGGTGGAACAGGATCCATATCCGAAGAGGTAGGAACCATATCAAATTCAATCTCAGGACAAGGGTGAGACTCGTAGCCGAAGCTAATCTATGATGAATTGGTTCCTCGAGAACACACACGATGGGCTCAATAGGTTTGGACTCGGGCATTTTTTTTTATTCATCGGGAAGGGGAATGCGAACCTCAATGGTGGGTTCTTTTGGACATAGCTACATTTGATCAGTCTCACTATTTTGGAATATGTCAACACAATTATCAACTTAAGGCCCGAACCATGGAATGGTTTTAACTTCGAGATTCTTGGGGTGATAGGGTTGGTCACACTCAAAATTAGTGGCACAAGACAACACATCATTGTTCCACTTGGGTCCAACAATGGATTTATTTGGGATGAAATTCGACTCTCTCGCAGACTTAAATTCATTAAGGTGTTGTTCAAGCTGTGGGAGAGATTTATTTTGATATTGAGTCGCTTGATTTTGTTCAAGGATGAACTTTTGCAAGAGTCTTTTGAGAGCATATGTGGATGATGGTTGTGGAATGATGGGTGGTGGCGATGGTGGAGGTGAACACAACTAACTATGGGCATTAATAAGTGGATAATACTCATATTAAGTATGGGTAGCGGGGTCAAATGTGTCATATATGGGAGGAGCATCTCTGTGAGAGCTAAAAGGTTGATAATCATGGGGTGCATAGTGAGGTGACTGATAGGCATAAGGTCCACTTGGATGCCATGACTATTATCGAAAATTTTGAGGATCCATATAAAAGGCTTAAGATTCTTATTGCGTGGGAGGGTGATCAGACGACCACAAATAATTTGGTTTCTCACACCACTCGGCCTTGGATATGTCAAGATAATAAGATAAAGTCGGTTCCAAAATAGTGTCATATGGATACATATGTTCCATGGTATGTTCAGAGGGATATGAAAGGTATATGCATTCATGGGACAAGTGATCGACTTGAAAGAAATATGGGCATAGCGAAGCATTGAACGCATTGCCATTCATCATCGGAGGCGATGGAATGTGAGGTGCGTGTGTGGATGGCGCATGAGTATCAACGGTGTGCATTTGAGAGTTAAATGCACTAAGTAAAGTGTGGAGGTTGGACTCGGGCTCAACTTCAAACATGCTTCGGGATGACGGGTATTAGAAAACGTATTCCCAGAAAGGGCAATTCTTCGGCCATGCTGAAAGAAATATTTTTTTTTGGATTTTAAAATATTTTTTAAAAAGGAAAGAAAATATTTTTGGATTTATTTTAGACAAAGAAAGGAAGAAAATATCTTTTTTATTATTTCTTTTTGGGAAGAAAAAATGGGGGGAACATATGGACTCTTGATTTGGACGAAGACACTGAAATCGATTACCGAAAGAATTGAATTCGACACACACAAGTTAATGATAAATCCTAACTACAACATAGCCAATTTATATCTTCAAAATTAATGAAACGGGCAACTAAATTTTAATTAAGTTGACGGGCAGCAAGAATCACGGAATTTATCTTTGTGACTCCTTTGCAAAAGTTGTGTTCCTATTGGTCAAGCTAGTTGATGGATTTTAAATATAATGGTAGCTATGGTATCACACAATGGATAAGTGAGTGTGTTGGTTGATGAAATCCTTTCTTGTGATTTACCGGGTGTAGGTCTTAATTGATTAATTCACCACACACATTGAAAAATAAATGCGAGAATAAAAATAAAAATAGAGAATGTAGTCACACACAATATTGACTCACTAGCATGAGATTTGCAAGTGTTGAGAAATGTACCTCCCACAATTTTGACACGCGTGGAGGTGATGAACGATTTGAGTCAACCATGGGGAGATCTCGCCTATCTCAGTCGGCCCCAGAGTTCTACTGACCCAAACTATAGAGGCTTATTTTTCTCACCTTTGGACTCCGTCTATATACCCTGTCCGGTTTTCCTATATCGCTTTTCTTCTTTTTATTACAAATTTAAAATATAAAATCGTATCTCTAAGCACCGAAATACAAGCCAATAATACATTCCTACTAGAAGCCTTCTAAGAAAATGAAAAATAGTATAAAAAACAAGAAAAATAAATGACAAATGAATTATACTCCAAAATTTTCGCAAGTGCTTCAAGATCCAAAGATTGGAAATGACGTCGTTTGATAGAAAAGAAAATGGTTCTAATGTGTAGATCCTTATCATTATTACAAATCCTCTCCAATCAAAATCCTGGAAAACCTACAAACATGATAAAAATTTTATAGCGGTAAGTAAGGATGTCAATCCATCTCTAAGGATTGACACAAATGAGAAGTAATGTTATTCATTTTTTTATTTAATTTCTTTCCTTTTTATATTTTTTTACTTTTTCTATTTTTTAGCTTTATTAATACTAAAACAATTTTCAGGGGTGAATGAAGACTAAACTAAAGGAAGTAATATATTAAACTGGGAGGAAAGTCTAATGAACTGAATAAAAAGTGTGATGAAAAATGAGGAACAAAATCAAACACAAAAATAAGAGATAAAATGAGGAAATAAATGTGAGAACAATCAAGGAATGGGACTACACCACATATTCTAGTTAATCTAATTAATTAATTAGTTAATTTAAAATCTCCCAAATTAGTTTTAAAATTGCAGGCCAGGTCTCGTCACAAATGCAATTTTAGCATTAACCTTTTAGAAAATTAAGTTTAAACTACCACAACTCTAGAAAAAAAGATTATACTCCTTTTAATAAATCACTCGCTGGGATAGATTCATCAAAATTCAAATAAATCATAAAAAATAAAATTTAGGGTAGAAATTCGAGGAATAATACCACACTTGAGAAACCCCTATCTGTAGTTCGATTATAAAGTGGGAATTATATCTTGAATTTTTATTTTCTCTTGAAAATCATTACCCTCTCTCGAGGCCTAAATTGAAGGGTACAGGATCAAAATTAACATTCAAAGGGAATTTCAAATAAAAATAATTAATTAATAAAAATAACATTAAATAAAGGTTCATCTCACCTCTTGAAAGGCATTTTAGCCTAGCATGGTGAATAAACACTATAACCAAGCAATCAAACGCATTAAAATAAAATAGAAGAGATGAGAGAATCTTCAATCAAATCTCCTTGATTTGTAAAATTGAACTCTAATTCTCCATTGAACTTCAGTATCATCCATCCAATCTGAGCATCCAAACAATTTTCTAATTCAATACACCACTCAATTGAATCTCTTAACAATTTTATTTCTCAATAATATCTGAAAAATATAATAAAAACTAAAAAACAAAAAATAACTAAAAAAGGTTTTATTTGTCAAGTCTCTAGAATTCTTCTTGAATCTCGTCTTTTTAAAATGGACCTTGCTCTTCTTAACTAGTAGGCCCCATCAAGGGGAAATTCTGGACATTGGGAAGGTGCATGAGGATGAAATATGTAAATGGGGTAATGTGGGAAATATGCACACATGTGCATGGGTTTGTGATGTAAGGAGGTTGTTGGTGGTGCTTTTGGAAATGGGTATAAGGAATTAAAACACATGTAATTTTTTTTGGTTTATTTGGTTTGGGATATTTCAATAGGTAAAAACAATTTTGGACATGTGGGTTTAAATGGGCGATGGGAATTGGAATAAATGGGTATTGGGGACAAGTTCAAAGATCAAATGGGATAAGTGGGTCTTTGATTGAAAATGAGGTATTGCGTTTGGATCATAGGATTTGAGTCATGTATGGATGGGTTAATGGGCTTTCGATGTTAATAAGTTGGTTAGACTGAGCTCGGGTATTATAGGGGATGTGTGGCCGAAGTTTAATGGGTTCAGGTGATCGGGTTAGGGGCAAAGGTGGTAGGATGGTTCAATTTTCGGGTTATGGGTTTATGGAGTTTCGAGTTTGATCTGGGTCGAGCAGGATGAGGGAGGAAAGAGAGAAAACATGTTAACGGGTTTTGGTGGGGGTGTTTCATGGAGGGTAAGAGAGAGGATAGAGATGGGTTATTTTGGAGGGGAAGATGAAGTAGGGTCTATTATGCGTGGGTGAGTTTTCTGGGTGTATGAGTATCCAGGATAGTGTGGTGTGTGTGACCCTAAAAAAAATAAACAAAGACTCAAAATTGAATTTATAAAAATTAAAATTCTATAAGAAAAACAAATATTTACAAAACTATAAAGTAAAACTAAACAATATAAATTCTAAAAAAAAACTTCTAATTCTAAAAAAAATAAAAGACATAAAATAAAATAATACTAATAAACCTAATAAAATATTAATAAAATGAAACTAAAAAATTAAAACTAAAAATCAAATAAAAATAAACTCACACCTAAATAAAATAAACTATATATATATATATATATATATATATATATATAGTCGACACATAAATAAATCTTAAAAATATATTCAAGACTTTAAACAAAATATAAAATAAATCCTAAAAATTAAAAACAACTCAAATAAAAACTTGAAAAATTAACAAATAATGAAAATAAAATAAAGGGTGCAAACTAAACACACAAGGCTTAGGAATGGATTAAGGTTTGGGTTTGGGGACTGGTTAACATGTATGTGGATGAGGTTTAGCTTATTTAACAATATCTTCACCACGTTTGGCCTCCTAATGTAGCACTTCAATCCACAAATGCAAGCAAGCCTACAAAACAGACAAATACCTGCATAAGACCCATTTTTTCGAGAATTAACAATTAAAAATCATCTGTTTGGGCTATTATTTAAACACTTTTGGGTGCTTATTGTAAGGACACATGTCTCCAATTGAGTCTTAATGTAGTTTTGGCTCAATTTCGGACAAAAATGTTTGAGTCATAGGATAGATTTCTTGACCATCCATCAAGCCTATGACATGTTAAAGTTGAAGACGTTGTAGCCGACTTACCAAGAGAACATCATTGCTGGTTTACATGTGCCTCGTTTCATGTCATTAACTTAGTTCCAATCTCTCCTAAGGTATGAACGCATTACATATCTATATAGGAGTTTGGAACATTTTTTAATGGGTGTAATTGTATTTTAAAATGAATTTTATTCTCTAAAGGTTACTTTAGAAGAGTGAATAAAAAGTTTTTGGGCTTAAAATGAATTTTGACCATTGTGTCACTTCGTTCAAAATTATCGTTCAAACGAGAATTTCGTTCGAACGAGTTTGCCAATGACTTTTCCCTTTTGGCCACTGGAACCTCGTTAGAAATTTGTTCGAACGAGACTTCATTCGAAAGAAATCACATTCGAACGAGATTTTCGACGGGAAAACTTTTTGGCAGTTTTTCTCCACTAGCCCATTCTTTTGATACCACTAACTTTTCCAGAATTAATATGTGCGGGAACCAACTTTGAAAAACAAACTTTTTCATCTTCTATAATCTCTAGAGAGTTTTTAAGATCTTAATTCCTCTATGAAAAAGTTCATGTTTTGAGTGTTTGTTTTCCAAGAAAATCATTCTTAAAAACTTTTGTTTACACCCATATTAGTTTATTACAAGTACCACCTATATATATTTGCTTGGAGTTTGTTTGGCATCGGGTTCACTTTTCTACATAAGAAGAAAAGAGTTTGGGTTTACTTCTACATCCCTCAAAGAAGAAGAAGAAGTTTGGTTTTGGTTGCGGCATTCTCATACGGTGAAAGGCATCGTGTGTGGTAGACGGGTTCTTAAAGCTTCATCGGTGGATTCCAAGGTTCCGGTGGTTTTCGAGATTGTCGACTAAGCAGAGGTTGGTATAAGAAGACGCGTCAGGGGCTTGAAAGGATTTGAGTCGAGTCGAGTAATTCATTTGTCCTGTACTTGTAAAATTTCGTACTTAGTGGACTTAAGGCTAGGGTCGTCCGAGTTTTTTATTTCCATTGTGGGTTTTTCCTCGTACATCGCGGCATAGTATTTTATTTATTTTATCTTTTGCAAAATCACATTAGATGCATGCTTAGGTAAAAAGATAAAATTAGAATATTTAATTCGGTGCTAATTTAATTTGGGTAAATATTAATTTACTTCAAGTCATCAATTTTATTGGATAGAATATGGTTTGGCCTAATCTGCAAAATTGAATTAATTATTGTTAGAAAAATTTTAGGACTTGTGTTAAATTAATTTTTGGGTTAAATATAAATTTCTCATAGGTAACTTCAAGTGTCATTTCTTGTTTGTGAGAAAATCTAAATATTGGTTTTTGTGTGTGTGTGTGTTCACCATAATTCACTTATTTAGGTTTAATTTTAATTTTTTTTAGAAATCAGAATTTGTGCTTAATTTAATTTTTCATCTTTTTAAGAAACGAAAATGAAATAAAATTTGGAAAATTAAATTGTTGTGTTGAAAATTCTCTATTCCGCATTTAAAAGGAAATTAAAGTGAAAGATTTTAGAATTGGTGTCCTCACGTTTTTCAAATTAGTATCAGAGGCGGAGTGCCAATTTATTGTGTTAAGGTCCTTTTAAATATTTTTGGTTAAAAATCGATTTTTTTCCATTTTTAAAATTTCCTATTTTCGATGGTTCTAATTACCCATATTGGAAAGCACGTGTGCGTTCGGCACTTAGGTCTCTAGATGAGAGGGTTTGGTTGTTAGTCGTTAATGGGTGGTCCCCACCCATACATTGGGTAGACAATGAGCGTATTCTCAAACCCGCAGAGAGATGGAGTGAGAATGAATTTAAACTTGCAAATTTTAATTCCCGAGGTTTAAATGCCTTGTTTAAAGCGATCACACCAGATGAATTCCGACGCATTATGATGTGTGAAATCGCTAAAGAAGCTTAGGATATTTTACAACTCGCTCACGAGGGAACTAGTGTCGTAAAAGCTTCTAAACTCCAAAACCTCACCACTCAATTTGAAACCATCAAAATGAATGCAAAGGAAACTTTTGATGAATTTTATGCTAGACTTTCTAATATAATTAATTCATCTTTTAATTTGGGAGAGAAAATACCCGACGACCTAGTAGTAAAAAAAAATTTAAGGTCCCTACCCGATAGATTTATTCCTAAGATGACCGTGTTAAATTATTTACCCACTTTAGCCTTTAAGAAATTAGAAGATCTTGTAGGTGATTTAAAAACCTATGAACTAGACATGCTTCCCACCAAAACTGAAAACAATAGATAAGGGCGCTGCTTTGAAATGCCGAAAGGAGGAAAACCAAGTAGTAGAGAGTGAAAGTGATAGTAACTCAGAGGACATGGCTATGTTTGCTAGTAAGTTAACAAAGATAAATTTAAAAATAATTTTAAAAAATTTGAATATTATAAGCATGACAAAGCCGAAAAGATCCCTAAAACTTTTAATGAAAATTTAAATAGGGACGAGTCCAATAGGTGTTATGGTTGTGAAGGGTATGGCCATAGGGCTTTAGAGTGCCCCACTAAATTAAGGTGAGAGGGTAAGCAACCAATTTCTTACAATTAAACCCTTAGTGATAGTGATAAGGAAGAGGGATCCAATTTCCCCATTGAGTGCCACTTTGTCGCGCTCATGGCAAGTCATATGAGCACCGATAATGAATATTCTCATGAACATATATAAATTCATGATAATTCCAAGGCCTTTGTTTGTTAAGCTATAAAATATGGTGGTAGTGAGAGTGGAGAAGAAAGGGAGAGTGAAAATGAAGAAGTGGTTGATGTGAGTGAACTTCAATTTTCATTTCAAGAACTATATGAAGAATCTATTAAATTAAAAAGGGGAAATTTGAAGTTAGAAGATAGTTTAAAGGAGTGTGCCAAGGTTGTCAATGAGAGTGAGTTAGTTGATGACCTTAGGACACAAGAGCGAGCTCTTAGTGAGAAGCTTGAGTATGTAGAAGGCGATAAAGATAGCCTTAGAGGTTTAATGGAATCTTTGAAAAAGGATCTTCTCGCGTTTGAAGAGCACAATGTTTTATTAGAGTCTTCAATCTTAGAATTAGAAAACAAATTAAAGGACTCTAGTAAAGTCAAATTTTATTTGGAGTGTCGTTCAGAGAAATTAGATAAAATATTAGGAACGGTCCAAATTAAAAATGACACTTGTGGTTTAGGATTCGATACTTGTAATGAATCAACTCATAAAGACAAAACCAATGTTTTAGGAGAATCCTCTAGGAGCAATGTTATAAATCATTCCCTAGTTAAATATTTTCGCCAAGTCTTTAGATGCTCACATTGTGGTCGAAAAGGTCATCTGAGAAAATTTTGTTTTGATCTTAAATGAGGTCCTAGAAAATCCCACTGTAAGGCAATCGAGGTAGCCAAGATTCCTATATACTGAGATCGACAATCATCATTAGTTTGGGTTAGGAGATCCGACTTGGTAGCTTTACAAGATATTTTTGATTCTCATTTACTTTCACACGATACCTCCCTTGCAAAATCCAAAGGTTGAATGTGTTAGTTGTTTGCATACTCTAGCTTTTTATGATTCATATTATATATCATTGCTAGGTGTATGCATGTTTAGTAATTTTCTAGTCAATGCTTTATTTCATATCTCATGCTAGAAATTACGACTTCTTTATGTTTTGTATTATATTTATTTTGTTTGCATAAAATGAAAAATACATAAATATTTTTATTCACCATTTGCGTTTTACCGTTTCAGTAATTTAGGGTTAATGAAAAATACAAATGATTTTTGTTTGTATTTTGAGTAAATATTTTTGTTTGGTTGGTTAAAATTTTCAAAAACTCAAAATATTTTTTTTATGTATTTTAGTTTGACACACTCTATATGGCATATACTTGTGTTTGAATCCCTTATTTTTCGCTTCCATGTGCCTAGAACTTTTGGTTAAGATTGTAAATCCTTAAAATATTCTTTACCATACTTACATGGAGTAGTTGGATTTTGTGTTGCTATAATGTATTCTATTTTTATATGCCTCAATTCACACATGCACGAGCTCACTTGAAATTTTAACTTCACATGTATATTTGAGCTTTGTGGTGTTGTCCTACCAATCTAGTCATCTACGTATTATGTGACCTATGAGGACTAGTGCCTGATAAAATTCGTTGCACGTGAGATTTGTGTGATATATAAAAATGATATATATAAATGTGCACGGGGAAGGTCTCCGAAAGGAAATATCATCCTTTGTGAGTAAGCCACCGTTTGCTTGGACTTAAAAGAAATATGTGGTCCAAAGGCCTTAAAGAATAATGGCATTAAAAGAAAATATTTGCCAAGGCCTACTTTGTTTAGTTGATTTAATCATTCAAAATATCAAATTAATATGCTTATTTTGAGGGAGTTTGGATTGTATACCAACAGTTTGCACAATTTCTATTTATCCTAATTCCGCTTTCATTGTCATGACTCTATTTGTTTGTAGAATCATCAAAGTTATAGTCTTGTATGCATTGTGTATGTTTGTTCATTGAGTTCAATTTATATTATCATATGAGGTAATATTCAAATGTGATAAAGTTTGCAATCAAATGAGAACTCCGTGAACATGTTTTAAGTGATTGGGTTTTAATTCATTGGTATCTTATTCACACCCCTTCACTTTCGTTTCCATATGACACATTTATGCTATAAGAGTGTGGAAAACTCATGTTAATTTATTTTTTGTCATTTATGAGTTTATATTGAAGGAGAGTGCGCTTGCGTTAAAATAAGGAAGTTATTTAATTAAACATAGTTTTTACCAAACAAGTCCTAAGCATGCATCTCTATGTTATTAACTACGATGATGAAACATGCAAGAACACATATATGAGGAAAAATCCCCAACGGGGCAAAACCTTTTATTTTCACAATAATATTTGTAAGAAAACGGCTTACAACGGATTACAATGAAAATACAGTGACACATAAATACCCCCCGGTGTCGGTTCTGTTGTCGGCGGTTGGAACAATTCCTTTCTAGTAGGGCAGCAATGACTAAGAGAGAGGCTTCCTCACAAAGTACTCTAGATGAGTAAACGTTATTCTTGAAGGTTTTAAAGATTCACACACATATATGGGAATGTTTTTGTGAATAAAAAAGGTTTAGAAAACCTTAAAAGGTGAAGTCTTGTTCTAGGCAGTTTTCGCAGATTTTTGAGATTGCAAAAAGACTTGAAAAAATGTGTAGAAGGAGATCGGATATTTATACAAAAATCGAGGTGGTGGCTCGTTCGAACGAGATAGCATATCGCTCGAACGAAGGACAGAAGTCGTTCGAACGATATCGCGCAACATGTCTATCTCGCACGAACGACTTGCAAAGTCACTTGAGCGATCTCATCGATGGAGGCCATTCGCTTCTACACTTAGAAAAATTCTACTTTTGATAAAAAATTAACCGAGACTTCAAAAATAATTTTCAAAAATATTTTCCAAATATTTATGTAAATATTTAAAGATCCAATAAAACATATTACTGATAAAGCGTAGTGGAGTAGTGGGAATGAGCTGAGCAGCACGATGCATGTAGCACGATGCACGTGGAGAAAGTGGATGCAATGAATTCAGATACAGGCCATCGAGGATGATCGTGTTGACGTGCCGAATGTAGCGGTATCAGACATATGAACTGTGATCTAGGAGAAAACAGAAAATTCCTAGATTCTACCCCGGACATTTATAGAATTATGTCCTTACAAATCTCCCCCTATGTCTATGCCGGTACATACATAAAAAATCCGAATTATGCAATCAAATGACATATAAGATAATATCCCCATTAAACCCTCAAACTGAGAATACTAAGTGACATGTCTCCCAAATCTTTAGCTCTTCAGAAACTTTCAAAGCTTTTCTCATCAGGGTGTACAATCCAATAATAAACAATGATGTACCTACACATATGAGATGAAGCAAATACCCGTGACAAGCAACAGTTTGAAATATAATGTCATGCAAAAATTGATGATCAATTAATCTTAAGAAAATCATTCATAAATTAACCAAACACCAAAACACTTCTCCCCCATAATTCTTCTCCCCCTTTTTATGATGTCCCTAAATAGACAAATATGAGAAGTAGAAATGAATGCACATGGAGAATGACACACGGGAATAAATTGCTATTTTTATATTTTTCAAATTTTTTCACACATAGTATACAATAAAGAATCACACCATGGAAGATCACAAAAACAATCAAGTCAATGATAGCGAAAATGAAGGGGTGTGATCAAATTCGATAGGAAAATCAATGCATACAGATATGGCATATGTGCACGATGAATATCGGGCACTCCTAAAGAATGAACTCAAGGTATTCCTTTGGTGTAAAAAAAATGGTAATATAAGACATTGACTCAATCAAATCAACAAATCAAAGCTCAAAGTGATTTCCACACCAATAACGTCCAAAACTATTTCATGCTTTTTCAGGACTTTCAAGGAAGTGCAAACCCGTTTATATTCTCCAACCAAACTCCCTCAGATATATATTTTGAATAGAGGCTTTCTAAATTCTCAAAATTTGGAGAATTGAGGTGAAACCTAAGTGGACCATATTTGGCATGAAATGCTTTTTATCGCCTTTAAATTTTTTCGGGCTCTTTTAAGCTCTTTGGACCCCGGATAATAAAATTCCTCCATTTTTTAGGTCCTTTTGAACGGTGGATTTTGCGCAAAGAAGAGATAATTACCTTTCGCATCCCCTTCCCGTCCTTAAACAATCATTCGGTCTCACAAAAACGGTTTTTACATGCATTCCAATCTTGTCAAGTTTCATCGCATATTGTAAGCTGTATAGACAGAATTGAGATGGAAACACTCAAGACAATAATCAAATAACGCCGTGCATGTGTGCAATAAAGGAGATATGAGTCAAACATGTAGGAAAATATCACTAATTACATCTCAAAGACTCCATACAATGTAAAGCACATGGATGAAATGATGTAGCGTCTCAAATCTCTATCAAACAGTCACAGGAATAAATGGGATGAAATTATGACTTGGCTATCTTAAATGCTCATCCATAAAAGGTGTATATAAAAATACAAAAATATTTTTGGGCTTTTTCTGAAATATTTATATTAAAAAAAAATCTTTTTGGAATTTTCAAAAGAATAAATAAATAGTTGTACAACAAAGCAATGGTACATATAAAATAGGCTAGCAATAGGAAGCATATGATATGAACATGAAAAAGCATCCTATTCTAGACATAGTCCAACTCCTCAGTTAACTTTGAAAATCCCCAAAGACTTCCTAAGACTCTCAAATCTAAGGGCATCTAAAGGTTTCTTGAAAATATCGACTAACTGACAGTCGGTGGGAACAAAACTCATGGATACGACTTTCTCCTCAACTAACTGACGTATAAAGTGCTCACATATCCTGATGTGCTTTGTACGTGAATGATGAACTGGATTGCGGGATATGTGTATCGCGCTCGTGTTATCAAAGGAAATGGTCATAGTGTCCTGTGAAATCCCATAATCTTCCAGCATTTGCTTCATCCACATGAGTTGCGTGCAATAACTCCCGACGGCTATGTACTCAACCTCCGCAGTGGACAAAGAGATGGAATTTTGTTTCTTGCTCAGCCATAAGACAAGAGCAGAACGAAAATAGAAACACCCCCAGAAGTGCTCCTACAACCATCTACATCCCCGGCCCAATCGGCAGCTAAATAGGCGAACAAACGATCATCAATATCAAAGGAATACCAAATAACGTATGAGAGAGTCCCACTCACGTATTTAATAATACGTTTTAGAGCAAGTAAATCTGACTCTTTCGGGAATGTCTCTTATCTGCATAGACTCCAACACTAAAGGCTATGTCGGGACGACTGGCAGTCAGGTAGAGAAGACTACCTATCATACTCCGATATAAGGTTTGCTCTACGTCCTTGCTTGAAGTGTCCTTACTCAGCTTGGTAGTAGTACTCATAGGTGTACGTGCATGCTTAGCGGAGTCTAAACCAAATTTCTTCACTAGTTCTCTAGCATACTTGGATTGGGAGATGAACATCCCATCCTCTAGCTAACGAACCTGGAGACCAAGGAAGAAAGTAATCTCACCAACCATGGTCATCCTAAACTCACTTTTCATCTCCTCCTCAAAGTGGTGAGCATGTTGGGAGCACGTGGATCCAATGACTATGTCGTCCACATAGACTTGGGCAACTAAAATAGCACCGTCATCTCTCCTGACGAACAACATCATATAAACTCCCCCTCTCTTGAAGCCACGAGATAAGAGATAGGAAGTAATCCTCTCGTACCAAGCACAGGGTGCTTACTTCAAACCATATAAGGCTTTTCTCAGATAGTAGACGTGTTTCGGGTGCTTAGGGTCTTCAAACCCTTTTGGTTGTTCCACATAAATTCCTCCTGTAGAATGCCATTTAAAAAGGCACTCTTGACATCCATCTCATATAACTTAAAGCGCAAATGACATGCGATGGTGAGTAGTAAGCGGACGGACTCAAGCCTCGCAACAGGAGCAAATGTCTCCCCAAAGTTACTCCCTCTATTTGTGTGTAGCCTTGAGCGACCAACCTAGCTTTGTTTCTGATTATGGTACCATTTTCATCCATTTTATTCTTAAAAATCCACCGAGTACCAATCACATTAAGCTCACTATGTCAGGGAACAAGTTCCCAGACGTTATTCTTTTTAAACTGAAGCAACTCATCCTGCATATTAGATATCCAGTGTTCATCCTTGAGTGCTTCTTTATGATTCTTGGGCTCGACTTTGGACGTGTAGCAAAGATGGCTAACAATGTTCTCTAGTTGAGCACGAGTCTTGACCCCTAGAGTGGGATCGCCAATAATGGCATACGGGTCATGACTCTTGCGAACCCAAGCGGGTGTGTCCCCTAACATAGAAGTGTGGACCACGGAGTGTGGTCTGCGAGATGAGTCCTCATCCTTACACTGAAGGTTAGGATCAATAACCGTCGGAGGTTCGTCATCTTATACGGTGACCTTTATTGATTCCATAACCTTAGAGCTCTTCAGGTTAAAAACCCGGTACACTCTGCTATTCGATGAATATCCTAGCAATATTCCCTCGTCGCTCCGGGAGTTAAACTTTCCTAATTGCTCTTTATCCCATAGGATATAGAATTTACTCCCAAAAATACGAAAATATGCCAGGTTGGGCTTCTTGCCGGTCCACAACTCATAAGGTGTCTAAAGTGTGTGTGGACGCAGATAAAACCTATTCACTGTGTGGCATGCAGTAGACACTGCCTCTGCCCAAAATCTCCTAAAAACTTTACGACCTAGAAGCATAGATCTAGCCATATCCTGGATTGTTCTATTCTTTGTCTTAACAATCCCATTTTACTAAGGAGTCTTCACAGAAGAAAACTCATGTTTGATCCCAAGGCTATCACAGTACAAATCTACCTTTGCTTCCTTAAATTCAGTGCCGTTGTCACTACGTATTATGTCAATAGTGACTCCGTGTTGATTTTGCAGGACACGACACTTGGTCATTAAAAACTCTATAGCATCGGATTTCTCTGTCAGAAAACCTACAATGGAGTACCTAGAGAAATCATCCACCATCATGAGGATATCCCTCTTACCACCCAGACTCTCGGTACGAGTGGGACCCATAAGATCCATGTGTATAAGCTCAAGAACACGAGAGGTGGTAATGGAATGCAACTTCCTATGGGGACTATGAATTTGTTTTCCCAACTGATAGGGTCAACAAACCATCGAAGTTGGACTTCCAAGAGATGGTAAGCCACGTACTAAGTCCTTTTTAGCTAAGCGAGTGAGATCTCTAATATTTACGTGACTTAGACGTTGGTGCCACAAATCCATAGGAGTGATCGTGGCGCTGTTACAGATAAGTGAGGAAGTAGGAACAATCCCATAACAATTATCCTCGGTCCTCACCCCTTGCAATAAGAGTTTACCGGCTTGATTGTAAACATTACACGCGTCCCGATCAAACTTTACTGCAAAGTCAGTGTCGCACAGCTGGGTAATGCTGAGAATGTTTACTTTTAAACCTTTGACGTACAACTCATTCTCTAGCTTGGGAAATCATGGTAACTCTACAGTACCTCGTCCTACAATGCTAGACTTGATCCCATCTCCAAAGGTGAGTCTACCATCCTTATAATCCTCAAGGTGGGTAAAGAATGAGACATCACCTGTCATGTGTCTGGAGCATCCATTATCAAAATACCACTGTGAGGTATTATGTGCTTTAAGAGCAACATGAACAACGAAGGCCTTTTTATCTTTCTTAGGTACCCAAGAAGAGGTGACCTTTTGTTTTCCTTTGTTGTTGTTGGTTTTAGCTGGAATGTGAGAAGCATTCACTAACGACAAAGACATCCGTCGGAATTCTTCCATCAAACTCTGAGACGTGGCAGCTAAGAACTCAACTCGCTCTCTCATACTAGAAAACTCATCAGTATGACGTGGTGGAGAAGTAGTACGTCGTGTCCGACCCATGCTATAGCAAAAATCCCTGAGGTGGCCTTTTCTTTTGTATTAAGTACAAAAGAATACAGTCAAAGGCGGACCTTGGTTTGCTTTTCTTGGTCGAACTCTCCTGAGAGGTTTTTAACGATGTCCATAAGGAGTCGTAGTAAACTGAGGAACTAGTTCGGGTACAATTTGTGATGTGGAGGTACCATCATACCCAATTCCCTGCCTATCACCAAAACCTAAGGTGGGGACGATGAGCATCTTTCCCATTTTCCCAGATCTGTCCTCGATTTGTACCTTGACTTTCCGTGCTTTCTCAAGATCATGAGTCAGTTGGGCAACAAGGGCTTCAAGTTTCTTCTGAGTCTCCACGGAGGAATGGAGTTCACTCGTAAGACTAGCCACTTGTTTAGTCAAGTCCCCTATCTCTTTCTCAAAATTACTCTCTCTCTCTCTAAACAAACTCTCTTTCTCAACTCGGGAAAATTCTCTCTCTCTTAGGGCGGTGCAGGTGGAGGAATATCTCTCTCTAGCTTTTCTTAAATCTTCCTCTAAGCCGGTGATCTTAATAACTAACTCTTTATTACGCTTTTTAGTTTTAAATGACTCAGAATATAACTCAGCGTAGGCGCGTTGAATATCACTCTCGCTCTCACTTGTGTCATCCTCCCCCTCACTCACATCGCTCTCACTGTCGAGGTGTTCCTGTGAAGCATCATCCTCATCATCGTGAGGAGAACTAGAAGTTCTCACATGAATAGCCATGAATGCGGTGAAGTTACACTCATGCGGTGACTCGACTCTAGAATCCACCGACTCGACCTCACTGTCGTCACTAAGAGTAGCATTAAGGACAGCTTTGCCTTTCTTTCTATTCAGACGTGTGGCACACTCAAAGGCTCTATGACCCCTACCATCACACTCAAAACGTCTCTCACTTTCTTTATTAGGAGGATCTTTAAAAACTTTTTCATTTTTCTCTTCAAACTTATTTTTCTCAAATTTCTTTTTATCTTTAAAATTCCCATTTTTCTTAAATTTGAGAATCCTCTTGAATTTTTTTGCAAAAAGAGCCAAATCATCTAAGTCAAAATCACAATCAGAATCTGACGTGTCAGTCTCTTTCTTTCTAGATGACTCTACCCTCTTTCTAGCCGACCCATCACTCTTTCTCTCTTAGGCATTAAGTGCAATTCCCTTATCTTTAGACCTATCAGTTTTAGGGAACATATCAATTTCATATGTTTGCAAATCTCCTACAAGTTCTTCCAATTTTAGCGTATTTAAATTACACATATAATTTAGCACAGTGACTTTAGGGATAAAACGCTTAGGCAAAGAACGAAGAATCTTTTTAACAACTCTCGCATTAGGAATATGTTCACCAAAATTAAAGCCAGTATTAACTATGTCACAAATCCTAGCATAAAAATCATCAAAACATTCAGTCTCATGCATGGTGATGGTTTCAAATTGAGTTGTCAAATTTTGCAATTTAGACTCTTTCACAGCATTAGTTCCTCCATGGGTGAGTTGTAAAACATCCCATGCCTCTTTTGACGTGGTGCACGTCATTATGCGTTTGAACTCATCAGTTGTGACACACCCAGAAATAGCACTTAGACCCTTAGAATTGAATGATGACCATTTAAATTCGTCTACAGTCCAAGCAGTGACAAGTTTTAAATTGATCACACTATCAACGGTGACGGAGGGAGGTGTCCACCCTCTTTCAACCAAAATCTAGACACGTTCATCAATGGCTTTTAATGCAGAGCTCATACGGGCCTTCCAATATGCATAGTTTCTCCAGTCAAAAACTGGCATTTTATTATATAACTTCTCCATAATGAACACACTTGTTTTCAAAAATCAATTTTTCAGAAAATTGAAATCTTAAAAAAAAAATTGCGAAAAATTACACGGTAAATTTTTGTAACTGGCTCTGATACCAATTTGAAGGAGAGTGCTCTTGCGTTCAAATAAGAAAGTTATTTAATTAAACATAGTTTTTACCGAACAAGTCCTAAGCATGCATCTATATGTTATTAACTACGATGATGAAACATGCAAGAACACGTATATGAGGAAAAATCCCCAACGGGGAAAAACCTTTTATTTTCACAATAATATTTGTAAGAGAATAGCTTACAACGGATTACAATGAAAATACAGTGACACAGAAATACCATAGGGTGTTGGTTCTATTGTCGGTGGCTGGAACAATCCCTTTCCAATAGGGCAGCAGTGACGAAGAGAGCAACTTCCTCACAAAGTACTACAACTGAGTAAACGATCTTCTTGAAGGTTTTAAAGATTCACACCCATATATGGGAATGGTTTTTTCAATCAAAAAGGTTTAGAAAACCTTAAAAGGTGAAGTCTTGTTCTAGGCAGTTTTCTAAGATTTTCGAGATTGCAAAAAGACTTGAAAAACGTGTAGAAGGAGATCAGATATTTATACAAAAATTGAGGCGGTGGCTCGTTCGAACGAGATAGCATATCGCTCGAACGAGATAGTATGTCGCTCAAACGATATCGCACGACATGTCTATCTCGCGTGAACGACTTGCAAAGTCACTCGAGCGATCTCGTCGATCGAGGCCATTCGCTTCTATACTTAGAAAAATTCTTCTTTTGATAAAAAATTAACCCAGACTTCAAAAATAATTTTCAAAAATATTTCCCAAATATTTATGAAAATATTTAAAGCTCCAATAAAACATATTACTGATAAAGCGTAGTGGAGTAGTGGGAATGATCTGAGCAACACGATGCATGTATCATGATGCACGTGAAGAAAGTGGATGCAATGAATTCGGATACATGCCATCGAGGATGATCGTGTTGACGTGCCGAATGTAGCGGTATCAGACATATGAACTGTGATCTAGGAGAAAACAGAAAATTCTTAGATTCTACCCTGGACATTTATAGAATTATGTCCTTACATATATCTATATATGTGTGCTTATATATATTTTATATCTATTGTGTATACATATATATGATATTATGTTTTATTTTGAGTCTTTGCCATTTTAGTTAGTCCACCTTTGCATTAATTCATAATTGGTACCTAACTTGTTGCAAAATTTTGTTTGATATCACATGCCTAGTTACTTTTGTTTTAAATTGATATCATTTTTTTGCTTCATGGTTAGCATTCATTATTCTTTCTTGGATTAGTTATTTTTTATTTGTTGCCCATATTCTTTCATGTCTTTAACACTTTATTCGTCTTCGCTATACTTGTTTTCCCATATATATATCCCATGTGTAGTTTTTAGGGAGATTCATGTACTTAATTATCTTGGAGGATAAATAAGTACTTTGTTAATTCTATCACCTTTGTCTGTTCTTGAACAAAAAGAGGGATATTGATAGGGGGAGAAATGGTATCTAATTCTATTATAATCATATATTAGTTTAAGAGATTTAACTTAGGGGGAGAATGCTATCTTCTTAGGTAGATCACATTTGATAAAGGGGAATTAATTTAGGGGGAATATTCAATTTCATTGCATTTAAATCTTTGATATTTCCTATGCGTTTAATGTTTGCTTAAGTGTGCAGGAATTATGCCATTGGATCAGCGAAGATGTCATCCTCGGGTTTTGAGTCAAGCTTGTATTTTTTATTTTGGGTGGGATGTTTTTTGAGTATAGTAGAGCTTGGTGGCCCTTTAGAATTTTGTTTTCGTTTGTGTCTCGGAATATCCAAAGGGGGAGATTTGTAAGGACACAAGTCTCCGATTGAGTCTTAATGTAGTGTTGTCTCAATTCCGGACAAAAACGTGTGAGTCATAGGATATAGTTCTTGAGAATCCAGCGGGCCTATGAAATGTTACAGTTGAAGATGTTCCGACCTACTAATCAAGAGAACATCATTTCCGATTTACATGTGCCTCGTTTCATATCATCAACTTAGTTCTAATCTCTCCTAAGGTATGAATGCATTACGTATATATATATATAGGATCTTGGACCATTTTTTAATGGGTGTAATTGTATTTTAAAATGAATTTTATTTTCAGAAGGTTACTTTAGAACTTTGAATAAAAAGTTTTTGGGCTTAAAATGAATTTTGACCATTCTGTCACTTCGTTAGAAATGGTCATTCGAATGATTTTGTCATTCGAACAAATTTGCCAATGACTTGTCCGTTTTGTCCATTGGAACCTCGTCGGAAGGTCGTTCGAACGAGACTTCATTCGAATGAAAATCTTATTCGAATGAGATTTTCGACAGGAAAACTTTTTGGTAGTTTTTCTCCACTATCCCACTCTTTTGTTCCCACTAACTTTTCCAGAATTAATATGTGCGGGAACCAACTTTGAAAAACCAACTTTTTTATCTTCTCGAATCTCTAGAGAGAGATTTTGAGAGCTTAATTCCTCTATGAAAAAGTTCATATTTTGAGTGTTTGTTTTTCAAGAAAATCATTCTTAAACACTTTTGTTTACACCCATATCAGTTTATTCTAAGTACCACATATATATATTTTCTTGGAGTTTGTTTGGCATCGTGTTCACTTTTCTACCTTAGAAGAAAATAGTTTGGGTTTACTTCTACATTCCTCAAAGAATAAGAAGTTTGGTTTTTGCTGCGGCGTTCTCATACGGTGAAAGGCACCGTGTGTGGTAGACGGGTTCCCAAAGTTTCATTGGTGTATTCTAAGGTTCTGGTGTACTTTAGGATTGTCGACTAGGACAAGATTGCTACAAGAAGAAGCGTCAGGGGCTTGAAAGGAGTCAAGTCTAGTTGAGTAAGTCATTTGTCTTGTACTTGTAAAATTTTGTACTTATTGGACTTAAGGCTAGGGTCGTCAAAGGTTTTTTTCCCGTTGTGGGTTTTTCCTTGTACATCGCGGCGTAGTGGTTTGTTTATTTTATCTTTTGCAAAATCACATTAGATGCATGCTTAGGTGAAAATATAAAATCGGAATATTTGGGTAAATATGAATTTAATTCAAGTCATTAATTTTATTGGATAAAATTTGGTTTGGCCTAATTTGCAAAATTGAATTAATTATTGTTAGGAAAATTTTAGGACTTGTGTTAAATTAATTTTTGGGATAAATGTAAATTTCTCATAGGTAACTTCAAATGTTATTTTTTGTTTGTGAGAAAATCCAAATATTGGGTTGTGTGAATTTTGTGTGTGTGTGTGTGTTCACCATAATTCACTTATTTAGGTTTAATTTTATTTTTATTTTTAGAAATTAGAATTTGTGTTTAATTTAATTTTTCATCTTTTTATGAAAAGAAAATCAAATAAAATTTGGAAAATGAATTTTTTGTGTTGATCCATCTCTTTTCTGCATTTAAAAGGAAATTAAAGTGAATCTTTTTAAAATTGGGGTCCTCACATTTTTCACGTATCACTAAGGATGTAGGGCTATAAGGATCGAGATTTTTGGTGGTCCTCTAAGAGACAACAGTGGTTACGACAAAAAGGATGAGACGGTTTTTCAATGAGTTTATCTAGTATAGGTTTGGTTTGTTGGGTGTTTCTCTGTTTGTGCTAGATGGGTGGGCAATTTTATGTTGTATGTAGTTATTTAGGTGTCAGGCAGGTTTATATGGCATGTAGGTTATGATTTTCTTACTATTGACATTTTGTGTAAATCGCTAATTTTGAACTAATGATTTAAGTGTATTTTGTTGTGACTTTTAAAGGTTTTATTATTTCTTGAACTATTTATACGGATCTCTAAGAAATACATAGTCTGTTTGTTCATTTAAATGAGGAGTGAGACCAGTGTCCATTGGTGGGGGAGAATAATCATTTTGTAATAGAGAAAAAACGGCGCTTAAAGTAACTTTTTCGGATGAATGCCTACATACCTTTGTGGTGATCGAAGTCATTTAAATTTTTTTAGAGAAGTTGTTTTAAGAGGATCAGGTCCTACGTAATTATTGTAAAGGGATAGGAGAAGAGATTTTTTTAGAATAGAATCGAGGTGATAAGAGTCGTAGCGTGACGAGAATCATGTTAAGGGTAAAATTTCTTGAGACCGTCCATGTTAACTGGAATTAACATTTCTTCCCCATTAAGGTCTGTGAGCAAAGCAGCACCACCTAAGATAATCTTCTTTACCAAATACAAGACACTCCAATTGGGTTTCAACTCACTTCTTGAGTCCCAATTGAGTTCTATAATTTTTTGTGAGTGAGGCTGCCTTCTAGCACATCATAGTTTTTCACCTTCCTATTAAATGATTGTACAATGCGGAGGTGGTACCCTTGTATGTGGTACAAACCTTCATTCTCTTTTTATCCAAGAATGTAAGTTTATCGTAATGACTTTGTTTCTAATAAAATTTTCTAGCTTGACTTTTGTTCATGACCAACAAGGAGGGTATCTCAAGTTTAATAGGCGGGACTACTTCCATGCCATATACCAAAGAATAAGTTGTGTTACTAGTTGGGGTTCTAACAAACGTGTGGTAGCCCTAGAGGGTGTAAATAATTCAATCATCCCAGTCATGAAAATCGTGGATCATCTTATTGATTATGATCTTTAGGCTTTTGTTAGTAGCTTCGATAGCCCAATTTATTAGTGGTTGGACGTGAAAGACTTGTGTATCTAAACCCCATATAATTTTACTACCTATATGATATCTTCTTTAAAATGGAGTCCATTATTTGCAACCAGCTCATACGGGGCCCCATAGTGAAAATGATATTGTTTCTACTTAACTTTCATATTTACTTTGCATTCATCACAACCTATGGCCCAAATTCAACCCATTTGGTAAAATAATCAATGGCGATGAGAATGAATTCGTTGACATTGGATACCTTGGAAGTGACCTTCCCGATAATATCAATTCCCCATGTTGAAAATGTTTACGAAGAAGTATTATTGTATAATTCCTATAGAGGAATGTTCTTCAAATGGGCAAACTATTAGCATTTGAGACATCTCCTCACATAAGGATCTCAATCTTGGAATATGGTAGTATAATAATAACCTTATTCAGAAATACTCTTGGAAAGAATATGTATATTCATATGGGTCCCACACTCCCCGCTGCAGATTTTTTACATTACATATTTCATATTAGCCCCTACTATGCATTGTAAACAGGTCCCATTGAAGTTTTTCTTAAAAATGCTTTATCACAGATGATGCACTAAGCTATGAGCCTGTGAATAGTCATGCGTTCTTTCTTATCCACCTATTGGGTTATAGACTATGTGCGAGGATACATCATAAATCATAGTACCATAATCCTTCTTTTTTTTAGTCTTCTTCCGTGGTGATCTTAATATACCAACAATGAGTTGACATGGCTTGATTTTGGACTTGGAAGGGGTCCATGGTTATTCCCTCATGCATGTTAATTATGGAAGATAAAGTTTCTAGATCATCCAAAAAAAATTTATTGAGCACGAGAGGTAGTGTAAAATGGCATATTTAAATTGGGAAGAGAGCTCTTTGAAGTTGGCATAAAAGAGCATTATTTTCTCGTCTTCAACTTTCCATTTCCAAAGGACTTATCCTACGATCAGTATGGAGTCTCCATGAATCTAAGGAACTTGCCTTTTGTGACACCAAAGACACATTTATGTGGATTGAAATGAACATGATACTGCTGTAGTCGTTCAAAGAATTTTCGCAGGGCAAGGATGTGATCGTTTTGAGTTTTGGAGTTGATAATTATGTCACCGACATAGACCTTAACCTCTTTGTGGATATGATTAAAAAAATTGGTTGTAGCTTCTCTCACTACACCAAAAAGGGATATTTATAACTACCATTAATAGTTACAAATTACCATTGTAACTGTTATTTGACATCATGATTTAGGGATTCAAAAAAAGAAAATTGCCATTCCTAATAGCAGTCATAAAATTGGTGAGTGTGCGTTGCAGTTATAAATTTGTGACTGCTCATAATAGTCACAAATTGATAATATGATGATTTTTCACGGCAATTAGTAGTGACAAACTAATTCACTCAAATTTTTCATTACTCAAATTTTTTATCACCCTTAATAGCAGTTAAAAATAATTTTATTACTACTCCCATCAGTGATAAAGTTTATCATACCCATTAGCAGTTAGGTCCATGGATCCATACAATCAGTGTTTGGTTTAGTGTCTTTCGTAGGTATCTCTGGAATTTTTAAGACCGGAAGTGATGATATTATAGCAAAATGTACCCCAAGGGGTAGTGAAAGAAGTTCCTTTTTGACGATCGGGATGCCTCTTCGCCTAGTTTTACTTAGAAAAAACATTGAAGAATGTCTTGAGGGCGTGATTGGTAGTGTTATCAATGATCATTTCAAAATAAGGTGACGGATAATTATTCTTTAGGGCGTCCTTGTTAAGATCCCAATAGTTGATGCACATGCGAACTTTTTTACCTAAATTTTGTACAGGGACAATATTGGCGAGCCATGTCGAATATTCGTCTATGTAAATAAAACCCACTTTCATCTATTTAACAACTTCATATTTGCCCTTGAGAGAACACTAGGTAAGTAGATATCTCATTCTGTATAATTTCAAAGTTGATACCAGGAAGTCGAAGTAGGACCATGCATAAATGTCCATGAATTCCTTTAGGAGTTCTATGATCTACGATCGGTCATTCCTGACGAGTGTTGATCCTATCCTAATCTTACCTAAGGCGTTACTAGAACCAGGTTAATAAGAATAATCTCATCGTCATTAGTTTAAACATGGTTATGATTTTTAATTTTTCCTTATTGAGATTAGTTAAGTATTGTTCGTTTATTAGATTATCTTCATAAATTGTTTGATTTGAATCGACGTACATAATATAAGGCACAATAAGATACGCAAAATATTTATTCATTTCATTAGAAACATTTTCTATAAATACAACAATGAGAACCTCATCAAAGGAGGTCCCGTCTGATATACACTCATATTAGTATTATAAAAGGCTAGAATTCTGGATTGATAGAAATGGGTAGACATGGACCCTATGCTAGTTGAGAAATGTTTTACCAAGAGGGAAGAACTTTGAAAATGGCGTGGATGGCTTAGCCTTGGTGTGGATCATATAGATATACATTCCTAGTTTGTGAAATCCAAATAATTCATTGATGCAATTGTTCTTGGTGCTTTCTGTGTTGTTGGTTCTCTCAGTCTTAAAGGAACTTGCATCGATAGACTTGATGGTAACATGCTTTACCTCTTTCTTTGACACTTCAGTCCAGGTGATGTTATCTTCGAAGAATAATTCAAATCCTAGTTTTAATTTTTTTCTCAACAGGGTAATACCATAGTCTATGAAACATATAATAAGGGAAATTTTCCCCATCGTTGATAAAATTTTCGTTCAAGGTATCACTAGAAATTACTTCTTTTATCTTAACTATTCATTTCTAATAGAGCTAGAGAAAGGACATTATTTCATTTGAGGATGTTCAAAATCCCAAACCATGTAAAGGAAAGGAGTCTTTTAGGATTATCGATTTAAGTACCCCTTATTATCGATGACCCAACACCATTCAAAAATTAAATGCATATTCTTGAACATCTGATCATATTGACATTGCTATGTGGATTGTGCTCAAGACATACTCTCTTATTTAAGTTATCCCTAGTTAGGACAGAAAGCGGGTCAATCTTAAAATCTGAGAGTAACATGTCATTTACTCGATGTTAGATTCCCAAAATAGGGTTACTTGTGTCAATACCATCAGAGTTATCATCATCTACGATGATGGTGATGACTTGAATATTCATAAAGAGCTTTAACTTTTGATTGAGGGAATATGTAACTCCCCTGATGCTATGAAGCCAAGGGTGATCAAGGAGCAAGTTGAAATAGGCCAGTATATCATTGACTTGGAACTCAGTTTTGGATCATATAGGACTAACCCTCAGTGTGAGATTTATTGAATCCATAAATAGGTGAGAACGTCAGCATATATGGGAGTGATATTGCTAACCTTTATCCCCAAAAAATTAAGAGCCCTCAATGGGAAAACCTTTAAAGAAAATATGTTATCAACAAGTACTAACGAAACCATTTTCCCACTACCTCCAATGAGTTATTAATGGAATAGTTATGATTATGAATAAACTTAAGAAATTCTTTATCGATAAAAGAGATGATCTTTATCGCAATAAGAGGCTTGACTATATGAACTACTTTTTTGATGATCTGGTGAGGATCCTGATTAAAGCATTTCTATGAAACTCGGAAGACATTAAATGTCCCCACAAAGTAGTGTTGGGTTAGGTCTTCCTTAGTTGTTCAAGAACTTTACTCCATTTAACTAATATTTCTGGCATCAAGAGTTCTTCAGAAACACCTTTCCCTTATCTGTATGCTTAGTTGCTGATGGAAGAATCAGACCTTTCTACGATCGAAATGATCGGGTTATATGATTTATGAATGACGATAATAATAGAAACCTTGTGTTTTCACCTAATTCGGGCATGCTAAATATTTCATTGATTCTCGATATAAATTTTTAAAAAAGAAATCTTCCCATAGAAGGAGGAAATTGTGTTAGTATTCCCATTATTAGGTTCATCATGTGAATCATTTTAGGGGTCTAAGTCATCACCCTACCCGGTGGAAACAATATAATATTCCCACAAAAAAAATGATGCTTTCTACAACTTCAAGTGATTTTTCGTACGAATCTCCCCACTTAATGGATAATTTTCAAAAATAGGCAACCAGGTATCCCTTGAGTCTTCAGACGATAAATAGTCTAGAAGTTATACATATTTTTCTCTGCTTAACAAACTCATTTGACGTGAGCTGCATAATACTGTCCAAGCTTAATTCCTCCATTAACATAAACTAATAATATAATTGTTGGCCCCACTCCTAGGCTTACTTGTACGCCTTA
Organism: Sambucus nigra; assembly: GCA_949130495.1. NCBI lineage: Eukaryota > Viridiplantae > Streptophyta > Magnoliopsida > Dipsacales > Adoxaceae > Sambucus > Sambucus nigra. The sequence goes on from OX422211.1 coordinate 145,282,720, forward strand.
CTGATTCTTACAGAATTATTCTATTCAATGGCCATCCCAATAGGTAACTTCGACCCAAAATATCTAAGTTTATTCAAAATAATAAATGACTCCATGCACCCTATTTAGGTTCAAACGGAGATTCAGGCCCTTTTCGTGAGGGATAGAGCTTGGTCTTGAGAATTTTTGGGTGCATAAGGAAATAGGGACACATTTTAAGGGGTTTATGGAAACTAGCAGATGGAGCAAGTGTACTGAAGGATCGAATTTTGGCAGAAGGATTGAATTTGGGTCTTTATCACTATGGATGGAATTTACACTCATAAAGGGTTTTGAGTAGTATTGGGTTTAGGATTATCTAGAGGAGAGATTATTTCCTTATCGATGAGGCCTTGAATGACATTTTTCAAGGGGAGCATTAGTCGGTGGTATGCCCAAAAATCGGGTGGAAATCAAAACGAGTGTCATGCTTAAAATTACTTGGAATTTGATCTGGTAATGGACGAGGATCCAAAGGCTTGATGAGTTTTTTTTCAAGAGATATTAGCATACTTTTGAGAGGGGAGCATGAAACTAAATATATTTTTTCTAGATATAGTGAGATAGATTTCTGGAGCCCATGCTGAAGCAGGGTAAGAAATGTTTTAAATAGTTAAGAGAGTAGTATTATCTGGTTTATGAAGAGTCTAATACGCAATTAGTTTTTTAGCTCGTACATGGCTTTCTAACTATTAAAACTATCTTTAATCTTGATCCTCGCCTCCTAGAGGGCTCTGGAGTGAGGGTAATATTGGCTTCCCATATAGGTTCGGATATGTGGAAAAAAATTCTTTTTCACGTTACTCACATGTACTTCCTCGAAAGTTGAGTTTGTCATTGTAGATGCCTTGTGTCTCCACTTGCTGATAAAGTTACTAACTAAATTTGTAGGATTATTCTTAAGTAGTTATAAGTATCAATGAGTGACTTAAAAATTCTCACTATATTTGTATTAGGTATGAATTACCTCACTACATCTTCCCAACTGTGAATCAGGGATTCCTCTAATGATAAGAACCATCGAAGATCACTTCGTTCGAGAGTTTGATAAACAATATAGGTTATTATCTCCATCGTAACCCCCAATACGCTCATGGATTGGTGATTGTTTTGAATATGCACAATGGGAGGACCTTTAACTCAATATTTTTTAATATCTCACATTTTGAATTTTTTTGGCAACTAAGCCTTAGGGTAGGGAGACATGTGGGTATAATCTATATAGTTACCTGAGATCTTGACTGGTTTATATGTAGGTTATATTGGTATCTTGCATATGTTTATGTTTATCACACCTGTTTAGATTGCTCTATTCTTTGTGTGATTCCTTGGTTTACTATCTACAGATTTCTCATCTCTTGATCATATTTAGCTTGTTGTTTCATGCTTATCAAGTGATTTCAAATCAGTATCAAATTGGTATATACTCATGCTAGATACTTGTTTATTGGTTTATCTTTTCTATGAATTTTCTATTCGAGACAAAAAGGGGGAGAGATGTATGTGATGTAGGGGGAGTTTTGAGATTTGATCATGTTTGTGCTTACATATTTTACAATTGGTAGTACACATTGGTATCATTTTCTTGCTCAATTGTTTAACAAATGATTTTTCAGAGTTTATTCATATTGGTATCGATTGTAAAATTTGTATCATTTGGATATATATATATATATATATATATATATATATATATATTGGTTTTATTTGTTCCTCCATACTTCACTGGGTATTTTTTTTGTTTGTTTCATGTGTGTAGGTATACTTCACCGATTTGAGATTTGAAGTTTACATCACATTCAGACAGTTCATGTTTATCGGTGCTACATATACTAGTCCATGTCCTGTAATTTTTTACTTTGGGTTTATGGGATGGGATTTAGGCATCATACGGATTGACAACCACGGCTTAGGCATTTCACTGGTTTAGTTTTGTCCCTAAATTGTCAAAGGGGGAGATTTGTAAGGACATAAATTTCTAATTGAGTGCTTGTATTGTTTTGACTTAATTTTATGAACAAAACTATGTTTGTAATATGTCATAAGGATATTTTTTTTTGTCACGATCCCCCTTGGTTTATGACGGATTGAAGAAATTGAAGACTTTACGGCAAAGCTTCAAAGAATTAATCATGCCAAAGTTTAATTGGTGCAAGTTTATTCATCTTCAAGTTAATTGCGTTCTGAGAACACACCGGTATGAATGCGTATAATTACTGGTGCTCATAATTATTTTTATAAAAGATAAGGATGTAATTTTATAAAGAAAAATTCTTTAAAATGTTTTATAAGTGTTTTAAATGTTTTAAACTACGTTTTATTCTGATAAGCTCGAAAAAGAGTTTGACTTATTTGGATCTCTTTTGGAAGAGACGTTTTAAACAAAAAGTTAAAAAGTCAAAATGACACGCGACTTCGTTCAAATGACAAGTTTGCTCGTTCAAACGAGATGGCTATATCGTGTGAACTACTTGCCAATCTCGTTAGAGCGACACTATTTTCAAGGCGGTGATTTTTTTCGATTTAAAGTGTGGTTTCGTCAGAATTAATTATTGTGCATTCTGGAAAAACAGTTTACGATCCAGAAATGTGTTTGCACATGTTTATCGAAGGTTTCAAAGTTTAAACACATCCTTAGAGTTTGCAAAGATTCCATTTATCATTACTATATGTTTATGTGATCTTTCTTCACCAAGAAGGTTCGATCTACACTTGAACATTAGGCTTTTACGGTGAAGAAAAGAGAAGGACTTCTTGCTCGACATCATAGTCGTATCAAAGCCATTCGGTGGACACCAAGACATACGTGGACGCGTGTGTTGTGGACAGGTATCTTGGAAGAAGGACTTTCTGCGTGGGTAATGTGAGAGGAGTGGTTGAAGATTAGAAGAGCGTCAAGACCAGTGGGGATCGAGTCATTGAGTGAGTTTTTTGTCTGTTCATTGTAATTCTACATTCATAGTGATTGTCTAGCTCGGGCCGTCTGAGTTTGTTTTCCCATCTTGGGTTTTTTCCTCGTACATCTGGTGTTGTGAGCATTCTTTGATTTACTTTACTTTCTTTAATCACTAGATGCATGTTTAATATTAATCAAGATAAAATTGGTTTAAAGTAAGAATTGGTTTTTCACAACTTGGTTTGGTGCTAATTAAAAGTTGGATAATTTTTTGGTATAAATTGATTTGATTTGAAACACACACGAATAGGGACCATCTCGTTTTCACAGGTGTAATGGTAGTAAAGTGGGTAAAAAAAGGTGGGGTGTGTGGATGATTTAATGTAATGAAGGAGGAATATTTTTAAAGGAATGTCTAAAAGGTTGCACACTGATTTCGAGGAGAAGTTCTCGAACAATGAGGTCCGAGTTTTCTTGAATAGGAAACCCTATGGAGGGAAAAATGATATGTTACCCCTATAGGGTATACCAATCAACATAGGCTTAGGTGTTCCAATAGTCACACCCCATAACTTGCGGGTTACGTAAAATACCCATCTACTATAGGCAGAGAGGTAGGGGTACCTACAAGCATGATACGAAAAGTTGGAAAGAGGACATAGATATTTATAAAAGTGTATTTAGTAACTCTTGGTTCCAGTAGTCGACTAAAGTGAAATGGATCTCACTTTTAAAGCTACAAATATTTGTAAAAATGACAATATGTAACACCATTTGGGGATTCGTGTAGTGTAAAGTGATTAAAAGCTTTCAAGTCATAAAAGTCAAACTAAAGCCAATATTGACCCTGATAGTTTTGAAAAATTTACATTGACAAAACATATTCAACAATTACACAAAAAACCCATTTAAGTGACAAAGCTTCAAATTATACAATCCTATAGATCTATCAATATATTAATAGTTCAAAAATATTTTTGACTTTTTATGATGTAAAAAAAATAAAGGAAATATGTTCAAACAAACAAACTCAAAATGTGCAAAAAAAAGGAAATCTAGATGCAATCAACCTTTCTCAAAGAAAAATATCACTCAATCTCAAACACAAACACAACAGACTATCAATATACCATGGAAAAATAATAAACCTATGAAATACGTGAAGCATGAAAAGCATAGGAGTATTATGAATATATATAACAAAGACATGAACCAGAGGATAGAACCTATGGATACACATGGGAATATATTAACGAAAATGACATATGTCCAAGAACAACGCGAAATAACATATTCAACACAAATGACAACAACAATCCAAGAACCATGTTGTATGATTAGAAAGAAAGTATAAATATCAAATCAGCATCTATAACAAAGTCAACACACGATATCACAAGATATATATCAACATAAAAGATCTTAAAAGCATCCAGATAGTAGGTATATGCAATAAATAAAAAATCAAACAAACAAACATGTTTCTGGATTTTCGAAAAAAAACAAAACAATATGGGAGAAAAACAAATCACACATGGATCACAAGACACTCTTACAAAAACTGAAAACTAAATATCTTTTTAGATTTTTCTAAATGGAAGAACAAACAAAATCAAAGGACCCAAAAATTCGATATATACTAATAAGATATAACTTAAATAACATCAATACCCACCACATAGCCTATGACATGATATGGAACATGAAACAAGTAGATCCTAGTTGTGATAAGAACCAAATAATTTAGGTATGTGGGGAAACCTTTTTGGTATTAATGAGTTGTAAGGTGCCTAAACCAACATTTAACTCCTTTTCTTCTGCCAAACATACCTTCAAGTGGGATTTTTGGGTTTAGGAGAAACCATTGACATAACATAGTCACAAAATCCTTATCACATTCCATTTCTAACTCACTGAGTTTATAGTCGATCACATTCAACTCATTTTTCAATTCACTAAGTAAATCATAATCATGTGAATATGAAATAACATAAGAAATCATAATCTCGAGGAAAAAATCTCTATGGTATCACTACTATGAAAATAAGTGCAAGCATAAGTTTCATGATTAACCACCTTAGTGTGAGATTTAGGAACAAATCATGACTTTTGTTAACTTTTAAGAAACATATAGAAAAACACTTCAAATGACCTTTTTTATGACAAAATGTTCAAATAAAGGATTGCAATGGTCTTTTCAAACACTCTTAACTTTTGAAACCATCTTAAGCATCTACATTTAGTTTCAAAACACTTGATTAAACAAACATAATTTCCTTCAAATCTTGATTTTTCTCACTCTTATCCACAAAAGACTAAACCATTTCATCACTCCTGAGTTGAAATTCTCTCCACACTTTAAGATAGGTTAAATAGAATTTGACTCAACACTTTCTAAATTTTGAAAATGTATATTTCTAATCATTGATAAATAAAATCAATCTCCTCATTTTGAACCGCATCATTTGATTCATTCACTAAAACATAAAATTTTCACCCTTTTTGACACCTTTGATCAAAATATCATTTATTTTATTATTCATAAAACATTCTCTCTTTGAGAAACTCGGATAATGATCATCTTCATACAACTGACTAACTCAAATAATACTAGCCTTAAGTCCATCAATATAACAAACATTGTGATGTGTGACATGATTCGAAAATCTCACCGTCCCATTCCGAGTTAATCTCACTTTTTGTCCATTTCCAAACAAAACTGAATCACCATCAAAACTGTGAAATGAAGTCAATCATGATTTTTCTCCTATCATATGACGTGTTCAAGCATTATTAATATAACATTTACTTAAATATGAAGTTTTAAAATTTTCAAAAGTCATTCATCACGTGTGACTCTTTTTTCTCACCCACTTTTGTTTCACTTGACTTTCTTTTCCCAAATCACTAACTTCTTTTTCAAGTTTCTTCAAGTCATTTTCAAGTTTCTTTCTCACTCCTCGAAAATCATTTCTTCTTCAAAATTTTGGATACGAAAATTACCCATACTTTTGGAGTTTGAAGCAAAACTTTCTTAAGTGTCCTCTCATTAAAAAATGGGAGAATTTGTGACCATCATGAGGGATGGGGATGATTTACCTTTCCCCAAAGACCTATGTGACCTTCGCGAGTGATGGGAACATAACCCCCACGAAATGTAAAGAGGGTTTTTCTTTGTGGGGTGTGCATGGGCACTCCTAACCCTAATGAGCCAATGGGATGTCCTACCATTTGGTGTAATCCTCTCGCCTTTGGTAAGTCTTTATTTTTATTTTATGTGAGCCTTAATGACCTATGACTAAGCCTTAATAACTTCCATTCTATTTCTGCAGTAATTTTTTAGTATTCTATCTTGGGGGAGGAAAGGATAAGGAAAGGTTTAAAGACGACCTCTGAATGCTTTGAGACATTTAGTATGGCCAAATTTCTTTTTTATAGTGGGTTAGGTCCTGATCCTAATATGGTGACCTCCAAAGTGATCCCCCCATACCCTAAGAATGTGGTTGAGAGAAATATGGGGTCCAAGCTCTTTATCATTATGCCCCAAAAAGGAAAGGTCTTTACAACCTCTGATGAAGAGGAAGGTCATTTCTGGGGCAAAGCATAACCCCATTTCATGTTTGGGGAAGTTATTTTAGTGTTCTAACGAAGAGGAAGATTGACCTAGTACGTAGCTGACCTCTTTCCTTTATCCATCTTATTTACTTTGGCTTTTTTTAAAATCAACATTTTTCTTATTTCTTTATATAGTATACAAACGGGAATAGAGCGGATAATGAGGCATATTTTTAAGAAGGTTTCAGCTGCTGTCACCTTAGACACGAGGAAAAGGTCTTATTCCATAGGAAGTCGAAACCCAAAGCGTAGATGAACTACATGTGTCCTCTAAATGGTTCGACTAGAATCTTGGTGTCAAAATTCAACATCCAAGCCGTGTCTTGTTGCAAGCATTAATTGGGGAAAGTGGAACCCTAGGGTAACCCAAGGTTTTCCGTTTATTCTAAGGAACTAGCGGTCCCTTATCTCAAAGAGTAAGGGAAAAGAGAAGACGGTTTCCCCTAATAAAATAGAGAATTTAGAAAGAGGTGATGTTGCCAATATTGGGGTTGTGGGATACTCTAGGCCAACCTTCACCAAAGAGTTGAATTCATATTCTTTCATGGTGGATGCCTTTTTCATGATGGATAAGACTAAGTGTTATAAAATAGTGGTCGCCCTAAGGGATATGGGTTTATTGCAAACACTGAGGAATTGAGCCACTTACTGGGAACATGTATTTTTTCCACAATTTTAGCAGTACCTTTACTTTTGTAACTCATTCTCATCTTTCTTCATTTTTTTATAGGATCGGCATAAGACTAAAACTCTTCTAGCTAAAGCCCATAATTTTAAAAGGGGATAGGACATGGGAGTTATAATGACAAAGCGTTGGAACCTTAATAGGATAGATTTTTATCGAACCATCAATGACTTAATAGTGTTGATAGATGACCTTAAAAGTGAGAAAGAAGCTTTGAACTCTCGGCTTGTGTTCTCGGAATATAAGAGGCTCCTTAATGTCAATATTTTGAGGGATAATGCTTCCTTGTTAGATACTATAAGGGATTCCTTGGTTATGGTTTAATAGTTTTACACTTTAGCCTAAATTGTGCTTTTTGAGGTGGTAGAGACAATCAGATTGAGGACGTTACTATTATTAAAGAAGATCGGAACTCTAGAGGTCAGGATTTGTTGAAAGCGTATGTTGAGGTCTTTGTTCTTTAATCCACTATTCACGGGGAAGTTTATTCTACTATCAAAAGAAACATGGAAACCTACCATAAGTTTGAGCCATATAATGAGTTTGTTCATCGGAATTTTAGCTCTGTGTTTGACGGCTGTTAGGCCACAGTTCAAGTGCCATTTCCTGAAGTGGATGTTTCCATCTTCTTCGGTAATGCCACCCCATTTGATAGAGGTTCTAAGAGTGACAACATAGAAGTACATGAAAATAAATCCTTTGCTACTTAGCCCCAACCAAGACCTTTATAGAAGGAAAATGATGCTTCTATAGATGGAACGTCTACTAATCCATAACCTTAATAAGTATTTCATTCTTTTGTTTTGTTTTAACTTTGTTACTTTGTCGTGGTATATGTAATTCTATCCCCCTTTCTTATTTTTAATGAAAAGTGAGATTTTTGGATAACATACTTGTGTTTTTTGCTCACCCTTGAGTGAAAATTGGGAATTTTGGACCATGTACCTATGTCTTTTTCTCCAGTCTTGACTTTATACTTACCTTTGTCATTTTGCTAAGTTATTTTTTCACTATTTGAAGTCTATCTAATGTTTACCCAGTATGTAGTAAACTCTTGGACCTTAACATTTTTCTAGTTTAGCAGAAGAACTTGAGTTAAAAATGTGTTAAAGAAACTATGAGGTCTTAAGACCTTAAGCCACTTACTTATGAAGTTTCTATAGTCATGACGGAGGGTATGAAATGGGTCCTTAGACCTTAGAACCAAAATATACGTGATACTTGTACTTTTTTAGGACTAAAATTCTTACTAAGGTCAAAAGACCTTAGAATTTAGAATATTTTAAGTTTGATGTCGTTATAAGGGTCTTATAACCTCCGAACATAGAAAATTTTAAAGGTACTAATGGGATGAAATCCTTTGGACCTTATCCCCCTGAGGAGGAAATTATGAGGTTCCACTAAGGTTCCTACGACCTCGAAACCTTCTTAGGTCTTTCACATTTGCTTCTTTTAAAAACTGAGATTTTAGGGAATTTTATTGCAATTGAACAATTAGTCTCCCCCACAAAATTTATAAAATGGAATTTTAAATTTTTAGAAATAGTTTCAAGCAGAGTGTGTCCAAGGTTCACACATTTTTTTATACAATTCCGTGATAAAAAGGAGTAATTTTGGTGTAAGAAAGCGAGTTATTTATGGGTCTTCAAACTTTAGCCTTTGGGGATTAGGGATGAAAATATCAGTAATTCCCTTTAGTCTTTATGGGTCCTTAGAATTTTTATTGTTAGTCCTAAGCCAAGGTTGTATTCCTTGCAACTTGAAGTTTAGGTCATTAAAAGTCATTTAAACCTAGAGCCAAGGATTAAGTCCTTGCTAATATTTATTTTGGGTCTTTAGGTCTTCATCTGAGCTTTGAGCCTATGTTGAAATCCTTCCAACTATTAAAGAATACTTACATTGAATACATTGTGAGTAATAAAAATTTTCTATTCATTTCATATGAGTGTTGAATAAATCATTGCTAGTATGTTTTGAGGTGCTCCACATTTCAGGGGTGGTAAAGTCCATATCTCTCTATACCTTTGAAGTAATAACAACCATGTCTCATGATAATGGTGACTACATAGAAGCCTTACCATTTGGGACCTAGATTCCCCTTATATATATCTTTTTAGTGTCTAGGGTTACCTCCTTCAAAATCAAGTCCATCACTTTGAATTCTCTATGGTTAACCTTTTATTGAAGTATGAGGTTATCTTCTATTTGTAATTTTCCATTCGAACTAGGTCAACCTCTCTTTTTTCATCTCACTCGCATAGTGAAACCTTAAAACTTTCTTCTATATCCCAAGGTTTGAACAATGATACCCTTGGCGTGGGTATATCAATCTACGTTAGGATAATAACTTCAATACTGAAGGTCAAGGAGAAAGGGGTTTACCATGTGGAACCTCTAACCATGGTCTTATAGGCCCATAGGCTACATGGAAATTCTTTAACCAAAAATCCCTAATCTTTCTCTAGAAATTTTGGCATGCTATGGAATATTATTTTTTGGTTACATCAACTTGGCCATTAGCTCAAGGAAGGAATGGGAAGTAGTAGTAATTACTTATACCGCAGTCTGAGGATAACTTTTTTAATTTTGGGTTATTAAAACGCTTGGCGTTGTCAGAGATAATGGCCTTGGGAACGCTAAACCTGAAAATGATTCTCTTCCAAATGAAGTTGATTCTTTTATTCTCTATAATAGTGGCTAAAGGCTCCGCTTTGTCCCATTTTGTGAAGTAATCGATAGCCACAATGCATAACTTATTTTTTTCTTTATTGAGGGGTAGAGATCCTACTAATTCTACCCCCATTAAGCAAAGGTCCATGGGATGAATACAAGAGCCATGTTCTCAGATGGTTATTATGGGACAAAAGTGAACCTCTAACCCTACTCTCAGTCTTGTACCAATTCCTTAGCCTCTTTTCCTAATCTTGGCAAGAATTACCCCCACCTCAAAACCCAATGGATGAGAGAGCTTGTTCCAGTATAGGCACCACATAAACCTTTGTGGAGGTCTTTAAGAACATAAGTAGCTTCAGGCAATCTTAGGCATCATTCTAGTGCTGAGAAGTGCCCATTACTGAATAGGATCCCATCATCTAGGTATTACCTGGAAGGTATGCATTTGATTCTTTATTCTTCTAATCTAGACCTTATTTTTAGTAAGGGAATGATCCCCAAGGTAGGCTCTGATGGGTGTGGTATAATATGGGATATTATTGACTTCGATAGTGTTGATTTGTAGTGGAGTAATAGTTAGATAGTCCAAGATGACAATTATGACCTACGGGTACAACTCATTTGATAAGGCCACTCATTCTAGATGGGTAGTCTCTGAATTCTCCTCTCGAAGGAGCCTTTTGATGAAAAACCTAGGGATCCTACCTCCATTGTATCTCCCTTGGCTTCATAGACCTCAGTTACCTAGTTCATCACTACCTAAGAGGCACTAATGTCCCCTTCTTAGTGGGATTTCAAGTGGATGGTCAAGCCTAGGCCTGCCACTAGGGCCTTTTAATATGCTTCATTATTAATGGCTCATAATTTAAAACAGAGAGCAAGATAAATGTTACCTCATTCAGGGGTTGCTAAATTGACTCCAGTTTCACAGCCTAAGCTATTTGAAGATTCATCTATGTGGAGGATTCATGTGGGGAATCTATCGTCTACTTTCTTAAAATAGGGCTATCACTATTTTTAGGAAGTTGGAGTCTCTTTAACATCATAACTTTGGGGTTACTCTTCTACCTCATACAGGTTGCTAAAATCTCTAATGAAGTTGGCTAAGGCTTAGACTTTGACGGAACTTCTAGGTTGGTACCTGATGTTAAATTTTCCTAACACCACAGATCATCTAGTAATCCTTATTGAGATGTCTGGTTTATAGAGAATTGGCTTCAGAGGTTAGTCTATCATTACCACAATAGGGTGGGATTGTGAGTAAGTACTCAAGCATTTGGCTGAGATGATGAGGCATAAGGCTTTATATATTTTTAATCACTTATATTCATCCCCTGAAGGGCTTAACTAATGTAATATACCAGGCAGTGGATCCTAAATTCCTCTCTCGAGATAACAGTAATTGGTGAGGCAATAAGGTACAAATACAAATCTTCCCCAACAATGGTCTAATATAGCATAGGTGGAGATATCGAGTAGTTCTTGAGGTTATGAAAAGCCTCCTCAGTTTGAGGAGTCCACTAAATGGTCTTCTTGATGATTTTTAAAAAGGGGAGGCACTTTTCTATGACCTTTGAGACGAAACAATTGAGGGACATAATTTTTCCATCTAAACTTTGGATTTTATTGGTAGTTCATGGGGACATCATATCCAGCAGAGCTTGGATATTATATAGCTCACCTTTCACTACACCAAAATGGGCAAATTGTCACCTTTCAGCCGTCCATCCTTGTCAAGGTCATTGACCGTGACAAAAAACACGCGTTTTATGTCACGGTCATTGACCTTGACACGACCGTGACAATTATTGTCACGGTCAAAGACCTTGACACGACCGTGACAATGTTCGCAGTAAAAACCCTATCCATCTTCTTTTTTCCCTCTCGCGCCGTTCCCTCCATCTCTCTCTCTCTCTCTCTCTCTCTCTCTCTCTCTCTCTCTCTCTCTCGACGCTGCTCTCTCTCTCGATACTTTCAGGTCCATTTTCTCTCTCTCTCTCTCTCTCTCTTCCATTTATATATATATTTGTGTGTATATTTATGTGTGTATGTGTATATATATGTGTGTGTATGTGTGTGCGTGTGTGGGGGGTGGGGCAGGGTGGGGGTAGGGGGTGGGGCAAGGTGGGGGAGAGGGTGGTGGAGGGGGAAGGGGGTGGGGTGGGGTGTGTGTGTGTGTGGTGGTGGTGGAGGGGGGGAGGGGGTGGTGGAGGGGGGCAGGGGGAGGGGTGGGTGGGGTGGGGTGTGTGTGTGTGTGTGTGTGGTGGAGGGGGGGAGGGGGTGGTGGAGGGGGGGAGGGGGTGAGGCGGAGTGGGGTGGTGTGTGTGTGTGTGTGTGGTGGAGGGGGTGGTGGAGGGGGGGAGGGGGTGATGGAGGGGGGCAGGGGGTGGGGTGGGGTGTGTGTGTGTGTGTGGTCTATGGTGGGGGAGGGGGTGGTGGAGGGTGGCAGGGGGTGGGGTGGGGTGGGGTGTGGGTAACTATAATTTTGAATATAATAGTTATACTTATAAAAAATACATTTTGAATAACCCATAAACTCATTGTTGGCTCAATTCCATTTTGAATATAATAGTTATAATGATAATTAAAAATTAGGGCTCAATTTATTAGATAAGATACTCACATAGCGCTTTTGGTTAGGGAATGCCAACACCCTAGCAATTTACGTATTGATTCCCGCGTTCCAAAACATGGTACACTTCCGTTCCAACACATGAAAATTAACACATGAAAATTTGCTTTTTTAAGAGGAAAAAGATAAATTATAGTGAATTTATAATGTGCTAAAATCTAAGAATAAACTGATAAGGAGGTTTTAAGAGAAAATCCTAAAAGGTTAGGATATACTTATTAAAAGTGTTTATATACATAATTCTCATATAGGAAATATAAAAAATGAATAAAAAAACTCTCATATCTTGAGAATATTAGAAGATATTTATTAGAAGAATATTATAAAAAATGATCCACGTTTCAGGTAACATTAGGTAGGACCCTATGTTTTCATATTGTATTTGATGTTAAAAAAAAATCATTTCACAAACACAAAAGCACCCTATTTAAAAATAATGGCATTTGATAGTTCATTTTAAATTCATAAAAAAATCTACCAACATTGTTGTTGTAAATACAACAAATTCTTGATCACAAGAAAGCCTTCAGTTCTTAGTATTTTATGACTAACATCATATGATTTTGAAACAAAGAATACATACCTTGAAAGATACTCAGCAGTACTTGCTTTAGTATCTTCGAATTTGAGATGAGAAAGCACTTGTTGATTATAAAGTGACTGTAAACAAGACAGATGAACTATGAGTTAACTATTATCATAACCATAATAAGATAAATTAGACCTAAACTTAATTAAATATTACATATAATTTAAACAAGATCCCAAACATGACTCCCACATCGGGAGGGGAAGGGGGTGGGAGTAGGGGTGGGTGGGGTTTTGAATATTATTTACATTCAAAATAAATAATTGATAATAGTTGGATAATAATTGATATTTTCATTCAAAATAAGTATTTCATTTAAAAATATTGGATAATAATTGATATTTTCATTTAAACATAATATAGACGGAACATTTTTGAATGAAATATTTATAGACGGAACTTACACATACGTTATAATATAGACGGAACATTTTTTTATCTGTACTATTAATTCAATTAGGTAAAACGAAATGTGTACTATTAACATTTTTTTATCTGTACTAGTAACATTTTTTTACAGCAAAAATGTCGCCTTCAGATGTTAGGGAGAAGATGATGATGCTGTTTATGATGATGTCGTCTGGGTTCGGTGGTAGCGGAGGCGACGAGAGCTCCTTCGCCCTTAGGCTCCCCAAATATGGAAAATTTGGGATTACCGTCGAAAACAAGTCGGAGCTTTTAGCGAGATCCCTCGAGCTGCTAAAGACGGTCATCGGCCCGGGGTTTATGAGTTGGAAGGAGGTGCCGTATGAGATCAAGTTAGCTGTTTGGGCAGCACTACAGGTAATATTTATATGAATATTTCAATTTATATTTATATTTATATTTATATTTATATTTATATTTATATTTATATTTATATTTATATTTATATTTATATTTATATTTATATTTATATTTATATTTATATTTATTCGCAACTAACATTGTATTTGTTGGACAGGAACAATTCAACTTGGATCCAAAGCTACACGATTCCGTCTTGGAGCAGTTGAGGGAGCAACACAAGATGTGGAAGAAAAATATGCGAACACGATACTTTGGAAAAACACGAGAGTCCATTTTACAAAGGCGCGGATCCGTCCCGCCCAAGGAGCCGATCTCATTGGCACAATGGCAAAAGTTCATTGACAATGAGATCGAGGATCGACAATTGGCATCTCGCCAATCGGGGAGGGAAAATTGGGCTAAAAAGACGGACGTGCACTACTCCGGCCGGACCTCTTACGCTGAGGTGGAGCATAGGATGCAGGTAAGATTTAATTTATCTATAACTAAAAAAATATATTATTGGATATTATTTTACTTTGCAGGGCCGATACTAATTTTACTTTACATTATTTTATTTCAGGGGGTAGGGAGTGGGCCAGGGGGTAAGCCAAATAGGCTCGATACTTATGTGGCTCTTCGGACGAAGAATGGGAAGGACAAGGAGGTGTCCCTGAGCGTCGCGGCCACGATTGTAAGTAATCTGACAGTTTAATTATTGTTAATTACGTTATAATTTTTTAGTTTACTTATTTTACTAATCATGTGCTTTTTGTCGTTTCATGCAAAGCTTAAGGAAGTGCATGAGTCGCAGTCTGATGCCGACAAGGCCTCTTTGTCCACAGACGCACTCATCCAAGTGCTTGGCTCTGATCGCAAGGGGAGGACAAGGGGAGTGAGCTCGCGGGTGGCCAAATCTAGGATCATCGGATTGGAGACGAGCGACACCAGCTTGGCTCAAACGGTGGATTCACACAACGCGAAGCTGTCCCGTTTGGAGGCGATGGTCCAAGATATGTACGCATTCATGAAGCGTACTTTGGGTGGAGACCATAAAGGGAAAGGGAAGGAGAAGGCGGTGGAGGAGGAGGTGCGGGAGGACGAGGCGCAAGATGACGAGGATGTGGACCTCGTTGCTTCATCACCGACACGTTCGTACTTCGACGATCCACTTCCCTATTTGACACCCTCCAACAGACCATTATCGACAATTGGTTGGACGAGCGTGTTCATATTGGACGTATTTGATGGCTAGCGGATAGGGCGGGGGTTGAGGGACCCGAATATCGTCGAGGGTGGAATAGTCCATGGACGTGTGCTTCAAGAGATGGAGTCCCGGGTGCTCGTCACGCATGTCATACCCGGGAAGGAGAACTCCCTACTGTGGTTGAGCGAACAATGCGAAACGACGTATATTAGTGGGTGCATCAATTCGTATGTCGTGTGGCCTACTCACCTCCTCAGTTTTATCCAAGCCATGTAGTCACATTATTTTCAAGTTTGTCCATTTTAATTATATTTGGATTATATCGTCATGTATATTATTTTTACTTTGAATATTTGGATTATACTGTCATGAATATATTTGGATTATATCTATAGTTTGTGTTGGATATATGATGTTTGGAACAGGTACAACGTTGCTATAACAGGTACAAATATACTGCTGGGCAGTGGCAGTGGCCATACTGCCCAGCAGTTTTTTTTTAATTCTGCCCAGAATTGTCACGGTCATTGACGGTGACAATTTTTTTTAAAAAAGGTCACGGCTTTGTCACGGTTATAAACTGTGACAAACGTGTCACGGTCATTGACCTTGACACGACCGTGACACAAAATGCGTGTTTTTTGTCAAGGTTGTCAAGGTCAATGACCGTGACACGACCGTGACAAAAAAAGTTGTCTCGCCTCGAAATGTCACGGTCATTGACCTTGATAAGGTGGATTTGTCAAGGTCAATGACCTTGACAAATGGGCAGATTTGGTGTAGTGTTTTATACCTCATCTGGTGACTACAATCCCAAGTAACTTACCTCCCACAACACCTAAAGAAAATATCTTTCATTTAAGGTTCATTTGGTTCCTTTTTAGAACAATAGATGTTTCTCTGAGGTTTTCCATGTGGTTCAGAGCCTCAAAGATTTTAACTAGCTTCTTATCAACATACACCTCCATGGTATTGCCAATGAGGTCTTTGGATATGGATCTCACCACACTTTGATAGGTAGACCTTGCATTTTATTAATCCTTAAAGGCATAACTTTATAACAGTATGTACCTGTGTCTGTAATGAATAGAGTATTTACTTCATTCGAGGGAGCCACCTAGATTTTATTATACTCAAAATAAGAATCCAGGAAATAGGTAATCTCATGAGCGAAGGTAAAATCTACTAAGGTGTCGATTCGAGGCAAATGATAATATTCCTTAGGATAGGCCTCGTTGAGGTCAGTGAAATTAATGCACATCCTCCATTTTTATTCTCTTTACGACAAGAACCACAACGGAGAGCCACTTGGAGTACTTGACATTTTTATGATGTTAGATTTTTGGATCTTGTCAACCTCTTAAGTTGTAGGATTATTCCTCTTTGGGCTAAAGAACCTCTTATTTTATTAGATTGGCTTGTGATCCAGGTCCACTCTTAGACAATGGACCATGATGTCAGGATCCACCCCGGTCATATCAAAGTGGATCTAGGTGAGGACGTACTTATTTTCTCTCAGGAACAAGGTATACTCTTCTCTAAAGTAAGGGCTAAGGACGAACCCAATCTAAACCTCTTTGGTTGTATATCCTTCATCATTGCACGAGCTAATTAGAAATTGGATGGACTCACACCTTTGTTATTTATTTTCGTCTCATATATCTAAAGTTTCCACTTTTAATAACTCTATAGCCAAAGTTTTTGAAAGGGGATCTAGAGTGGTTTTAAGTAACATTTAAAGGAGAATGATAAGTGTATTTGAATGGAACTTGTCGTTCTTAAAGATAACACCAAACTGATGAGACTATAAATCATTTAAGACTTCAAACCCACAGGTTCTCACCTCGAGACTTCCAAAAAGTTGGATGAGAGATGGTATAAAGTGAAACAATGATTTAAAGTAGTTCAGACCTTAAGATATGGCCCTACATCCATTGTACAAAGATGTTATACCATTTTATTAAAATTTAATCGAGTGTTACAATCTAGGAGATTCCTTAATCTTTGTCTAGGGGTATCTGAGGTCTTGAATCCTTTGTTGATAGTCGAAATGGACATAAGAAGTAATTGGATGACTTATTTAAGGGTTCATGACTGCTATATTAAGGCTTAACGAGGTACACAAAGAGTATCACTATAGGAAGATGTTCAGAGTTATAATATATATATATATATATATATATATATATATATATATATATATATATATATATATATATATATATATATATATATATATATATATATATATATATATATATATATATATTATAACTCTGATATATCCTCAAAAGTGGGTCGAGGAGTGAAGCACAGAGTGAGTACTTATAATAAATGCTATAACTCTCTCTTTTATTTGAGCTTAATTATTGAACCCTCTTCTCCTTTCTATCATCCCCTATTTATAGTTATGCACCAAAAATGAAATGAGTGGGTTAACACATCATGGATGGAGTGTCCTCGAGATCTACTAGCGTCAGCAAGGTGGTGGAGTGTTGCCTAAAGTGGCTGCAGGTGTGTACGAAGGTTTCTGAGTTTATTAAATGTTTATGGTTTCTTTCAATACAAGTGGAGATTAGTAGTGGCAATAGGTGGAAGAGTGTTCTAGTTTCAACCTACCAATCAAATTGATCACATAAGCTCTTCTGGAGGTCTTGGAGGGTTGGGCCTACCACAAGACTATCACGGGTTTACCTTGAAGTGTTTCGTAATAACATACCATTAATCTAAGGTTTATATGACCTTGGGAAGACACTTATATTCAATTTGAGGTTGGCTTAGGGTAGAACTGCCATATTATGGTCTCCAAGGTCTGTTGGGGAAGTGTGCTATGTGACACCCCGCCTAATTAAACTTTGGGTGATCAAGCCTTATTTTAATATAAACAGGTTTCTTAAATGGTTCATTCTTAGCATCACTATCGAACGCCTTTTTAAAATTACTAACCACCTAAATGTAATTAAAACGGGTGCCAAATTTTATCTTTCTTAAAACAATAAATAATCCAAACCACACATAACCAAAACTAGATATGAATGCTCAGTATATAAAAATCTGAAAGCAAATAAAGTCTTGCCGTAAACCACGGCCCAAAGACAACTACAAATCCATAACTGGAATAAACTGTAATAGTAATGGTGGAACGACATGTTCCAACTAGAAATAATAAAACTGAGATCCTGCACTAGAAATGAAAAAGAGGAAGCGTCTAAACAATCCCTGCAACATCCACACTGGCTGAAGCTCCCAAATCTCTGACATGAAATCAAGCTGGGTGTCCTTGTGGCTGGGAACCTAAAAGGTTTTTAAAAAATTACATAGCAAGAGTTAGTACTCAAAACATTTGAAAATATTTTGCAAGTGGTTATCAGAATTAAGTTATTGATTACACATATTAAGGTTTCGCACTCTCCCTTGAACCTCCTCACCTCTCTTACATAGTATATAACTATCGAGGAAACTTGGTCTACCTAGTTATACTGTCCATAACTGTAGTTAACTCAATAACTGCGCGTTACCTTATTCTTGTAATAATTACATCATGCTATAAATTATTACTGAGACATTTACTTATCATTTCATTGTCTACTATTCTCAATTTGTAGATTTAGCACATAAAACATTTTATCCCACAACAATGTATATAATATTAGTTACCACTAATATATCCTTTTATTACACACAAAGGACCCTTGGCTCGGAACGATTCATCGACTCCAAGTGAAAGTTGGCTCGGAATGGTTCATCGACCCCAACTATCTATAAATATAAATATAGACACATATTCTGGTTCGAGACTCTTTCATCGCGGCACTAGCTCAAAGTTTGGTTGGACATTAAACATCGACCCCAAATTTATAATAGTCTTATGTTAGTTCGGAATGTCACATCGACCCTAACATAATTAATTTAGGTCATATTCTCTTAACCCAAAACTATTTATATAAATTTAGTAGGTACGCACCCGACCTAGTAAATCATACCCGTACGTAATATATTTGTCTTATATTCTCCGTACTTATTAATTACAACATATCTCACTATTGTATTTATTCGAGTATTCACGTAACTCTAAGGGTCCTAGTTACCCCTCCCTTAATTCAGTAGTTAAGTTAACTTTAACCTACTGGTATTTTCTTTCCGGAATTAAGTCTCACTCTTTCCTTAATTAAATTAACCATTTCAACTCACGGCTAAGTCAATCGTTCTACCGTCATTCCATTTCTCCAACATTCCTACTCAATCATTAGTGGAGGAACCTAATGGTACACCTACTGGTAATTTCCAAGTCCCCTCATAGGAAAAATATCAATTCTAAGGTTCCCATTAAGTAACGGCAATTAAAGAAATTTCTACACAACTTTCTTTAGTTCAGACAGGGTCGATCGATCGAAGGAAGATGGTCGATCGATCGACTGCTTCGATCGATCGATACTCCAAGGTCGATCGATCGATCAAGCAGTGACAGACCCAGTTCATCTTCTTCCTACGGGTTTCACCATTTTTACAACTCTAACTTTCATGATAAGCCATCAAATTCACAACCAACAATTTCTAATCATTCCTACATGTTCTGGGATGATTACTAACGATTTAAAACAACAAAATCATTAAAAATCTTGGCCAAATTCACTGAAAATATCCATAATATTCAAGAACCCTAAAACTGCATTCTTTATATTTTTCATCAAAATACCATATTTTCATACGAATTTCTCATCAGATTTTCTATGATATAAACCTACTTGGTAATTCAAAAACGTCCTACATGCAAATACTAATCAATCATGGATTATTATCAACTGTTTATTCCCAAGAATATCATAAAAATCATGTTCTACCTCAAGATTAAACATGGGTATTATAACTCAATTATTTTGCAAATAACCACTTGCCTTAAGATTTGTAGGGTCTGATTTCGTGGTTGCTGGTGATGCTTGATGATGTTGGTGCCTTAATCCTTCTTCCCAACAATCTTTGTGGTGAAATCTTCCTAAGATGATCCCTCCTTCCTTCTTGCCTAAGGAATTTGCCTCTCTATCTCTCTCTCTCTCTCTCCCTCTCTCTCTCTCTCTCTCTCTAATGGCTATGGTTTAACTCCCATTGTCTAACCCTAGCCACCACTCTTATAATCAGATTTAGGGTTACAAAAATTCGTAGGTCTTCTTTCCCATAATTGTAAAGAGACCAAAATGCCCCCGAATGGTCCCGGTTTAGCCCTAAAATGACCCGGCACTCAACTAGTACCCCCGGGTACACTATTTTGACTAATTCGACCCTTTCGGAATCAACCGTGGACTCTAAATTATCATTTGAGTCTCGTAAATATTTTTCTACTCTCATCCTTAATTTTGTCGAGTTACATCCGGTACGTCCATATAGTCACTAGACCGTTTATATTAACATTGAAAATTTATATTCACCTTAGTAAATTTTCTATAACACATATTCATCTTTATTAACATAATATCTATTTAAATTACTCTACTGGAGTAATTTAAATCAGACATATTTAATCACATTAAATTACTCTACTCACGTAATTTAATTAAAGCGTATTTAATCCCATTAAATTACTCTACTTACTAATCCCATTAAATTACTATACTTACGTAATTTAGGATTTAGCAGAATTACGAGGTGTTACATACTTCCCCCCTTACAAAAGGAATTTCGCCCTCAAAATTAGGGAAAATACCCACTATGAATAATTCTGGATATTGTTCTCGCATATCCTCTTCCTGTTCCCAAGTGGACTCATCCATATTGTGGTGTCCCCACTTTACTCATACTAAGGGTACCACCTTGGATCTTAGTTTGCGCTCACTATAATCCAGGATAGCCACGGGTCTTTCTTCATACGAGATATCTAGCTGCAATACGATCTCCTCCAGTGGAATGTGCCAGAAGGCTCTCTCGCTCCTCTTGTATTTCTTCAGCGATGCTACATGGAACACATCGTGTATTCGCTGAAGATGCTCAGGGAGTCCCAATCTGTAAGCTACCGGTCCCACTCTCTCAATGATAGGAAACGGCCCCACATATCTCGGTGCTAATTTCCCCTTTTTGCCAAACCTCGTAATCCCTTTCATAGGAGATACTCGAATTAACACCTGGTCTCCCACATCTAATTCCACATGTCTTCTGCTGGCGTCAGCATAACTCTTCTGCCCATCCTGGGCTATTCGAATACGTCCTCGAATCAACTCTATTTTTGAGGAAGTCTCCTGTATCATTTCTGGCCCTAAAAGCCTGTTATCCCCCACTTCTAACCAACAAGCGGGTGAACGACAAGGTCTCCCGTAAAGCGCCTCGAACGGAGCCATTCCAATAGTGAATTGGTAAGAGTTGTTATACGCAAACTCCACCAAAGGAAGATATGGCTCCCAATTTCCCCTAAAATCTAGAATACACATTCTCAGCATGTCCTCTAGCATCTGGTTTACTCTTTTCGTCTGGCCGTCCGTCTGTGGGTGATATGCCGTACTCAATCGTAAGTCGGTGCCCATGGCCTCCTGAAAACTCTAACAAAAGTGCGACACAAATATCTTATCTCGGTCCGACACGATATTAATAGGAAATCCGTGCAGCTTAACAATCTCTGAAATAAAAAGTTGCGTGTATCGCATAGTATCGTAATCCGTACGAACCGGTAAGAAATGTGCGACCTTAGTCAAACGATCCACTATCACCCATATGGAATCGTGGCCCTTCTGCGAGGTTGGTAACCCGATAATAAAATCCATTGAGATACTCTCCCACTTCCACACGGGAATCTCTAGTGGTTGTAGCATTCTTGAAGGCCTCTGATGGTCAACTTTTATGAGTTGGCATGTAACACACTTTGAGACAAATTCTGCAATATCTCATTTCATACCAGACCACCAATATACTCGTCGCATATCCTGATACATTTTGTCCCCACCTGGGTGTACCAAAAATTTTGACCCGTGTGACTTTGTCATAACGGCATGACTCAAATCATCGTCTTCGGGTACTATCAGTCTACCGTTAAAACGTAGTCCACCCTCTGAACTGATGGAGTAGAACTATGCCCCCTTGGCGAGTAACTGCCGTACTTTATCCTAACAAAATGGGTCTTCTGCTTGTCCCCTCACTATCCGCATAACGTTCTTGGAAGTGATAGCTAGAACTGCCATACATGCTCTTGCCATATCATCCTCGTGTCGGAGCTCACTCCACTTTGCCTTCCAAACTTCTGCTAACTCTCCGATAGGTCTTCTGCTTAACGCATCTGCCACCACATTAGCCTTACCAGGATGATACTGTATATCAAATTGGTAGTCCTTCACGAATTCAAGCCACCTTCTCTGCCTCATGTTCAGGTCCCTCTGAGTGAACAGATATTGCAATGACTTATGATCCGTGAATAACGTAAACTGCTCACCCAAAAGATAGTGTCTCCAAATCCTCAAAGCAAAAACAACCGCTGCCAACTCGAGGTCATGGGTGGGGTAGTTCTTCTCATGTGGTTTAAGCTTTCGTGACGCATAAGCTATAGCCTTCTCCTCCCCCAAGTCCTTGTAAGCACGCATCTGTATAGACTCGGTATTCCACTCCGCTCTTAGGCAAGGTAAGAATGGGGGCTGATGTCAACTTGTCTTTCAATTCATCAAATGCTAACTGGCAACTATCACTCCATACAAAGGGAATTCCCTTCCGAGTCAGATTCGTCAACGGTCCGACAATTTTTGAGAATCCCTTGATGAAGCGACGATAATAACCATCCAAACCCAAGAAACTGCCGATTTTTGTCGGTGTCGTGGGCTGTCCCCACTCCCTCACCGTCGATACCTTACTCGGGTCAACAGCAATGCCCCTGCTAGATACGACGTGGCCTAGGAACTACACCTCCCGAAGCCAAAATCCACACTTCTCAAATTTGGCGTACAACTGATGGTCCCGCAATGTCTGTAGGACCAATCGTAAGTGTTCTGCGTGCTCCTCCTCCGTACGGGAGTAAATCAGAATGTCATCTATGAATACAATCACAAACTGATCCAAAAACTCCCTGAATACTCTGTTCATGAGATCCATGAATACCGCCGGTGCATTAGTTAGCCCAAAAGGCATCACTCTGAACTCATATGACCCGTACCGTGACAGGAAAGCGGTTTAGGTACATCCTCTTCACGAATGCGCAATTGGTGGTAACCCGATCTCAAATCGATCTTTGAGAAGTATACAGCCCCTCTCAATTGATCAAATAAGTCGTCAATCCTCGGTAATGGATACTTATTACGTATCGTTACTTTGTTCAACTCTCTGTAATCTACGCACAGACGAAGTGAACCATCCCTTTTCTTCACAAACAGTACTGGCGCACCCCATGGCGATGTACTCCGTCGAATAAAACCCTGTCCTAACAGTTACTAGATTTGCTCTCTCAGTTCCCGCATCTCTGAAGGAGCCATGCGATATGGTGCTCTGGAAATCGGTCTTGTCCCCGGTGTGAGATCTATTACGAACTCTATCTCTCTGCTAGGTGGTAACCCTGGTATCTCCTGAAAGACATCCTCAAAGTCCCTCACAACTGGGATTGAGTCAAGAGAAACGACCACCCCATGTGAGGTCTCCTCCTCAATATAATATAAGTGAGTTCGCGATCCTCCCTCGGGAAGTGGCATAGCCACAAGGAACATCTCATGCCCCGGGATAGAGAATACGATGGTCCTTTCATAACAATCTACCATTGCCCTATTATGTGCCAACCAATCCAGGCCTAGGATGACGTCATATCCCTCCATCTCTAGCACTAGAAGGTCCGCCGCTAGACTCAATCTCCCGACCATAATGTCCACACCCTTACAAATCGAGTGTATGAGGGACCCACTATCCATCGGTGACTCCACACGCATAAGATGAGTGTCTGCTGTCGCTAATAGGCCGGCTGCCTGTGCGAATCTAGTGGAGATAAAAGAATGAGTTGCCCCTGTGTCAAACAATATATTCCCCTCAAGCCCATGAATAGGAAACATACCCGCAACTGCCGGCGGTCCTGGTGGTGCCGGTTGGAAAGGAATGTCACGGATGTTGAACACACGTCCGTACTGCATATGTCCTGGCTGTGGGGCCTGTACTGCTGCTGGGGCTACTGGTGTCTGCTGCCCCTGTTGGGCTCCCTGCTGTCGTGCCCGGTCTTGCTGTGGATAATTTCTGCTCTTGTGACCCTGCTGACCACAAGTGAAGCACTTCCCCTGGAAGTGTCTTTGACCTTGGCCCTGTTGGCCCTGACGTTGGCCCTATCGCCCTTGGCCTTGTTGTCCCCCATTTTGATTACCCTGGCCCTGTCGACCCTGAGGGACTGGTTGCTGAGGACCCTGTTGGCCCTGTCGGTCGAAGCGATACTTCCCATGCTTAAACATCTTGGCAGGGTTCCCCTGTCTGGAATCCTGTCCCAACTGACCCGCTTCCTGTTGCTGTGTTGCACTGCTGCCACTACCTCCATCCACCTTGCCCGGTTGGCTAGGCTCACCCCTTTTACTTCTCTTAGTATGAAAACGGTGATCCTGACAGTGTAGTAGAGCGGCATTGACGACATCTGTGTAGGTTACCAGTGTCGGATTACCAATTAAGTGCTGTCTGATTCTCCAGGTTAGGCCCTCCATAAATTTGGACTTCTTCCTCTCCTCATTGCTCACCTCGTTTGGCACAAAATTGTCCAAGCGGGTAAACTCCTCCTCGTAGTTAGCAACTGAGCGATCACCCTGAACCACTTCGCTGAACTTCTTTCTCATCTATGACTCTACTACTGGAGGGAAATACTTGCGGTCAAACCGCACCCAAAACTCAGAAATAGACAAAGTATCTCTCTCCTCGGTGGTGGTAACTGACTCCCACCACTGTAGGGCCGCTCCTGACAGACGGAAAGTGGCTAGCATCTGTTCCTGCACTCCGGTGCACTCTAGCATGCGCAAGTGGTGTTGGATATTCTTCTTCCAGTTGCACGCTTCCACTATATCAGTACTACCCTGAAACTCGGGTGGGTGCCACTTCTGAAATGTCTCCCTGACTCGTTGCCAAGTAGATGGTCCCGCCGGAACTTGCACTTTCGGTGCCACAGGGGGAGGTACTTGGGGCTGTGGAAAGTGGGCTGCCATTGCCCTCATTGCGGTCTCAACTGCCTGAGCCACTATCACTGCAACCTGAGTAGTGGAGATTAGCTCGGGTGGGGGTGGTGGTATCGGTACCTGTGGCTCCTGATGAGCCTCCCTCACCTCCTCTCTGGCTTCAGCCCTCTCTGCTCTCATTCTCCTTGGCGGCATCTGAAATAAGATTCAAATTGTATAAGTACACAGTTTATACAAAATTTAAGAGCAGAAGTACGATAACGCAACAGTAGGAAATTTATCAACAATCCTAATAGTAGGGCTCTAATACAACAAACGTAACGCTGAATCGTAGAAAGCCGTACAGATCCTATGGACACTAGAACCTGATGCTCTGATACCATCTGTGACACCCCGCCTAATTAAACCTTGGGTGATCAAGCCTTATTTTAATATAAACAGGTTTCTTAAATGGTTCATTCTTAGCATCACTGTCGAACGCCTTTTTAAAATTACTAACCACCTAAATGTAATTAAAACGGGTGCCAAATTTTATCTTTCTTAAAACAATAAATAATCCAAACCACACATAACCAAAACTAGATATGAATGATCAGTATATAAAAATCTGAAAACAAATAAAGTCTTGCCGTAAACCACGGCCCAAAGGCAACTACAAATCCATAACTAGAATAAACTGTAATAGTAAAGGTGGAACGACATGTTCCAAATAGAAATAATAAAACTTAGATCCTTCACTAGAAATGAAAAATAGGAAGCGTCTAAACAATCCCTGCAACCTCCACACTGGCTGCAGCTCCCAAATCTCTGACATGAAATCAAGCTGGGTGTCCTTGTGGCTGGGCACCTAAAAGGATTTTAAAAAATTACATAACAAGAGTTAGTACTCAAAACATTTGAAAATATTTTGCAAGCGGTTATCACAATTAAGTTATTAATTACACATATTAAGGTTTCGCACTCTCCCTTGAACCTCCTCACCTCTCTTACATAGTATATAACTATCGAGGAAACTTGGTCTACCTAGTTATACTGTCCATAACTGTAGTTAACTCAATAACTGCGCGTTACCTTATTCTTGTAATAATTACATCATGCTATAAATTATTACTGAGACATTTACTTATCATTTCATTGTCTACTATTCTCAATTTGTAGATTTAGCACATAAAACATTTTATCCCACAACAATGTATATAATATTAGCTACCACTAATATATCCTTTTATTACACACAAAGGACCCTTGGCTCGGAATAATTCATCGACTCCAAGTGAAAGTTGGTTCGGAATGGTTCATCGACCCCAACTATCTATAAATATAAATATAGACACATATTCTGGTTCGGGACTCTTTCATCGCGGCACCAGTTCAAAGTTTGGTTCGGCATTAAACATCGACCCCAAATTTATAATAGTCTTATGTTATTTCGGAATGTCACATCGACCCTAACATAATTAATTTAGGTCATATTCTCTTAACCCAAAACTATTTATATAAATTTAGTAGGTACGCACCCGACCTAGTAAATCATACCCGTACGTAATATATTTTTCTTATATTCTCTGTACTTATTAATTACAACACATCTCACTATTGTATTTACTCGAGTATTCGCGTAACTCTAAGGGTCCTAGTTACCCCTCCCTTAATTCAGTAGTTAAGTTAACTTTAACCTACGGGTATTTTCTTTTCGGAATTAAGTCTCACTCTTTCCGTAATTAAATTAACCATTTCAACTCACGGCTAAGTCAATCGTTCTACCGTCATTCCATTTCTCCAACATTCCTACTCAATCATTAGTGGAGGAACCTAATGGTACACCTACTGGTAATTTCCAAGTCCCCTCATAGGAAAAATATCAATTCTAAGGTTCCCATTAAGTAACGGCAATTAAAGAAATTTCTACACAACTTTCTATAGTTCAGACAGGGTCGATCGATCGAAGGAAGATGGTCGATCGATTGACTGCTTCGATCGATCGATACTCCAGGGTCGATCGATCGATCAAGCAGTGACAGACCCAGTTCATCTTCTTCCTACAGGTTTCACCATTTTTACAACTCTAACTTTCATGATAAGCCATCAAATTCACAACCAACAATTTCTAATCATTCCTACATGTTCTGGGATGATTACTAACGATTTAAAACAACAAAATCATTAAAAATCTTGGGCAAATTCACTGAAAATATCCATAATATTCAAGAACCCTAAAACTGCATTCTTTATATTTTTCATCAGAATACCATATTTTCATACGAATTTCTCATCAGATTTTCTATGATATAAACCTACTTGGTAATTCAAAAACGTCCTACATGCAAATACTAATCAATCATGGATTATTATCAACTGTTTATTCCCAAGAATATCATAAAAATCATGTTCTTCCTCAAGATTAAACATGGGTATTATAACTCAATTATTTTGCAAATAACCACTTGCCTTAAGATTTGTAGGGTCTGATTTCGTGGTTGTTGGTGATGCTTGATGATGTTGGTGCCTTATTCCTTCTTCCCAACAATCTTTGTGGTGAAATCTTCCTAAGATGATCCCTCCTTCCTTCTTGCCTAAGGAATTTGCCTCTCTCTCTCTCTCTCTCTCTCTCTCTCTCTCTCTCTCTCTAATGGCTATGGTTTAACTCCCATTGTCTAACCCTAGCCACCACTCTTATAATCAGATTTAGGGTTACAAAAATTCGTAGGTCTTCTTTCCCATAATTGTAAAGAGACCAAAATGCCCCCGAATTGTCCCGGTTTAGCCTTAAAATGACCCGGCACTCAACTAGTACCCCCGGGTACACTATTTTGACTAATTCGACCCTTTCGGAATCAACCATGGACTCTAAATTATCATTTGAGTCTCGTAAATATTTTTCTACTCTCATCCTTAATTTTGTCGAGTTACATCTGGTACGTCCATAAAGTCACTAGACCGTTTATATTAACATTGAAAATTTATATTCACCTTAGTAAATTTTCTATAACACATATTCATCTTTATTAACATAATATCTATTTAAATTACTCTACTGGAGTAATTTAAATCAGACATATTTAATCACATTAAATTACTCTACTCACGTAATTTAATTAAAGCGTATTTAATCCCATTAAATTACTCTACTTACTAATCCCATTAAATTACTATACTTACGTAATTTAGGATTTAGCAGAATTACGCGGTGTTACATACTTCCCCCCTTACAAAAGGAATTTCGCCCTCAAAATTAGGGAAAATACCCACTATGAATAATTCCGGATATTGTTCTCGCATATCCTCTTCCTGTTCCCAAGTGGACTCATCCATATTGTGGTGTCCCCACTTTACTCGTACTAAGGGTACCACCTTGGATCTTAGTTTGCGCTCACTATAATCCAGGATAGCCACGGGTCTTTCTTCATACGAGATATCTAGCTGCAATACGATCTCCTCCAGTGGAATGTGCCAGAAGGCTCTCTCGCTCCTCTTGTATTTCTCCAGCGATGCTACATGGAACACATCGTGTATTCGCTGAAGATGCTCAGGGAGTCCCAATCTGTAAGCTACCGTTCCCACTCTCTCAATGATAGGAAACAGCCCCACATATCTCGGTGCTAATTTCCCCTTTTTGCCAAACCTCGTAATCCCTTTCATAGGAGATACTCGAATTAACACCTAGTCTCCCACATCTAATTCCACATGTCTTCTGCCAGCGTCAACATAACTCTTCTGCCCATCCTGGGCTATTCTAATACGTCCTCGAATCAACTCTATTTTTGAGGAAGTCTCCTGTATCATTTCTGGCCTGTTATCCCCCACTTCTAACCAACAAGCGGGTGAACGACAAGGTCTCCCGTAAAGCACCTCGAACGGAGCCATGCCAATAGTGAATTGGTAAGAGTTGTTATACGCAAACTCCACCAAAGGAAGATATGGCTCCCAATTTCCCCCAAAATCTAGAATACACATTCTCAGCATGTCCTCTAGCATCTGGTTTACTCTTTTCGTCTGGCCGTCCGTCTGTGGGTGATATGCCATACTCAATCGTAAGTCGGTGCCCATGGCCTCCTGAAAACTCTACCAAAAGTGCGACACAAATATCTTATCTCGGTCCGACACGATATTAATAGGAAATCCGTGCAGCTTAACAATCTCTGAAATAAAAAGTTGCGCGTATCGCATAGTATCGTAATCCGTACGAACCGGTAAGAAATGTGCGACCTTAGTCAAACGATCCACTATCACCCATATGGAATCGTGGCCCTTCTGCGAGGTTGGTAACCCGATAATAAAATCCATTGAGATACTCTCCCACTTCCACACGGGAATCTCTAGTGGTTGTAGCATTCTTGAAGGCCTCTGATGGTCAACTTTTATGAGTTGGCATGTAACACACTTTGAGACAAATTCTGCAATATCTCATTTCATACCTGACCACCAATATACTCGTCGCATATAGTGATACATTTTGTCCCCACCTGGGTGTACCGATAATTTTGACCCGTGTGACTTTGTCATAACGGCATGACTCAAATCATCGTCTTCGGGTACTATCAGTCTACCGTTAAAACGTAGTCCACCCTCTGAACTGATGGAGTAGAACTATGCCCCCTTGGCAAGTAACTGCCATGCTTTATCCTAACAAAATGGGTCTTCAGCTTGTCCCCTCACTATCCGCATAACGTTATCGGAAGTGATAGCTAGAACTGCCATACATGCTCTTGCCATATCATCCTCGTGTCGGAGCTCACTCCACTTTGCCTTCCAAACTTCTGCTAACTCTCCGATAGGTCTTCTGCTTAACGCATCTGCCACCACATTAGCCTTACCAGGATGATACTGTATATCAAATTGGTAGTCCTTCACGAATTCAAGCCACCTTCTCTGCCTCATGTTCAGGTCCCTCTGAGTGAACAGATATTGCAATGACTTATGATCCGTGAATAACGTAAACTGCTCACCCAAAAGATAGTGTCTCCAAATCCTCAAAGCAAAAACAACCGCTGCCAACTCGAGGTCATGGGTGGGGTAGTTCTTCTCATGTGGTTTAAGCTTTCGTGACGCATAAGCTATAGCCTTCTCCTCCCCCAAGTCCTTGTAAGCACGCATCTGTATAGACTCGGTATTCCACTCCGCTCTTAGGCAAGGTAAGAACGGGGGCTGATGTCAACTTGTCTTTCAATTCATCAAATGCTAACTGGCAACTATCACTCCATACAAAGGGAATTCCCTTCCGAGTCAGATTCATCAACGGTCCGACAATTTTTGAGAATCCCTTGATGAAGCGACGATAATAACCATCCAAACCCAAGAAACTGCCGATTTCTGTCGGTGTCGTGGGCTATCCCCACTCCCTCACCGTCGATACCTTACTCGGGTCAACAGCAATGCCCCTGCTAGATACGACGTGGCCTAGGAACTGCACCTCCCGAAGCCAAAATCCACACTTCTCAAATTTGGCGTACAACTGATGGTCCCGCAATGTCTGTAGGACCAATCGTAAGTGTTCTGCGTGCTCCTCCTCCGTACGGGAGTAAATCAGAATGTCGTCTATGAGTACAATCACAAACTGATCCAAAAACTCCCTGAATACTCTGTTCATGAGATCCATGAATACCGCCGGTGCATTAGTTAGCCCAAAAGGCATCACTCTGAACTCATATGACCCGTACCGTGACATGAAAGCGGTCTTAGGTACATCCTCTTCACGAATGCGCAATTGGTGGTAACCCGATCTCAAATCGATCTTTGAGAAGTATGCAGCCCCTCTCAATTGATCAAATAAGTCGTCAATCCTCGGTAATGGATACTTATTACGTATCGTTACTTTGTTCAACTCTCTGTAATCTACGCACAGACGAAGTGAACCATCCCTTTTCTTCACAAATAGTACTGGCGCACCCCATGGCGATGTACTCCGTCGAATAAAACCCTGTCCTAACAGTTACTAGATTTGCTCTCTCAGTTCCCGCATCTCTGAAGGAGCCATGCGATATGGTGCTCTGGAAATCGGTCTTGTCCCCAGTGTGAGATCAATTACGAACTCTATCTCTCTGCTAGGTGGTAACCCTGGTATCTCCTGAAAGACATCCTCAAAGTCCCTCACAACTGGGATTGAGTCAAGAGAAACGACCACCCCATGTGAGGTCTCCTCCTCAATATAATATAAGTGAGTTCGCGATCCTCCCTCGGGAAGTGGCATAGCCACAAGGAACATCTCATGCCCCGGGATAGAGAATACGATGGTCCTTTCATAACAATCTACCATTGCCCTATTATGTGCCAACCAATCCATGCCTAGGATGACGTCATATCCCTCCATCTCTAGCACTAGAAGGTCCGTCGCTAGACTCAATCTCCCGACCATAATGTCCACACCCTTACAACCCAGGAAGCGTCTAAACAATCCCTGCAACCTCCACACTGGCTGCAGCTCCCAAATCTCTGACATGAAATCAAGCTGGGTGTCCTTGTGGCTGGGCACCTAAAAGGTTTTTAAAAAATTACATAACAAGAGTTAGTACTCAAAACATTTGAAAATATTTTGCAAGCGGTTATCACAATTAAATTATTAATTACACATATTAAGGTTTCGCACTCTCCCTTGAACCTCCTCACCTCTCTTACATAGTATATAACTATCGAGGAAACTTGGTCTACCTAGTTATACTGTCCATAACTGTAGTTAACTCAATAACTGCGCGTTACCTTATTCTTGTAATAATTACATCATGCTATAAATTATTACTGAGACATTTACTTATCATTTCATTGTCTACTATTCTCAATTTGTAGATTTAGCACATAAAACATTTTATCCCACAACAATGTATATAATATTAGTTACCACTAATATATCCTTTTATTACACACAAAGGACCCTTGGCTCGGAATAATTCATCGACTCCAAGTGAAAGTTGGTTCGGAATGGTTCATCGACCCCAACTATCTATAAATATAAATATAGACACATATTCTGGTTCGGGACTCTTTCATCGCGGCACCAGTTCAAAGTTTGGTTCGGCATTAAACATCGACCCCAAATTTATAATAGTCTTATGTTATTTCGGAATGTCACATCGATCCTAACATAATTAATTTAGGTCATATTCTCTTAACCCAAAACTATTTATATAAATTTAGTAGGTACGCACCCGACCTAGTAAATCATACCCGTACGTAATATATTTTTCTTATATTCTCTGTACTTATTAATTACAACACATCTCACTATTGTATTTATTCGAGTATTCGCGTAACTCTAAGGGTCCTAGTTACCCCTCCCTTAATTCAGTAGTTAAGTTAACTTTAACCTACTGGTATTTTCTTTCCGGAATTAAGTCTCACTCTTTCCGTAATTAAATTAACCATTTCAACTCACGGCTAAGTCAATCGTTCTACCGTCATTCCATTTCTCCAACATTCCTACTCAATCATTAGTGGAGGAACCTAATGGTACACCTACTGGTAATTTCCAAGTCCCCTCATTGGAAAAATATCAATTCTAAGGTTCCCATTAAGTAACGGCAATTAAAGAAATTTCTACACAACTTTTTATAGTTCAGACAGGGTCGATCGATCGAAGGAAGATGGTCGATCGATCGACTGCTTCGATCGATCGATACTCCAGGGTCGATCGATCGATCAAGCAGTGACAGACCCAGTTCATCTTCTTCCCACGGGTTTCACCATTTTTACATCTCTAACTTTCATGATAAGCCATCAAATTCACAACCAACAATTTCTAATCATTTCTACATGTTCTGGGATGATTACTAACGATTTAAAACAACAAAATCATTAAAAATCTTGGCCAAATTCACTGAAAATATCCATAATATTCAAGAACCCTAAAACTGCATTCTTTATATTTTTCATCAAAATACCAGATTTTCATACGAATTTCTCATCAGATTTTCTATGATATAAACCTACTTGGTAATTCAAAAACGTCCTACATGCAAATCCTAATCAATCATGGATTATTATCAACTGTTTATTCCCAAGAATATCATAAAAATCATGTTCTTCCTCAAGATTAAACATGGGTATTATAACTCAATTATTTTGTAAATAACCACTTGCCTTAAGATTTGTAGGGTCTAATTTCCTGGTTGTTGGTGATGCTTGATGATGTTGGTGCCTTAATCCTTCTTCCCAACAATCTTTGTGGTGAAATCTTCCTAAGATGATCCCTCCTTCCTTCTTGCCTAAGGAATTTGCCTCTCTCTCTCTCTCTAATGGCTATGGTGTAACTCCCATTGTCTAACCCTAGCCACCACTCTTATAATCAGATTTAGGGTTACAAAAATTCGTAGGTCTTCTTTCCCATAATTGTAAAGAGACCAAAATGCCCCTGAATGGTCCCGGTTTATCCCTCAAATGACCCGACACTCAACTAGTACCCCCGGGTACACTATTTTGACTAATTCGACCCTTTCGGAATCAACCGCGGACTCTAAATTATCATTTGAGTCTCGTAAATATTTTTCTACTCTCATCCTTAATTTTGTCGAGTTACATCCGGTAGGTCCATATAGTCACTAGACCGTACATATTATCATTGAAAATTTATATTCACTTTAGTAAATTTTCTATAACACATATTCATCTTTATTAACATAATATCTATTTAAATTACTCTACTCGCGTAATTTAAATCAAACATATTTAATCACATCAAATTACTCTACTCACGTAATTTAATTAAAGCGTATTTAATCCCATTAAATTACTCTACTTACGTAATTTAGGATTTAGCATAATTACGGGGTGTTACATGCTAAAATTACTAACCCTCTACAGGGGAAGGGAAAAATTGAGGTGTGAGTCCATACTATAGCTTAGCCTTTAAGACTACAGAGGTCTTACACCCCAAGTGATAATCTTCTTGAGATATAGACTCAGTCGTGGAACCTCTCCCCTAACTTGAAGAATAGCTTGGAACGTTCAATGTGACTGGGAAGGCCAAACATCACAAAATGTATTATGAAGATACATTTAAATGTTCCCTTGATTTATCTCTATACATTATCACACATTCCTATGATGTTAATACTCTGTTAATATAACACATGCCATCACTAAGTGCTTTCACAAATTCAGAAAATATGAATATCTATTATTGTCATACATTCCTCTTATTTTTACTTACATGATTAATCACCATATCCTCGGCACATGCTACACTATTAGGTCATGTTGTTGATATCTTTATCAAACTAATTCTTCCATTATTATTATATGACTAATGAGTTAATGTGCTTACACACTATGACACTTGTGCCTAGAATTGTCAAAAGTCATTGGTAATATACACTTGACATGATATGATTTATCCCATGAGAACAAAATGCTACATCTATATGATCATACTCACACCTATTTTCACACATGCTAAAAATTATTCTCCAATATGTTCACATGATTATCTTAGTAAAAATATATCATGTTTAAGAAAGTCTAACCAAAATTTCACAATCACATGCTAGAGAAAATGCAAAGTTAAATATATTTCTCATGAAATTGCATAAGATGTTAGACACGTGATCTACAATCAAGTCATACTTCAAAACCTATGCACAAATTTTGATATTTGATGACATTCTAGTCATTGTGAAAATTTAGGGGAAACCCCACTCATGAGATCATGGTGGCAATCCTACCTTAGTGAATATCAGATTGCATTCCCATCCACATGATATATTGGTAGCAATCCTACATACTATTATGTAGAAGGCAATCCCTTCTCATGTAAGAAATATTTAAATCTAAAATACATTATCACTTAAGACATGATAGAACTCCCATCATTATTTCACAATATTAAGCTTAAATGTTATGTAAGCGTGTAACACCCCGCCTAATTAAATACAGGGTGATCAGTCCTTTATTAAATTAAAAACCAGGTGAACGGTTGGTTCATTCTCAGCATCATTGTCGCAAAATAATATTTCCAATTTGAACACCCTAAATAATTAAGCTAAGTGTCGAAACCATTTAAAACCTCATTTTTCCTTTATTAAATACCAATATGAAAACCTTTGTAATAATAACAGTTTGAGAGTCACATAAATAAAAGGATAACAATAACTACACTACCATTTAAACCATCTAGATAAACCAAACTAAGTTATGAACTATAAATGAAATCATCTAGACAAGAGTTAACTCCCGAGGAGTACCGAATGCTGAAAATATCACAAATCTCTGACAAATCCAACTGGAATAGGAAATCGGGCGGCACATGCCCTAACTATGAAGATCTAAAGTAGGAACTGATTCAATAATGAAGTCGTCTAAAGAAAGGGCCTGCAACTTCCGCATAAGCTGTAGCACATCCAATCAAAAGAACCTAAGCATGACGCCCCTATGGCTGTGCACCTGTAATACATACATATATATACAATAGAGAAAGAAATGACAGAAAACGGGTCAGAGCCCGAGTGTAAAATAGTTTTAAAAATAGTTTTGCAAGTATTTAAAATGCTTACCGGCAAATATCACAACCATATTAGTATGTGACACTCTCTTGAGAATACTCACCTCCCATCTAGTGTGCACCCCTAACGTACCTGTAGGACATCCTAGTAATAGTTCCCAGGCTAACAAGATTGACCACATGTATGCAATCTTTATAGCCTAAATTATTCCCACGTATTAACCTTATAATACATATAATGATGTTATATATATATATATATATATATATATATATATATATATATATATATATATATATATATATATATATTCACTATTTTATATATATACTATACTGCACCAAGAGACGCAGCTGCGGTGCTGCATTACTCTGCTATCTTGTCCCAATACATCACGTCGCTGTATAGGGGACTATAGGTTCGGTATAGATTCCTCGAACCACAAATATCAAATCACAAATAATGGAGGCGAACATAGTCCTAAGCCTTTGGGCTACGCACATACCTATGCACATCTCTTAATAAATGCTTTATTGCACTTGTTAAGTACTTGTTGTTTTAAAAATACTCTACACATTCGGGCTCTGACCCGTTTCCTTGCATATTTTCTCTTCTATTATATCTCTATATCAGGTGTCCAGCAACAGGGACGCCAACCATAGTTGATTGTGACGAGCTATGGAGCTATGGAAGTTTTGCTTAGACACTTTTCATCTTTTTGATTCACAGTATTCTTAGTTAGGGCATGTCGCCCAAAGGATTCAGTTATCTTTTCTATCGAAGTCAAATTCTATTGTATTCTGGACTTTTTAATACATTTAACATTGTTGGAATTATTGTAAAGGATTTATCTTATTTGGGAATGTTTATTCCAGTTGCACTTAAATTCTTTTGTGTTATTATTGTGTTACCAGTTTTGTAGAATAAAGTGTGTAGTGTTATTCTTAAACTAAAAATGTTTTTGTTGAAATTTAAATTTGAAAAGTTTTTTTAACATCAGCTTATTTGAGTATTTGGTGAGTTGTAAATGTTTTCGACAGTGATGCTAAGAATGAGCCAACTGTATATTCTGTTTTAATTTGGTATGGGACTGGCCACCCGGTATTTAATTAGGCGAGGTGTTACAGTATATTAACTTGGAAATTAGCAAGATAGATACTTGCCTCGGATTCAAGGGTCTGATTTGTTGATGAAAAATATATGGTTGCGTTCCTCGTCATGCGATCTACGTTTTGGTGGTGGTGGCGATGAAATCTGGTGAGTTCTAGGCCTTGGATTGCTTGAAGACTCTTCACCTTCTTCTCAAATCTCTTCACCTTCTTCTCTAATCCCTTCACCTTCTTCTCTAATGGCTGGCTTAGGATTTTTGTTTTTTAACCCTAAGAGATAACTCTAAATGACTAATAAATACAAAGAAAATTCGCGGGTTTAATTACCCAAAAATACCAAATGTCTTAAATACCCTCCTGGGATGTCAATTAGGTCTAACAACACCCCGAGACCTAAACTAAACCACTGGGTACACTTTTCTGACTATCTCGACCCTTCCGGACACTTTGGCGCACTCAAAAAATGACTATACGGATGACTTATAATTGATTCACTTTAATAATAATACTTTAGTCCTGACACGACACAGGTGCGTCCCGAATTAAATTTCCATAATTTCCATTTTATTCACTCGTGACAATTTTAATAAAATCAATCTCATACATTACTTTACTCATCTAGTAATATTCAACAAATTTCCAATAATTACTAACTCACATCATGCTAGTAAATATAAAAAAAATTTAATTAATACCTCAAATTAAATTTAATAAATCTCCAATTTTAAAAGCCATAAAAATACGGGGTATTACATACTTCCCCCCTAATAACGGAATTTCATCCCGAAAATCAGAAAAATAAAGCGTAACTGGTAAGGACAACTCCGGGTATTAATCTCACATCTCATGTCATTTCCGCCGTACCACCCGAATACCCCCACTAATGTGATACTCCAAGCCTTACCATTTAGTTTAAATTATCTTGAGTTAAACTTTACCCAATCCGTACTATTCCATCCTCATGGAAAAATTATGGGGAGTAACGATCCTAAGTCATCAAAAAACTAAATCTAGAAGTCACAACTTCTACTTTCATTAACCTAAAGAATACTTACTGTGACACATATATGGAAAATACTACAATCAAACCACCCAGGACGCCCATACACTCAATGTGTATACATTCCATCATAAAGTCTAAATGAATGTGATTCCTCTGTAAGGTTACCCTTAATTAACTGACTACCGAGTCTATAATTCGTATTTCTATGATTTCCACATTCTCATTTGGAGATTCCATTTGCCTCAAATCATGTTAAAACTCATAAATCTCTGATTAATATAAATATATACATATAATGGAAAAGGTTATAAACGCATATTCTAAAGGCCTAACTTACTTAGACTCCTAACATTCTTTAGTTTCATGCGTGGGGTGTCTCGCAGAGCAAAATCGAAACAAGGAATCCCACCGATACACTACTACCTAAAATAGTCGGTCCTAGAAACTCCTCAGGTACTTACTCTATAGTATATAACATCCCAACAAGTTTTAACTATTTATAAAATTCTACTTATTCACTCTCGTATCAAAGATAATACATTGGCTATAACGATCAATCTTGGTCTCATATACAAACTGTCAATCCATGATGATTATCACATCCTACTTGGATATGTCTATAACAAGTAAATCCCCGATAAAATTAAACTCAGGTATTGATATATACAAGAAAATAATAAGTGTCCCACTACCCATTGGTGAGTCTACATAAATAATAGTGCCAATGGTAAAGTCTAGTAACCTTATGGTCCACGCAATTCTAATAGCTACAAATGAATGTGAGGTCCTAATGACAATCACTATGCGCCCCATAACTCCATATATAGAAAACGTACCCTCATTTGTGGGCGGTGGTTGTTTACTCCCACTATTATAACTTTGCTCCGATGAGTCAAGAAAATTTTTTCCACAAAATTTCAGTTTTAGTTAACCACACTCCACTATATGTCCAAGCCTTTGAATATATTGCCTTCGTTGGGTAACACACCCAATTCTCTCATTTCTAGAACTTCTACTAATGACTCTCTTCAATTTTCCATTTGACCCTCTCCCAATCATACTACGTTGGGTGAGTCTAATTTGGCCTCACCTTCAACTATAGCAGCACTTGGAATTTGTAGGCTGCATCCTAACCGTCTTTACAGTCCTGGCATCTCGTGACATAATAGGGGTGACCTCGACTACGGTCATCATCCTTGAACATACTTCGTAACCTCCTAAGTACGCCTCCGCTATCCGTCCAATGGCCCTCATCTGCCATGCTTCTTGTACGAACACGCCTGAACGCAAATAATATTTACTAATATATATGTTATATTAGGAGAACGAAATCTTACCATAGAAATAAACGATCTTAAACATAGGGTTCTATATCAAGGAAAGCTACGCTGGAAGCATAATAAGCCGCACAGATCCTAAAGGACACTAGAACCTGATGCTCTGATACCACCTGTAACACCCCGCCTAATTAAATACCGGGTGATCAGTCCTTTATTAAATTAAAAACCAGGTGAACGGTTGGTTCATTCTCAACATCATTGTCGCAAAATAATATTTCCAATTTGAACACCCTAAATATTTAAGCTAAGAGTCAAAACCATTTAAAACCTCATCTTTCCTTTATTAAATACCAATATGAAAACCTTTTTAATAATAACAGTTTGAGAGTCACATAAATAAAAGGATAACAATAACTACATTACCATTTAAATAATCTAGACAAACCAAACCAGGTTATGAACGATAAATGAAATCATCCAGACAAGAGTTAACTCCCGAGGAGTACCGAATGCTGGAAATATCACAAATCTCTGACAAATCCAACTGGAATAGGAAATCGGGCGACACATGCCCTAACTATGAAGATCTAAAGTTGGAACTGATTCAATAACGAAGTCGTCAAAAGCAAGGGCCTACAACTTTCGCATAAGCTGCAGCATGTCCAATCCAAAGAACCGAAGCATGACGCACATATGGCTGGGCACCTGTAATACATACATATATATACAATAGAGAAAGAAATGACAGAAAACGGGTCAGAGCCTGAGTGTAAAACAGTTTTAAAAATAGTTTAGCAAGTATTTAAAATTCTTACCGGCTAATATCACAACCATATTAGTATGCGACACTCTCTTGAGAACCCTCACCTCTCATCTAGTTTGCACCCCTAACGTACCTCTAGCACATCCTAATGATTGTTCCCACGCTAACTAGATTAACCACATGTATCCATTCTTTATAGACCAAATTATTCCCACGTATTAACCTTTTAATACACATAATGATGTTATAAACATATATATATATATATATATATATATATATATATATATATATATTCGCTATTTTATATATATACTATACTGCACCCCGAGACACAGCTACGGTGCTGCATTACTCTGTTATCTTGTCCCAATACATCACGTCGTTGTATGGGGGACTATAGGTTCGGTAAAGATTCCTCAAACCAAAAATATCAAATCACAAATAATGGAGGTGAACATAGTCCTAAGCCTTTGGGCTACGCACATACCTACGCACCCATAGTCAGCGGACTTATCAACTCACCGATAAGTCTTTCATAGTCCTATGTTCTCGAGCGACAAATCAAAAATCCCATGGATTCATCAGGATATGACTGCCCTCACGCGCAAACCTCCCGTCGATAGAAAGTAAGCTAGGTATGTCATACACAGATACATAATATATGCACAATCACAAAGTCATACATATAAATATTCATATTTTACAAATTAGGTTCGCCCATGACCCCTAATTGTTATTATCCATCCTCAACACAAAATTTACTCAATTATTTCTCATAATGGATTCGTCTCTTTTATTCTCATTTATTATTTATTTCACTCTTACTCCTCATCTCTCGAAGTATTCTTTCTCACTAAGTATAAATTTCAGTAAGTATACCCCCACTTACCTTCTAGTCTAAATCTTTCACGAGACAATCTTTTAGTAAACGTACACGCAATTCCCAAAGTATAAATAACTCCCCGTAAACCCAAAATTTCGTCTCATAGTCATTTCACTCAAAGGAGTCTACTTCTACCCTATTGGTCATTTTCATAACCCACTATACTATATCAATGATAATCAAGGGTTCCTAAGAACTTTAACTGGACTAAACAAAAAGAAGAAAAATATGCAGTTTTCCAGGAGGGGTCGATCGATCGAGGAATGGGGCCGATCGATTGTTCAAGCAGTTCTTGCCCAGTTTTCTGCAATATTCAACCTAAGGGTTCAACCATTTTAACCCCTCCAAACCTCTATAATTTCATCCCAAACTCCCTTCAAAGTAATCCAAGTGTATAAGCAATGTATATAAATAAGTTCTAATGTGACGACATCAATAAATCCTCAACGAATCAATCAAAAAGGGGTTTTATCTCAAATCTCTTTATAAAACCAAATTTTGCATGAATAATCACTACCCTCTATTTTAATCAAGATTTTCTTCCCAAATATTAAAATAAATTCATGGGTAATCCTCTACATATGATCTAGATTTTAGACTACATCGGTTCTCCCTACAACACATATAAATTATCTTCCAACATATATAATTTTTCCATTAAAACATATGATTTTCATTACTAAACTAACGTGGAAGGTATATTAACTTGGAAATTAGCAAGATAGATACTTGCCTCGGATTCAAGGGTCTGATTTGTTGATGAAAAATATATGGTTGCGTTCCTCGTCATGCGATCTACGTTTTGGTGGTGGTGGCGATGAAATCTGGTGAGTTCTAGGCCTTGGATTGCTTGAAGACTCTTCACCTTCTTCTCAAATCTCTTCACCTTCTTCTCTAATCCCTTCACCTTCTTCTCTAATGGCTGGCTTAGGATTTTTATTTTTTAACCCTAAGAGATAACTCTAAATGACTAATAAATACTAAGAAAATTCGTGGGTTTAATTACCCAAAAGTATCAAATG
This sequence comes from Sambucus nigra, assembly GCA_949130495.1. NCBI lineage: Eukaryota > Viridiplantae > Streptophyta > Magnoliopsida > Dipsacales > Adoxaceae > Sambucus > Sambucus nigra. The sequence goes on from OX422211.1 coordinate 145,324,384, forward strand.
TCTAAAATACCCTCTTGGGATGTCCATTAGGCATAAAAATGCCCCGAGACCCAAACTTAACCCCCGGGTACACTTTTTTGATTATCTTGACCCTTACGGACACTTTGGCACACTCAAAACGAGTATATGGATGGCTTATTATTTATTAACTGTAATAATAATACTTTAGTCCTGACACGACACAGGCGTGTCCTGAATTAAATTTCCATAATTGCCATTTTATTCACTCGTGACAATTTTAATAAGATCATTCTCATATATTACTTTACTCATATAGTAATATTCAACAAATTTCCAATAATTACTAACTCACATCATGTTAGTAAATATAATAAAAAAATAATTTCCCAATTAATAATAAATTAATACTTCAAATTAAATTTAATAAATCCCCAATTTTAAAAGTCATAAAAATACGGGGTATTACAAAGCGTAGTTGAATATTGATGGAAATCCTATTACCATAAGACGCTGCTTATGAATTGATTTGATAAAATATGGCATTCACATATTTACATGATATGTTGCGATACTTGAGAGAAAGTGCTTATAATAGCAATTCCACTATGTTATGAGGATACACCTATATAAAATAATTAAAGTGTGAGGTGCCTTGATGTGTGAGATTCATATATACTCAATGTATGACTTCTGACTAACATTATGATATTAAAAAGAGAATGAGTGATACCGACATACACTTATGTTACTAATGAAAATCTTTCAAGTGTAGATTTGAAAATAGGGATATTAAGGGTCAATGAAGAGTGAAAAATGGAGTACATATAATTTAAACGATGCAACAAAAAATCCAAGTTAAGTTATTATAATAAAGGTAAAATTTTTGCGAAAGGTAGATTAAAAAGAAAAGCATACGAAGTTCGACACAAAATATGATTTTTTTATGGGCACACACATATTAATTGCAAAAAACACATTGATCAACTTTCATACACCCTGGGATATAAATATCACTCACCTTCTTTTGAGAGAAAAAACTTTTTGAAAATTTCTACATAGTAATCATTTTTTAAATTATTCTCAATACCACATTCTAAAGAATTATCTTATAAAGGACTCTCATGATAAAAGAATTAAAATTGCACACGCTCCTGTATTATACGTTGATAATAGTGAGTATTACATCCAAGTGAGATAAACAAATATAAACATTTTCTATTAAACCATCCAAGTATTCAAACGTGGAAGAAAAATATCATTGAAACACATGAACCACCAAGATCTTTGAAAGGGTTAAAAATTTACATACGTTAATACTCATCAAATTTATTTCCACATATTTTCTTACCAAAATTTCAATTTGATGTGATAATTCAATTATAATTTCTCTAAACCAAAAATTTCCTGTAACATTACCAAAACTCTTTCTAAAGATGGGATTTGTCTAAACCAAATATTGCACTTCTTAAACTATGGTAGAAACTCAATATTTGATCTCTCATACCCACTTAGTTGAAATTTACCTTCACACACATTGTCACGTGAATATACTTACGAAACTTAGTGGACATGATAATCATAGTTTGAGTACAAAATAAAATCCCTTAAACGTGTTCCATATACTTTGACTCGTGCATCATGCACCCATTATAAAAGAAAGAGGGAGAATTATTTTTGTCATAGAGACCATTGCCTCCACCGAAATATAAGATTACAATAAAATCTTTTCCCAAATATAATATTTCCACCATCCCAAATAAGCTTTGCATGGAAAACATACATGACATTTGCATCAGTACCTCCCTTGCTCCCTGCATATGAACTCTCTACTCCTGTTTATGTTGTACTTACCATCATTGCATCTAGTAAACTTCTTCACCTAATGGATAGCCATTTCTTACATCATAAGAAAATATACATTCAAAATAATCCCCACCCTTTTCGATAATGACGAAGGGAGAAAAATATGATATGCGAAAAAGATATACCAAAAAAGGGTGGGAATAGTTTTTTCTAAAAACCAAGTCTCAAAGTAAATGGGAGAATTTTGACCTTTTTATTAAAATATATCAATTGTGTTGTCATTATAAAAAATGGGGATATTGTGAAACCAAAAGTATTTCAACAAAAAGGATTATTTATAGTGAAAACTTAATTAATATAAGATCACACTTCACTATCTTCTCTTATAATATACTTGAGATTAAAACAAGCACTCAATACATTATGAGATATGTTACAACGAACCCAGCAAACATGTAACCATGATCATGTAATACAAGTAGATTGTACATGGCAATCAATAAATTGGTGACTTAAATCATTCATCAAACCCTAAAAATATCACATCACAAGAATCTATAGAAGTTCAACTTCAATTGGTCATAAAAATACGATTACATTAACCATAAGAAGATCAAAACTCAACTATACATACATCATCACAAGATCAATCATGCATTCACTAAAAACATCACACAAAGCAATATAAATAATTCTAAAGAAACTGCAAAAGTTCAAATGATCATTATCCAGTTTCTTGTTGTACTTTAACAATTATAAAAAACTTGAATATCCTTGTATATGCTCAAATCCTACTTCCTTAAATATAACGTAAATCTCCCTAAACCCTCCCTAAAGTTTATCCCAAGCCCCAAAATCATATAGCCTAAAACTTGGTGGAGTTCATGTTTCGAATCGTAGATGGTTGCTAAGCTACATCGATGGACACTGAGGCACTTGTGCATGCGTGCGTTGTGGACGAGTATCATGGAAGTAATTCTACGTGGATACTTTGGAGGAGTGACTAAAGAGAAAAATAGCATCAAGGCTTGTGGGGATTGAGTTGTTGTGTAAGTCTGTTTATCTTCCTTTGTAAACTTTGCATCATAGTGATTGTTAGGCTTGGGTCGTCCGAGGTTTATTCCCTTTGTGGTTTCCTCATACATCCGACATTGTGAACTCTACTTTATTTTACTTGATTTAATCACCAAGATGAATTTTTAGGATTAAATAAGATAAAATTGGAATTAATTGAAATTTGTTCATAAACTTGGTGCGGGTTAAAATTTGGAAAATAAAATTGATAGAAAAATTATTTTTTTGACATCCTTAATGCACAAATTGGTATCAGAGCTAGAAACAATCTTCTGTGTGTGTTGATCCCTTGTGCTTTCAAGGATGAGTTTCAAAATTTTTGATAGTTTTATAACTCTTATTTTTTATGGATCAAATTATGCTAATTGGAAAATGCGAATGAGAAGTGCTTTAAAATCAATTGATGAGTGTGTTTGGTTAGTGGTTGAAAAAGGTTCGACACCACCGATCACAAGAGAGGAAGAGGCCACTAGTTTAAAACCTGTTGAGTCATGGAGCAATGCTAAACATAAACTTTTACTTTATAATTCTAAAGATATTCACGTTATTTCCTCACAAGTCACACCGGAAGAGTATAATAGAATCGTGATGTGTGAAACTTTAAAAGAAGCTTGGGATATTCTTGTACTTACTAACGAGGGAACTAGAACGTTAGGGAGTCTAAACTTCAAAACCTCACTACATAATTTAAGATGATTAAGATGTTAGAGAGTGAGTCGTTTGATGACTTTTATGCTAGATTGTCTAACATTATCCACTCTACGTATAACATATGAGATAAAATACTCAACAACTGAGTCATAAAAAAATATTAAGGGCATTGTCTAGTAGATTTGATCCCAAAGTGACCATTTTAAACTCCTTGGGTATTCTTGATTCAATGAAACTAGAAGAGCTTGTAGGTGACTTGAAAACTTATGAGGTTGATATGTTTACCTCCAAGCACGTGCCAAAGAAATAAAAAGGGAATTGCTTTGAAAGATCGAAAGGAGGAAACTAAAGTTTTGGATGATGATTCTGATTCCGATTTTGAGGATGTATCCTTATTGGATTCGAAGTTTAAAATGTTTATTAAGTTCCAAAAGCAATCGGAATATGTCAAAATACTTGAGAAATCAAGAACAACAAGGTCGATCCCTCCCCTAAAAAAAGTGAGAATGTTAAAAGGGATGAGTCGGATAGGTGTTTTGGTTGTGAGGGTTATGGTAACAAGATAGAGGAGTGTCCCACTAGACTTAAGAAGCAGGGAAAGAAATCGATAGCATATAACGCCGCCTTAAATGATACTAAATCGGAAGAGGGAGAGAGTTCCCCCATTCAGCGCAACTTTGTAGCATTAATGGCATGGCATTTAAGCGACGACGATAAATCTTCCCATGAAGATTCTCATGTGAATGACACTTTCGAGGTCATTGAGTGTGAATTACAAGTGAGTGAGGGTGAAGATAGTTGGAAGCGGTGATTGATGTGGGAGAGTTGCAAGTTTATTTAAATTATTTTTATGCGGAAGCGGTAAAGGTGAAAAAGGCAAACTTGAAATTGCAAGCTAGGTTGAATGAGAGTGCCATAGAAAACAGTGATGCTTTGATTGATGATCCTAGGGCATATAAGAACACTCTTAGGGAGAAACTAGAATACGTTGAGAAATAGAGAGATAGTCTTCGTGGTTTGATGGATACTTTGAAGAAGGAGATTCTAGATTTAGAGAAATCTAGGAATTTTCTTGAGTCTAGGATTAGAGAGATTGAGAGACTCGAGTAAACTCAATTTTGATTTGGAGGCTAGGTCAAAAAATTTGGATAGGGTTTTAGGAACCATCCCAATTATGGATGATAAGTGTGGTATAGGCTTCGAGGATCATATTTCACCCATTCCCAATGACAATACCAATCATGTGAGAGAAATGACTAGGAAAATTAGGAGAGGTCCACATTTAGGTCACATGCCTCGCCTTGTTTCCACTTGTTCTCATTGCGGTAGGAAGGGTCACCTTAGGCGTTATTATTGTGGCCTTAAAAAAGCCCCTGGGAAGTTGAGAAATAAAGTCATTTCGATTCCCAAAACCCCCCCATGCTCGTTACACACCTACTTAGGTTAGGAAATCAGACTTAAAGGCTTTAGGAATTAAACTTCTTTGTTCTTGTTTGGTTGCACTTGACTCTTCCCATGCTAAATCTAAAGTATGATTGTGTTGCCATGTTTGTCATACGTTAGTCTTTACATCATGATATATATATTGCTAGTGTTATTATAGGTGTGTCTCTTTGTATTATATTTTACATTTATTTGAGTCTTATTTGAAAAATACAAATGATTTTGTTTTGATAAAATTTTTTGAAAAATACAAAAATACTTTTAGTTGAGAAAATGGAAAAATATTTTATTTTTGAGTCAAAAATATGTCTTGAAAAACACAAAAAGATTTTCCATTTTCTTTTGTGTCGTGAGTTTTCATGTTTGATGTGGCATATTGATGTTCTTAGACCCCTATATTTTCATTATTCATGTGGCTAGGGCATTTGGTTATAATTATAAACGGTTAAAATGATCTTATCCATTGATTAATGGGGTTGTTTAGAAGTTGCTTTGCATTTCGATTCGACTATGTATATATGACATCATTGTACACATGGACGAGTTTATCTGAATGTTTGACTTCTCATGCATATACGAGTTTGGTAAGATGTTCTTATCTCAACTTTTCCTTCCATGCATAATAAAACTTAGGAGGAGGTTTGTAATATCCCTTATTTTTTAGTAATTGATTTTATATTATTTACGATACGGGTTAATTATATATAATAAAGGAAGTTGGAGTAAATACTACTTTAAGTGATTTAATAGATAATATTTACACAGTTTTGCATATTTGCTGTTAAGTGTATGTAAATAGCATCATATTATGTTTTGTTGCGTCATTGTGCTATAAGCGACGGGTGTGGCTTATATTCAAATAGAATCATTATTGATAAGTTAAAATGATGTTGGAACAAGAAATAGTGTCTGTTATCCCGGATGCCAATTTAGAGGGCGCGGTTGGTCCGAAAATGGTTGAGATGGTCAAAATAAGTACCACGTTGTATTTTTGGATTCCGGGTACTTTTGACCGGTTATGACTTAATTATGTTGTTACGAGTCATTTTAATTATGTAGTAGAATTTAAAGTTAGATTTAATATAAATTGAGTATTTTAGTCTTACTATATCATTTGAGCTCATTTATGTTTAAACAGCCAAGAGAGAGTTAGAGAGAGAGAGATTGGGAGAAAGAGAAGAGAAAGAGAGAAAAATGAAGATTGAAGCTCGGAGTTATTTTTACCAGAAGATAATTCGAGACTTTGATCCTAGGGAATGTTTCTAACTTGCAAATGGATGATTTAGTGTGGATAATTTGTATTTTAGTTGTGTTCTTGAGATTAACCATTTGTGAGTTTTGTTGATTTTTGGTTTTTAAACCCTTAAACATTGAATTAGATAATTTCTAATAAATTCCAGATTTCATAAAAAAAAAGGGGGTTGTGTAGGATTGATTTGGTGGGATTATTGATTGATGGTGCTGGTTAGATGGAAGATAAATAGGATTTGGGAAATTTAGGGTACATATAACCCGTAGCCCCCAACTTGGCAAATCTTCTAGGGCGAATCGATTCTCCCTCCCTAGCGAATGGATTCGCTAAAGAGGGTGGATGTAGGTCTGGGGAGCGGAATCGATTCGGCATGAGATAGAAAGTCAGTGTTCTCAGCCGAATCGATTCCCTATCAGGGGCGAATCGATTAGGCCCCAGGGCGAATCGATTCGAAATTCCTGTTGGTTTTGGATATTTTTTATAACTTAGTTTTTAGCCCTTATCTTTTAGGTTTAAGGCCTAGGAACCTTCTCTTATGAAGTAATAAAGTGTACTAGAGTCTTATATTTTGGATATGAGTACCCTAGATTAGAAAGGGGGTGATTAGGCATATTTCGGGGGTTATTTAATAGAAGTTAGGGTAGTTTCTTCCTTTAGTAAGCTAGTCTTGGACTAAGGAAAAGTTGGGTTACATAGTACAGATAATTTAAAGACTTATATGAGGTAAATTATACTTGGTGGCTCATATGGATGTCGTTAACTCTCGGAGATTAATATGTGGAGAATTAAACGATGTGGTTTATGTTGTCAAACACCTATGGTTCCGAATATAATGGAATTTCACATTTTAAATTGGCATATTTTGTGAATTATGACTTGCATATACATACCTCTCTAAATGCTATCATAAGGGAAGTTACGCGAATGAGGTGAAGTACCCTGGTTAGTGCATATAGGGTGAATATAGTCCTCGGCCATTGGACCGATAGTTATATTGTGTTGTTGTCTTGTTCGAAGTGAGGTAATTTTGGGTATGGTTATGACTCACTATCGAAGGTATATGGCCGCCTCCCACGCGACGCGATTTAGGGTGCCTAGGTGATATTGGTTATTGTCTTTGGAAGATGACAGCTATTTAGGGGTGCATCCATTGGGGTGACTCCTGTAAGGATGGTTTAAGAATCGTTATATTGTGATTGTAACTATTCTCATAAATGTAGCATTTTATAAATGGCTAAAGTATTTAATAAATAAACTAGTTGGGAATAGTTTCCTAATAAGCAATAGACTGGGGAAACCATTTTGTAGAAAACTATAATGTTAGTTTATTGAATTGGAATTTATTTATCTCTCTTGTGTAAATGAATAGTTAACATTATAAATGATATTTCTCTACGATGTTTACTTAGATGAGAGGTGAGGATAAATCTTGTTTGTGAGAGAGGAGTGGAACTTCTTATGAGGTTTAGCATTCATAACTATCATGTATTTTACTCACATGTTTATCATATCAAACCGGGCCCTAACCCATCTATATTTATCTTTCTTGTGTGATTCTCTTTTGCGCCCAGGTGCTTCGCCACAAGGACGCCCGTGTTGATCCTTCCTTCCTAGTGTCCAGGGGCTATAGAATTTTGCAGATATTATACGACTTGTGTGATAGACGCATGACTCTTTTGTATAATCTAGCTATGATCAATCAGTACATTCGGGCGTGTTTCCTAACTTTTGTACCTGCTTATATACTGTGATATTTATTTGTAATACTCGATGTAACCTTCTTGTATTGGTCTGTTAATCAACAGCTTATTCGGTGATTATTTTGGGGAATGGTCGTAACTCATTATATGTTTATCCACTAATTTTCTAAAATTGGATTGTCTAAATGATTTTATTTAAACTTACAAAATAATTTGACATCCGTCTTCTAAAATAATTGGTGGTTATCTCGTACTAATATTTTCACGACAGTGTTGCTAAGAATGGACCATCTATGATTCCTATATTTATTGGAATATCGGGCTGGACACCTCTTATTTTAATAAGTGGGGTGTCATAGATGGTATCAGAGAATCAGATTATAGAGTCCTTAGGATCTATGCAGACTTGTCATGTTCTACCGTAGCATTCTTTGATATAGAGACCTATCGTTAGGACTTTTTCCATGTGAATGCTTGTGATGTTATGCAAAGATAAATTTTTTTAAATTGTATTATGATCCGGTTGTTTCTTCAACTCAGATGCTTCCTAGAAGAGGTCATCCAGCAAAGAGAAATCGAGTTGTAGAAGAAAATATTGATCCCCCACCACTACAAGGAATGATTAATACAGCGGAGGTGACTAATATCGTTGCCCAGACAGTCAATGCTGGAATGATGGCTATGGCCCAACAGTTTTCCCAAGCCCAATAACCGGTAGTATTGGAGGTGAAAACCCATGTGGGACCCTCCCCGTGGGAGAGAGTTAGAGAATCTTTCTTAAAAGGTCACCCCCTAGAATTTCAGGGTGGTGTTGATGTGATAGTAGCAAACCAGGAGAAGAAAGATATGCAACATCATCTCCAAATGTTAGAGTGTAGTGGGGAACGAAAACAGATCTTGGCCACTTTCAAACTAGTAGGAGCAGTTTTTGCACTAGTGGGAGTTGGTGACAACACCGGAGCAGATGGATACTATGTCTATATCAGACTTTTGGTCTTTATTTCATCGAAAGTATTTTCCTCCCATAGTCCCGAAGGATATGCGGAGGAAACTCGAGGATGTTGTTCAAGGGGAAAGGTTGGTGGCCAAATATGAAGAGGAATTTACTCGGCTAGTGAGCTTTGTGTTGGATGAAGTAATTTCGGAGGAGAGGAGAATATAGATATTTATTGGGGGTTCGAATTAGAGAATAAGGTAAAACTTGTTGGGAAATCCAGCCTTGCAAATGTTTGGGGACGTGATGAATTCAGCCTTACATCATTGTCAAGATCACCATCTACATGTGAAGGGGAGTAAGAAGATTTCGTATTCGGGTGAAGCTAGTAAGCAAGGTGGTAATGGTGCCAGTGAAGAACTACCCTCACCCAAACATTAAGGAGGTAAATAGAAAGATTGGGACACCCAAAAGGTGGATTCCTCCAACAGACAAAGTTTTAGGGGTTTTAATTTTAGTGGAGGCAGTTTTAGGCACGGTCAGGGTGCCCATCAGCAGCAGCGGGTGGGACCGCATGGTCAAGCAAGTCGAGTTCATAATGGGGGTCGAGGCCATCTGGGCTAAGGCATGGGGAAGTTTCAAAATAATAATTGGGGTCTTTATCCAGAGAATATGGTAGGCCTCTATTTTCAATGTGGTGAACAAGGTCACTTTAAGAAAGATTGTCCATAGTTGATCGGGGGACAGTTTCCTAGGGCTCCTCAGCATCAGCAAGCGTATTTATAACCACCATCACCTATCCCAGTCATCCCTCTATAATAGGGGAAACTTCAGTATGGGCATGTTTATCATATTCAGGATGCTTTACCTCCTCTAGCCCCGCCTGCGCCACCAGATATTAAGGGTAAGTTTCCCATTCACGGGTATATGGGTCGTGTGTTAATTGATATCGGCGCAGCGCACTCGTTTATTGCTCGACATTTTTCTCAATCGACAGGGTTGATTAAGTCTGCGAAGAGTACCTTTACTAGTGTCAAGTCTTCCATGGGTGATGGTTCACTTATATTCTTTATTTGTAAAATCATAGGAATAGACCTTAGTAATTTAAGTTTTGAGGCTGATTTAGTCGTCCTGGATATGGTTGGGTATGATGTTATTTTGGGTATAGACTGGTTATTGAAATACTGTGTTATGGTAAATTATTACGGGAGAATTATAGTCTTTTCCATTCCAGGGAAAGAAATGTTTCTTGTGGCTATGCCTCTTTCCGAGGGAGGTTCTAGCACGTACTTATATTGTATTGCGGAGGAGACTTCATGTGATATAGTCTTTTCCTTAGATTTGATTCCCGTGGTTAGAGAATTTGAGGATGTTTTTCGAGAGATTTAGGGTTTACCTCCAAGTCGTGAGATCAATTTTGTGATTGATTTAGCAACGGGAACTCGGCCAATTGCTAGAGCTCCATACCGTATGGATCCTATGGAAATGAGGGAGTTAAGGGATCAAATTAAGCAATTATTAGAGCAAGGGTTTATTCGACGTAGCACGTCACCATGGGGTGATCCTCTGTTGTTTGTGAAGAAGAGAGATGGTTCCCTGCAGTTATGCGTTGATTACTAGGAATTGAATAAGGTCACCATCAGGAACAAATACCCATTACCTCAGATCGATGATTTATTTTATCAATTAAGGGGCGCGTCGTACTTCTCTAAGATAGATTTTATGACTGTGTATCATCAGTTGCGAATTCGAGAGCAGGACGTGTCGAAGACTGCATTTTTGACTAGATATGGGTCCTATGAGTTTTTGGTCCTGCCTTTTGGGCTAAGTAATGCTCCTGCAATATTCATGGACCTTATGAATAGAGTGTTTCAGGACTTCCTGGACCAGTTTGTCATAGTATTTATTGATGACATTCTAGTCTATTCTCAGACTGAAGTCGATGATGCTAAGAATCTACGATTGGTCCTGCAAACGTTACGAGATCATTAGTTGTATGCAAAGTTCGAGAAGTGTGGTTTCTGGTTATAGGAGGTGCAGTTTTGGGGTCACAATGTGACAACTGAGGGTAATTCGATAGACACGAGTAAAGTTATCGCGGTATGAGAATGGGATCATCCCATGACGCCCACTGAGATTCATAGTTTTCTGGGTTTGGCGGGTTATTACTGTCATTTCATTAAGTTTTTTTCCAAGATCGCTAGCCTTTTGATAAACGTGACCCGAAAGGGAGTGAAATTCGTATGGGATAATTCTTGTCTGCTGGCTTTCGATGATTTGAAGGATAAGTTGACTTCTACTCCAGTCCTCACGTTATCGAGACCGGGGGTGGATTACTTAATCTTTACTGATGTGTCTCTGTAAGGATTGGGCGGTGTGTTACAACAAGAGCATCGGTCCATTGCTTATGCATCTAGCAAGCTAAAACCCCATGAAAAGAATTATCCTGTGCATGATCTGGAGCTTACTACGGTAGTGTTTGTCTTGAAGATATGAAGACATTACCTCCTGGGGGAGAAGTTAAGTCTTTTCATAGACCATAAATCGTTGCAATATTTATTCTCACAAAAGGACTTTAATATGAGATAATGTCAATGGTTGGAGTTTATGAAAGACTATCAATTTGATATTCATTATCACCCGGGAAAGGAAAATGAGATGGAAGATGCACTGAGTCGTAAACCCACGGGGGAGCTAGCGAAGTTATGGAAGGCTAAATGGAAAGATCTTAACCAGGAGGATGTTGTTGCAAGGGCATTTATGTCAGTGTTGACGATTATGCCTCTGATTGTCACGAGAGTCGTAGAAGCTCAAGTATGGGACAAAGATTTTCAAGATCGAATATGCCAGTTGTTAACAGAGGGAGCGGAGTCCTACTCTTTTAGTTCTGAGGGTGGGTTAAACTTACATGAGAGACTTATAGTGTTAGATGAGGGAGATTTGATACGTGCCGTCGTGACTGAATCTCACGGGTCCAAATTTGCAGTACATCTAGGTGAAGACAAAATGTACCAAGACATGCTCCATTAGTATAGGTGGGCGGGTATAAAAAGGGACATCTCTAAATTTTTTCCCAGTATAGTTCTTGTCAATTGGTGAAGATAGATCATCAGTGACCAATAGGATTGTTACAACCATTAGAAGTACTAGTATGGGAATGGGAAAGTATCTCGATTGATTTCATTACTTGATTGCCAACGTCACAAAGCGGCCATGATTCCATTTGGGTTATTATCGATCATCTGACCAAGCCAGCACATTTCATACCGGTACGGATGGACTACAATACGACTCGTTACGCTCGGCTATTTATTACAGAGATTGTGAGACTCCATAGGGTTCCCATCAATATAGTCTCCGATCGAGGCAAGATTTTTGTGTCCCATTTTTGGTAAACTTTTCAAGAAGCAATGGGGACCGAATTGAAATTGAGTACCTCCTACCACCCGCAAACAGATGGATGGACTAAAAGAGTTAACCAGATGTTGGAGGACATGCTTAGAATGTGCGTACTTGACTTTAAAAGAGGATAGGAGAAATACCTTCCATTAGTCGAATTTGCTTATAATAATTCGTACCAATTCATAATATGTACGGAACCTTATGAAGCATAATATGGCCGGCTATGTAGATCACCTAATTATTGGTTGGAAGTAGGGGATAATAAGCTCGTTGGACGTGAAATTATCCAAGATACCTATACAAAGATTGGGCTTATTCAAAACCGCATCCGAATTGCCCAAGATCGTCAGAAAATATATGCCAATGCAAATAGAAGGAATGTGGAATTGGAGGTAGGGGACCAAGTTTTGGTATGGGTGTCACCAATCAAGGGTATAACACGATTTGGGGAGAAAGGCAAACTTGCGCCTCGCTATGTAGGCTCTTTTTTCCGTTATTGCTAATTTAGGTCCCGTAGCATATCAACTCCCTTTGCCAGAACGCCTACAACATATTCACTTCGTGTTTCATGTTTCATTCTTCAAAAAGTACAAAATGTGTGACAGTGCTCACTGGCACATTCCTTTGGAAAATATCGAATTGCGACCCGATATTTCATATGAGGAACGACCAGTTGCAATATTAGATCACAGAGAGTGTATGCTAAGGTTGAAGGTGGTGCCTGTGGTTCGTGTCCAATGAGGACATCACAATGCCAAGGAATCGACATGGGAGCATGAGGACGATATTTGAGAGAAGTATCCACATCTCTTTTTACAAGGTACGCCTGAATTTTGATGGCAAAATTCCCTTAAGGGGGAAAATGTAATACCCCTTATTTTTTAGTAATTTCTTTTATATTAATTTACGATGCGGGTTAATTATATATAATAAAGGAAGTTGGAGTAAATACTACTTTAAGTGATTTAAGAGATAATATTTACTGAGTGTTGCATATTTACTATTAAGTGAATGTTAATAGCATCATATTATGTTTTGTTACGTCGTTGTGCTTTAAGCGAAAGGTATGGCTTATATTCAAATGGAATCATTATTGATAAGTTAAAATGATGTTGGAACATGAAATAGTTTATGTTATCCTGGATGCCTATTTACAGGGCAAGGTTGGTCCGAAAACGGTTGAGATAGTCAAGATAAGTACCATGTTGTATTTTTGGATTCTGGGTACTTTTGACCGATTATTACTTAATTATGTTGTTACAAGTCATTTTAATTATGTAATAGCATTTAAAGCTAGATTTAATATAAATTGTGTATTTTAGTCTTACTATAGCATTTGAGCTCATTTACGTTTAAAAAGCTAATTATGTAATAGCATTTAAAGTTAGATTTAATATAAATTGTGTATTTTAGTCTTACTAGAGAATTTGAGCTCATTTACGTTTAAAAAGCCAAAAGAGAGTTAGAGAAAGAGAAGAGAAAGGGAGAAAATTGAAGATTAAAACTCGGAGTTGTTGTTACCGAAAGATAATTCGAGACTATGATCCTAAAGAAAGTTTCTAACTTGCAAATGTATGAGTTAGTGTGGATAATTTGTATTTTAGTTGTGTTCTTGAGACTAACCATTTGTGGATTATGTTGATTTTTGGTGTTTAAACCCTTAAACATTGATTCAGATATGAATCATGTTAGTTATATTAGTGGTTTCGTAGGATTGATTTGGTGGGATTATTGATTGTTGGTGTTTGTTAGATGGAAGAGAAATAGGATTTGGGAAATTTAGGGTTCGTATAACCCGTAGCCCCCAACTTGGCAAATCTTCCAGGGCGAATCGATTCTCCTTCCCTTGCAAATCGATTCGCTAAAAAGGGTGGCTACAGGTCTGGGGAGCCGAATCGAATTGGGTTAAGGACGAATCGATTCGGCATGAGATAGAAAGTTGGTGTTCTCAGCCGAATCCATTCTCTTTTAGGGTGAATCGATTCCGTATTAGGGGAGAATCCTTTAGGCCCCAAGGCTAATCAATTCGGAATTCCTGTTGTTTTATGATATTTTTTCTAACTTAGTTTTTAGCCCTTATCTTTTAGGTTTAAGGCCTAAGAACCTTCTCTTGTGAAGTAATAAAGTGTATTAGAGTCTTATATTAGGGATATGAGTATCCTAGATTAGAAAGGGGATAATTAGGCATATTTCAGTGGTTATTTAATAGAAGTTAGGTTAGTTTCTTCCTTTAGTAAGTTAGTCTAAGACTAAGTAAGAGTAAGGTTACATAGTTCTGGAACTTTAAGGACTTGTATGAGGTAAATTATACTTGGTGGCTCATAGGGATGTCATTAACTCTCGAAGATTAATATGGGGACAATTAAACGATGTGGTTTATGTTGTTAAACACCTATGGTTTCAGATATAATGTAATTGCACATTTTAAATTGTCATATTTTGTGAATTATGACTTTCATATACATGCCTCTCTAAATTCTATCAAAAGGGAAGTTACGCAAATGAGGTTAAGTCCCCTGGCTAGTGCATGCGGGGTGAATATAGTCCTCGAACATAGGACCGATGGTTATATTGTGTTGTTGTTTTATTCGAAGTAAGGTAATTCCGGGTATGGTTATGACTCACTGTCAAAGGTATATGGTTGCTTCCCAGGTGACGCGATTTAGGGTGCCCAGGTGATCTTGGTTATATTCACTCGAAGATGATAGCTATTTAGGGGGGCATCCAGTGGGGTTACTCCCAGAAGGATGGTCTTAGATTCGTTATATTGTGATTGTAACTATTCTCATAAATGTTGAATTTTATAAATGGCTAAATTATTTTATAAATCAACTATTTAGGAATAGTTTCCAAATGAGGAATAGACTGGGAACCATTTTGTACAAAATTGTAATGTTAGTTTATTGAATTGGAATTTAGTTATCTCTCTTGTGTAAATGAATAGTTAACATTATAAATGATATTATGCTAGGATGTGTACTTAGATGAGAGGTGAGGATAATTCTTGTTTATGAGAGCGGACTGGAATTGCTTATGAGGTTTAGCATTCATAACTATCATGTATTTTATTCACATGTTTATCATATCAAACTGAGCCCTGATCCGTCTATATTTTTCTATCTTGTGTGATTCTCTTTTACACCCAGGTGCTCCGTCGCAAGGACGCCAGTGTGGATCCTTACTTCTTAGTGTTCAGGGGCTATAACGTTTTGCGGATGTTATAGGACTTTTGTGATAGACGCATCACTCTTTTATATAATCTAGCTATGATCAATCAGTACATTCGGGCGTATTGCCCAAGTTTTGTACCTGCTTATATATTGTGATATTTATTTGTAATACTCGGTGTAACCTGCTTGTATTGGTCTGTTAATCGATAGCTTATTCGATTATTATTTTGGGGAATGGTTGTAATTCATTATATGTCTTTATATGTTTATCCACCATCTTTTAAAATTGAATTGTCTAAATGGTTTTATTTAAACTTACAAATTAAATTGACATCCGTCTTCTAAAATAATTGGTCGTTATCTCGTACTATTATTTTCACGATAGTGTTGCTAAGAATGGACCATCTATGATTCCTATATTTATTGGAGTATCGGGCTGGCCACCTCTTATTTTAATAATCGGAGTGTCACAAGGTGTTAATGTAAGAACCGTTTATCATAAGAATTTAGAATCCTTAAATATAAAAGATAACGAGTGTTCACGGGAAAGGATTGCGAGAGAATAGTAATCTCGTCGTGAAAGCCACTGTTTAAGATAGCCCGAGAAAAAATTAAGGCAATCAAAAGAATCATACGAAAAATATGGGGCCATTAGGATTTCTCTAAGTTGATAAAAATAGAAAGCTCAAAAAGATATTGAAAAAAAAATATGTATATATGAGGGATATTATATGGAAAATATAGAAATCGGTTTGCACCACGAATCCTTAATATTTAAAATCATATCATGGCGCTATTATTTATAGAATCGTTAAAATTTTTTATTTATGTGCATGTTGATTGTTTAGTTCATTTAGCTTAATATATTAGTTATCACATATGTCTAAAACTAAGTTTGTTGACATTTAACTATCAATTAGTTCTTCTTAATCGTTTCGATGTGTTCATATTATGACTCATTTGTTGTAGTTCACACCCATTCATTCCATATCCATGTTTGAGCACATTGATACTATGTTATCATGAAACTCACATTGTTTTTGCTTGTTTTATTTTTTTATCTGGAGTCTGTTTTGCTATTGTTTCATATCTGTTTTCATGAAAAAAATTCACTGGTCAAAACTTTAACAATTTTGGAACTGGAATACAGAATTGCCAGATGAGTGAATCAACTTGATGACGCATGATATTCCCATTGATCTCGCATTGATCATTCCATGTCATGGCCTCTACTATCCACGGTACAGTGAAAAATAATTTTAACCACGGTCTGAGGGGAAAATACTTCAAAACCTTATGTGGAACTTGCGAGCACTTACGATAATTTCCAGTCTTATATTTTCCATTCTCACCAACCATATATTTAGGCTCATTTTACATAGGACATGCATAACAACAATATATAATAATACTTTCATACATGAATAGATTTGTACTCCAAATACAGTCCCTTGAAGTTGTTCTTTATGCTATGACAACTGTTTGGTAATGTGATCTCTTTTGGGGGAATATCCTTAGCCATCTTAAAAATTCTAGTTATGTTGTTGGTCGATAAAACAAACTAACTCTTAAAATTATGCAAATGAATCATTTCATATAATACCGATTGATCGTCATTGCAACCTTTATACAATGATTTAGATAGATCGTCTTTCAACCGCGTGTATTCACGATCTTCTAGTAATTCAACATCAACGTGTTCTTTTGACTTAGTCATAATGAACTATATTTGTAGCCATGGGTTGTTTGTTTTGATAGTGGTGGATTCCATTAGCATCATCATTTAGGTTGGTCAAAGGACAATGTGTTGGCGAATCAAATACCACTTCCACTAGGTGGGATTCCATTATGTGGTTGTCTACCGATATTTATTTCTAAACATAAAGTATATTCTTTTCACTATGGTGTATCCATATCTTGTATTATTGCAAAATTCCCCACTTTAGTAAATACAACTCAATGTCTTCTAAGACATAGATTTTCCATTCATACAATGGGTTCACGAATACGAAATCTTATCACTTTACAGATTTTTATATGCGTATTTAACAAATTCTTGAATACCCTTTACATAATTATCATATATTCGGTTACTCTCCCACATCCACTCTTTGGATTGTAAAAATTTCATTAAATAATCTTTAATATTCAATTCCCATATATTAATAGGTTGAAACAAAGGTCATGTTGCATACAAGAATGCACAATTCATAATTCATTCAAATTATTCAACACAACTTAAACTCAAATTATAATACTTAAACTTAAATTCATGTTTCATACACTAAATATGTCTGAAATAACCTAATCACCCTAACAAGCATTATTTATTAACTAAACTCCACTCTTTTTAAAATCAATTTAATGCTTGATTGAAACCGGTGTACACACACACACAAAGAGAAAATGGATTTGTGATGATGTTGATAAAATAAATAAAGATTGGCATGGGATGAGGAAAAGTAGATATTGACACAGTATTTGTTCTCGAGGAAACCACCATGATGGAAAACCCCGTGTCCCTAGTTCAAGGACAACTCACACACCCAAGTCCAATATTACCAATTATGAATTACAGATTATAGTCCACCAGTTTACAATGAATTTCGTCTAAGAAAATACAAACCCATATACCCTGTCTAGTCTAGATACAACCCAACTTGACTAACAATCAGTCAACCTAATCATACCCCGGTAATAGAGACTACACGCACACAATCACACACTCAAACTTGAGACCCCATGAAGTTGTGCAACACACAGATTTAATTTATACAGTTTTTTTAATCAAAACAACAAAAAATATCTTAGTTAACAAATACAGATAATACACACACCAGGTTAAATCTATTTTAATTAACAAAAAATACCAATCACTGACTAAATGAAAGATATGTACAGATTCAAACATACATTCCTAAATAGGTTTTTGCACAACCCAAAATGCACATAAAATAATCTAAGTTTAAAACAAAATAAATATGTTTTAATCTGTTCACAAGAAAATCAAAATACCCACACAAGTTATCTTGCAGGACAAATTACGCACACGTGATAAACATACATGAGTCAACATATAGGAGTTACAAACAAACATTGAGATAAGTAAAGTAGTTAATTTAAACAGGTGAGTTAAATGAGTTTAAGTACCGAGTCAACCAGCGGAGTTAAAATGAGTTAAACCGCTGAGTTAAGAACTAAGTTTAAAGTAAGTTAAAATAGTGAGTTCAATGGTGAGTTAAAACAGACACACAAATGAGTTATGCACGAGTTATCACTACTTAAATCAAATCGCACACACACACACCGAGAAATAAACAAAACCACACACATGTAGCACGTCCAATCTACACGCACACACCCAGCAGATTTGCACCAAACCGTAGAACAAAATATATATATATATATTAGAGAAAGAAAAGAACTCAAAGCGTAAGCCAAAAATGGCTTTGGCAGAACCGTACGAAGGAGAAAATGAAGAACAGAACAAAACACTACAATCAGCAAGCTTTGAATTTTTATGCCTAGTTCAGCAACCCAGAATGAAAGAAAAAAGTTTTGTGTTTCAATCAGACTTAGAACAAGAACCCCAACACCATAAGATCGAAACAATTAAAATCACAACTCAAATATCACACATGTATATATGAGTTTAAAGCACGGTCTGATCTAACAAAGATCTCAAAAAAATTGTGAATCGTAATAAAAAATTTAGAGAGAGAAAGAGAGGAGATAAATAAACACAAAACCCAACCTGTCAAAAGCCTCATCGCATGAACTATACACCCATCTCATAATGGCACTAGTTTGTAAAGAATAAACACATACAAACATGGGTGAAACCGACCATTCGCACAGGCGCTAGAGCACACAAGGGGAAATGTAAATGCCCAGGGCAAAGGAGACATTTAGCATCGAAGATAAGGGGTAAGAGGGGTAAAACCTCCAATGTTCGACTGGACAGTTGACTAGTCCACCCGTGGTCAAGCCACGTGCACTCAACCTCCAAGCCCTATTGGACAACAAAGGTGCAACATGGATCAAGGGAGAAATCACAAAGATCCCTCATCCAAACCGTTAAACACACATAAAGAATCACTTCCATTTAATATTTGTTCAAACATTTACTTAAACAAAATTGATTTTTGTTTAAAAGAATAAATGTTTAAAAACTTTAAACAAGTAGCCTAAAATAAAAAATGAAATATAAAGATATTACAAAATATATAACTGATTTATAAATAGATTTAAGATATATAAAAAAATATGTTTAAATAAATTATAAAAACTAATAAAATATTATCTATCTAAAGGGACACAACAAATGTTGTAATAAAGTCTCAAAATTGAGGCAATCAAGAAGGGAAATTTCAATCTCCCCCTTTGGCCAATTTTGATACAAACACAACTTTGAGACCACAGAACATAATTAAACTAACAACATTTTTAGTTCTAAATAAGTTAAAAACTTATATTAACAATATATATAACTTGACTAACAACATTTTGAATCCTAACCAAATACATAACTTGACTAACAACATTTTTCCTAAAAGACACCAAAAGACACAAAGAGTCTCAAATTCTCCCCCTTTTTGTCTCAGAGGGACAAAGGGAGGAAATTGAAATCAAATTAGGTAGAAATATTGTTCTAATCCTTTTGACAGCCCGATTCTTCTTTATAATCCTTTTGACAACCCAAGTCTTCTTTCTGAATCCATTTATTATCAACTTTAGCAGCAACATATTTAAATTGGGTATTACCAACAAAAACTTTAGTTTGATTCATACCAATTTTTTATTTTGAAGGGATACTGGGCATAATTTCAACACTATTTTGATGTTTATTTAAACGCTTATAACATAATAGACCTAAATGACCAATTTTCAAACAATAATTATAGCGTATACACATGCTTAAATTCAAATTTTACACTAAAGTGTTGCGGTTTAGCATTTTCACCTTTTCTAGTTAAATTTAAACGCTTAAAACAAAATTGCTCTACGTGTCCAAATTTTGAACAAAAGTGGCATTGAAACACTTTTCTTTCAGCACACTTGGCATTATTACAATGGTGCTTATTTTTACCTTTAATATTCCTATTTAAATTCAGCTTTTTATAACAATTTTTTTCTAAATGTCCTCTTTTAGTACAAAAATTACAATAAAAGGCAGGTTTTGCAGCCCGAATATTCCCAATATTCTTAATTTGCCTAGATTTGCCTCAACCGGGTTGATTTTGTTCTAATTTTTTAAAATAAAATTTTTCCAAACGACCATTTTTACGAAAAAAAACTACAATTAAGCATAGGTTTATAAGAGGTAGAACAACCCTCATTTTCAGCATGTTAATAAGACAGCCTAATCTCATTTGACTCAGGAAATTTTTCTTTTAAGTTAATAAAATTAGTTACGTCAAATTATTTTCCCTCAAAACCAGTCCTTTTGTAGGAACAAAATCAGAATAAGTGTTTGTTGGGTCATAACACGTTTTCTAATTAATAGACTTAACTGCATTACCAACATTCCAACAACTGTTTAACTTTTTCGATGTGACCTCTAGTTCCTTTTAGCATTGATCATATTTATTCAAAACAACCTTAAATTCATTTTGAGATTCATCAAATTTAAATAAAATTTCCTTGTTTTTAGTTTCAAGAGAGTGATTAAGATCAGTTAGCATGACAATCTTTTTCTCTAGAAATGAAACATCATTTTTGAGTTCACCTACGCGAAAAATAGATTCTTGAGTTATAGACTTGATTTGATTGTTTAAAACATCATTTTCAACCATCAACCTAGAATTAATTTGAACTAAGTTAGTGCAGTCCTCAATAGGGTTATCAATGATATTAGTACTCTCACAACCTTGTAAACTCGTACTCACACCCCCTTCTAAAATGGCAGAATTGTCTACATCAGATTCATCAACATCATCAAATATACTACCAATATGTGAAAAAGATGTAGTGGTAGCAAGGTGAGTATGAGTAGGAATAACATGAGATACATTCACAATGTCTAACGCATAATTATCTACGTGTAAATCAGAATCATCAGAAGCTTTAGAAAAGCAATCAAAAATGTTTTCCAAACTAATATCACAAAATGATGAAAATGCCATAAAAAATTTATTCATTTCATCATTATTATTGTCATTGTCACTATCAGAATTATTATCCCAAGTTTTAAGAATATGAGCTTTACTTGAAGATTCCCTTTTCGATTTTCAAAAACAGTTATTAGCATAATGACCAGATTTATTGAATTTTCTACATTGAATATGACTGATATCATTGTTAGGTTCTGATTTTTCACAAATTTTCTTTTCCAAAAAGTTATCATGAAGTGCATGGGAAAAGCTAGGTTGACCTTATCTAGAAGCAAACTTATTCCTAAACTTAATAAACTTCTTAAAGTGATTAGAAAGCAAATCAATTTATTTGTCCAAAGACTCAAGTGTAATAGAAGAATCATCAATATTAGACAAGGAAGAAGTAAAAGCTAAATTGTTAATATTAGAACTAAAATTCAGTATACTTTGTGCAGGAACTTTTCCCTTTTTTTCATCTCTAAGTGTGTTGTGTAATTCAAAAGTTTTAAGCTTAATACAAAAAATATGAGGGGTGCAGCTATCTAAAATATCACCAATAGTATGAGAAATTAAATCGAATCTCTTAAGAAGAGACCTAAGTATTTTATCACATATTGTAGGATCACTATAAACTACACCATTAGCATGAGATTTATTTAAAATATCTTGCAATTTAAGGTAAAATTCATCAAATTTCTCTTTATCTTTCATATAAAGAGAATCATACATTCTAACTAACATTTGAGACTTAGCACTTTTAACCCTCGAGTCTCCTTCATGAGTGGTCATTAGAATGTCCCAAGCCTCTTTCGATGTGGTGCAAGCTAAAATTCTTTTAAATTCAGTTGCATTCATCACTTGGAAAATAGCATTTTTGCCTTTATTGTTAGATTGTGAATTTAAATTTTCCTTTTTAGTTCATTCGGAAAGGGGTTTTCGAATAGAAATTTGAGCATCATCGCTAACTAAATTTGTAGGAATAGAAAAAACAGTTTCAATCACATCCCATACCTCATCTCCCAACCGTTGGAGGTGCACAACCATTATTACTTTCCAGTAAGCGAAGTTGTCACCACCAAACAAGGGAGGATGTATGGAAGAACCATTTTGGTCACCCATAATAAAGAATTGATTTAAAAGAAAAGAGTTCGGGATCTTTGCATAATAAAACTTTTAAAAGATGATTCCTGAAGCTCTGATACCATTTGAAATAACCTTATCACCCTAACTTGTATTAGTTTTAACTAAACTCCACTCTTTTTAAAATCAATTTAAAGCTTGATTAAAATCGGTGTACACACACACAAATAGAAAATGGATTTGTGACGATGTTTCTCAAATAAATAAAGAATATAATGGGATGAGGAAAAGTAGATAGCGACACAGTATTTGTTCTCGAGGAAACCGCTATGATGGAAAACCCCATGTCCCTAGTCCCACGACAACTTACACACCCAAGTCCACTATTACCAATTATGAATTACAGATTATAGTCCACCAGTTTACAATGAATTTAAACTAAGTAAATACAAAATCGTATACCCAGCCTAGTCTAAATACAACCTAACTTTATTAACAATCGATCAACCTAATAACTCCCCCGTAATAGAGACTACACACGCACAACCACACACTCAAACCCGAGACCCCGTTAAGTTGTGCAACACACAAATTTAATTTCTAATGTTTCTTTTATTCAAAATGTAATACCCTGTATTTTTACGCATAGTTATTTTATGATGAATTTATGGAAATTGTGATTAATTAATTTAAGAGAGAAAGTTTATTTTATAATTAATTCGACTTTATGGTATTGATTACTAGCATGACGAGAGTTAGTAGTTATTGAAACTAATTATGCTAAAATCATGTTGAGTAATAACTATATTGAGCATTACGTAGTGAGTAACGTAATAGATGGTTTCGGAAATAATGATATGGTTGGTGTTGAGATACACGACAGTTAAGATACAATCATTTAAGACGCGCGTATGAGTCGCGTCACTATTATCTTTTTGGGGGTTAAAATGGTAAATTATTTTTATATAACTCGAATGACTATTTTGATTGCGCCAGTGTGTCCGGAAGGGTCAAAATAGTGAAAAAAACTACTCGGGGGTTTTATTTGGAGTCCGGAGCATTTTAGCCCAAAAATGACACCCTAGAGGGGTATTTCAGTCTTTTGAGATTTTTCAGTAATTAAATGGATAAAAATTAGGATTAAAATAAAAGCTACGTGGGTTAGAGATTACTGTCAGTTTCAATCTACGAGAGAGAGAGAGAGAGAGAGAGAGAGAGAGAGAGAGAGAGAGAGAGAGAGAGAGAGAGAGAACCAAGAAGGAAGAAGACTCCATTGGAGAACAAGGGCAAGAACTCAAGGATTCCCACAAAAAGTTGCACCAAAGTGTAAATCGCGGCGAGAGGATCAACCACATATTAATTTCAACCCGAGAATCAGAAATCCATTCCAAGGCAAGTGTTTATCTTTCTAATTTATTTAGCATATATTGTTCCTGTTAAACTCTGTTGATGATTTAGACATTATATGATGGATTTGGGTTTCATTAGGTTTAATCATAAGGAAACTTTAGATTTTGGTGATGGGTTGCATGTAGAGGGTTTACCCCATTTGTAGACTGTTAAATTAGGAGATTTCATGTACAAATAACGAATTAAATTAAGGATTTGAATAATTAAAGTGTTGGGTTCATTATATGAGAATTCTTAGAGATTTTAGAAATTATTGGTTTCCTTTTGAAAACATAAAGATTTGAACACTAAATTGTGTTAAAAAGTGTCCTACAATGATTAGGAATAGTTTAGAACTATCTAATTGGAGGTTGGATGGAATTTGGGTTGAGTTTGAGGGTTGTTATGTTGGAAAAATCGAATTTGGAGAATAACTGGGCCTGATTGAATTTCTCGTTTGAATTCTTCCCAGGTCGTTTGAACGACCTCGTTCGAACGAGACTTCTAACGAGAATTCCAACGACCCTTCTAACGAAATGGTGGAGTTCGTTCGATGTAAGAACTTTGTTTGAACGAACTCGTTCGAACGATAATCCCTTGACTTCTAATGAGATTCCTGAATGAGTCGAGTTAAAAATCATCGTAGTTTTATCCAAGCGAGTGTATTAACCTACGTGAGTAACGGGTGATGTAAAATCCAAAGTTTTAGGGAATTTAGGGTGTAATGATACTCGAGGTATTGAACTTATATGGAATCTTAAGAGAGAATGTAAGTCCTATAAAGGTTATATATAAATGGATATCGTGAAGAGTAGAGACGTTAATATTACTTACGTATTATGGTAATTGGGTTGCGTGAATGCCTATTAAGTTTTATCAGTTGTGTACATGCTTATTACTTGGAATATTATGTGTATGACATACCTAGGTACTGCTATTGAACGGAGGTTAGCGCATTGAGTACGACCATATCTTGTGTGCTTTCGGGGGATTTTGAGTCGTATCACTAGAGCATGGAACCTAAGTACGGACCATCTGTGAGAACAATAGTGATGACGATTGTATGGGTGCGTAGATATGTGCGTAGCCCATCGGCTTGGAACTATATTTGCCTCCAATATGTGTATATGATTTATTGGTTCTTGAGAGATTGAACATGTTGTCCTTTATGCGTGAGCATTGCAATGGGACTAGATTGCATAGATTCGTAGTACCAGGGGTTTCTTTACCATGGGTGAAGTGTATATATATATATATATATATATACACAAACACTAGGGTATACCCATGCCTGAAGGCACGACGAAATTTTTTTAAAGTACGTAATTGCGCAATGGTAAAAATTTTCTAAAGTACGTACTCATGAAACAGCAAAAATTTCGTTCCCAACAAAACAATGTTGTTAATAGGACCAAATTAAGTGGCAATGTTAACTAGCAAGTGAACTATGATGCCCCATCACCATTCTCATTGGTTGCACACCACAAACGTAGTGGATTTAATTGATTCCTATATTAAACCTTCTCAAAAAGAATATTTCTTCCAATGTAATAAAGGAGTGGTGATCAGACTTTGCCAAGTCCACAACTAGTTTGGCAGACCAACGATCAACCCGATTGAATTTGAATAAAAATAAGTATGATTTTTAAAAAAAAAATGGACAAAGTACCCTTTATTTATAGGACTATAAACCTATTTAAGGTTTAAAAAAATGTAAACAACCAAATAAATCGGTCCTTCGGGAAAGCTCACATAATCACAACAAAATAACGATTGACAAAGTATAATTTCAATACAAATAAGTTAAATTTAAAAAAAATGGACAAAATTTCGTTTATTTATAAAACTATCCACCTGTTTAAGGTATAAGAAAGCATGTCAACAACCAAATAAATAAAAATAGTCCGTGCCTGAAGGCACGAAGATATTCAGGAAAGCTAACGTAATCATAACAAAATAGCAATCGATCGAATTTAATTTCAATACAACTTGGTTTGGTTGTTTATGAATATCCTAAATTCCTGTGCATTTAGTTTCTGTGAAAAACACAAATATAAATATATTGTAGAACTCAATTCAAAATGATATTCAATTTGATCCTCTTCAATGCTCAGCGATGAGCCTCTTAAATGTTGTTGCTACCTGCTACCTGTAAAAGAGGTGTTGCTTTTGGATTATGAGCTCTGATAGCTAATGTGATTAAATTACAATCCCATAAGTTGGATTATTAGCTCTGATAACTAATGTGATTAAATAATTCCTTGAGTTCATTCGCACGTATGAATTAGTGTTAGCATGTTCTGAAGTTAAACCCTAATTGATTGAACGAAAAATTTCAAGAAAAAACATCAACACTGTTACAAAATATGTGAACACAAATGCACACTGAATTCCACACCTCCAAAAAAGGGTAAATTAATGCATTGAGTTGTAAATAAAAAACTTATACCGAGTGCCGAATTCCATACCTACTTAACTACCCCCATTATCATTCAAGCATCCTTGGTAAAAACATTATAACCTATTAACAAAAGCCAATAGTCCCGGATGTTACTGTCATACTGAATTTGATAAACAACTTTCAAAACCAATAATGAACAAAATATGCATACATTAGACTGAGGAGACATACATGCTGCTTACCGAATCAGTTTCATACCAAATAAGTACATCAAATCAGCTGCTTACTGAATCAACTGCCAACCAAATCAGTTGCATATCTAACAGCTACCCACTGTAATCCGGAGTAATTGGAACTTGGGTCCAATACACAATCAAGAAAATGAATGATGTTTTAATCAATCTCGTTGATTTTCAAGTGAAGTAAATTAGAGGGACTTCATTACCGCAAATAATTAGTAGCCAAATGTAGTTACCAAAACCCAATATATAACTTGAGAGTCAAAATCATAAATTACTACATTATGTGATATAGGGATTTGTCCCACGCATAAGAGATTGAGATAGTTGTAGCCTAGTTATAGTAAAAAAAAAATCAACATGCATTTCAATTACTCGAATAACATCCATTAGTATTGAACAGACATTCAAACACAAACACACACATGTTCTGCCCCCTGCACTCGCTAGAAGATCGAAAAAATGAAGCCACCAACAAATTATACATACATTAAAAGATTATTATTTATCTATACTATTTTTAAAATGAAAACCTAATGAAGCCACCAACTAATTCTACACATATGATCAGATCCCATGTTTAAAATTTATAAAGCATTGAAATTATATGAAAAAACTGAGGTCTAGCATATAAAAGTTACATGAGACATTACGATATCTATACTGTTTCAAAAAATAGAACCTCTATTAAATATTTCTTATCATTGCCACTAAACACGTGATGATCAGATCCCATGTTCTAAATTTATAAGGCATTTAAAATGATATGGAAAAAAGGAGGCCTAGCATATATAAGTTGCATGTTCTTAACTTAAACCTTATGGGAGTGACATGCACAAATCCAGTGCTTCCTCAAGTTCCAGATTGTAATACCCCGTATTTTTGGCAATATTTATTTTTGGGATTAATTAATTAAATGAGAATTAATTGGATATTAATCCGGATAAAATACTAGAGAGATGTGAGTTGGTATTTGACTATATTGAGTATATATGATGATAATTGAATATTGAATTATGATATTTGTCGTGAGATTGATATACAGCAATTTGGTCATTTTATTGGGACGCGGGTGATAGTTGCGTCGGGATATAATTATGTTATTTATAAAAGTGAATTTAAATTCTATTAAATGTATGGTCGTTTTGAGTGCGCCAACGCATCCGGAAGGGTCGAGATAGTCAGAAAACACTAGTCGGGGGTTTAGTTTGGGTTCCGGGGTATTTTTAGGCCATACCGGCATCTTATAAGGGTAGTTTGGTAATATTGTATTTTTGGGATTTAATAATGACGAAAATTAAGAGTTTTTATCTAATTGGGAATTGACCCACTAAACCCACTAACCAACCCTTAATGATCCAATAAGCTACGGGAGTTATTAGATTAGGTTTCCAAAACTTTCCCAAAGAAAACCCTAGCCACCATAGCCACCTTTGGAGAAGAAAGCTTGTAGAGAGGGAATTCTGTAGAGAGAGAGAGAGATATAACTTCAGCAAATCAACATCAAAATCAGAGATAAACTCAAGGCAAGTGATTTAATTTCATTTAATTTCAGAGAATTCTTTTCCATGCGTAGGAATTTAATAAAGATTGAATTGTTCTTGGAGTGTTATGAAAACCCATGTATTTTGGAACTTAGAACTTGAAGTCTTGAAAAGAAATCGCATGTAGAATGGTAGGTAGATGATTATTCTGATGATATTAGATATTGGATGAAATTAAAACGGATTTAATTGGGTAAATTCATGATTATAAATTCTAGGGTTTATATTCCTGAAAATTTGGGGAAAAGTGTAGAGACTTGAGGATTTAATGATGTTTAGGAGGAATTGATTTCTTAAAATATGTTAGTATGTGACCTAGGTACGTTTAGGGATGATTAGAGACCTTAAACAATCGTTGGTTTGATTTTTAGATGAGTTTTGAAGGGATACAAATGGTGAAAAACGAAACTAGGGAAATCAGGGCTCGAAACTGGTCGTTCGTTAGAAGACCTCCCCAGGTCGTTCGAACGAACTCGTTCGAATGAGCTTCTAACGAGTTGACCAGACGCTTCTAACGAGAGGAAATTTTGTTCGATACCTTCGTTCAAACGAGATCTCGTTAGAAGGCAGTTCGTTCGAACGAACTGAATCTCGTTCGAACGAGACTTCGAACGAGTTGACAGTTTAGGCCTTTTTGGCCTGTTTTGATTTTGGGAGTCCCGTAAACTTGTTCGAGGTTAGAGATAACATTCCTTTGATGATGTATTGGTATATTTGGGACATTTGGGATATAATGAGGAGTAAACTATATAATTGTGGAACGAATCAAGTGAACATTATGGATTGAGACGTGAGTGCCTACTACGACGTGAGAATAAATTATGGCGCATATAGATATGGACCGGGATTATATAAGTTGGATATGTATTATATGTTGGTACTAGAATAAGAAATGTACTACAATTAAACTACGGTAATTACTAAGATGTGTGTTTACTTAGTATTGGTATATGATTTGTGTGTATGACATACCTACCATACTTGCTATCACGGGAGGTTTGCGTTCTCTTAGGGCCCTCTAATCCTTGTGTTTCCCGGATTTAGACTGGTTACCTTGATGAACATAGGTCAGAGAAAGACTTATTGGGATGTTAATAAGTCCGCTGATCGTGGGAGCGTAGGTATGTGTGTGACCCATGTGATGTGACTGTGTTCGCCTCCACTGTTTGTGATTTGTGTTATCTGGACGATTCCTGAGAGATTCGGAATGCGTGATCCTTGTGTACGTGATGTAACGGGATGGATAGCAGAGTATGTGTGCACCATAGCTTAGTCTCGGGGTGCTTGTATTGTATATTTATGGGGTAAATAATATACACTTAGTAAAATGAGAACTTTCATATGGTATTTTGTGTATAATATGGAAATGTTGTGAGTTTATATAAAGGGATAACCTAAAACGAATTGTGTTGCTTAATTGAGAATCGGAATTTAATTTAAGCCCCTATTTAATTGAGATCGTTATAATGTTAATGGGAACCGAGTAATAAGGGTAGAACCTATGACAATCTAGCTAGATATGATGTCACTTAGCTAGTGGTTTGTGTCATTTTAGATGGGTACTTACGTTAGGAGTGCACAGTTAGACGAGAGGTGAGAATTTCATGTGAGTGCACGTCCTAACATGTACTTTGCATTTAATGTTTTAAATGTTTTTAAAGCACTTGCAGGTTTTTAAACTATCTCCACATTCGGGCTCTGACTCGTTTGCTTTCAAATCTATTTTCTTGTAAAACCATTTTAGGTGCCCAGCCACAAGGACACCATGCATAGGATACTCATTCAGGTGACGAGCTGTAGCTGTTTGTGGAAGCTACAAGGATTTTCTTTTCGACGCTTCTATCATTAGGATTCCATATTCAGTATTCTTCAGTTGTAGGTCATGTTGCCCAAATTCTATTAGAGACATTTCCATTTCAGTTTTCAGACTTTGGCATGTATTGATTCAGTATTTAGTTTAGTTATTTCAGTTTGTGGTATTGTAGTGAGGAGTTTTCCTCCAGACTTTATTTACATTATGTGATGGTTATTCTATTTACTTCGTTATGGTGAGTGGTGTTATTATTCTTCATTACACTTGTTGCATGTTAATCAGACTTAATTTAAAATTTGACAACTTACTTTTTAAATACTAGGTGGTTAGTAATAATAAAATGTTTTCGATAGTGATGCTATTAACTGAGCCAACTAGGAATTTTGATTTAATTTAATAAAGGAGTAGCTACCCGGTATTTAATTAGTCGGGGTGTCACAGGTGGTATCAGAGCATCAGGTTCTAGTGTCCTTTAGGATCTGTACGACTATTATGTTTCCGCTATGTTTTCTTTGATATAGAGCCCTATATTTTAGGACTGTTGTACTCTTTTTGTGTATGCTTCGTTCTTCAGCTATTTTAAGTTTATAATCGGTGAACTTATAAACTTTATTCTTATTTCAGATGCCTCCACGACGTGCATGACGAGTTCCCAGGGATGCAACGCCCGAACCCCAGCCCGCTCCAGTTCAGGGCATGATGAACGCCGCTGAGGTTGCAGCTATTGTAGCCCAAACGATAAATGTCGCAATTGCCGTAGTTCAGCAGGCACCACCTCAGGCGCCGGTTGTCGCGCCAGTACAGGAAAATGCATTCTCCTCTGATTGGGAACGTGTACGTGACACTTTTCAGAAAGCGCATCCGCCAGAGTTTGCAGGTAGCTCAGATGTGGTAGTCTCGAGCCAGTGGAGGAAGGATATGCAGAGGCACTTGAGGATGTATGAGTACACGGATGTTCAGAAGCAGGTGCTAGCTACTTTCAAGCTAGTTGGATCTGCACTGCAGTGGTGGGAGTCTATTACCACCGTAGAGGAGAGGGATACTCTCACTATTCAGGACTTTTGGGTGCGGTTTGACCACAAGTACTTTCCGTCCGCTGTTCATACGGAAATGAGGAGGAAGTTGATGAATCTGAAGCAAGAGGGTAAGACCGTGGCCGAGTATGAGGTCGAGTTCACGAATCTGTTGAATATCGTTCCGGATGAGATACCGACAGAAAATAAAAAGATTGAGAAATTCACCGACGGGTTGACATGGAGGATCCGTCAGCATCTGTTAGGGAACCTTTCGTTGGCCACTTATTCAGATGTGGTTAACGCTGCTTTGTTACACTACCAGGATCACCTCTTTCACATGGCTGAGGGCAAGAGATCGGGAGAGTCTAGCCATCAGGGCAGGAATGGAGGACATGGTGCCGGCGGGGCACAATCTGTTCAGGGGCAGAGACAGGGTGAGCAGGGTTCCCAGCAGGGGGATCAAAAGAGGTTCAGATCAGGAAATTACAGGCACGGATAGGGAGGTTTCCGTCAGGGCCATCAGGGTCCAAACAGCCATCAGGGCCAACAGGGGCAGAATGGGCAGCAGTTTCAGTAGGGCCAGCAGGGCCAAGGGAGGAACGGTAATGGCCACCAGGGCCGGGGACAACAGGGGCAGAGAGGGGGGAACTTCCCAGGGAAGTGTTATGTTTGTGGCAAGACTGGCCATAAACGACAGGATTGTCCTGATAGAGGCAGGGCCCCATAGCAGCAGCAACAGGGTGCTCTCGCCAGGAGCCGCAGAGGCCTATGTTTCCCTCCGCTCTCCCCGCACCACCACAGATGGAAGCATTGCCACCCATTCCAGCAGTCCCAGCTTAGCATGGGCAGCTACAGTATGGACGTGTCTATAACGTCCACCAGGCAGTAATTCCACGGGCACCGCCCACAATTGAGGGTACGTTTCCTATCCATGGCACTATGGGTCGGGTATTGTTTGATACGGGGGCTACACATTGTTTTATAGCTGCACATTTCGCGAAGACATTAGGTTTATTAGCCATAACGGAGAGCACAGTGACGTGTGTCGACTCACCATTGGGGAGTGGGTCACTTATTTTCTTTATATGCCGGGGAGTGGGGATAGAGATTGGTGGTTTGGTATTACCTGCAGACATGTTGGTATTAGATATGCATGTGCACGATGTGATTATCGGTATGGATTGGCTCGTAGCTTATAGGGCCATGATTGATTGCTTCAGCGGGAGCATTGTTTTTGCCATTCCGGGGAAAGAGATATTTGTAGTGGCGATGCCTCGCCCAGAGGGAGGATTGACCGCTCATTTGTATTACATAGAGGAGGATACCTCTAAAGAGGTTGTGATTCCTTTAGATTCTATCCCAGTTGTCAGGGAGTATTCGGATGTGTTTCAGGAGATACCAGGCCTACCCCCCAGTCGAGAGATAGACTTTGTGATAGATTTACTGCCAGATACTAGACCTATAGCACGCGCACCGTACCGTATTGCTCCGACGGAGATGCGAGAGCTACGAGATCAGATAGAGCAGCTGTTAGGTCAGGGCTTTATTCGCAGGAGTACCTCACCTTGGGGCGCTCCAGTTTTTTTGTGAAGAAGAGGGACGGTTGACTGAGATTGTGTGTGGACTACCGAGAGTTGAATAAGGTCACAATACGGAATAAGTATCCGTTGCCTCGAATCGATGACTTATTCGACCAGTTGAGAGGAGATTCTTTCTTCTCAAAGATTGATTTGAGATCGGGATACCATCAGTTGCGTATCAGGGAGGAGGATGTCTCGAAGACTGCGTTCTTGTCGAGATATGGTTCTTACGAGTTTCGAGTTATACCTTTTGGTTTGACCAACGCTCTAGCAGTGTTTATGGACTTGATGAACAGAGTGTTCAGGGATTTCCTAGATCAGTTTGTCATTGTCTTCATCGATGATATTCTGGTTTACTTCCAGACAGAGGAGGAGAACACCGATCATTTGAGGTAAGTTTTGCAGACGCTGCATCAAAACGAGTTGTATGCAAAGTTTGAAAAGTGTGGATTTTGGTCGAAGGAGGTCCAGTTTTTGGGACACATTATTTCCGACCGGGGGATATTTGTTGATCCGGGGAAGGTATCCGCGATGAGGGATTGGGGACAGCCCACGACACCGACTGAAATTCGTAGTTTCTTGGGCCTAGCAGGATACTACAGGAGGTTCATTCGGGGATTTTCAAAGATAGCGGGTCCTTTGACACATCTGACTCGTAAAGGTGTGCCGTTCATTTGGAGTGATGCCTGTCAGTTGGAATTTGATGAGTTAAAGGACAAATTGACCTCAGCACCTATGTTAGCATTGCCGAGACCGGGAGTTGAGTATTTGGTTTACACCGATGCGTCCTTGCAAGGACTTGGAGGTGTATTGCAGCAGGAGAGACATGCCATAGCTTATGCTTCCCGTAAGCTTAATCCCCATGAGAAGAATTACCCCACGCATGATTTGGAGTTGGCGGCAGTGGTATTTGCCCTACGGATTTGTAGGCACTATCTTTTAGGGGAGAAGTTCCAACTGTTCACGGACCACAAATCCCTACAATACCTTTTCACGCAGAAGGAGTTGAATATGCAGCAGCGTAGGTGGCTTGAGTTTGTGAAAGACTACCAGTTCGATATCCAGTATCACCCAGGTAAGGCTAACGTGGTGGCAGACGCGTTGAGCCGTAGGCCAGCAGATGAAGTGGCAGAGGTGTGGAAAGCCAAGTGGAAGGAATTGGGACACTAGGATGCAGTGGACCGATCTTTTATGTCTGTGATGACCGTTACACAGCAAATTGTCACGAAGGTAGTACGGGCACAGGCTAATGACTCGTTCTGTCAAGAGCAGATAGTTCGATTACTAGCAGAGGGAGCCGAGTCCTATATCGTTAGCTCAGACGGGGGATTACGCTTCAATGGGAGATTAGTGGTTCCGGAAGGGGAGGAATTGCGACACGAGGTGATGGCAGAGTCGCACGGCTCATGATTCGCGATACATCCCGATGGGGACAAAATGTACCAAGACATGAGACGTCAGTATTGGTGGAGCGGAATGAAGAGAGATATTGCCGAGTTTGTTTCGAAATGCGCCACTTGTCAGCTAGTAAAAGTGGATCATCAGAGATCGGCAAGACTACAACAGCCATTGGAGGTTCCGATGTGGATGTGGGAGAGCATATCCATGGACTTTATCATTGGGTTGCCTACGTCGCAGAGGGGTCACGACTCCATTGGGGTAATTGTGGACAGATTGTCCAAAGTCGCTCACTTTTTACCCGTAAGGACTGACTACACTACGGGACAGTATGCCCAGCTCTTCATTTCATAGATTGTGAGACTTCACGGTGTACCCCTAAATATCGTGTCTGACAGAGACAAGATATTTGTTTCGCAATTTTGGGAAAGTTTCCAGGAGGCCATGGGCACGGAATTGTGGTTGAGTACGGCTTATCATCCGCAGACCGATGGGCAGACCGAGCGCACAAATCAGATATTGGAGGACATGCTACGCATGTGCATTATTGACTTTGGGGGTGGATGGGAGCAGTACCTTCCACTGGTGGAGTTTGCTTACAATAACTCCTACCAGTTCACTATTGGCATGGCTCCGTTTGAGGCGTTGTATAGTAGACCTTGTCGTTCCCCAGCATGTTGATTAGAGGTTGGGGACAACAAACTACTTGGGTCGGAAGTGATTCAGGATACTTCGGCAAGGATTGAGTTGATTCGGAGTCACATTCGGGTAGCTCAAGACAGGCAGAAGAGCTATGCTGATGCGAAGAGATTTTTCAGGGAGTTCCAAGTAGGGGACCAGGTTTTGCTCAGAGTATCTCCTATGAAGGGGATTATGCGTTTCGGGAAGAAAGGTAAGTTGGCACCGAGATATGTGGGACCTTTTCCTATTATTGAGCGGATTGGACCGGTTGCGTATAGGCTTGGATTACCGGAGCATTTGCATCAGATTCACGATGTGTTTCATATTTCCTCGCTAAGGAAATATCTTAGAAACAATTTGGCTCGTTCTCATATTGATTTGGAGGACATCGATCTTCAACCTGATAGCTCCTACGAGGAAGGGCCGATTGCTATTTTGGACCGAAGTGAGCTGAAGCTGTGGTGAAAGATAGTTCCGTTAGAGCGTATTCAGTGGCGACATCATAATGTCGAGGAGTCCACATGGGAGTGCGAGGATGAGATGCGCGAACGTTATCCAGAGTTGTTCTTATCAGGTACTTTCTAGTTTCGAATTTCGGGACGAAATTTTGTTATTAGGGGGGAAGTATGTAATACCCCGTATTTTTGGCTATATTTATTTTTGGGATTAATTAATTAAATGATAATTAATTGGAAATTAATCCGGATAAAATACTAGCGAGATGTGAGTTGGTATTTGAATATATTGAGTATATATGATGATAATTGAAAATTGAATTATGATATTTGTCGTGAGATTGATATACAGCAATTTGGTCATTTTATTGGGACGCGGGTGATAGTTGCGTCAGGATATAATTATGTTATTTATAAAAGTGAATTTAAATTCTATTAACCGTATGGTCGTTTTGAGTGCGTCAACGCGTCCGAAAGGGTCGAGATAGTCAGAAAACACTAGCCGGAGGTTTAGTTTGGGTTCCGGGTGATTTTTAGGCCATACCGGCATCTTATAAGGGTAGTTTGGTAATATTGTATTTTTGGGATTTAATAATGACGAAAATTAAGAGTTTTTATCTGATTGG
Organism: Sambucus nigra; assembly: GCA_949130495.1. Taxonomy (NCBI): domain Eukaryota; kingdom Viridiplantae; phylum Streptophyta; class Magnoliopsida; order Dipsacales; family Adoxaceae; genus Sambucus; species Sambucus nigra. The sequence continues at coordinate 145,360,091 of OX422211.1, forward strand.
GAATTGACCCACTAAACCCACTAACCAACCCTTAATGACCCAATAACCTACGGGGGTTATTAGATTAGGTTTCCAAAACTTTCCCAAAGAAAACCCTAGCCACCATAGCCACCTTTGGAGAAGAAAGCTTGTAGAGAGGGAATTCTGCAGAGAGAGAGAGATAACTTCAGCAAATCAACATCAAAATCAGAGATAAACTCAAGGCAAGTGATTTAATTTTGTTTAATTTCGGAGAATGCTTTTCCATGCGTAGGAATTTAATAAAGATTGAATTGTTCTTGGAGTGTTATGAAAACCCATGTATTTTGGAACTTAGAACTTGAAATTTTGAACAGAAATTGCATGTAGAATGGTAGGTAGATGATTATTCTGATGATTTTAGATATTGGATGAAATTAAAACGGATTTAATTGGGTAAATTCATGATTATAAATTCTAGGGTTTATATTCCTGAAAATTTGGGGAAAAGTGTAGAGACTTGAGGATTTAATGATGTTTAGGAGGAATTGATTTCTTAAAATATGTTAGTATGTGACCTAGGTACGTTTAGGGATGATTAGAGACCTTAAACAATCGTTGGTTTGATGTTTAGATGATTTTTGAAGGGATACAAATGGTGAAAAACGAAACTAGGGAAATCTGGGCTCGAAACTAGTCGTTCGTTAGAAGACCTCCCCAGGTCGTTCGAACGAACTCGTTCGAACGAGCTTCTAACGAGTTGACCAGTCGCTTCTAACGAGAGGAAATTTCGTTTGATACCTTCATTCGAACGAGATCTCGTTAGAAGGCAGTTCGTTCGAAAGAACTGAATCTCGTTCGAACGAGACTTCGAACGAGTTGACAGTTTAGGCCTTTTTGGCCTGTTTTGATTTTGGGAGTCCCGTAAACTTGTTCGAGGTTAGAGATAACATTCCTTTGATGATGTATTGGTACATTTGGGACATTTGGGATATAATTACGAGTAAACTATATAATTGTGGAACGAATCAAATGAACATTGTGGATTGAGACGTGAGTGCCTACTAGGACGTGAGAATAAATTATGGCGCATATTGATATGGAACGGGATTATATAAGTTGTATATGTATTATATGTTGGTACTAGAATGAGAAATGTACTACAATTAAACTACTATAATTACTAAGATGCGTGTTTACTTGTTATTGGTATATGATTTGTGTGTATGACATACCTACCATACTTGCTATCACGGGAGGTTTGCGTTCGCTTAGGGCCCTCTAATCCTTGTGTTTCCCGGATTTAGACTGGTTACCTTGATGAACATAGGTCAGAGAAAGACTTATTGGGATGTTAATAAGTCCGCTGATCGTGGGAGCTTAGGTATGTGCGTGACCCATGTGATGTGACTGTGTTCGCCTCCACTGTTTGTGATTTGTGTTAACTGAACGATTCCTGAGAGATTCGGAATGCGCGATCCTTGTGTACGTGATGTACCGGGATGGATAGCAGAGTATGTGTGCACCACAGCTTAGTCTCGGGGTGCTTGTATCGTATATTTATGGGGTGAATAATAGAAACTTAGTAAAATGAGAACTTTCATATGGTATTTTGTGTATAATATGGAAATGTTGAGAGTTTATATAAAGGGATAACCTAAAACGAATTGTGTTGCTTAATTGAGAATCGGAATTTACGTTAAGCCCATATTTAATTGAGATCGTTATAATGTTAATGGGAACCGAGTAATAAGGGTAGAACCTATGACAGTCTAGCTAGATATGATGTCACTTAGCTAGTGGTTTGTGTCATTTTAGATGGGTACTTACGTTAGGAGTGCACAGTAAGACGAGAGGTGAGAATTTCATGTGAGTGCACGTCCTAACATGTACTTTGCATTTAATGTTTTAAATGTTTTGTGACACCCCGACTAATTAAATACTGGGTAGCTACTCCTTAATAAAATTAATTCAAAATGCCAAGTTGGTCCAGTTAATAGCATCACTGTCGAAAACATTTTTAAAAATTACTAACCACCTAGTATTTAAAAAGTAAGTGCCAAATTTTAAATTAAGTCTGATTAACATGCAACAAGTATAATAATGAATACTAACACCATTCACCATAAAGAAGTAAATAGAATAACCATCACGCAATGTAAATAAAGTCTGGAGGAAAACTCCTCACTACAATCCCATAACTGAAATAAATAACCGAATACTAAAACAATACAAATCAAAGTCTGAAAATCGTAATGTAAAAGATGTCTCTAATAGAAATGGGCAACATGCCCTACAACTGATAAATGCTGAAAATGGAATCCAAACGATAGAAGCGTCTAACAGAAAATCCTTGTAGCTTCCACAAACAGCTACAACTCGTCACCTGAATGAGTATCCTATGCTTGGTGTCCTTGTGGCTGGGCACCTAAAATGGTTTTACAAAGAAAAATATATTTGAAAAGCAAACGGATCAGAGCCCGAATGTGGAGATATTTTAAAAACCTGCAAGTGCTTTAAAAACATTTAAAACATTAAATGCAAAGTGCATGTTAGGACGTGCACTCACATGATATTCTCACCTCTCGTCTAACTGTGCACTCCTAACGTAAGTACCCATCTATAACGACACAAACCACTAGCTAAGTGACATCATATCTAGCTAGACTGTCCTAGGTCCTACCCTTATTACTCGGTTCTATTAACATTATAACGCTCGTAATTAAGTAGGGGTTTAACGTAAACTCAGATGCTCAATATGCAATATATATCACTATAAGTTAACTCGTTATATTTCTCGAAACAATACAGTAATTATATTCACAACATTAACATGAAGGTTCCCATTAATTAACTGTATATTATTCACATCATAAATATACAATATAAGCACCCCGAGAACTAAGCTGCGGTGCACACATACTCTGCTATCCATCCCGGTACATCACGTACATAAGGATTACATATTCCGAATCTCTCAGGAATAGTTCACAGATAACAACGTCACAAATAATGGAGGCGAACACAGTCACATCACATGGGTCATGCACATACCTACGCTCCCACGATCAGCAGACTTATTAATATCCCAATAAGTCTTTCTATGACCTATGTTCATCAAGGTAACCAGTCTAAATCCGGGCAACACAAGGATTAGAGGGCCCTAAGCGAACGCAAACCTCCCGTGATAGCAAGTATGGTAGGTATGTCATACACACAATTCATATACCAATACCGTGATAGCAAGTATGGTAGGTATGTCATACACACAATTCATATACCAATACTAAGTAAACACACATCTTAGTAATCCCGTAGTTTAATCGTAGTACATATCGCATTATCGTACTAACTTATAATTATCACAATTTATACTATTCCGGTTTATCATCATACGCGCCATAATTTATTCTCACGTCGTAATAGACACTCACGTCTCAACCCAAACCGTCAATTTAATTTAACTCTCGTATAAAATTTCCTTCTCATAAATACCCAAATGTCCCAATTCTAACATTACATCATCATCGGAATGTTATCTATATCCTCGAACAAGTTTGCGGGACTCCAAAAATCAAAATAGTCCAAAAAGGCCCAGACTGCCAGCTCGTTAGAAGTCTTGTTCGAACGAAGCTGTTCGAACGAGATTGAACTGTCAGCTCGTTAGAAGTCTCGTTCGAACGAGGCCGTTCGAACGAGATCCAGTTCGTTCGAACGAACTGTACCTTCTAATGAGATCTCGTTCGAACGAAGTATCGAATGAAATTCCTGTTCGTTAGAAGCGACTGGTCAACTCGTTAGAAGCTCGTTCGAACGACCTGGGTTGGTTTCTAACGAGCGACCAGCTGCGAGCCCAGAATTTCCAAAATTGTTTTTCACCCAATTTCTACTCCTCAAATCTCCTCTAAAATTTGTCCCAACTATGTTTTAAGGTCTCTAATAAATCCTAACCATTTTTATAATCACATCCTAACACGTTTTAAAGAATTAATCCATCCTAACATCAACCAAATTTACAAATCTCTACACTTTTCCCCAATTTCTCAAGAACATGAACCCTAGGTTTTTATCATCATCAAATCCCAGAATTTAATCCGTTTTAATTTCTTCCAATCACAAATATCATGAGAATAATTTTCTACCTATCATTCTACATGCAATTCTCCTCAAGATTTTCAAGTTCTATGTTCTTAACTACATGGGTTTTCATATTTCATCAAGAACAAACCATAAATTCAAATTATCTAACATGGAAAGTACATTCTCTGAAATTAAATGGAATAAAGTCACTTGCCTTGGTTGTTTCTGAGTTTGGTGTAGGTTTTGATGAAGCTTTTCTGCCGAATTTCCTCTCTTTCTCTCCCTCTCCAAGCTTTCTTCTCCAAAAGGCTATGGTGGCTAGGGTTTGCTTTGGGAAGATATTAGAAAACCTAATTCTAATAACCTACGTAGCCCTCTAGGTTAATATGGGTTGGTTAGTGGCTTAGTGGGTCAAATCCACATCAGATTAAAACTCCAAATTTTCGTCACTTTTAATTCCTCAAAATACAAAATTACCAAAATACCCTTTAAGTTGCCGGTATGGCCTAAAAATACCCCGGGACCCAAACTAAACCCCCGGCTAGTGTTTTCTGACTATCTCGACCCTTCCGGACGCGTTGACGCACTCAAAACGACCATACGGTTTATAGAATTTAAATTCACTTTTATAATCAAAATATTATACCGTGACGCGGCGGTCACACGTGTCTCAACAAAATTTCTAAAATGCTGTATATCAATCTCACGACAAATTTCATAATTCAATATTCGTATAAAAACATGTATGCACATAATCAAATACCAACTCGCATCTCGTTAGTATTTATAACCCGGATTAATTTCCAATTAATACGCATTTAATTAATTAATCCCAAAAATAAATATAGCCAAAAGTACGGGGTATTACATACTTCCCCCCTAATAACTGAATTTCGTCCCGAAATTCGAAACTAGAAAGTACCTGCTAAAAAAAACTCTGGATAACGTTCGCGCATATCATCCTCGCGCTCCCATGTGGACTCCTCGACATTGTGATGTCGCCACTGAACACACACTAATGGTACTATCTTTGACCGCAGCTTCCTCTCACTTCGGTCCAAAATAGCAATCGACCCCTCCTCGTAAGAGCTATCCGACAGGAGATCGATTTCCTCCACACCAATGTGAGAATGAGCCAAATTATCTCTAAGATATTTCCTTAGCGAGGAAATATGGAACACATCGTGAATCCGATGCAAATGCTCCGGTAACCCAAGTCTATACGCAACCGGTCCGATCCGCTCAATAATAGGAAATGGCCCCACATACCTCGGTGCCAACTTCCCCTTCTTCCTGAAATGCATAATCCCCTTTATAGGAGATACTCTGAGCAAAACCTGGTCCCCCACTTGGAACTCCCTGAAAAATCTCTTCGCATCAGCATAACTCTTTTGCCTGTCTTGAGCTACCCGAATGTGACTCCGAATCAACTCAATCCTTGCCGAAGTATCCTGAATTACTTCCGGCCCAAGTAGTTTGTTGTCCCCCACCTCCAACCAACATGCTGGGGAACGACAAGGCCTACCGTACAGTTCCTCAAACGGAGCCATGCCAATAGTGAACTGATAGGAGTTGTTGTAAGCAAACTCCACCAATGGAAGGTACTGCTCCCATCCACCCCCAAAGTCAATTATGCACATGCGTAGCATGTCCTCTAACATCTGATTCGTGCGCTCTGTCTGCCCATCGGTCTGCGAATGATAAGCTGTACTCAACCGCAATTTCGTGCCCATTGCTTCCTGGAAAACTTTCCCAAAACCGCGAAATAAATATCTTGTCTCTATTAGACACGATATTTAGGGGCACACCGTGAAGTCTCACAATCTCTAAAATGAAGAGCTGGGCATACTGTCCCGTAGTGTAGTCAATCCTTACGGGTAAGAAGTGAGCGACCTTGGACAACCTGTCCATAATTACCCAAACGGGGTCGTGACCCTTTTGCGATGTAGGCAACCCCGTGATAAAGTCCATGGATATGCTCTCCCACATCCACACCGGGACCTCCAATGGCTGTAGCAATCCTGCCGGATTCTGATGATCCACTTTTACAAGATGACAAGTGGCGCATTTTGAAACAAACTCAGCGATATCTCTCTTCATACCACTCCACCAATACTGCCGTCTCATGTCTTGGTACATTTTGTCCCCTCCGGGATGTACCGCGAACCGTGAGCCGTGCGAATCTTCCATCACATCGTGTCGTAATTCCTCTCCTTCCGGAACTACCAACCTCCCATTGAAGCGTAATCCCCCATCTGAGCTAACGGTATAGGACTCGGCTCCCTCTGCTAGTAATCGAACTATCTGCTCCTGACAGAACGAGTTATTAGCCTGTGCCCGTACTACCTTCGTGATAATCTGCGGTGTAACGGTCATCACAGACATGAAAGATCGGACCACTGCATCCTGGTGTCCCAATTCCTTCCACTTTGCCTTCCACACCTATGCCACCTCATCTGCTGGCCTACGGCTCAACGCGTCTGCTACCACGTTAGCCTTACCCGGGTGGTACTGGATGTCGAACTGGTAGTCTTTCACAAACTCAAGCCACCTACGCTGCCGCATATTCAACTCTTTCTGCGTGAACAGGTACTGTAGGGACTTGTGGTCCGTGAACAGTTGGAACTTCTCCCCCAAAAGATAGTGCCTCCAAATCCGTAGGGCGAATACCACTACTGCCAACTCCAAATCATGCGTGGGGTAATTCTTCTCGTGAGGCTTAAGCTTACGGGAAGCATAAGCTATGGTATGTCTCTCCTGCTGTAATACACCTCCAAGCCCTTGCAAAGACGCATCGGTGTAAACCAAATACTCAACTCCCGGTCTCGGTAATGCTAACACAGGTGCTGAGGTCAATTTGTCCTTCAATTCATCGAATGCCAACTGACAGGCATCACTCCAGATTTATGGCACACCCTTACGAGTCAGATGTGTCAAAGGACCTGCTATCTTCGAAAATCCCCGAATGAACCTCCTGTAGTATCCTGCCAAGCCCAAGAAACTACGAATCTTCGTCGGTGTCGTGGGCTGTCCCCACTCCCTCACCGCTGATACCTTCCCCGGATCAACAGATATTCCCCGGTCGGAAATAATATGTCCCAAAAATTGGACTTCCTTCAGCCAAAACCCGCACTTCTCATACTTTGCATACAACTCGTTCTGACGAAGTGTCTGCAAAACTTGCCTCAAATGCTCGGCGTGCTCCTCCTCTGTCTGGGAGTAAACCAGAATGTCATCAATAAAGACAATGACAAACTGATCTAGGAAATCCCTGAACACTCTGTTCATCAAGTCCATAAACACAGCTGGAGCGTTGGTCAAGCCGAAAGGCATAACCCGAAACTCGTAAGAACCATATCTCGACAAGAACGCAGTCTTCGAGACATCCTCCTCCCTGATACGCAACTGATGGTATCCCAATCTTCAGTCAATCTTCGAGAAGAAAGAAGCTCCTCTCAACTGGTCGAATAAGTCATCGATTCGAGGCAACGGATACTTATTCCGTATCGTGACCTTATTCAACTCCCAGTAGTCCACACATAATCTCAGTGAACCATCCTTCTTCTTCACAAACAGAACTGGAGCGCCCCAAGGTGAGGTACTCCTGCGAATAAAACCCTGACCTAACAGCTGCTCTATCTGATCCCGTAACTCCCTCATCTCAGCTGGAGCCATACGGTATGGTGCGTGTGCTATAGGTCTCGTACCCGATAGCAAATCTATAACAAAGTCTATCTCTCGACTGGGGGGTAAGCCTGGTATCTCCTGAAACACATCCGAATACTCCCTGACGACTGGGATCGAATCTAAAGGAATCACTACCTCCTTAGAGGTATTCTCCTCACTGTAATACAGATGAGCGGTCGATCCTCCCTCTGGGACGAGGCATCGCCACTACAAACATCTCTTACCCCGGAATGGAAAAAACAATGCTTCCGTTGAAGCAATCAATCATGGCCCTATATTCTACGAGCCAATCCATACCGATAATCACATCGTGAACATGCATATCTAATACCAACATATCTGCAGGTAATACCAGACCACCAATCCCAACTCCCACTCCCCGTCATATAAAGAAGATAAGTGACCCACTCCCCAACGGTGAGTCGACACACGTCACTGTGCTCTCTGCCGTAGCTAACAATCCTAAATCTTTCGCGAAGTGTGTAGCTATAAAACAATGTGTAGCACCCGTATCAAACAATACCCGACCCATAGTGCCATGGATAGGAAACGTACCCTCAATTGCGGGCGGTGCCTGTGGAACTGCAGCCTGGTGGATGTTGTAGACATGTCCATACTGTAGCTGTCCCTGCTGAACTGGGACCGCTGGAATGGGTGGAAATGCTGCCATCTGTGGCGGTGCGGGGAGAGCGGCGGGAAACATAGGCCTCTGTGGCTCCTGGCGAGCACCCTGTTGCTGCTGCTGTGGGGCCCTGCCCCTATCAGGACAATCCTGTCACTTATGGACAGTCTTGCCACAAACAAAACACTTCCCCGGGAAGTTCCCTCCTCTCTGACCCTGCTGTCCTCGGCCCTGGTGGCCGTTACCGTTCCTCCCTTGGCCCTGTTGGCCCTGGTGAAACTGCTGCCCATTCTGTCCCTGTTGGCCCTGATGGCCGTTTGGACCCCGATGGCCCTGACGGAAACCTCCCTGTCCCTGTCTGTAGTTCCCTGACCGGAACCTCTTATTATCCCCCTGCTGGGAGCCCTGCTCTTTCTGTCTCTTCCCCTGACCAAATTGTGCCCCGCTGCCACCATGTCCTCCTGTCCTGCCCTGATGGCTAGACTCCCCCGACCTCTTGCCCTCGGCCATATGAAAACGGTGGTCCTGGCACTGTAATAACGCAGCGTTAACCACATCAGAATACGTGGCCAACGAAAGGTTCCCTAGAAGATGCTGACGGATCCTCCATGTCAACCCGTCCGTGAACTTCTCAATCTTCTTCTTCTCTGTTGGTATCTCATCTGGGACGATATTCAACAGGTTCGTGAACTCGGCTTCATACTCGGCCACGGTCTTACCCTCTTGCCTCAGACTCATCAGTTTCCTCCTCATTTTCGTGTGAACAGCCGACGAAAAGTACTTGCGGTCAAACCGCACCCAGAAGTCCTGAATAGTGAGAGTATCCCTCTCCTCCGCGGTGGTAATAGACTCCCACCACTGTAGCGCAGATCCAACTAGCTTGAAAGTAGCTAGCACCTGCTTCTGAACATCAGTGCACTCATGCATCCTCAAGTGCCTCTGCATATCCTTCCTCCATTGGCTCGAGACTACCACGTCTGAGCTACCTGCAAACTCTGGCGGATGCGCTTTCTGAAAAGCGTCACGTACACGCTCCCAAGCAGACAGGAATGCATTAGCCTGTACTGGTGCGGCAATCGGGTCCTGAGGTGGTGCCTGCTGAACCACGACAATCGCGGCATTTACCGCTTGGGCTACTATAGCTGCAACCTCAGCGACGTTCATCATGCCCTGAACTAGAGCGGGCTGGGGTTCGGGCGTTGCATCCCTGGGAACTCGTCGTGCACGTCGTGGAGGCATCTGAAATAAGAACAAAGTTTATAAGTTCGCTGTTTATAAACTTAAAATAGCTGAAGAACGAATCATACACAAAAAGAGTACAATAGTCCTAAAATATAGGGCTCTATATCAAAGAAACGTAGCGGAAACATAATAGCCGTACAGATCCTAAAGGACACTAGAACCTGATGCTCTGATACCACCTGTGACACCCCGACTAATTAAATACTGGGTAGCTACTCCTTTATTAAATTAATTCAAAATGCCAAGTTGGTCCAGTTAATAGCATCACTGTCGAAAACATTTTTAAAAATTACTAACCACCTAGTATTTAAAAAGTAAGTGCCAAATTTTAAATTAAGTCTGATTAACATGCAACAAGTTTAATAATGAATACTAACACTATTCACCATAAAAAAGTAAATAGAATAACCATCACGCAATGTAAATAAAGTCTGGAGGAAAACTCCTCACTACAATCCCATAACTGAAATAAATAACCGAATACTAAAACAATACAAATCAAAGTCTGAAAACCGTAATGTAAAAGATGTCTCTAATAGAAATGGGCAACATGCCCTACAACTGATAAATGCTGAAAATGGAATCCAAACGATAGAAGCGTCTAACAACAAATCCCTGTAGCTTCCACAAACAGCTACAGCTCGTCACCTGAATGAGTATCATATGCTTGGTGTCCTTGTGGCTGGGCACCTAAAATGGTTTTACAAAGAAAAATAGATTTGAAAAGCAAACGGGTCAGAGCCCGAATGTGGAGATATTTTAAAAACCTGCAAGTGCTTTAAAAACATTTAAAACATTAAATGCAAAGTACATGTTAGGACGTGCACTCACATGATATTCTCACCTCTCGTCTAATTGTGCACTCCTAACGTAAGTACCCATCTATAACGACACAAACCACTAGCTAAGTGACATCATATCTAGCTAGACTGTCCTAGGTCCTACCCTTATTACTCGGTTCTATTAACATTATAACGCTCGTAATTAAGTAGGGGTTTAACGTAAACTCAGATGCTCAATATGCAATATATATCACTATAAGTTAACTCGTTATATTTCTCGAAACAATACCGTAATTATATTCACAACATTAACATGAAGGTTCCCATTAATTAAGTGTATATTATTCACATCATAAATATACAATATAAGCACCCCGAGAACTAAGCTGCGGTGCACACATACTCTGCTATCCATCCCGGTACATCACGTACATAAGGATTACATATTTCGAATCTCTCAGGAATAGTTCACAGATAACTACATCACAAATAATGGAGGTGAACACAGTCACATCACATGGGTCACGCACATACCTACGCTCCCACGATCAGCGGACTTATTAATATCCCAATAAGTCTTTCTATGACCTATGTTCATCAAGGTAACCAGTCTAAATCCGGGCAACACAAGGATTAGAGGGACCTAAGCGAACGCAAACCTCCCATGATAGCAAGTATGGTAGGTATGTCATACACACAATTCATATACCAATATCGTGATAGCAAGTATGGTAGGTATGTCATACACACAATTCATATACCAATACTAAGTAAACACACATCTTAGTAATCTCGTAGTTTAAACGTAGTACATATCGCATTCTCGTACTAACTTATAATTATCACAATTTATACTATTCCGGTTTATCATCATACGCGCCATAATTTATTCTCACGTCGTAGTAGACACTCACGTCTCAACCCAAACCGTCAATTTAATTTAACTCTCGTATAAAATTTCCTTCTCATAAATACCCAAATGTCCCAATTCTAACATTACATCATCATCGGAATGTTATCTATATCCTCGAACAAGTTTGCGGGACTCCAAAAATCAAAACAGTCAAAAAAGGCCCAGACTGCCAGCTCGTTAGAAGTCTCGTTCGAACGAAGCTGTTCGAACGAGATTGAACTATCAGCTCGTTAGAAGTCTCGTTATAACGAGGTTGTTCGAACGAGATCCAGTTCGTTCGAACGAACTGTACCTTCTAACGAGATCTCGTTTGAACGAAGTATCAAATGAAATTCCTGTTCGTTAGAAGCGACTGGTCAACTCGTTAGAAGCTCGTTCGAACGACCTGGGTTGGTTTCTAACGAGCGACCAGCTGCGAGCCCAGAATTTCCAAAATCATTTTTCACCCAATTTCTACTCCTCAAATCTCTTCTAAACTTCGTCCCAACTATGTTTTAAGGTCTCTAATAAATCCTAAACATGTTATAATCACATCCTAACACGTTTTAAAGAATTAATCCATCCTAACATCAACCAAATTTACAAATCTCTACACTTTTCCCCAATTTCTCAAGAACATGAACCCTAGGTTTTTATCATCATCAAATCCCAGAATTTAATCCGTTTTAATTTCTTCCAATCACAAATATCATGAGAATAATTATCTACCTATCATTCTACATGCAATTCTCCTCAAGATTTTCAAGTTATATGTTCTAAACTACATGGGTTTTCATATTTCATCAAGAACAAACCATAAATTCAAATTATCTAACATGGAAAGTACATTCTCTGAAATTAAATGGAATAAAGTCACTTGCCTTGGTTGTTTCTGAGTTTGGTGTAGGTTTTGATGAAGCTTTTCTGCCGAATTTCCTCTCTTTCTCTCCTTCTCCAAGCTTTCTTCTCCAAAAGGCTATGGTGGCTAGGGTTTGCTTTGGGAAGATATTAGAAAACCTAATTCTAATAACCTACGTAGCCCTCTAGGTTAATATGGGTTGGTTAGTGGCTTAGTGAGTCAAATCCACATCAGATTAAAACTCCCAATTTTCGTCACTTTTAATTCCTCAAAATACAAAATTACCAAAATACCCTTTAAGTTGCCGGTATGGCCTAAAAATACCCCGGGACCCAAACTAAACCCCCGGCTAGTGTTTTCTGACTATCTCGACCCTTCCGGACGCGTTGGCACACTCAAAACGACCATACGGTTTATAGAATTTAAATTTACTTTTATAATCAAAATATTATACCGTGACGCGGCGGTCACACGCGTCTCAACAAAATTTCTAAAATGTCGTATATCAATCTCACGACAAATTTCATAATTCAATATTCGTATAAAAACATGTATGCACATAATCAAATACCAACTCGCATCTCATTAGTATTTATAACCCGGATTAATTTCCAATTAATACGCATTTAATTAATTAATCCCAAAAATAAATATAGCCAAAAGTACGGGGTATTACATGTTTTTAAAGCACTTGCAGGTTTTTAAACTATCTCCACATTCGGGCTCTGACCCGTTTGCTTTCAAATCTATTTTCTTGTAAAACCATTTTAGGTGCCCAGCCACAAGGACACCATGCATAGGATACTCATTCAGGTGACGAGCTGTAGCTGTTTGTGGAAGCTACAGGGATTTGCTTTTAGACGCTTATATCATTTTGATTCCATATTCAGTATTCTTCAGTTGTAGGGCATGTTGCCCAAATTCTATTAGAGACATTTCCATTTCAGTTTTCAGACTTTGGCATGTATTGATTCAGTATTTAGTTTAGTTATTTCTGTTTGTGGTATTGTAGTGAGGAGTTTTCCTCCAGACTTTATTTACATTATGTGATGGTTATTCTATTTACTTCGTTATGGTGAATGGTGTTATTATTCTTCATTACACTTGTTTCATGTTAATCAGACTTAATTTAAAATTTGACAACTTACTTTTTAAATACTAGGTGGTTAGTAATAATAAAATGTTTTCGACAGTGATGCTATTAACTGAGACCACTAGGCATTTTGATTTAATTTAATAAAGGAGTAGCTACCCGGTATTTAATTAGTCGGGGTGTCGCACAGATGTATATACTATTGCTCTCAATCTTACTAAATTTTGATATAGGACAAAATATCCAATCTTCAGTTTCCAAAGAATCTCCATGCCTGCACAATCATAAGAAATGCATTCATAAATTGATAATGATCCAAATGAGTATTGATCCAAATGACTACATATTATATAATTTGAATTTCAATAATAACGGATATTATCTTGACCTCATCTAAAACAAATACAACACATATACCAATATTATCTTGACATCCTTTAAAAAATAGGTAAAATGTGGGCATATGCTTCTCAGACCTGGTTTAAATCTAATATAGTAGTGTATATATGGAGTGTGTATATGTAATCGCCTAAAACTACAATACATATTAATATCCCACTAAATAAAATAGTTTCTAACACTAAGCACATATTTTCAAATTTGAAACGTTTTGTAAAAGTCAAATGAGATTTTTATTAGCTATTAGTTACAAACTCTTCTTCTAAGCACTCAATTTACTATTGACCTTTACCTACGCATATAAATTGAAGGACGACTATCGAATCGCATATTATAATACGCCTAAAATATTTAGAAGAGATCATGTGAAGAAGAAATTAAAATCCATCTATCTATTACAACCACAGAGTTATAAGGAAACGATGTCATCTACAACTGCCCACCATGAAGGTAAGAAACTTTTGTCCTAATATAACAATGCCCGAAAACATGTAAATAAATCAGAGTTGTACTTTCAATTACTATCTATAAGCACTATAAACTTTTTTAAGGAGTTCTCCAAACATAAATATCAATACAAATGGAGAATTATGATGAAATCTTATATTCAAATTGATCACATATGAAATATATATTGCTTTAATTCACAGGTTGGTGGTCTAAACTCAGCATACAGAGTTAAGGTAGCAGATGATGGCAACCATTTTAGTACATATCTGATGGAAAATTTGATCCTTAAAGTAGTAGTATTCTAGTAGGACCAAATCAAAGTAGGATAATTAATTAAATGACAAAATGTAATATATTAATTAAGATCATCCTCTACATCAATTCCACGGGTAATGAATATGAGCTAAAACATTCCATGAGTATTGAATATGAGCTAAAACACTCCACAAGCTAAACATTCCATAATATGGTCATATAAAGAGAGGTTTAAAAATTTAACATATACAGAATGTTTACCTTAGTGCTTCCACTCCATGATGGAAATCTAAAAATGGGAAAACTAGCATAACTACTTACTTGCATTAATCATACCATGAATATATAATCTATAATCTTTAATCGTACATTGGAATTTTAAATAAGACCATGAATACGACCAAAACTCAAATCCATAAATCAGTGACACAGATATAACTGTTGTTACGTATTGGCCATTAAATGATCAGTAACATAATAAAAGTCATTAAAATTGTATAGTTAGTACGTATATAAACCGAAGAAATTAATATCGGTGACACAGATATAACTGTTATGCTAAATTGGTGACACTAACATACCAAATTTTCTGATCGTCTAATATTAATAGCCTTGTCAACACGAAAGCTTTCTTCTTCCCCATCTCTGAGATATTTTTATAAGCACCTCCCCTACATTCACATACACAACTTCGAATAGACTTATCATAAAAACACATCAATATGTATTACAATCAAACACCATAAAAAATCGATAAATATTATTTATAATGGCTACTGCACAAATTTTTAAAAAGAAAGACTTACAATAAATATTAATCCTTATCTTGGTTAGATACAAAACCGTAAGCGATGTTTGGAATGTTTGCACAATTTCTTCTGCTGTAAACACTTGCAAAATAAGCTGTTGAATTAGTTGTTGAATCCAAAAGACTTCACCAATTCTTATGCCAAAGTTGTGCCTCCAAAGAACAAAATAGCTATTGATTCTCATGCTACGTCTGGACACTCGAATACTAAGATGGTTATAAAGCGCCGCCAAAGGTGATACATTGTGTTTCGGTGGCATGGCATTTTGTCTCTCTTCGGATGCGCAAGTAAACATGAAAATATATGATATCCACATCAAATGCAGCAATGAAATGATATGAAATGATATAAGAGAGGAACGGGTTTCATAAATCATGTATTGTATATTTAATGTGAGAGTTTTGCTTCCTGTAAATGATCAAGTGTGTATTTACACATATGCAAGTCAAGTTAAAGCAACGTACAGTAACCAATATAACTACATATATAAGAGGAAAAGTTAACCAACATCGCGATGTTAGACTTGTGTACCTTTTAAAATCGAGGAAATATTACGCCTTAACTTGCATATTGATATATCCATGAGCAGGTAAGTTATGAAAGAAGTGAAAAAAAAGAAAACTACAGATGTCAACATCCATGGCTCTTCAAGCATGAAAATGGGATGGAAGTTGTAGTAAACCTGCAAAAAAAATAGAAAAAAAAAGGTGTTAATCACTACTAAAATATATTGAAGCCTTTAGAGCATTATTGTAAAACTCAATCCATTAAAAATTGAAAAGGGATGTGCGAGGTTAAAGGGTTGAATTTTTATTACTACCAATTAATATGGCCGGGCCACTATGAAATGTACAAAAAGTCACGGACACAAACACCACCACCGGAGGTGAAAATCGGTGGTAATGTCAAAACAGTGGATCCGAACCATAAAGATACTGAGGGTACTATATCTTCTGGTGAATCTGTTATAGGTAGCTCAAAAGCTAGTCGAGCTCGCAAGAATAAGGAGCAGAAGACGCCTAAGCCCAAGAATATTCAACCAAACAACTTTCCTTAAAACTTCGAAGCCTCGTTATCTTGGTATACTTGACAAAGTTATGGAGAAGTATGTTTCCTGGTCACGCGATAAGAATCTTCGTGCAATTATAAAAGGGACTTCCAATTTGTGTGGTTGTAAGGACTGAAACTTCTCCAAACATGCCAATGCTTTTGAGTTAGAGTTTCATGTTAAAGGAAGGACAAAGAACCGAAACAATCACATATACTTTGAATGTGGAAGGATCATCTATGTATTGAACTGAACTGCAGCTAATTTAACTTGAGCATAATAACTAAACTGCAACTCATTTCTTCCGGTTTAGAAATTAACTATTGATATAAGTTGAGCATAATAAATGAACTTCAACTAAAGATGTCCAAGGAGGACATTCCATCAAAAGCACTCCCGAGACACGCGCAACCAATCCCACTCCCTCCTCTATTGCCTACATCTGTTTAAGTTGACACTCTAAAAAATGCAAAAGAAATCCCCTAAGTTCTGCACCCCCTGGACATTTGAGTCTTAATAACCTTGTGCAAAGTTGTTATTTCAATAAAACATAGCGAAAAGTGCATATCAGTTAACACTTAAATCTACAGGATCAATATTAAACATAGGGCTTTAATAAACCCATAGTTAAATACAGAGGGGTTTCATTAATAGAAGATGAACATAAAGGTTTATTTAAGGAGTTGAAAAAAATAGAAGACGGATAGAGAGGTTTCATTATTAATGTTGTAAAATGCATCCAATTTTACTTGTGAATCGTACAACAATCCTAAGAAGATCACCATAAATTCTATGTTAGTTAAAAACTCACATAGCAAGACACAATGTTTATACATTTTAATATAAATAAACCTTTCATATTCAACTAAGACAATACAAAATAAGTGTAAAGTGTATGGTGAAACAAAGACGTCGACTTGTTCATTGACACACTACTTTCTTTTAAAATAAATTCCAAGGGGTGTGCAATGATGATATTTTCCCAAGTGTACGTGTAATACCTGATTCCTATGAAAAAAATACTTGCATTCATTTAAATAGTGTCGTGTACAAACTGACTTTGAAAATGAATGGATTGTTTCTAAATACTAATAAAAAAATATACATAAATCACGTGGAAATAGTATAGACCAGACAAATCATCACTACGAACTCAAACTCCCATGCACATAATAATAATTGTAGCTTGAGACTGAGACATCTGCTCAGATGCTTCTATCGACCAATTCGACATTCGGGTGTCTATGCTTATATACGGACCCATTCACCTCGGGATGTCTGTGTCCATAAAAACAAAATTAAAAATGAATGCAATAATTAATAGAGTTCTATAAATCGAGAATTTGTACTTCTATTTGTATATGAATAAAGCGAGGACTTATGGAGTGACATATGTTCTGCAAGAAAAAATATTTTATAACCCAAAAAATTAAATGTTATAATGCAGGAATAAAAACTCGAAAGCATAACACGAATACAAAAACTGGCATAATACAAAAGCTCTACAGTTGAATAACTCACTCGTGAATTGTAACTTTGGATTTAAACATGCAAGAAATAAAAATACAAACCAAGAGAAAATTAGACACGCGAGATTTTAAGAGAAGCACAAAATGATAATTATAGTGAAAGAAAGAAGAAGATGATAATTATATAGAAAGAAAGAGAAGCACAAAATGGTATTCCCTAAACTCTTTCTCGTTGTCAACTGACGTGATTTTCGAGCAAACGTTGCGTGATAATGCTTTAAAAGAGGAAGTAAAGATAAGCGATTCCAACCATGGAACCACACCTACCCTTTCTTCTCTTTGCATGATAATCACATGGACTTGAAAACTTATTACAGCATACATAAATTTACCAAGAAAGGAGATCTATTGTTGGAACTAACCCTTGCGATGTGGATACACCCATCCATTGATGGACTTAAAAGAGAGAGGAGATCTACTGTTAGTTAGAGTACCTTTCATCAAAACTCCTAAATAACACAAATGGGTGTAAGGAGAACCAAAACTCCACGTACGGTGATGGTCAAATTGTTCCACACAATGCTTGCATATAGGGTTGTGCTGCAAGTACCCACATTATAAGACTTACACCAACCACAACTTTGAAGTCCTCTTCAAGTGATCTACTCATATATTTCTAAAAATTGAATTTAGCAACTGAAGTGTGGAACTCTTAGAAGATACACACCATAGAAAAATCGATGACTTGCTCTAGAACCCCAAATGCATACGTCCAAATGATTTATCCTTAGAAAACTTGAAACCGACAAAAACAGAACACATATATGAGTTCAAAAATGATGATAATAAGATTGATAGAAATACCTACCCATTTTAATAATAATTTTAAAGGAAGTGTACCAATTTTCACTCCCAGGTAGCATTTGCGACATAAACACATGTTCCAATATAATGCTACTCCCCATAGTTTGCAAAGAGCCACCTTAGACCAAATAAGAAACAAAATTATTTATAATCAACTGTATTACCAAAATTAATAACAATTTCTCGACCGGGAATTACATGGGACCTTTGAGGGTGAGTGAGGATTACTTAATTTAGTACCAATATATGATTTTGTACCGGGTGAAACAAAAATACAACATATGACTGAACACATGCCCAGTTACAACATATGACTCATTACACTGCAAACGATGATACTCGATATTGACTCGGCAATACAAACTCACCATTTAATGTCCCAACATTGGTTCAAACATGCTTCTCCAACATTTTTCAATGCAGGAACCCACAACCCCAATTAAGAAGTTGTTTTCTCACGTGACCCTCAAAATTCAGAATGAGGGTATTACCTTAGGCGGTCCTCAAAATGCCTCATGTACCTTAATTTTTCTCTATAAAAATATAAACAAAAATAATACACAAAAAACTAAATCTAGAACAAAAACCCTAAATTGGACATTTTGGATTCTAAGAGTGACTATTATTAAACATGTATATCCTTACATCTCTGCAACTCTAAAAATAATTTCAAACTGCATTTATGAACCAAGTCATCTTTAGATTCTATGGTATGAAAACCAAATCATTAACTGTTCGAAAAACAAGTAATTATCCAATACAAATTACCTTAGTTACCTTAAAATGTGGTTGAATTCAAGGCATAGTTTACATAGTAAAGGAATACCAAATGTATACTTAATAATCCACATAATTCCAGTCACGACTTTCATTTAAGTCCATTTTTCTTCAATATCCTGCAAAAAAATTGAAAAATAAACTTTTACAAAATAATCTCACAAATTCATAACCCAAAGTTAATATATTTCAAAAGTCACTTAGATATAATTGTTATGCTGAATTTAAGGCCATGAATGTCAACGACGGTGATATCTAAGAATCTTGAATACAAATATGAATTTAAAGATAAATTTACAATTACCATAAATCAAAAACCCAAAATAGGTGCAAAATATCTTTACACAAAAACACCCAAAAGCTTTACCTATAGCACCCGTGAAAAACTTACCTATAACACCCATGAA
The DNA here is from genome assembly GCA_949130495.1 of Sambucus nigra. NCBI lineage: Eukaryota > Viridiplantae > Streptophyta > Magnoliopsida > Dipsacales > Adoxaceae > Sambucus > Sambucus nigra. The sequence goes on from OX422211.1 coordinate 145,379,784, forward strand.
AAACACCATCGGACTCTATATAGTTAAAGAAAATAATAATGAATCAGAGAAAAAGGGAATAAATAAGAACGAATCCCAATTGATAAACCTAAACCTGCTGAACAAAAAAAACATTGATAAACCTGAACCCATTGATAAACCCATTACCTGTTGAAAAAAAAATTTGATCGGGAGAGAGAGTTGTTCCGATCGATACACACACACACACACACACACACACACACACACAGAGAGAGAGATTTGTTGCAGCTAAAGAGCAAATGGAGGAGAGTTGTTCAATTGATAGAGACATAGTAGTGTACTCGGTAGTGTAAAAAATTTCCAAATGTGTAATTTCCTATTTTATTCGTGTATTTAAATTTTGAGTAAGAGAAGGAAAGGAAATGGAGGGTTAAAAAAGGGGGGAACTCAAATATTTAAGGGGTAAAAATGGTAAGAGGGATATATTAATCTCAACCATTGGTTTGTTGCCTTGTTGGCTTCGATCTGAATCGTGAAGTGTCTCCCCATCTTATGAATAGTGAAAATACCATTGTAACTTATATATATATATATATAGTGAGATTTTATACATGTATACTATGTTCCTATTATGTGTTTCATGTTGGCTACTTTATTAAAGTACATACTTATTGGGTCACCAGTTGAGAATTAAGAATGCTATGAGGATGAGTTAAAGTGTCTTTAATCTATTCCTAAATAATAGAGATATATTGTCTTCGGGATATTTAGATATTTTATATGGCATTGTGGTTATACCATGTATAATCAGGCAGAGTATAGTGAACAGTATCTGTAGTTAGGCTTTCTAGGTGTGCACATTAGTGGAAAGGTGAGCATCTCAAGTGAGTACGCAAAGTTAACATGAATAATATTTGTGCTAATTAACCAATTTAAGCACTTGATATATTTAAACTTTTTTCTACTCGTGCTCTGATTCGTTTTTCTGCAAACCTCTTTTCTTGTTCTATTATTTTAGATGCTCATCCACAGGGACACCAGACTTAGGAGATTCTACTCATTTGTCGAGATGTAGCTGCTTTGGAAGCTACAAGATATTGCTAGTAAGTGCTTCTGAGTCTATTTCTCCTCATCTATCAGTCATTTAATTCGGTTGGACATGTCGTCCCTCCTATTTTATATTCATAAATTTAAAGTTGTTTTATTCTATTAATAGGCTTTGATTTCATGTTATTGGACTATTGTATGGGAGTTTGACTGGAAGTGTTTACTCCAGTTCCTTATTTAAATTCAGTTAGTTCTTTCCTTATGCTATTGTGATGCATGGCGATGATTAGTTATTTCCATTTAATGATGATCGTTAATAATAAGATAGACTTTTGACACCAATCTTTTTAAATATTAGGTGGTTAGTTTTTATTAAATTAAAATTTGAGTTTTCATTAGTGATGCATTATCTGAACCAACTTGATATTCTGAAATTAATTAATTAAGGATTGATCAGTCGGTAATTAATTAGGCGGGGTGTCACACAAAACAACAAAAATTATCTTAGTTAACAAATACACACACACCAGGTTATGTCTATTTTAATTAACAAAAATACCATTCAGTGACTAAATGAAAGGTATGTATATATACGAACACACTCTCCTAAATAGGTTTTTGTACAAGCCAAAACACACAAAATAATCTGATTTTAAAACAAAATAAATATGTTTTAATCAGTTCACAAAAAAATCAGAATACCCGCACAAGTTACTTGGCAGGCCAAATTACGCACATGTGATAAACATACACGAGTCAACACATAGGAGTTACAAACACACCTTGAGATAAGTAAACCAGTTAAGTTAAATAGGTGAGTTAAATGAGTTTAAGTACCGAATCAACTCACTGAGTTAAAATGAGTTAAACCATTGAGTTAAGAACATAGTTAAATACTGAGTTAAAATAATGACTTAACTAGTGAGTTAAAACACACACACACAACTGATTTATACACGAGTTATCGCTACTTAAATCAAAACACACACACACATACACACATAGAGATCAAAACAAAATCACACACATGCAGCAGGTCCAATCTACATGCACACCCAATAGATTTACACCAAATCGTCGAACAGAATATATATATATATATCACAGCATAACCCAAAAATGGCTTTGGCAGAACCGTACGAAGGAGAAAATGAGGAACATGCCAAAACAATACAATCAGCAAGCTTTGAATTGTTCAAATTAGCAACCAAGAATGAAAGAATAACGTTTTATGTTTCAATCAGACTTAGAAAAAGAACCCCAACACCATAGGATAGAAACGATTAATAACACAACTCCAATGTCACACAGGTATATATAAGTTTAAAGCACGGTCTGATCTAGCAAATCTCTCAAAAAAATTATGAATCGTAATGAAAATTATAGAGAGAGAAATAGAGGATAAAAATGTTAGTTGAGATAAATAAACACAAACCCTAATCTGTTAAAAGCCTCTTTGCATGAAGTATATACCCGTTATAATGGCACTAGTTTGTAAATAATAAACACACACCAATGGGGGAGAAATCGACCATTCGCATAGGCAGCAGAGGACACAAGGGGAAACGTAAATGCCTGGGGCAAAGGCGACATTTAGCATCGAAGATACAGGGTAAGAAGGGTAAAACTTCCAATGGTTGATTGGATAGTTGACCAGTCCACACGTGGTCAAGCTGCGTGGACTCAACCTCCAAGCTCTATTGGACATCAAAGGTGCAACACGGATCAAGGGAGAAAGCACAACGAGCCCTCATCCAAACCGTTAAACACACACAAAGAATCTTAGCAATTTAATATTTGTTCAAACATTTACGTAAACAAAATTGATTTTTGTTTGAAAGAATAAATGGTTAAATAGTTTAAAACAAGTATCATAAAATAAAAAATGAAATATAAAGATATTGCAAAATACATAACTGATATATAAATATATTTAAGATATATAACAAAATATGTTTAAATAAATTATAAAAACTAATAAAATATTATGTATCTAAAGGGCACACGCAAAATGTTGTAATAAAGTCTCAAAATTGAGACAATCAAGAAAGGATATTTCATGGTCCACAAATGACCCACAAGATTAAAATTACTTAAATAAATAAAATATTTCAACTTGTTCTCAAAGTAAACATTGTCCATAGCCTAGGGCTGACCAAAAAATAAATTGGCCAAGTGATAAAACAATTAAGATAGTATTTTAGCAAGGTCCCTTCTTATCTATCAACGAGCACACTAAATTATCCATAATCATTATATATTTTGTTAATCATTATCTGAGCTTCACCTATCTACAAAGGGAGATTATGAATAGGAGTTTCGACATTCAAGGAAATGAGTTGCATGCGCCAATAATCCCGGTATTGGTCAAGTCCTTTATATAGTACTTGCCATAGTCACCGAGAGTGGATGACGGTGATTCAAGGACCGTGGATGGAGGAGGAATTTAGGAGGGAAATGTGTCAGGAGGGGGCATTGGTGAGGGGAATCTTAAAGGAGGCAGCATTTGGGAGGGAAACCCTTGAGTTGGAGGATAGGGAAAACCTTAAGAAGGAAGGTAGGGGAAACTTTGAGGAGTTATCAGGGGACAAAAAGCTTCAGTAAATAAGGATACAAGGCACCCGATTTTTTCCTCCAATACTCCCAAATTACTTTTACTCTTTTTCACATCCTTATCTATCTTGGACTAACTTTCCTTTTGGATTGAGTTGCGATTTCTCATCGAAGAGAGATCATCGACGAGACGTGCGGTGTGTTTTAATTTTGTGTTCAATATATGCGATTTCACTTTTTTCATTTCCAAAGGTCCGGGATAAGGCATAATCTTTAATGTCATCATTAGGGCTCAAAACAGACAAACTTCTAATCGATGCGATGGATTCCAGGAGCGTGACATTATACTTACTCGTATGATTTTAACATTATTTTATGTAACATAAATGTAATTAATAACTGATCATAGTCATCGGATTAAGAGCCAAGAGTGGTGCGAATTTATTAATTTTTTCCTATCGAGCTTGAACGCATAAGTTCCCATATTAGGTGTTTTACTGGCAATGGTACTACACTTTATCCTTTCTGACCATTCAGTTATCAAATCTTCACATGATTTAGACACTAGCTTGTGGACATCAACTTTTTTTCACTCTATTTTGTTTATTTTTCTCCCTCTAAACCAACTTTGTATCCATCGCCTCATCTTCTAAAAGGTTGTTCCATTGTTCGATTGGCATTTGAACATTTGGATGGACTCTATCTTTCATAGCCAAAATCTTAGAGCTCGAAGCCCCATTCGGGAAATGTCTCTGCCGAAGCTTCCTCTCATATGTTCTTAATTGTTTAGCAACTTGGGAAAGAAAATTTTTCTTTGAATAGTTAAGGAATTAAACACTCTTACAAAGTTGTTCAAAAACGTCATCCTTGATGGCTTGATCAATTGTGTTCTATTTATCTGTTGCCCCGACTCCCACATTTATTTTCCTAAGTGACAAAAAGTGGGATTTAAAGATTTGGATGTCATTTTCATTTCCATTAGTATTATTCTTGATAAGGTAAAACCCCATCGAATTCTTTTTATTTTCTCGAGAGGTATCAGAAGTGGGGGTTGGAGTGTTGGATTAATAGACATTTGTTACGTACTCGTAGATGGAGTGTTAAAGTAAACCAAGCGTATTGTTCACCCGATGGTGATTAGAATCCAGGTTGGGGTGGAGGATATGAGAATCCAAGAGGTTTCTAGTCATCATTTGGTACGTTATTTCTGTTGCCATTCGACATTACCTGTAATAAAAAAAATAAGCAATGAATTCATTATACTAACATGTTTACGACTACATATATGTATATACCTTCTCATAATAAGACTTTAAAGTAGTTTATTATGTCTAATCTACATCTATTAGGTATTTTATTTTACAAATCTATGAATTTTTTCACGTGGCCAACTAACATGAAGCATATTTATGACTGATGTAATGATATCTGTAACATGAACTCAAAATATTTTCTTCTTCATCTTATTGGAAAAATTAATTTTAAAGTTTATATGTCGTGATACATCATAGTCTTGGTCAATGCTCCCCCTACATAGTTGTATCCATGATGGGTGAATGTTGTTTCCTTCCTTATCTAACAGTGTAAGTAACGCCGAGGCTATGTCGGGATTATATAGGTGAAATTTACTTTCCACTGCCTTATCCCAGCTTTCTAGAGGGGAAAACTGAATACGATTGAATAGGTACTCTTGCGAGAGAAAAACTCCACGATTTGCAAGTTAGTTAAACTTTTAAATCTTCTTTTTTCAATACTAGTAAATAGGATTAGCCTATATATGGCGTGCATTAACAAAATATGTATAAATGAGGTCCAATTGCAACTTCTCATATTCTTGTTTTCAATGATTATCACCTTCCCCTGTTTTTCTAAAGAAAAATTTATGAGAGTGTGAAAGAGTCTTAAAAGTAATCGCTCTAATTTACATTAATGAGTTATTTTTTTCAACATATCTGATTTAAGTGTATCTTATTTTATTCAATCCTAACATTGTTATGCATCATTTCGCCTATTTGCATTCACCCTACCAATATGAGCAAGTCCAAATTAAGTTTATTTTATTTAAATTATTCTTAAAATTACTATATATCCACCAAATGTGCAACCCCTTCATCCAATTTGTGTTCACACAAACAAAAACCATTTAAAGAGGGGGTGAACATGACCTCAACAGTCAATCAAACAATATTATCCATATTATGCACCCGCATAATATCAGAAAATAAATTAAGTTTATTATATTTAAATTAATCCTTACATTACTATATGTCCACAAAATGTGTGCATTTTAATGTCAATCAAAAATATGTACAAGTTAAATTATATGCATTATACGTGTATACATAGTTATAACAATCAAACAAACATTTATAAGACTATGTTATGAAAAAGAATAAGTAAAGTCACATGATTAAAGGAAGCTTCTATAATTAGTTGGACTTCAGTTAGTTTTCTTCAATTGTATGCGCAAATGAAATAAGAAGAAAACAAGTGTAAGTGTATAAATGTGTGTGTGTGTGCACGCGGGCACGTATGTGCTTGTAACAACCAACATTTTTCTTTGATATAAAAATATTTAAATTGAATTATTTATTTATCGGAAAGATAACTTTTATTTTATTAAGATCAAGTCGACAAAATAAATAACAAATTATAACAAGTTTAGTACCGAGAAAACATTCTTTCTTACAAATTATACATGTGTAAAATGTCGTGCACGTTTAAATTATATATATATATATATATATATATATATATATATATATATAGAGAGAGAGAGAGAGAGAGAGAGAGAGGGAGAGAGAGAGAGAGGGAGAGAGAGAGAGAAAGAAATTTGCATTTTAGTTTTAACCCAAAATAAGATTTGTATGTATTAAAAACTTTAGGGGTATAAAAGGTAAACTCCTAAAAATAAGATTAGGGGACAAAATTAAAATTACAATAAAACCTAAAATATCTAAAAGCCTTAACCTCCCATTTAAAAAAAAAAGAAAAAAATATAAACTAAACTCAACCACCCCTTTGTTTGAACCTCCTCTGCCTCCTATAAAAGAAACTCACTTTGTTTTAAAGACCAAAACCAAACTTTACTCCTAATAAGTCTCCACAAACATGTACGAGCTTCATGTTTTATCTTCTTCTATTTTTGTTCTCTTGGTTACATATATATGGATATATACATAGGAGTTTAAATTGTGATGTACACACTGTAATATGGCGGCAACATATATACATATATGTGTAGATATATGTTCAGGTGTGTATATATATATATATATATATATATATATATATATATATATATATAAAACAATGTATGCATGTGTGTCCCTCTATGTGCATGAATGTGCTATTTTGCGCGTGTTAGTGTGTGTGCTTTAGTTTCGTATATATATACACACACGCGCGTGCATATGTTACGACAAAATAAATGAAAAAAACCAAGACTAAATAACGTGCTATTGTTCAGAATAAAATTTTGTTATAACAATATTTTATTAAAAAAGAAAGAAGTCACTCTTTTGAAAAGAAACAGTAACTATATAAATATGTGTTAGAAATGTCATTTTTCTATCTTTAAAAATTCATATATTTTGAACCGTTATTCAAAAAAATAGACGGAACTTACTGGTTGAACTCATAGTGTCAAATAGATTATTTTTGTATATAAACATTTTTAATTCGACACTATTTAATACAACGTCAAATTTCGACAACTGAGTAAATTAAGGGTCCAAAATACCCATTAAAATATTATTTTATTATATTTTCCAATAAAAATTATCCCGATAACAGTTAAACAAAGACTGTAACCCGAATCTATACATGTATAAATACGAGTTCTCTACCTAAATACTCATGACAGTTAATTATGAAGAAATCTACATATAGAGTAAACCATTTATTTTAGATTATTCGTAGTATTAATTATCTTAAAAAGAACAGATGAATATGATAAGCAACGAATAATTGGTCAAGATAATCCCTCTCCCCATAATACATAGGTAGGTTTTACCTTTTCACTGTTACATTCAGCATACTTGCTATAACTTCTATTGATATCACATTTTGATATCGCTACTTGATTCCTAGTACGTGTTTATTGCTACCATACAAATATGTTATTTTATATATGTGGCATTTATTTATGAATCAATTTAGCCCTTCTCACCTAATAATTGATTTTATGTCCCTATTCAATCAGTTCACCCCTGCCCCTTTGTGCAAATGTTTATATTATAAGTATCAGTATTAACTTGGGAGTAGACTGTCGTGTTCTCCCACGATTTAATTTTTACTTTGCCTGAGGTCTCAGATGTTTGAGGGTCTGGATTTTATCTAGACATGTATGAGTGTTTCTTTAATTGTGTACCTAGTCGGTTATTTTTTTCCAAAGGTTTTGGGTTGATATTATTGGTTATATTGATGCCTTAATTATTTCTATTCCCCTTAGTGAGCTAGTAAGTATGGGATTATCATTTCAAAGATTCTTGAATTTCTTTATGAGATCCTTGATATCCTTTATGAGAAACATTTTATTATGCTTCCTTTGGCAAACAGTAATTCCATATAACTCCAACCTCTCTCTATATATAAATTTTTATAGAACTAGTTGAAATCGACTCAGTAACTTTGCTAATTCTTTTCCTTACATTTATTTGGCACGGATACCTATAGGCAATGATGAATGCTTCAAGAATTATTTGATACATAGAGGCAAGGAGATATCTAATTAGAAGAAATGATACATTGAATAGCAGAAGAGATGTGTATAAAAGTTTGATATACATATGAATAGTTTAAACAACAGTTGTAAGACATTTTATAATTAATAAAATCCTCAGTTAGTTCAGTGTGAATGGCTCATTTTTGGTTTGGTATTATTTTAAGATAAAAAATTACACCCAAGAATTCACGGTGTGACAAGTTGGTATCAGAGCCGAGCCAGGTATATAATTAGCCTATGCAGGATATGAGTTCAACTTTTGATTAGAAAATCCGCTCAAGTTATATGAATATTGAAGATAAGGTGACTTAGACATAAATTAAGGAAAGTCAATCTTCAATTACATAAAGAATATATGGGATATTAGGATTTTTCCTAGGGAAAGATTTTAAGGATAGAAGTATAGTTGCAAGGCTGAGATATTTATATAATTTAATACCCCGTATTTTTTAATGTATTTTATTTTAATTATGGGATTGGGTTTAATTGATTTAAATGGAGAAAATTTATTTATAAATAATTCGGATTAAATTAAATAATTATTAGCATGATGAGAGTCTGTATTTATTTGGGATAATTATGTTGGATATTACTTAGTGAGTAAAGTAATATATGAATATAAAAATATTAAAGTTGTTGTGAGTAAATAATACGATAGTTGTAGAAATTAAGTCGGGACAGACGTGTTAGTAGTGTCGAGACTAATTTAAATAAATAAAATGTAAATTAATTATAAGTCACATTTATGGTCATTTCGAGAGTTCCAATGTATCCGTAAGGGTCGAGATAGTCAGAAAAGTATACCCGAGAGTTTAGTTTGAGTCTCGGGACGTTTTTAGGCCTAACTGGCAACCCGGGTGGGCATTTTGGTAATTTCCAATTTTAGGCCTTAATTAATGACTAAAATTATAAGGCTATATCTATTATTAGATGTTGTCTTCTAGGGTTAGAACAAACACAGCTCACAGAGGCCATTAGAGGAGGGAGGTCCCAAGGCTAGAATCATCCTAGTTGCACCGTTTTCACCACAAACGCAGCCGGAGTGTAGATCGGAGGAAGAGAAACTCAACCACACCATCAAATCCCAGAAATTTAGACCTTGATTCTTAAGGCAAGTATCTAAATTTATGTTCTTGAGTTGATAATACATTTGCGCTAGTGTAGGAGATATGATTTCATGTTCTCATGCAAATAAAATGTTGTTTGGGAGATTTATATTGCAATTTTGAGTAAAAGCCATTTTAGGAAAACTATCTTGATGTATGTAGAGGATTAACTGTGAAATTAATGCCCAATAGCGATTTAAATCTACAAAAATTATGAGTATATTGAGTATGGTGATAAAAATAGGGTTCTTAATGAATTAGCTTGAATTAGTCCCTTTAATTGATGGCCCTTAATAAATTTGTATTTTTTTACATTAGAAATGAGGTACTTAGGTTAGTACTAACTTTTGGTTTGATTGTTTGGGAGTTGGGACGAATTAATGGAGGATTTGTGGGTGGAAAATGATCAAGCTCGTAGGTTGAAATTATGCAGAAACTTACCAATAACAGATCGATCGATCGACCTTGAATGTCGATCGATCGACTAGGTCGATCGATCAAACCTTCCTTTCGATCGATTGACTCCACTCGAAATTTGAATCTTCTTTCCTTTTTAATGTTAATACAACCCGAATGTATAAGGACCCTTAGAAATGACTTAAATACCATAATGGAACTTGAGTAGGACCAGTAGGGTAGCAGGAAAGGATTGGGTAGTACGATTTTTATATGAGATTTAACCGTGGGGTCACGAGGGTATAAATGGGTCGATAATTGTGTGTATGTTAGATTAGGTCTTACGAGAATTAAGGATGATTTAGACCAGTAGGGTAGAGAGTACACCTACTGATACAATAATTTTCAAAATGATACCTTTCGAGGGTCGATAAGTACTTGGGAAATTGCGATAAAAATGGAATATAAAAGAAAGAACTAATTATACGTAAAATTCGGGTATTACATGATGTGTGTGGGTAGAACATGTTATGGGTCGTGGATGTACCTATCTAAATAATGTGTATATATATATATATATATATATACATACTAGGGTATACCCTTGCCTGAAAGCACGTCGAAAATTTCCAAAATACGTAATTGTAAAATGATAAAAAAAATTCAAAGTACGTAATTACAAAAAGGAAAAAAAATTGTTCCCCAACAAAATAAAGGGTGAGAGTTTCTAAGACCATCCATCCTATGTCTAAAGGCATGGAGAAAAGTATGCCGATTAGTTCTTTAAATGGGGATCTTCCACAAAATTTATCAAAAAAGTGGAGAAAACACAAAATGTATATAGAATTCTATTTAGATGGATAGTTAACAAAATGGGAGTGTATTGCAAATTTTTTAAAAATGAGCATGTATTGCAAAACTTATCATAAAATCGAAGGGAAAACTCAAAATAAACCTTATATTTAAAACAGAAGAGAAAAAGTATCATGCACCTATATCATCAATTGTCCGTGCCCAACATTAACACATATCGTATCCGTGTCATACCTCTATTTGCACAAATCAAAATCTTTTTTTTCTCCTAATATGAACACGACCCAATTAAAATCGATATAACACGAATTGTTTGGATAATAGTCATTTTGTGTTAAAAACACATGTAATGTTTTGTTTTATTTCGAACAATTTCATGCAAGGTTGAAAAAGATCTCGTGTTGGATTTCATTTCAATCAATTTAGTGTTACATGAAAACATACGGGTCATGTTTTGTTTTATTTGAACTATGTTCGTGTTGCATAAAATATAATGTCAATGTTGTACTTTATTCGTTTTAAATAAAAAAAAAATATAGGATTTGAAACCTGTAGCATTTTATTTGGGTCTTGAAGATGGAATAACAAAAATAATTTATAATTTAAAAATCGAAATAAAAACAAATAAACACGATGACTGATTTTTTTTAAATCACCAAGAGCAGCACGCCATATTTAATGAAATACATTTATGAAAAATTAAGTAGTTGGCTCAACCTCACTCTCCATCTGGATGGAGAGATAATATTAGCTCTAAAAATATATATTTGAGTTCTTAATCTATCATTAATTTATTGAAAAACAAATGTCTAATATTAATTTATTAAATATTCTATCAAGGTGCCTTAGAGATATGTGATCATTACTTTTACCTGAGCAACATTATCTTCATCCAACGAATTGATTTTCTCTCATGACTTTAATCCCCATAATCCCATATTATTTTAAAGATTTTTTTTGTCATCAAATATTATCTTCATCCAACATGATCAACATTATTATCTTCATCCAACTTGAGAAACATTTTCTTCATCCAACATTTTCAAATATCTTTTATCTTAAAAAAAAATTCTCAGTAAATCATTTTTTTTCATTTCACACGCAAGGAAATATATTAAAAATTAAAAAAATAATCCATAAAGCCATACACTCAAAATAAATATGTGGTTGTAAAAACATTATGGTAGACAATAAATATAATGTTGTAAAGGGGTTGCTTATTATTTGTATTATATCAAAAATGTAGGACACTCACAGCTTGCCATTTTTTTGTCAAAAAATTATAGGTGAACCGCCAAAAGGCACCGCCTTGGGACCGCATCCCCCCCTCCTTTTTTTTCCTTTTTTTTAAACTTTCCTAGTGTTTTGTTTATAACAATTAATATAAAATTATTTTTTATATATATAAAAAAGTTTCCCTTTTAATATAAAAAAAAGTTTTTTTTAGTAAACAATTTTTTATTAAAATTACAAAATATTTTTTTTCATAAATAAAAAAAATTATTAACATGATATTGTGATTGATTAATGTCGCAGGCACGAACGCACATTCTCGGATCGACATCATTTATTGAATGTGGGTCCACGCTAGTGGCAGTAATTAATCGTACTATTTTTTTAATAAAATACCACGATTAATTAGTCCCCCTGGCGCAAACCCACATTTCCGCGCCCACATCACTGGCGCGAACCCACATTCCTAGACCCGCATCATTTGTTGAATGTGGGTCCGCGCCAGCGGCACTAATTAACCGCGATATTTTTTTGAAAAAAATATCGCGATTAATTAGTGCCGATGATGACGACCCACATTCAACAAATTGTTTTTTTTATATTGTTTTAAAAAAAACTGTATAATATAAAAAATTCTTTATAAATTAAAAAGTGTTAAAAAAATTGTTTTTTAATATAAAAAACTATTTTTATAGCATTTGTTTATACCAAAAGAATAAGAATTTTTTTTTAAAAAAAGTTGAAATGTGGTCGCCAGGCGGGCCATCTGGAATTTCTCTTTTTTGTCTAAGTCAGATAGGAATAAATATCTCCCATGCTACCTCCCATGAGAAAGAAAAAAAAAAACTAAAAAACTAATAAAAAGGAAAATATGGTTTTTGATTTGAAAACCCAACACCCCACAAATCAATGGAAATTAAGATATGCAATTAAAAACTCAGTTTTCTTTTTACACTTCATCACAAACTCAAATAAATATACAGTAGATGTTTGTGTATGACTTCAAGGTGATGAGTGTAAGAATGTTTCAACCTTCCTTGTTCAACTTCTGGTTTATGGTCTTCTAAAAAAAACTCAAAGGCATAGGAGCACAAATGAGTTCTCAAATATCCAATAGCCCGTACTTGTAGAGAAACGCCTGAAGATGGGTTTAAGAAAAATTAGAGGTATATCAACTGTAACAACCCTCGATTTTTGGAGACTGAGAAATTAAATTTTGGGAAAATAAAATTTAATTAAATTGGAGAATTTCAATATTTGGGAATTGAGGTCCAAAAATAGTGAATATTTTAAAGTATTCAGGATGATGATTCTGAGGGTACCATCGATCCCGGGAGGGTCGAGATAGTCAAAATGACTGTCATTGGGTCTTATTTCGGCTCCGAAATGTTTTTAAGTTATTTTGGCTCGAATTGGAGTAAACGAGTCATTTAAAGTGTGTATTAACATTTAAAATTGGGATTTTGTTTTAAAGGTTTAAGTGGCTTACGGATTAAGCCATTCTCATTTGAGAGAAAGAGAGAAAAGCCCTAGAGGGAGAAAGAGAAGGAAAGAAGAAGAAAGGAAGAGAGAGAGGAAGAAAGCTTGGGATTTCCGGTCCAACCGCGACATCGAGGACGATCCAACCTCTACAAATCTGAAGCAAGTGTTTAATCTTGCTAAATAGATATTTGTGTATTTCATTTCATAATTTGTGGGGTAAAGAAATGGATTTTTGGGTATTAATACCAAAACCTAGATTTTTGGGTTTAATCTTGAAATCAATGTTTAAAAATGGATTTAATGGATTAGAGGTGGTTGGGATCAACTTTAGGTTGATTTATTGGCTAAAAATCATGTTGGGTTAAAGATTTGGGGGCTTGGTGATGATATTTGGGTATATAATTTCGTGGGTTTGCTGAGAAAGGGATTTCGGCCAGCTTAACTGGTATGGCCGGTCGACCGCGGTCTGGGGACCGGTCGACCGCGCCTTAAAGGAAAAGCCTACTGCATTTCTTCATAGGCAAAATTTGGACTCGCGGTCGACCGGGGGTCAGGGTCCGGTCGACCGGTCCCCTGTTTTTAGCCCAAAACTTGGAGTTCTTCTCCCCCTTTCCTTTTGGAGTTTATTCTTAGGGGTTCCCTTTATGGGCGGTTTTATGGGTTTCCTAAGATGACTTCTAGCCCTTTTTGGTTGGGTTAGTTGATTTGGAGTTCTCTCTTATAAAGTAAGAGATATCTTTTGGTGAATTATAGGGGGTTTCTCACTTAGCATATGATAGTGGGGACTTCTTGGAATCATTGGATAAGAAATATTCATATATGTGGTAAAATTTCTAGGCCGACATTTATGTCAAATCCTTATAAGGATATCATATTGTTGAGTTACATATTGGTGCCATTTGAAAGAGAGTGGTCGCATACTCTTTAAAGAGTGAGGGGTCTTATATCCTTAGAAATGTTTAGACCAAGAAACAATCGATAACTCTATAGGAGTGAGGGTTACCGAGATTTATTTTGAGCCATAGGCGACATTGAGAACACTTTGGGATCGTACTATCGACTAGAATAAGCGGTAGCATAAATTCTAGTTAGGATAGTTTACATGTAAATATAGGGAAATAACCATTGGGATTCCAATACTTGAAATGAGATTGGAATAAATTGAGGCTTTAGACTATTAAGTCACGTGTGTGCCTATGGTTAAATAGTACAAAGGTAATTATGTACTTTGGTTATGGATGAAATGTGTAGTGATGGATTCCTACACATACTTTTGGGTGATAACCCTAATGTTGAATATATATGTATAGATATATACATATGGTTTTGGGAGACTATTCATCCTAGGAAAAATGATTGAATATGTTTCAAGTGAGGGATTGCATTCACATATCGAGGTATATTTATTGGAAATTGTGGTGACGGCTTGTATATTGAGGATTATGTATACTTATAGCCGGGTTTATATATCTTATACATATGAACGGGAATTAGTTTGTATATATTGATATAGCGATGTGTGAAATTATGTGCATATATCTATGTATGAATATGAATATATGGATATATCTATGTTGTGGTCATACATGGTCTGGATATTTAAACCGTATATGATGGTTTACTATATTAGATCATATGATGGGATCATATGGATGTATGTATATTGCGTATATGAGCGATATATATACTTATTTGGTTAAGCATACCCCGCTCATGCTATCATTGGGAAGTTTCCGCGCAGAGGGTGAGCATCCTGGCATATAGTGCAGGGTGTGGATATTCCCCAGGTCATAGTCGTCCATTGTGCTATTATACGATATAGATATATATATTTTGGGATGAGACGTGGTGGGTATGTTTCGTCTCATTGCCGGTTGGAACTATGACCGCTTCCCGGGACGTCGTGTGTGTGAGTATATCACGAGGTGGGTGTCGTTGATCCCCACCAGGTGGTCCCCAGTTGTTACGTGAGCCGGACTCTGGGAAGATGATAGCATTGATGCAGTTTTATCGGCGCTATATATAGCCGGGTATTATATTTGCATGGCCATTGTACATCATATATGGTATGTACACTTGGTCATGGGTATATGGATGATTGGTATATGTATATATATGGTGAGCATAAAATACCTATATATATATGTATTTATATATCCTATATAGGAAAAGATATAGAGTTTTGGTAAAGTACATCTTAGATGATTATGGTGTACTAGATTGATGGGGGGGTTGATGTATCGTACATAAGGTATTATTCGGTTACATCAACCCAAGGATATTATTAGAGATTCTTTTATTTTATTTCTTTTATTTTCTTTTTTTTCTTTTCTTTCTTTCTTTCTTTCTTTCTTTGATAGTTAGTTTAGCAGTAATGGTAGTACTATATAGTATGTTAAGAATTATGGATCTCTAGGATCGACATTGCCCAGGAGTAGTGTAACGAGGGGGTTCCTTGTTTGGATTTTGCTTTGCGAGACGCCTCACGCACGAAACGCAGTGCTATGTCGAGAGTTGAGAGAAGTAATTCCATGTGTGGCATCTCGGATCTCTGGTCTTGACCTTGTCAGGAGTAGTGTAACGGGGCGGTTCCTTGTTTGGATTTTGCTTTGCGAGACTCCCCACGCATGAAACGTAGTACAAGTTTGAGATTAGAGAGAGGTTTTGCCAATATTCCATGTGCATGAAATTAAGAAAATAAATCCTTACATTTTAGCCTATATATATGTATATATATAGATATATGTATATATATATATAGGGGTAACGTATTAAGACTTATAATTCATTATTATTATTAATCGGAATCCATTAAGCCTTTTATGGCATAATTGTTGTTATCATAACCTAGTGGGATTAAAGGGTGGTTCCTTGGATTATGATGGGAAAGTAGCTCTCGTGGGTATAGGCTAGGCCTATGATAAGTTAGGTTGTCCTAATAACAAAATGGGGTAATTTAACTAAAACTTGAGGACGCGATTAGGTGCGCGCCTTTAGATGAGAGGTGAGTTGGGGTTCCATGAGAGAGCTGTCTCACTTTAATTATGAAATAAAGTACACCGGTATTTATTATGCACGGTTAACACACTTGCTAAATATTTTTCACATTCGGGGCTCTGACCTGTTTACTTTTCTCTCCTCCTTGTATATATATTTATTACCACAGGTATCCTACCGCATGGATGCGGGATGACTTTCTATCCAGAGTCTTGGGAGCCGCGACAGGTGCGGACTGTTGCGGGATATTTCATGTAGCCTCTTCCTACTTCTTTAAAATTCTAGGTAGGATTCATGTTGTATATCGGGTTTGTACGCAAGGGATATTTATATACATGTTTATATTTATTCCATTTCAGTTATTGTATTGGCTGTGACCCGACAGCTTATTCGGGTCTACTTTGTGTAGTACATTCGGTTGTATTTATTTAGTTCATTTTATTTCTAGCATTTCATTTATCCTTGTTCTTTCATGCATCTTTATTTTCTTTAGTAGTAGTGATGGTTGGTTGTTGCATTTTATTTAAATTTTCATACCCCGCTTATTTGATTTCGGGTAGTTAGTCCTATATTATATAGTATCGACAGTTGATGTTGAGACTGGACCATCTGAAACTCCTGATTTATTATAGTATAGGGCTGGCCACCCGTTATTATTTTAGGCGGGTTGTGACATCAACCACCTGTAGAAAAGAAAAATATCATTTCTCCATGTTTTACCTCCTGTAACAGTTGGTTACAAAATAACAAATCCACTCCCTTGTTGAGATAAGTTGTAATAGGTTACAAAACAAACATAAAGCAATGATAAGAATTGTCTTTCACAAACACAAAACAAAATCTGTTTAACATTACTTTGACATCCAATCACTTTAGGTACATCACTCCAAATTTCTTCCGATCAAAATTTCTTCCATTTAATTTAAGTAGTCCTAAGAGTTTTACAAATGAAAAAATAAAGAGAAAAAATGTTACCAAGGACGTGTGTAAGAGAATACATGTTTGAAGGTAGAACCTGCAAAACAAAGCATGAAAAAAAGGATTAGATATCTGAAGTAAATTGAAAACAACTTTGCCAAAAAAAGGAAATGTAAAACAACATATTATAGGAACTAAATATTATATATTGAAAAAGGAAAAAAAAAATCCTTTCTTAACGTTACTTTAGATCAAAACAGAGCTTGTAAGTTCATACCCACATAGACAAAAAACTATAAATACATTTTTTCTCCAAGATGGTGAAAAATCGAATGTAAATACCCGAGTTTTCAAACGGAAAAACCCAAATCAGAATCAAAACGGAAAAAAAATACATAGAATACGTGAGTTTTTGCTTCCCCAAAAATGTAAAAATTTCGGCAAACTTACATGTGAATGATTATAAAAACATAGATGAAACAAACCCCAATCAGATACACCATGAACATAAAACATAGATGAAACAAACCCTCCCGTGTAATGGGTTTTCTAGAAATATCTATCTCAAGTTCCTAAAACTATTAAACATGAACATAAAATTTGAATCAGTTAATAAAAATAAAAATGGATAAATAATTATAGAGTAATCTCAAAATCAAGATGCAAATATTAAAAATCTCACCATTTTTTTTTATCTCTGGAAGAATTGGTTTCGTGGGAATTGTTGGGAAATTTTAAAAACAAAGCGTTGTGAAATTTGGTTTGGGAAATCAAAACGTATTTTAAACCGTATTACAAACGTATTGAGATTTGAAATTTTCTTTTTAAAATTGGTTTACCAACTGTATTACCACAAAACCGGATTTGGGAAATTTTGGTTTGGGAACATCAAAACGTACTGTTTAGTGGTCGGGGTCAGATCTAGGGGGTTTTGTTAGGAGTTTTGGGTGGTGGTGGTTGAAAAATAAGGGGGTTCTGAGATTTGAGAATCCGCTGAAATTATTCTTTAAAAAAAAGAGAGAAAGGGGGATTGATGTGTGGTTCTGAGATTGGAGTCTCCCCTCAAATTGTTTTAAGGAGAGAGAGAGTAGAGAAATGGCGATTGAAGTGTGGGACTTTACGAAAGGATATTTTGAGATGATGAGGCAGACGGGAGGGAGGCTCGAGGTATATGGGTGGGAGGCTCGAGGGAGACACAGTTCACGTGTCTCTGGCCTCAAAACCAAAAGCAATCGACCATCTCAACATTCAATCTCAACCCTTAATTTTTTACAAAAATGGAAGGACGTGGCACTCATCCTCATCCTTTAACACCCTTTAACACATTGATGACATCATCTTTTCAACTTATGACATATATAAATTTTCTACTTTATTATATAAATATATATTTGAGTGCATGTATATATATTATATGAATATCTGCGTTTAATCATAGCTGCGCTACTTGCTATCACAGAAGTTTCTGCATCGCAACAGTTTTATTCTGTTGTGACCTTTATGGGTAATATTAACTCGTACCCCAGAACATAGGATCCTTGGTACAGGCTATCTCAGAATGATAGTCAAACGATTCTAAGAGACATAAGGGTATGTGCTGACCTCTTAGTGACTTGGAACTATGCTTCGCCTCCAATATGTGTATTTTGTGTTAATACAGTTCGAGAGTGAGTCCGAACTAGTACTTCCATCAATTGTACGAGAGGTACAGGGACTTGATAACAGAGTATGTCAACACTATAGATTTTATATGGGGTGCCCTACTAGTATATATATTATGAGTGATAAATATATGTACCTATGATTCATTTAATGTGCTAGTAAGTTGATAAATTGAATAGTTGATATTAAATAAATTTAGTGTTTGAGAATGTAAGGCTGTATTGAGATGTACATAGCTAGCTTGGTAAATTCACAAGAAAAAGTTATCGTGTATAAATTATAGTTATGCGATCATGTATATCAGGATTAATGAGAGGATATTGGGTTAGACTTGTTAACTGGGTTAGCTTTATCCAGAATTATTTAGTAGTATGTTAGGCGTGCACACTAGTTGAGAGGTGAGAATTTTCATGTGAGTGTCGAGGCACTAACATGTATGTAATATCAACTGGTAAGCATTTTATATACTTGCTAAACTGTTTTAAAAGATATTTTATACTCAACCTCTGACCCGTTTCTTGTCATCTCTCTTACTCTTGTATATATATATATATATATATATATATATATATATATATATATATATATATATATTCATATAATATGGGAGCTTGGTTTTTGAAAATATACACATTTTCAACGGTGCAGATCGATGCCACCTCCTTACATATTTTATTGGTTGAGATCATATTTACTTCCTTTTTACAAACCTACCCCTCTATTATTTGATTTCCCCCTCTTTTTCTACTCATGAATCTTACACCTTAATTCAAAATTTGGGGGCATTCTCGGATTTATGAAATCTGCATTTGCAATCACACCTCCCACCAACTATTGAAGTTCTAAACCCACGATTACACTTCCCCCCATTCCTCTCATCTATTACTTTTCTCTCTCCACCGTCCCCCTCTTTTCTCTCAACGCCGTCGGACGCAACACCCCTCACCCTCATCCTCACCGGCGTACCCCCATCTAGATTTTTTCAACACGCTACCCCTCACCGATGTACGCCCATCTGGCTTTTTTTTTAACACGGACGCTTTTCTCAACACGCTACCCATATGGCTTTTTCTGTCGACTCTGGTGAGGATTCACATTTTTTTGTATATTTTTGTGGTTGTACAGATCTCTAAATATATGTATTTTTTATGTAGTAACATAACTCTTTTGATGTCAAAGTTTGGTACCATCCGAAAACAAACTTTCGGGTTATGTAGACTCCTGTGTGAGTAAAATAAATATGGGTTTGGTTTTATGTTGATTTCTGTGAGGACTCATAATCTCTAGATTTTCAACATGGGCAGTAGAAATTTGCACTATTGTTGTTGCTATGTCTCTCCTACTTGAAAGGGTCCTTGATTTTACCCTTTTTTTACTTTAGTTTGTTTGTAAATTGTTACTATTAAATTTTCTTTTTCATTTGAATCTTTTTTGATGTAGTAGCATGCCTCTTTTGATACCATCCGAAAACAAAACTTCTGGGTTATGTAGACTCCTGTGTGAGTAAAAAAATTTCGAGTTTGGTTTTATGTCGATTTCTGTGAGGACTCATAATTTCTAGGTTTTCTACAGGGGCACTGGAAATTTGCACTGTTATTGTAGCTTTGTCTCTCCTACTTGAAAGGGTCCTTGATTTTACTAGCAAGGTTACTATCACTTCCCCCCCTTTTTTTTACTTTAGTTTGTTTGTAAATTGTTACTATTAAATTTTCTTTTTCATTTGAATCTTCAACTTAATGCTGCATAGATCTGAACTATCAATTGGCTCGAATTTTATGTTTATAAGAAATGAGAAGATATTTGCAGCTTCGTCAAGTGGTAAGATATTTACAGCCCCTCGAGTGATGGAGGGGCTGGAATCAAGGATTTTATTTGTTTGACATATCTGTTGCTAATATCTGTGAATATATGCATTGAACTGATTTGTTGATGAGTGATATATTATATGTTGATATTATCTGTTGCTGAATGATATATTATTTGTTGCTAATGCAAGAAATGGTACCATATCGGTTTGTAATAGCATTGAACTTATTTACATTGAACTAATTTCTAATATGGCATCATTTCATTTATTGTTTGCTTTTTATGGAATAGTTCGTGATGGTCCTGATGGATCTTATTGCCCTGTTTGTGGCCTGATGTTTTAGTGGTTGTGTCATTATCAAGATGCCATACATCATTGCTCGTTAAAGGTTATGGACTTTTGCACACAGTTAAAAACCTTTCAATATGTTTTCAAGTTTTGAATTCGATACCAGTTCAAGGTGCTACTATGTAAAAATAGCAATTTTATGTAAAAATATCTGTACAGACATGAGTACTTTTTTTACACTCATGAGTACTATTTTTACACTCATGAGTATTATGTAAAAATATTTGTACACATATATATTCATGTTTGTTCCCAGGTGCTATTGTATTGCTATTTGTACATATTCATGTCTGTTCAAGGTGCTACTATATGTTCCGAGGTGCTACTATTTTATTGAGTACTATTTTATGGCTACTTGATAACATATATGTCCAAGGTGCTACTATGTAAAAATAGACAATGTATCTATTCATGTCCAAGGTGCATATATTCATGTCCAACATATATACTTGAACATACGAGGAGAAATAGGTGCTACTTGAAGTTCCAAATTGCAGTTTATACTTATTTTATTGCGGTGTTTCTGACACACATTCGGACGTACATAACATAACAGTGCGCGTGTCATGCATACCGTTCACATAGGTGCATATTGATGTCCATGTCCAAATAGGTGCATGCTGTTCCAAATTTCAAATTTCATGGCTCAACCATGAAATTTATATTCATCCATAAGTTTCTTGAATAATCAATTTGGACATACCAAATTTCATAATAAATTTGGACATCTAAGGTGCATATTCATGTCCAAATAGGTGCTTGAAAGTTGAATAATGAATCTTAATAAATTCATGGTTCAACCATGAAATTTGAACAGCATGCATAATCAATTTGAATAGCATTAACAATGAAACCACTATTTATATATGTTGAACAGACAAAATAGGTGCATATTCATGTCCAATGTACAATTGTTGATCAATCTTGATTATGCAGAACTCCACACGGACACACCCTGTTGATGCAGCCATGCTGCCTGTCGATGCCAGCTGCTGTCCCGTCGAACTTTCCTCCTTCCCTGATTGCTGCTGTCGCCGGTGAGAGGTAAGATCTGACTTTTGTTTTGGTTTTGATGTGATGTTCCGTTTGATAATACAGGTGTACTTTGTCTGTGTTGTTGCAGAGTTCTTACACCAGTTAAACAACTCAGATTACCTACATGAAGAGAATGAGAGAAATGGAGTTGTTGGCATGAGGGAGTTACAACGAAGAAAGGGTACTGAAGCTTTAAGTTTTGTAAAAATTAGTTATCTTAAATTTTTTTGTATGATCAATGTTTTTGAACTTTAATGTGTTTCTTATATTTTTGTTTTGCAGATGATCTTAGTATCTCCCTCAACAATCTAATATTGCATGTACACTAATTTCTTGTAGTCGCATCATGGTGGATGTTACGTGTACACTAATATTGCATATGATCCATGTCTGTAGCAATGTTCAGCGAAGAGTTTTTTTGCAGGTATACATATTGGATCGCATTTTATTTAGCGTATTAAATACTTTTAGTATAGATTTTATATTCTTTTAAGTTAATTATTCGTTAATTGTTATTATAGACATCACCCGTAAGTGTTACACTAAATGGTATTACCCGTAGCTACTGATACGGGGATAACCCTCTTTTAGTAGTATAATGTTTCGTGCCATTGCTTACGTTGTACACTCACACGCACACACGCGCACCCTGCCCCGTCACCTCCCCTCTTCCCCACGAACACACACACACGCGCACACATGCTCCCCCTTCCCGTCCCCTCCCCCCTTCCCCACTCACACACGCACACACACACGCGCGCCCCCTGCCCGTCCCCTCTCCCTTCCCACTCACACACGCACACGCTCGCACTACATATATGCATATGCATATATGCATACCTGCCCCGTCCCCTCCACCTTCCCCACTCACACACACATGCGCACACAAACACACACACACACACACATGCTCCCCCTCGCGTACCCTCCCCCTTTCCCACTCACACACGTGCACACAAACATACGCACACACGCGCCCCCTGCCCGTCCCCTCCCCCTTTCCCACTCACACACGCGCACACCCACACACGCACGCACACACGCACACACTACATATGTGCATATGCATATATGCACTGCATATATGCAGATTTCATATATGCATACCTGCCTGTCCCCTCCCCACTCACACACGCACACATGCGCACACAAACACACACACATGCACACATGCGCACACAAACACACACATGCTCCCCCCTCCCGTCCCGTCCCCCCTTTCCAACGCGCACACAAACACACGCACGCACTACATATATGCACTGCATATATGCATACATGCCCTGTCCCCTCCCCACTCACACACGCACACATGTGCACACAAACACACATACACACATGCACACATGCTCTCCCTTCCCGTCCCCTCCCCCCTTCCCCACTCACACAAGCGCACACACAAACACGCATACACGCGCCCCCTGCCCCTCCCCTCCCCCCTTTCCTACTCACACGCACACACAAACACACTCGCACTACATATATGCATATGTATATATGCACTGCATATATGCATATTTCATATATGCATACCTACCCGTCCCCTCCCCCCTTCCCCACTCACACACGCACACACTCGCACTACATATATGCATATGCATTTATGCACTGCATATATGCATACCTGCCCCGTCCCCTCCCCCCTTCCCCACTCACACGCACACATGCGCACACAAACACACACATGCACACATGAGCACACAAACCCATGCGCACACAAACACACGCACACATGCACCCCCCTCCCGTCCCCTCCCCCCTTTCCCACTCACACACGTGGACACAAACACATGCACGCACTACATATAGGCATTGCATATATGCATACCTTCCCCATCCCCTCCCCCTTCCCCACTCACACGCACACATGCACACACAAACACACACACACACGCACACATGATCCCCCTTCCCTTCCCCTCCCTTCCCCCTTCCCCACTCACGCACACACACACAAACATGCACACACCCGTCCCCTGCACGTTCCCTCCCCCATTTACCACTCATACACGCACACACAAACACATGCAAACACTCGCACTGCATATATGCATACCTGCCCCGTCCCCTCCCCCCTTCCCCACTCACACGCACACACGCACTACATATATGCATAGCATACATGCACTGCATATATGCAGATTGCATATATGCATACCTTCCCCATCCCCTCCCCCCCTTCTCCACTTACACGCGCACACGCGCGCACACACAAACATGCACCCGCACACACGCGCCCCCTGCCCCTCCCCTCCACCCTTTCCCACTCACACACGCACACACACACAAACACGCACACACGCACTCTGCATATATGCACTCGCATATATGCATATGCAATTATTCAAATAGTTCCTTTTTCCTAATATTATTATTTGTTTTATTTGCAGATGAAATATGATGGGATCAAATTGAAACTGCATTTTTGTATAAAAGAAGTAATCCAATTGGATCCGGCTGAATCAATCTCGAATTTAGACAATTTGGATGTGATTGCATATTTCATTTTACTGATTGTATATTTACTTATGTGATTGTAGCTTTGTTCGAGAAACTGATTAATTATGTTTATTGTTTGTCAAATCGTACAGAAAACCGAGAGGGAGAGAGTGATCATGGCTAGAGGTGGGAAGATGGATGGGAAGACAGCAGTAGTAGCACCTAATCCAGAAGCACCATGTCACATACATTTTGAGGAAGTCCCACATATTCTCCTTTCCCTGCCTTCTAGCTCCCATCTTCGAATTTGGGAGTTTTTTTTTTAATTTGTTGGATTTGTTGTTAACCCTTAAATAGGGTGAATAGTCCAATAAACAAAGGAGATTATGTCCAATTTTTTTTAAAAATTGACACTTTATTTTTTTAGACACAGTTAATTTGATTGGTGAATATTGTATATTTCATTTTATATGTGAATTTTTTTGAAAAATTTAGACAATTTGGATGTTGGACTTTTTGTTATTTGTTAAGCAGGGTGAATAGTTTCATAAACAAAGGAGATTATGCCCAATTTTTTTAAAAATTTGACACTTTGTTTTTTTTTAGACAATGTGAATTCGATGGATGAATATTGTATATTTTGTATTATATGTGAATTTATTTGATGAATCTAGACTATTTGAATGTTATTGGATTATTTGACATTGTTTTAAAATTACACTTCGAAATTTTTGCGTTTCGCTATTACGTACTTTGAAAAATTATTGTCGTTTCGCGATTACGTATTTTGAAAAATTCCGTCGTGCCTTCAGGCACGGGCATACGCTAGTATATATATATTATAGGTGCCCAACCACAGGGGTGTTAGACTTAGATCTTTGGACGGTTGACGTGCCGCAGCTAGTGTGGGAGTTATAGGTCTTTGCATTTAGACGACTTCATCCTTGTCATCTCAGCTCTTCACTTAGTCAGTCTAGATAGGGCTTGTGTCATCCATTTCCATTTTCTATTTAGTTCATAGATACTTGGTACTCTGTATTTACTTCAGTATTCAATTTTAGTTGGTATTGTTTTAATTATTACATTGTTCTTTGATTTGGGATATTTTAATTGGAATGATTAATCTATCATGTTTATTCCACTTGGAATGTTTAGTATTCAATATTATTATCCGTGTTCATAAAACGGTTCATGTGTATAAACTCGTAACAAGGGGGCTTAATCTATAAAATTAAATGTTTTGACACTTAGCTTAATTATTTATTAGGTGATAAATAAAGAAAATTATTTTAGATAGTGATGCTAAGAATGATCCAACCAAATACTTTGTTTTAATTCAATAAAGGATTGAGTACCCGGTATTTAATTAGGCGAGGTGTCATAGGTGATATCAGAGCACCAGTTTCTAGTGTCCTTAGAATCTTTGCGGCTTATTATGCTTCCAACGTAGCTTTCTTCGATATAGAGCCCTATGTTTAGGATTGTTGACCTTTATGGTGAGATTTTGTTCTCTTACTATAACGTATATATTAGTGAATCTTAATTGCGTTCGGGTGTGTTTGAACAATGAAATATGATAGGCGTGGGCCGTTGGGCAGATAGTAGGAGGCAGGGTTCAGTTGAGGTTGTAGAGTATATCCAAGGATGATGACTATAGTAGAGGTCACCCCTATTATGTCATGGGAAGCCAGTACTGTAAAGACGGTTATGGTGTAGCATATGATTTCCAAGTGCTACTATAGTCGAAAGTGGTGACAAATTAGACTTAGCCAACGTGGTTGGATTGGGAGAGAGTCAGACAAAACATTAAAGAGAACCATCACTGGAAGTTCTAAAAATGAAAAGATTGTGTGTGTTAGCCAACAAAGGTAAAATATCCAAGGACTTGGACATATGGCGGAGTATGGTTAACTGGAAGTGAAAATTTAGGGTAAAATTTTCTTGGCTCCTCAAAGGAAAGTTATAATGGTGGGATTTAACCACCACATTTAGAAGTAGGAAATCGTGTTAATGGAAGAATCTTAGGTATGGCTTGACCGCAAGTTCCTTCATTAGATGTTCCAGATAAGATGTTAATGTTGTTCTTAACTCATTATAGGAGGGCCAGACAGAGGTCCATGTGTAAAAATGAATTTAATTATTTAGCGAACCTTGTACCAGATGAGGTAAATACAAATGGAGAAGAGGATTTCAAGTGGGAAATCAACTCATGAGAAAAGTTGACAACACTTAAAGGGAATTATACTGGATTGTCACTCCATGTGGTGACAATGTCACGCTTTGTCAGTAGAGATGTTAACGCTTCTTTGTGAAGGGAGCTAAAAGATTTTTTCAAAGAGTAAGAATGGATGAAACCCTGTTAGTGAAGCACCACATGGGGAGCCCATTAGGGGACCTATTTAAATAATTCAGAAAGTTGAATTCGTACCAAGTGACGGTGAATTCATTAAGGACTGTTGAGACCAGCAATACATTCCTTAGCACTAACAGAACTAAGGAAACAATGGGGGTAGCCATCAAAGTTGATACTACCAGAGTCTAAGAGAAGGGAAACCTTAATATGGTCAGTATGTTCGAAGAGAAGTAGATTATGTGTAAAGGTGTTTTGTGGAGAGTAAAAACCACATGCGTTAATTTTCCTGAAGCGAGTAAAGGGACAAGGGTATAGTGCCTAGAAAGGGAAATGGTCAAAGTAGTTTTTGGTTTGTTTCGGACATACGTGTTATGTCCAGAAACCATTAGAGAATCCAGGGTGATTGGCGAAGTAAAAGTATGAGTTTTATTCTTGGAGGAAAAGGCTTATTTTATGTGGCTTGAGTGAGTCACTACATTTTGATTAATGCTAGATTCGCATATGGGACGAGTTAGTGCGTATATCTCTAAAGTTAATATTTTGTGAATGTTTTCCCTGGTATAGAGGGGTTATCTTTATTGTTATCTGTGGAGGATGAATGGGTGTATTGATAGTGGTATATACCTTATTGAGATTACTCATTTTAGTGACATGTTACACGAGTACGACCTTATCCTGGATGAGGCTTTATATAAAGGTTAGAACGGTAGTGGGAAGTTATTGCAAGGATATCGGGGTTGCTTCTCTAGGGAATGATGTGTTGTCTTGGTGATGCCTCACTTGCGAGAGAGTCGAGCTCGCATCTATATTATCTTATTATAGGAAATTAGGAGAATATAATGTCTCGAAATGTTTTATTTCGGTGTGTAGGGACTTTATTAATATGATCTGAAGTGTATTAGGTTTCCTGTCGAGCAGAGATATTTAGCTTGTTATCGAGTTTGAAGCTCAGGACTTGGTGGTAGGAAGAGCACATTGTCATATCACTCCTTTAGAGACGTGGGAGTTAAGATTTTTTCTTTATTTATTTATAGGTCTGAGGATAAGAATTTGAGAGTCCCAGTTTTATTCAAGGTTTATGGGATTTGATTACCACCAATGTTTAGTGATAATGTCTTTGGGGGGAAAGTTCATTTTTAAATGTAATTGCGAGAGGAGATATAGCTTTTATGTCAAGATACGGGAATATAGGGGTACTTGTTATGGACTGAGGGCCTAATGGATTTTGATGACTGACAAGGCTAGGTAGTAGTGTATCGGGGGGTTCCTTATTTGGATTTCACTTTGCGGGACATCCCATGCATGAAACATAGCATAAGATTGGAAGTAGGGAGGTGTTTGGTCCTTAGTCCATGAGTATGGTACCTCGGTCATTATAGAAGCATGTAGTTATAACTTTAAGTTCAAAGTTAAATTACGATATAAGGCCAGTGAAGACGGTTATGCGGTGAGGAAGAATTGAAGATTTTGTTTTATCACCATGAGTTGAAGGGTGGAATGATGTTAAGGAAGATTTAAAACTTCAATTTATAGGGTGATTGAAAATACCCAAGTGTTATATCAACGTTGAGAATACATGGGATATAAAGAATTGGGTGTTATGTGTGAAGATTATGTGATGTTTACATCAGTATGCACGGTTTATAGGATGTGTGGGAACCCTGGTTAGCTAATGTCAGAATCATTTGGGTTAAATGGACGTGGGAATAGATATGTGAAATATATGCCTGTGGGAATAGTATAACGAAGTGAAAATGGTGGAGTGGATTAAGCATTGTGTGAGAAGGACGATAATCCATATATAAACGTGCGATCAGAGTAACACACCCAAATTTGGTTGAAAGGCTGTGGGAAGCCATTTAAAAAGGGATATTCCTTCAGAAGAGTAAAATTTAACTAGTACGGAAAATTTGGAGCATAGTTTTACCCAGTCAAATGTTGAGAATGACTTGCGTGTAAATAAAAGGATGATGTCAATAAGGTGTAAAAAAGTCCAGAAGTGCACATCATGGCGAAAAGTGCACGGGTCGAAACTTTTTGTATACGCCAAGGAAAGAATGGGAGTATTAAGTAGCATTTAATGGGAGATATTACAAGTGAAAATCGGTGTTGAGCGGGACATAGTGAGTAGTCACCGCGTGAACCATTTATAGATAGAAATCGGTTAGAGAAACTTGATCAATCAGAAAATTTTATAACAAGCCGAAGATTCCAGTAATGGAAAAGGACAATCAAGTTGGTAAAGTTCTTTGATGAGTTTCCAACCTCAAGATAAGGTCACGAGTTCCTTCTAAGGTGTGGAACAAGTTGATAAAAAATAAAGTAATTGTTATTCTGTTGGGGTGATTTAAACCATTAGATAGTGTGCCCCAGCCTTTCTTTGAAAAGAAGGATCGCGTTGGTACATGGTCCCGCCCAGTATTGTTTTGAACTAGGATAAGATCCTTGAACCCCACCTTCAATATGGGATGTCAGAAAGTAGTGGGGTTGACATTTCGTTTTGAGAAGGTTGTATCAGTTATAGCCCGAGAAGTAGGTGGAAGGTGACTAACGACTTGTGGAGTTGTATAAAAGTAATTTAGGACTCATTGTGATCATTTTATTTCTACAATGGATATAGCTAGTAAGTGAAGTATATTACGATAATTTGGAGAATATGTTATCAAATAGTAGAGTTGTGTGTAAGTACTCACACATGTTTATTGTGGACAAACTGCTTATTGAGGTTTTATGTGGAAAAACCTTAATTATTATCCTTCTGGTTGTTTAGAGGTGAGCGAATAATCAGAATTTTGGATAGTTCGAGTTAGAGTCCAATGACTATAGTGGAATAACCACAGAATGTCTTAGGTGGCTTTTGAATATCGTAAGAGTTACGTCGCCAAAAATCGAGATTCGAAGAACTGACAAGAGTGGTTAGATGTTCATATGGTATTTCTCAGGATGGGAGTTTTGTGTTTGGATAAATATGAGAAGTTGACATGTAATGAGGTACAACCTCCCAATAATAATAAGATAATGGGTCCAATGATGTATAGGCTCGTCTTATTCGAATGTCATCTTATAGGAGCACAATGTGAAGTGTCGTTATTGAGGTGTGACCCTATAACTGATAAAGTGTCGAGAATGTTGAACAAGCTTGATGTGAGGCGAGGGCTATAGTGATTGAGTGCCTTACTCTAAAGTTAGTTTTGAGTACTGGAGGATGTGCTGTTGCAAGATCCTCGGTCTTAGTAAAAGTTGTATCTGAATTTCGAGACGAAATTCCGTTATTGGGGGGGAGTATGTAATACCCGGTATTTTTTAACGTATTTTATTTTAATTATGGGATTGGGTTTAATTACTTTAAATGGATAATTTTTTTTATAATTAATCCGGATTTAATTAAATAATTACTAGCGTGATGAGAGTTAGTATTTATTTGTGATAATTATGTTGGATATTACTTAGTGAGTAAAGTAATATATGATGATAAAAATATAAAAGCTGTCTTGAGTAAATAATACGACACTTATAGAAATTAAGTCGGAACACACGTGTCAGTCGTGTTGGGACTAATTTAAAGAAATAAAATATGAATCAATTCTAAGTTTCCTATGTGGTCATTTCGAGTGCACCAATATGTACGGAAGGGTCGACATAGTAAGAAAAGTGTACCCATGGGTCTAGTTTGTGTCTCGGGACATTTTTAGGCCTAACCGGTAACTTTGGAGGGAATTTTGGTAATTTTTAATTTTAGGCCTTAATTAATGACGAAAATTATAAGTCTATATATGTTGTTAGATGTTGTCTTATAGGGTTAGAACAAACATAGCTCACAGAGGCCATTAGAGGAGGAGGTTGGGAGCTTTCCCAATGCTAGAATCATCCTAGTTTCATCGTTTTCACCACAAATGTCGTCGAAGTGTAGATCGGAGGAAGAGGAACTCAGCCACACCATCAAATCTTAGAAATTCAGACCTTTATTCTTGAGGCAAGTGTCTAACTTGTTGTTCTGGAGTTGATAACACATGCATGCTAGTGTAGGAGATATGATTTAATGTTCTCGTTTAAATAAAATGTTGTTTGGGAGATTTATATTGCAATTTTGAGTTGAAACCATGTTAGGATGACTATCTAGATGTATGTAGAAGATTAACAACGAAATTGATGCCCAGTAGAGGTTGAAATCTGAAAAACTTATGAGGATATTGAGTATGGTGATAAAAAGGGTTCTTAATGAATTAGCATGAATTAATCCCTTTAATTTATGACACTTGATAAATTTTTATTTGTTTTACATTAGAAATCAAGTACATAGGTTAGTAAAACTTTTGGTTTGATTATTTAGGAGTTGGGACGAATTAATGGAGGATTTGTGGATGGAAATTGATGAAGCACGTAGGTTGAAAGTACGCAAAAACATGACTAATAACTGATCGATCGATCGACCTTGAATGTCGATTGATCGACTAGGTCGATCGATCGACCCTACCCTTCGATCGATCGAGTCCTCCTGGAATTTGAATCTTCTTTCCTTTTTAATGTTAATCCAACACGAATCTATATGGACCCTTAGACATAACTTAAATGCCATTATGGGACTTCAGGAGGATGAGTAGGGTGGCAGGCAAGGTTCGGGTAGTATGATTTTTATTTGATATTTAACCATGGGGTCGTGAGGGTATAAATGGTGCGATAATCATGTGTATGTTAAATTAGGTCTTGCGAGAATTAAGCATGACTTAGACCAGTTGGGTTGAGAGAAGACACCTACTGATACTATAACTATCAATATGATGCACTTCGAGGGCCGAGAAGTACCTGGGAACTTGAGATAAAAACAAACAAATATAAAAGAATGAACTAATTATCCGTAAAATTCGGGTATTACGTGATGTGTGTGGGTAAAACATGTTATGGGCCATGGATGTACCTATCTGAATAATATGTAATATATATATATATATATATATATATATATATATATATATATATATATATATATATAAGTGTATGTATATATATTATATGAATATTTGTGTTTCATCATGCACGTGCTACTTACTATCGCGGAGGTTCTCACGTCAAGATAGTCTTATTCTGATGTGAACTTTATGGGGAATGTTGACTCGTACCCCAGAGCATAAGATCCTTGGTACTGGCTATCTGAGAATGATAGTCAGACGGTCCTAAGTGACATGAGGGTATGTACTAACCTCTTAGTGACTTGGAACTATACTTCGACTCCAATATGTGTATTTTGTGATAATACAGTTCGAGAGTGAGTCTGAACTAGAATTTCCCTCATTTGTACGAGAGGTACAGGGACTTGATTGCAGAGTATTCCAGCACCATAGATTTTATGTGGGGTGCCCTATTACTATATATATTGTGAGTGATAAATTTATGTATATGTGATTCATCTACTGTGCTTGTAAGTAGAAAAAATGAATAATTGATATTAAATAAATTAAGTGTATGAGAACGTAAGGCGGTATTGAGATGTACATAGCTAGCTTGGTAAATTCATAAGACAATGTTATCGTGTATAACTTATAGTTATACGATCACGTGAATCAGGATTAATGAGAGGAGATTGGGTTAGACTAGTCAATTGGGTTAGCTTTATCCAGACTTATTTAGTAATACGTTAGGCGTGCATAGTAGTTGGGGGTGAGAATTTTCAAGTGAGTGTCAAGGCACTAACATATATGTAATATCAACTAGTAAGCATTTTATATACTTACTAAACTATTTTAAAAGATATTTTATACTCAGGATCTGGCCCATTTCTTGTAATCTCTCCCTATCTTGTGTGTGCGTATATATATATATATATATATATGTGTGTGTGTGTGTGTGTGTGTGTGTGTGTGTGTGTGTGTGTGTGCCCAACCACAAGGGCGTCAGACTTAGATCTTCAAACGATTGACGTTCTACAGCTAGTGTGGGAGTTGCAGGTCTTTGCATTTAGACGACTTCATCCTTGTCATCTCAGCTCTTCACTTAGTCATTCTAGATAGGGCATGTGTCGCCAATTTCTTGTTTCTATTTAGTTCAGAGAGACTTGGTACTCTTTATTTACTTCAGTATTCAGTTTTAGTTGGGATTGTTTTAATTATTACATTGTTCTTCAATTTGGGGTATTTTAATTGGAATAATTAATCTATCTTGTTTATTCCACTTGGATGGTTTAGTATTCTATATTATTATATTTTTTCATGAAACAGTCCATGTGTATAAACTCATAACAATGGGACTTAATCTATAAAATTAAATGTTTTGACATTTAGCTTAATTATTTATTAGGTGATGAATAAATAAAATTATTTTTGGCAGTGATGCTAGGAATTATCCAACCGGATACCTTATTTTAATTTAATAAAGGACTGATCACTCGATATTTAATTAAGCGGGGTGTCACATATAAGGATTACGAGAAACATTCCTAAACGAAAATTTTGTGAAATATGATACATTCAAATATTCGAATTTTATGTAGTGGAGGGAATTATTAAGAATCTTAAGGATTATCTAGGTATGATTAAGGATTTAGACGAATACTAAGAAAATTATCTTAGGAAGGGATTGTACACAATATACTCCACAAATATGTACGTACAACACCACTGTTTTATATGAACTATTTAATTGACACTCCTTGAAATCAGTTACTTAATTTGTACTCCCTTTTTCATATTTGAAATTGAACAAAATTTTCTATTAACCTCTTTATTTTTGTCTTTCGATTTGTACCCTTGTTATACTATATACTATTTACACTAGATTACGAGACTAGATTATGTAGGAACAATTTTTCTAGGATTGTTCGTACCATAGCATTAGGCTTGTTTGGCGTATCCAATTTCAAATCGTGCGCATTGTCAAGACGAACTGAACTCAAGCATCTCCAACTTTGAAGACTTCTTGACATACCAAACGGTATAAAATAATTTAGAGCTTGAATTAATTCATAGAATTATATTTGGGATGTTTATTTTTTATCAAAATATGAACAGGGTGTTTAATTTTCGAAAAATATATTTTTTAAGTTTTTGTAGACGGAGTTTTTAAAATAATTTTTTTATGCTGCAATCATCCAAACGACCCATCTAACGACATTGAATGTCTCTTGAAGATCGCTTGACGGTTGCTTGAAGAAGTTCATTTAACGACATCACACTATTTGGTTTTTTAACATCGTTTGATGCTTGGGATCTAAAGACATGAGATGTCTTTCGAACGCCCCCTCCGACTCAAGGTTTTTATAAATACCTATTTCGTGATTAAATTTGTTTAAGACTTTTGACATAAACATTACTGCAAATCTGGTGCAAGCGTTCTTTAAGTTTTGTGTTCATAAACATAGTTTTAATTCAAAAAAATACATCCTTGAATATGAATCTTGTGAACTAGTTTAGAACCCTAGAAATATTTGTATCCTTTGCATACACCTTGGTGGAGAGGATTGCCATTATTGATTTGTGATACATGAGGGGAGTCACTGCTGACGTCGAAAGTCGAGATTGACGGAGAGGCTGCAGTCCATTGACGTTCTCGAGGGAATCTTTGTTGATCAAGGTTGCGATCTTTGTGGATTCTTGTGCGAGCTCATTGCATATTTCATTATACTAATTGTAAGCTGCGATTTACATTATATAGTGAAATAAAAGTTTTACATGAATATTTTTTTTCAAAATCTTTGCCTAAGATATTTTGTTTTGAATGATTTATGTGTATTATCGCCATCGATTCATGATTAGGATAAAAAGATAAAACAGTTTTACAAGTCGCTTCCGCATATAAAACTGGTGTTGAAATTGTTGTTTTTAACAAAACCACACTCGACAAGTAATTTGCATTCTCAAATTGGTATCAGAGTGGGGTGCACTAATTTATTGTGTTTGATCCTATTTGCCTGCTTTTTGGGTGGATGTTTTTTCATCACTCGTATGCTTGTGTTTTTGTCTCTCAATGGATTCTCATAGTTTTGACGATTTAAATCATTTGAACTAGAAGTTTTCTAAAAGAATAAAAATTCTTGAAAAAGAAATTTCACCTTTTAAAATTATTTTGGAACATTTACAAACTGTTTAAGATCAAAGATATTTAATTCTCAAGAGACTTGTGAACATGAAGAGTGAATTTAAAAAATTAAAATTGTCCATAAAGGAGAGTGATGATAGAGTTCTATTTTTAGAAGAAGATTGGAGGACTTTAAAAATATAGTGTTTATGTTTGTGCCAAAGAGGATAACAATATTTTAATCTATGATTTTAAGGCATGTGAGAAGACCCTTAGGGAAAAGTTTTCTTTTATTGAGGGGGAGCGTGATAGCCTTCTAGGAATAATTTAACATCTGAATAAGGAGTCCTAAAAATTGGAAGAGTCTAATTCTTTGCTTGAGTAAAAGATTGTGAAGTTAAAAAATGATTTAAAATACTCGAGTAGTTTGTGTAGTGATTGTAATGGCTCGTCGTGTTCTAATGCTTTTTTTGTCAAAGCCAAAACCATTGTTTCTTTTAAACGGTCAACTAATTCCAAGGATATTATAAAAGGTCAACCCATAGTTATCGTTCCACCAGTTTACACATGTTCACATTGTGGTAGGAAAGGTCACCTTAGGCATTTTTGTTATGATCTAAGAAAAGATCCTAGAAAATTTAAGGATAGTGTCCCGTCGATTCCCATAACCCCTGAAGTTAGACATACACGTGTTTGGGTTAGGAAATCCATTTTGGAGATGCTAAATGTTAGATTGGTTGATTCTCACATGCTTTCACATGATGTGTCACATGCTATTTCTTATGGATGATTACTTGCATGATTTGTTTGCCATGCGCTAGTTGCGCTTCTTGATATATTCTTTCTAGTGTTATGTCATGTGTACTTTTTGTATTATATTTTTCTTTTATTGAGTCATATTTAAAAAATACAAAGATATATATTTTTTTTGAAAATATTTAAAAAGATTTTCGATTCATTTTTAAGGTAGTTCGTTAGAACTAGGTACTGGGGGTCATTCGAATGACATTCTTATACTCATTCGATATCAATTATTCAAACGAAATGCCAAATGATCCTATTTCCTCATCACTCTAGAATGTCTTTCGATGTCCCATTCTATATTTGTTTAGACGACTTTGTATGTGTCATTCAAATGAGGTCCAGTTTGTCTGAACGAGACTGCAAAAATTGGATTTTACATAGTTTCAAATGCAATCTTTTCAAGTCCATCTCTTGGACGTTTTTCTCCTTATATAAATATACATGGACCTCCTCTTTTTTGCAAACCTTTTTACACATATTTTGTAATCAAACATTTTAATTTTTTAAATCCAAACCCTTGGATGTTTTGTGATCACTTTATTAAACCTTGAAGAACACATCACATGTTTATATCCCTATAGAGTTTATTCTTCACTACTGAAGATAGGAAAGGTATTTCCTGAGGCTGGCCGGGGAAAGTAAAGATTGTTGTGGGGTACAGCTAAATCTTTACCACTTTCTGTTATTTAGAAGTAAGGAGACATAACTGTAATTCTTAATGGAGTCGGAGTTTGCAAGTTTGTCTGTGTTATTTTGTATTACATTACTTATAAGAGTGTTGAAAATGGGGTCTTCTCGAAAGAGTTTTACCTCATATATTTTTTTATGGGTTGTTTGATTCAATTTAGATTCCATCTCTTCCATGTTTAATTTCTCCCAATAAATCAAGACAAAATTAGATTAAATTTAATTTGTCTTGTATGTTCCCTATTCTATTATTTCTACATTTGACCATATAACAGTACCACTCTAAATGCATTTTCAAATTGATATCAGTGCTCATTTTTAAAAGTTGTTTATATGAATCTTTATGGTTATATAGAGAATTCCTATAATACGACACCTTTTCTTGATGGCACGAATTATGCCTATGGGAAAGCTCATATAAGATCGTCTCTAAAAAAGATCAATGAGCACATTTGATTTACTGTTAAAGGGGGTGGACTCCTCCTATTATGACTAATGAATATGTCATTAGTCTCAAGCCAGTCGCAAATTAGACAAAAGATGATGTTAGATTGAGTAATTTAAACTCTTGAGGTTTGAATGCGATTTCTAGCGTTGTCACACCTGAAGAATTTTATCGCATCATGATGTGTACCATGTCTAAAGAAGCTTAGTATATCCTCCAACTCACACATGAGGGTACCAATACTGTTAAAGCTTCTAATCTTAAAAACCACATCACACAATTTGAGACTATACGCATGGACACTTTTGATGAATTTTATGCTCATATATTTAGTATTTTGAATTTTTTCTTTAATTTGGGTGTGAAAATTTCAGAAGTGAGAGTTGTTAAGAAAATTTTGAGGTCTATAAGACATAAATTGGAAAAAGAAAAGGTTTTCTACTTCGATTCTGGAATTGATCATGATGATCTTGCCCCGTTTGCTAAAAAATTCAAAAAAATTGTCAAATTCAAAAATCAAAATTCAACCAAATTGGAAAATATAATTTTGAGAAAAACAAAAATTTCAAAGTGGGTAAGATTTTTTTTAGAATGATCAAAAGCAAGCTACAAGTATAAATCCCAAGAAAGTTGAATTAGAGATATGGTACGAGTGTCAGGGGAAAGGTCACTGTAATACCACGTATTTCCGAGGATATAGAATTCAATTAATTTGGTGATATCAGATTCAGTGAATTGAGATTAAATTAATCAGGAGTATTTTAAAATTTACATGTGTCGTAATTTGAGGTCGAGGTTGGAGATTTTATTTAACTAACTCGAATGATGATTCTAAGTGCACGGTTGATTCTTAATAGGTCGAGATAGTCGAAAAAGAGTAGTAATTGGGTCTCGGGTAATTTTTAGGCATAATCGGGCTCACTCGGGGGTATTCGGGTCATTTGGGCTTGGCCCGTAGGTTTAATTTCGGGATTAAAAAATAAAACATACATTAGGGAGTTTGTGGCATACACAACTCAATAAGAAAACCCTAGTTTTGCAGAGGAGAAAAGAGGAAGAAATTAGGAGAGCTTTTGGTAGCCAAATCAAGAAGAAATTGGA
This sequence comes from Sambucus nigra, assembly GCA_949130495.1. Taxonomy (NCBI): domain Eukaryota; kingdom Viridiplantae; phylum Streptophyta; class Magnoliopsida; order Dipsacales; family Adoxaceae; genus Sambucus; species Sambucus nigra. The sequence goes on from OX422211.1 coordinate 145,417,704, forward strand.
GTGTTCTTCATCAAATCTTTGTCTTCATCAAAGGAAATCAAACCATATGAATTTATCAGGAAATTAGTTCAACATTCTTTCAATTTAATTTTGGTAGTTCTATTCATATCATAGTGGGTGTGATAAAGAAATTCATTTTGGGGTGGTTTCTTTTATAAAAACATATGTTTATGAATTGGCCAATTTATATAGATTAGAGACTCGATTGTTATTGTATTATGATTCAAGAGTATATAAATTTGATTGGTAACTGGTAATCGAGGTTGTCAATTTTGGTATTCAAAATAAAATTTGGAGAAAATGGGCGTAGGACGAACAATGAAAACCCAATTCGTATTTATTACCATTGGTATTACGAATCGATAATAGATATTGATACAAGTGAGTTATTTGAAATTGTTGGTAAGCACACAAACCCTTGGGGTAGAAGATTCCAATTTTGGGTTGATAAATATAAGGTGGAAAGAATCGTTAATAGCATAAATGCTAGTAGTGGTGAAATTGAAAAGTGTGTGGAAGTAGGAACCGTGGGGAAGAAGGTGAAAGGGGATTTCTCGAACAACCACGGAAGTCATTCAAACGACACTAGAAGTCATTCAAACAACATTAAACACCATTTGAACGACGTTAAGGATTATGGAAAATGTTGTTTTGGCCCTTATTTCCCTTTGGGATATTATATTTAAGGCTTTAATCGGTGTACAAAAAATTAAAGGGGGAAAATACATGGGACCTTGGGAGGCGAATTTTAAGATGTATTTTTATTTTGATAGAGTGATAATCTAAATAACTGGAATTTGGTGAAGTAAATTCCAAAGGTAAAAGTGCGGACCAAGTTAGGGAGTTCGGGCATTTTGGTTGAGTGACACTACTTAGATAAAATTAATTGAAGTGAAATTTATTAGATTAAGGATCAGGGATTTGACTCGAATATTTTTAAGCTAGTGTGATGGGAGTAAGGCATGGGGCATCCGATTTATTTTCTTATAGGTATATATAATTAACTATCGAATATTGAATTTAACAAGAGGTGTTAACCTTAATAGTGGGATTTTGTGTAACAAATTCTAAGGGTGTGAAAATACGGACCGAATGACTGAGTTTAGGTACTCTAGTTGGGTGAGACTACTTAAATAAAAGAATAATTAATATGTGATTAATTAAATTTACATGTCGGGATATAGACTTGGGTATTTTGGACTAGTACTACGGGTGTTAGGCACGGGTTGGCCGATCTTTTATTAAATTATATGTATATAGTAGTGTGTTAGTGTGTGTGTGGGTGTGTGTGTTTGTGTGTGTGTGTGTGTGTGTGTGTATATATATATATATATATATATATATATATATATTTGTATGCTTTATAGATATCAGTGTGAATGATATTTATAGGAATGCATACCCCTTTAGTGCTATTATAGGAGGTTACGCGATGTGGGTGAATCCGCTGGCTTGAGGAGCATGGAGAGTATAATCCCCAGGTCATAGCATCTAGTATTTGTATGTTATTATTCTTTTTGGGGTGAAACGTCTTGGATATGATTCAGTCTCACACTCGAAAAACTATGATCGCCTCCGCAACTCTTATTGTTATTTTTACTCAAGCTCGAGAGTGAGTCTGACTTAAGGTAGCCAGGTTAGAGTGAGGCTACATGGAACTTGATAGAATTTTAGAGAAAGTATCTGGTTAGTTATTACATGAGAATGGATGGTTATTATACTTGACATCTATGTGAATGTTATAGCATACTAGTATGTATATAATATGATTAGATAATTACATGCGAGATTAATACATAAGCACGAATGTATTTCTTATATAACTAATGTGAAAGTTATATGAATTGAACATGGGTTTCCTATATAACTAGTGTGAACCTTATATGATTTAATATAGTTGAATCGATTAATAAGATAAGGAGAAGATAACTTAATAATAAAAGTAAGAATACTCAGGTTTGAGTAGTGTGATAGAAAGAGGTGTGAAACGGCTAGTTAGGTGGGGTAGCTTAACTATGAAGGTTAAAAGGCAAGTGTTAGGTTTGCACACTAGATGAGGGGTGAGTTACACCTCAATATAGTGCGATATTAGCTTAAGTATGAATAGTGTGTATGCATATTTAATTATTGCAATTTAACTGCTAGCTAAATATTTTCAAAAAAACTTACTTGGACTCTGACCCGTGTCAAAATCTTTTCCAAAAACTTTTAGGTGTCCAACCATATGGGCACCCAGTTTGAGAATTCTATCTAGGGATGCGCAGTTTCAACTCATGTGGAACTTGCAGGACTTTTCTATAAACGCTTAGTTCATTCATTCCAAAAGTAATGACTAAACTTCAATACTCATTTGATCATGTCATCCTCAAATTCCGTATTCAGTTATTTATTTGACCTTGTGTATCCAGGTTATTGTTGTATTTTATTGTTGAACCAATTGTTAATTCATACATCTTTATTCATATTATTCATCTGTGTTGGATTGAGTTACCAGTTTGTGTGGATGGTTTAATTATTATTTATTTACTCATGGTGTTTATTATTGCAAGATAATATCTGGCACCAATATATTTAAATTACTAGGTGGTTAGTAACTTTAAGAAGTTTTTCATTAGTGATGCTAAGAATAATTCGTATGAGACCAACATTTTATTTTGATCATGGGTTGTCCACCCTGTATTTTAGTAGGTGGGGTGTTACAGTCACAAAGCCCATAAGTTTCAAACTAGACTTAAGAGACATGGAAAAGGTAAAGCCACCTATAATAACACTCTAAGCGATAGTGATGTTGAGTTTATGTATTACGGGGATGGATCACCACATGAACATAACTTTAGCATTCATGGCTAGTCACATTAGCAATACACGTACATCTCACATCAGAGTATGTTTCTAAATATGATAGCATCAACAATGAATCAAATCATTCTAAAGAGTGTGATGGTGATGATTTGAGTGACGAAGATCATGGTCTCCAATCTTCATGCTCCGAACTTTACATCGATTCGTTAAAATTTGACAAGCAAAATAAAATTTTGACTTTTAGGGTGTTGGATTTAGGGAATGAGTTAAAAGTTTTGAGAGAGTGTGGGACCTTGGTGAATCAACTCGAGGGATTGGAAATCTTTTTGGATGAGAAAATTGTTTTGGGGAGTAAAGAAAATACCGTTTTAACCAACAAAGTGGCTAATCTTATGAGAGATCTTCAAGTAATTATTAAGACAATGTTTCACGACTTGAGAAAGATTTCGAACATTCCCTAGAGGTTAAGGTCACTTTAGAGGACACATCTAAGAGGTTTGGAGATATGTTCCTAGGTACCGCTTTTAGTTTTTAAGAGAGACAAGGAATCGGTTATAATGTTGCATCCACATTGGATATCGAACTTGACCTGGTTGCCATATTTATGATAGATACATATGGGCCTCCACCTAACCTAACAAGGAGAACTCGTCTGAGACATTTTAACTAAGGTCGACCCAAACGAATCTATGATTGTACCCATTACAAATTAAGAGGTCACCTTAGGGAGTTTTGTTTCAACCTAAGAATAATATTTCACACACATGCTCCCACACACTGCCATAGAGACCTTATTAGTCTTCGAGATCAAGTTGAGTCTCTTAACAACACTTCTAAATGTTTGATAAAGGAATTTCAAACTATGTCTATGCCTTTTCAGAACATCTCCAAAACAAATGATTGAGGTCGGGACATGTTTATAGTTTAGGGTGATTCACACATTGCTATATTTTGTCCATAAAACTAGACTGTATTCTTATGTTTTTACTTTAAAAAGATCCAAAAAGATTTTCTTTTCTCTAAAAAAATATTTCTAAAAATTTCAAAAATATATTATTTTGATAAAAAATTTAAAAATTCAATTTCTTTTTCTATTTTTTTACACATTATATGGATATGCAGTTAAGATGTTCGAATAATAATTACATTCCATCCATTCATGTGACTTAATCATGGTGTTATGAGACTTGGCTTCATTTTTTTTCTTAGTAATGCATGTTTAGTATTGCGTCATTCAATGTTGATTAGTTCCTTTATGCTCGACTCATTATATTGCCTTGATTGCACATATGCATGAACTTTTGAATATTCTACTTGCTTGTCATATGTTGAATAGGATGTTCTCATCTTAATTGTGGTTAATAATGAAGAAAATGTACTAGGAATTAATTTTTCATGTAAAAACCATTGCCCGAATTTTTTTACCTAATTTTTTTAATATATATTTGAGTAATGGAAAGGGGCACGAAAGAAGAAGTCTTCTTTGCGCTAAAAGACACCATTGATAAAAGCCTACAGTTTATTTCATCACATAAAAACAGAAGTGGCAATGCCAAATTATTTAATTGATGCTTGATAAAAAAGAGCAATATTATTCCTTTAAAAAAATTGAGAGTTTATGCTTAAAATGTGATATTTTGAGTGTTATAAGTTGAAGACCAATGGGTTTGCACAATAAAATTACTTCAAAAACATTAAATACTTTGGTATTATTGATTCGAAAAGCATTAAAATTCGTAGCATTTTTATTAATTAAGTTAATTTTACATTGTTCAATTCTTTTACACGAAAGATTAAATTAAGTTCTTTCTTTAGGAGTGTATCTTTGACTTTGTGCACCGTCGCTACGTATGCATATGTTGAATTTCTCATGCATTAAGTTCACATAAATTCATTTTATATCCATGTATAATATGTTTTTGTGCTACTCTATGGTGTGATCGTTTGTATTTATATGTATATTTTTATACTAAAAAAATATTCAAAATAGTTTGTTGGCTTATTGAAGTTTCATTGCTTATGCTTATTTGTCTATCATTCCTTATGATATTTCAAATTTGTTTCCTCATGATGCTAACTTTTCATGTTTAGCTTCTAACTTTTTATCTATTTTAGAAAAATGGGCGAGAACATATTGAGGGGGAGTTTTATTTTCTTTAAACTCCATGCATCATGGTATTTCCTTTGTTTCATGCTTGTAAGTCTTTTTTCGCATTAATTATATCATGGACTACACAATAAAGATCTTAAGTAGAGATAAGGATGTAAGTGTTTTTTTTCTTTTCAAGTTTGGGAGGTATATTAGTTGACTTAGTCTTAGAACTTATGTCTTCGATATTGGGTTTTCTACTAGAATAGCCAAACGGGGAGATTATTAAGAGAAAGATTTATAATTTCACATTAAGTTTTTAATTTTGGCGTATTCTATTACACCTATACATCATCATGTACATTCTCAAGAGCTTCAATCAAAGGCAAGTTAAAGACCGGATACGACAATGAAAGATTGAAAAGTTGAGATCGTCACAGCAATCATCAGAGAATGTCTGTGAGTTTGATTTTGTGTACTCATTATGTTCAGGGTTATTTTAAAAGTGTTTAAAAATATAAAATATTTTTCAATTTTTGTAATCAAAAAATATTTTTTCAAGAAGCTTGTTAGAACAAGGTATGGAGGGTCATTCAAACGAGGTTCTTACACTCGTTGGATATCATTTGTTCGAATGAAACTTCAAATGATCCTATTTCCTCATTGCTCATGAATGTTGTTCGATATCTCGTTCGATTATCATTCAAATAAGGTCCAGTTCGTTCAAATGAGCCTGACAAAAATTATTTTTACCTTGGATTCAAACATATTCTTTTTAAGTTTATCTCTTGGAAATTCTTTTCCGTACTTAAAGAGATACAAAGTTATAATTATTTGCAAACCTTTTTACACATATTTGGTAATCATATACTTTGAGTTTTCAAATCCAAATCCCTTGGTTATTTTGTGATCACTTTGTCAAAGCTTGAAGAACACATCACATGTTCATATCCTTGTGGAGTTGATTCTTCACTGCTGAAGACAGGAAAGGATTTTCATGAGGCTAATCAGTCGAAATCTAGGCAAGTAGAGCATGTCGTGAAGCAATAATAGATCTATACCTCTTTTTGTTATTAATAAGGAGTGAGGCTTAATTGCGATAATTAGTGGAGTCTAAGTTTGTAATTCTACATGTGTCATTCTGTAGTACCTTAGTTCCAACAGTGATGAAAAAGTGGTTTTCCCGAAAGGATTATTTGCTCATATCTTCTATTGTGGATTGTTTGATTCGATTTAGATTCAATATTGTGCATGTTTAGTTTCGCCTAACTCATTAAGATAAAATTGATTTTATTAAATTTATCTTGTTTGTGATCTAATCTATGATCGCATTTTGGCATAGGAAACCTCATACATGAAAACCGCAACAATGTTTAATAAATCATATAAAAAAAACAGACTCTTTAATTCAATAACACAAACAAAAATGGAGATATGGTATTTTGGTATAAGAAATGTATGAAAAGAAAAATGTTAGCCAGACATATGGAAACATCTAACATATCTTATGAAACATTAGAAGTAAAATTTCCTAACTTCTTTTTCTAAAAGAAGGATACATTTATTCTTCTTATTTTGAATCATTTGACAAACATAAGACTTTGTCAAGTTTCTTATTACAAATTTCCTAGAATGAAAAAAATCATTTCAACAAGTATGAATTTTGTAAACCCATACCATGCATGACCACTCTCAATATAAACAAAGTAAAAGTAGCTCTTATTTTATTAATGAAAATTTCATATTAAAATTTTATGTGAATGTTCGAAACAATCGAATGTAAACCATAATACCCAAAAATAAGTATTTCCCACCAATATTACAACCACTACTAGCAACATCCAATGCCTAATTGAAGCAACAATATAAATTTAACAAACACATAATACCCCCCCCCCCCCCCCCCCCCCAAAAAAAAATAATAATAATTTGAAAAATACCATGTTCATAGATTGTAAGACAAGTTTTCATGGAAGATATGGAAAGAGGGACAGTACCTAATAGAGAAAAAGAGAGAGTGGTGGTCAGAGGATAGGCGGTGGCAGTGTCCAGGGGAGAGAAGATCAAAGAGTGGTTAGAGTTTAAATAGAGAGAAAGATCCTGAAATTTTGCCAAAATTGGTGGTGCTTATATTTGCTGGTGTCTGGTCATGATCCTGGACCTTGACCAAACAGCAAGACTATCTGAAAATGGTCACGATCATCGATCGTGACCATTCTTAACTGAACCCATTACATTTATCAAGAATGTGGCCATGGTTCGTGATCGTGACCCACTTTGGCGGGAGATTTGGTTCTATTTAGTCATGGGTTAGTCACCGACCTGAGCCGTGACCTCTATGGTAATGGTTTATAGCTATGATAAAAGTCATTACATTTCACCATTTTGTTTGGTCACGGTCCTAGTCACATGATTTTGATTCTAGTAACAGCCTAAGACCATGACCAGACGGTCACGGCCTAAGACCATGATGTACATGCTGTGACCATTATCGATTTATGGTGTAGTCAAATCATTACAGTGAGTATGTGGGAACATGTCATGGCCCTATATAATAATATTGAGAAATAAAATTATAGACAAACCAAGCTACTTCACAAGATGATATTATGAAGTATCTGGGTGAAAATTTCAACTTCCCCAAAAGAAAGAAAGTGGAGAAAACTTTGCATGCTTCAAGTTTTCGTGACTTTGCAAGGAGTCTATTCTGTGGATTGAGAGACCTTTGTTCGCAGGAGAGAACTTTGCAAATTTAGAAGAGTAAGGACCAAATTAAGATCCAAGAATTCCAAATACTCAAGCATGTCTTTTAAGATTATATTTTTGTATAAAAACGTATATCTCAGAGGAGTATTAGAAATTTATCCACAATGTAATAGCATTTTTTTATTATTATAAAATTTTCATTCTCACCATGTTAGTAGTGATGGAAAAAGTAAATCATCGTTGAATATCTACATTTATCATATATGGGATACTCAAGGTAGAATCTAGGGATAAGGTTTGCAATGAAGTCTTGAACTTCAAACCTTTTTCGGGTCAACTCTATAATAACCTGTATTTTTTTGCATTAAATTAAATTATGGAATTATTTTAATTGCTTGCACTGACATGTGATGTCATTATTTACATTTCAAATTATTCTAATTTGAAATTGAAATTGGAATCAGTAATTTATTAATTAAATATGCATAAATGACTGTGTATTATGGACGGCTATGGAATGGTCAGGGATTTGGTATCGAGGGTTTCCTTATTTTAATTATCCCCTCGGTGTTGGGTTTCATTAATTATGAAGCACTATCTTATAATGCCATGTCGCGCTTAATTAATAAATAGTTTAATAAGTGATTTTAGTACTCATACCGATTAGAATATCAGTTTTTGGGGATCTTATATAGGATTGAGTTTTAGGGCTTATTGAATGTCTATGTATGACTTAAATGATGGTGTTTAAGTCCTAAGGGTTGGTGTACTACTTGGGTAATGTTTTGGACCATTTGGAGATATTTTTGGGCTCATTAGGTTGAGGACCCTATGGGGACTAAAACTAATGTTGGGATTAACATACTTAAAAGGTAATTAAACTAATTCCTTGTTAATAAATTTGGAGGAGAATCCTAAGGTAAAAAAAATAGGCATCTTGGAGAGAAGAGGAATTGGAGGATTATAACTTGTAAATCATCCTACTTTGAACTAATGAAATTTTACCTAGTGTAGGAAACTAATTGTTTTTGTGCTATAGTATATGTGTTAGTTAGAATCTAAATCTAATGTTGCTATAATCTAATTTTAGTACTCAATTAACCAAATTTGTAATTAATTTAATGGGATAATACAAGTTATTGTCCATATTAAACATATATACATAATTAAGTAGAAATCCTTATGAATCTGAAGTAGAATTTGTTCAAAATTGTTAGAATTATGTTAGAGACCTTAATTCATTTAAAATCCCCTTTTTTAATTTCACCAAATGGCATGAATTTGTGCCTATATGATTAAAATTATAAAAGTGGGATTCTTAAATTTATATCATGAATAAACCATGTATTTCATGTTAGAATCACGTACAATTATTAGACATAGGTTATGATTGTTGTTAGACAACTTATATCAAAAGGATATTGGGTATGGTGATGATTAGAAGCTTCGAATCAAATTCTTGGGGTTGAAAATGGCAGATTTGGTATACTGGAAGAGATGATTTGTGTTCATCTCATTCAAATTAGATTGGCAACTCGTTTGAACAAGATTAGGTAATTTGTTCGAATGAGTTTTAAACTCGTTTGAACAAGTTAGGATTTTTCGTTCGAATGTTGTAAGTATGTCAGTCAAACGACTTGTAGAATATCGTTTAATTGATATAGGGGAATTTGTTTGAAGAATTTTAGAACTATTTTGGATATTAATTATTAATTTAAAGAGACTAATTAATCCAAGGATTTTGGATTTAAGACTTAGAAATCTTTGTGTGTTTTGGATTTCTACTGTGGTGTATTTATGTGCAACATGCCATATGTGAGTGCTCGTTGGATATGTACTATAGGATATCCTTATGGGAAATGTAAGACGTCGACCACGCAAGAACCTCGATGATAGAAATGGGCTTTTACATTGGTTATTTTACCCTAGACACTGCGTGGTGAAAGTACCCGTTGTATTCCGAGGGGATTAATGTAAGGATCCTCTCATATAGTCTAGGGTATGGGGACATATCATTAGTGTGGAGGCATAGTGATTATCCCTAGTTAATGCTTTGAGGTTATAGGTGTGAGACGGCTTATAACAATACCTAGTACACACAAGTGATCCCTAAAGGCAGTAGGGATAAACCTTCATTAACTGTTGGCTCAAGCAAAACCCTTTTATTATGCACGTGGTTGGGACCATACTTATGTGGATGTTAGACATAGAGAATGTATTTCCTTATATGTTCATATAATTAACATGTATAGACTGGCATGATTATGGAACCTTTAATTATATTCGGTTGAGAAGAATAATATTTAATCATGGGGTTCACCTGGGTTTAGGGTTAAATGCATTTTATAGTTAGGGTTGTTTTGGGTTGGGATATCTTAAAAATAACTAAAATACGAGAGGAAGATACATAGTTATGTTGTACCTCAAACTCAATTATGTTCTTACTCTAAGTAAACTTGTTGTTCACTGTTGTTTTCAGGACTTAGGTCACCGATTCAACCTTATCCTCATTCTAACTTGCTATTTATTCAGTTGTTGCTCATATAGGATGTAGGTGTCAAGTCTTCAGGCTCACTCATTTATTGGAGTTGGAATATGGTAATAGCTATGACTTCATATATTGTTGGATATTTGTCAGAAAATTGATATTTCCTGAGTTAGGTTTTATTACTGTTTATGAATATGGTATTAGAGTTGTACATTGGTTAATTCTTATTACTATCTGGTTATTTAGTTTTATGCACGTTAGTTATTTCATTAAATTCTTAGAATGACATCCCATTGTTTAGACTCGTGTATTTTTCATGTTTAGACCTGATTAATCTAGTTGTGGATTTTATGGGGTGCCACAAAGTCAAACTAGACAATAATAAATAGGAGTATACATATAATATTAGGAATTCTATAGATGACGAGAGCCATATTATTCATAAATTTTATATGGGAGTTGGTACAACTTACAAAAGAGGAGAAAGACATTTGGTTCAACTGGGTATACACCAATAAGAATGACTCTTACAAGAAATATTATATCACAACCCGCATATTCTAAGTATTAGATTGATCAAGTCGAAATATTAAGATGTGCAAGACATTATAATCAATATAATATTCTTAGCACATGACAAAGATATGAGACAATGGAAAAATTTTCCAACACTAATAACATATGAGATAAATGACATTAATAAAAAATCCATTTTTCGTAATAATCAATAATAAAATAATGTAAATCCAAAGTAGTCTTTAATAATACTCTAAATAATTGTTGATTCAAAATAACCCACCAATCCAAATAATTATCTTATAGGTAAAACAACGGAAAGTAAATCTTGTTAATGCGTAAAAATGAAACTCCAACTGGTCTTCTGCAACTACGATCCAAGCGGCCAAAACAAATCCTAACGTGAAATGTTAGTCCATAATAATGATGGGTAATGCCCACTACAAGAATACCACATATATGATCCTAAATTGGGTTGCATGAACCAAAAAATGAGTGTTAGATGAAGTAAATATCACAATAAATTATTTTAATTAATAATTAAATAATTAAATATAAAAATATGTACAACTTTCCACTTTCGTATCTCATTAACAACATTTATCAGCATAGTTACACCACGATATTCAGCCAATCTCCTATACGACCCCACATAGACCATGTTTTACTACTCGTGTCATCATACAAATATAACAACCACATAAATATAGCCAAATGGTTTGTAGTGTAACCATGCACATACCTTGATGAACCCATATAAATCGCTTCATTATAGCTAGATAGACTAGGTTATGCACATTTAATCTCTCTCTATAGCCATCCAACACTAGACCCATAGATACCGTGATGTACACATAAATTCATCAAAAAGTCATGGTCAGGTCCCACATATATGAATATACCCAATCCAATCGACGTTATACTCCGTGTATCTAATGACGCCTGTATAATCATCGATATCTAATACTTATAATCTCTTAGGTATTGTATGGGAATTATTAAACATAACACGAACATATGACACATGTCTATCTAGTTAGATAAGTTATTGCATCTTGGATATAGGAGAAAGAGTAGAGTCGATCAACGGATATCTCAGGCTTTGATTCACTAGATCAAATCACAATAGTATTCTAACTCCATGGAGTCCCACACAAATCATTCTTTATCTTTACTCTAAAATGCATCCCACACCTCTATGGAAAGAGGCATTTAATCTTTGTTATCAAGAGTTTATCATTAGATAGATAGATAGATAGATAGATAGATAGATAGATAGATAGATAGATAGATAGATAGATAGATAGATAGATAGATAGATAGATAGATAGATAGATAGATAGATAGATAGATAGATAGATAGATAGATAGATAGAGAGCGAGAGAGAGAGAGAGAGAGAGAACCATGTATATATTGTGTAGGATTTTACCACCCACGGGTATAATCCTCAAAATTTCACCTCATCGTGTATAATCATGGGAATCAAGTATTGCCTTGCCCATTTACCTAAAAGCCTAACATACCAACTACCTCTAGTCTTATACCTTGAGATCACCAAAACAACATGTTTCCCTTAATACCATACCTAGGAAATACCCACATGGTAATATAATGTTCTCTAATCCCATTCTTAGAGTATATATGCATGATTTTAATCTTTCATATTATTACATATATCAACTAACGGTATTACATCTTTAATACTTTAATTCACATTAGTTTCATAAGTTAAATAAATACATATCAACAACATCATACTTAGACTAAATCTATGTTATATATCCTAATAACCACGTCTGCAATCCCAACATCATAATATCCAAAGCCAAAATAGATATGCCAATAATAGATAATTCTAATAACATTTAATTATCTATGCCAAGGTTATCTTATTTTATTTTAAATTTAGGTACGCCAATTTCATGTAAATTACATAATTTCCCAAATTCTACTCTCAAGTTTAAAATATCATATTATAATAGTTCACATAATTTACTATGGAAGTTCATAAGGGATTTGAATAATCTAAAACATTCATTAAGATAAAGATGTGAATTGGCCATTCCTAAATAATATATTCAGTTATCTACCCAGTATTCATCTCTTTATAATCTCATAATCATAAATGTTTATTAAATCATAATCTAACAATGTAACGTTTATTCCCAAAATCATGCATCATTATAAGTATTAAGTTTTTTTCGAACATTGTAATATCCTGTATTATTCTTGCGTTTGTCTAATTGTTTATTTAGTTAATTAATTACATGTTTTGACATGTGATTTGTCAGTTAGTCTAGTTTTATATATTGCTATGTTATTCCTATACATGCTACACGAATCCATATCCTTTAAAAATTGACAAAATACATTATAATTCACTATGTAAATATTTTAAGTCACCTAGTATTATGGACGACTATGGAATAGTCAGGGACTAGGTGCCGGGAGTTTTGATTGAAACCGAATTTTTTAATCAAAAGTTATGATCATTTGAAAAATAAAATGAAAAAAAAGTTCAACCACTTATGTAACATCCCCAAGGAAGCTATAGATGGTTGGTTTTAAAAGGATATAACTATGGAAAAAAGTTCCAAAAAATTAGGAATAGGACCTATTTAATGATTGAAAATTCAATAAGACTTAATTAGGTAAACTTTATTCATATGGGACCTATATATAATAAACCCTAATTTTTACTTATTCTAATGAACCACCATTAAGGCTTGCCTAGCGATAGTAATCAGGGCCCTGACTTTCATCTAAGAGACTGATAATTTAATCCCCCAACCCACCACCACAATATGTATGTGTTTGGGTGTATAGAGAGAGTATTGATCCTGTGCGGCAGGAGAATTGCGGACCACTATCTTTCAAACTTTTTTTATGCAATTATTTTTATCCTTATAGCTATTTTGCGTGATTTTTCCCCTACTATCTGGGGTGGGGTAGTTTTTTTTGGTAGATTTATAAAAATATATTACAATATATATATATATATATATATATATATATATATATATATATATATATATATATATATGTGTGTGTGTGTGTGTGTGTGTGTGTGTGTGTGTGTGGAGTAGAATGTTTTTACTATTCCATAAGATGATAAGATAATTAGAGCTGAGGATGTTGCCAACAAGGGCTGAGATTTTTTTTCCCCATTCTCAGCCTTACACTCAGCCAAAGCCTATCCATCTTTCATTCTCTCCCTATCACTTTAGATGCTATCTCTCTCTCTCTCTCTATCTCTCGGTTGTTAAGGTATCTTTCTTTTGATTTCCTTTTTCGTGTGATGTTACTATTGTTGTGCGATTTCTTTATTTGGTGTGATTTTCTTTCCAGCCAAGTTCGTGTAATTCTACTCACATTCTTATGCCTTTTGTACATGTTTTTGCATCATTTTTGTTAAATCCTTTTTTTAGAGAGAACACTCAAGGTAAATGAGGACTTTTTAGGAGCACCTAAGGTAAAACCCTCATTAAATATTATTTTTTGTCAAATTCGAGATTAACCTACTTTGGGTGTTTTAGGTTTTTTATAGGGTTTAAATATAATATTGAGCTTTTGATTTAATTTGGTGGTTTACTTTGGTATTATTTTGGTACTAATTTTGTGATTTATGGAACTATGGAGGTATAAATGGCTTAGGATTCTATGAGGTATTGTGACACATTATATTTAACTTTAATTTTTCCACTTCGACACTTTACTTTTATAGACTCTTAAACCCTAAATATTTCATCTTGATTTCTAATTGAATGTTTTTTTCTCTATTTTTTGTTTTGTTTTGTATATTTGTTTTGATTTCATACAAAAATGCAAACACTGCAATTTTAAGGTTTCCCTAAACCCTAATGAATGACTAATCATATTTTTTGTCTATGACTTCATTAATAAAATGAATTTTATTGATATGGGTATAGGGCTCATCCAATTAAGTGCTTAACCATTTTAGGGTGATACCAATAATTCAAGTGCAGGACTGAACAAGTTCTAGGAGAGAGGATTGTTCTAATGAATTATCCATACTATAAGTTAATTCGAATTGTCAAATTGGAGAAATTGATAACTTTTAATCCCATTGAGGTGACTGTTCTTCCTATCTAATTTTGTTTATGGAGTATTTACGTTTTAGTTATGGTATGTAGATATGGACTATTTTCCTTCCATTAGTATTTTATATTCATTTAGGGGGGGGGGGGGGGGTATGGGGACTCTTCTTTACAATGTAAGTCCTTGATATAATTGGTGCATAGATGGTATTTCCTGGTGTGTGCGAGTAAAATTTCAAAAGATATAAAGTATATTTTTTATGCCTATTAGATGTTTGAGGAAAATCCCATATGGCTGCTATACTTTTACTTTTTTTCTATCTTCTCTTATTAGCATTTCTTTTGACAATGTGTTTTTACAAGTTAGTGTCAGCTGATTAGTTTACTCTTGATGGTCAGCCTCCTTGATTTTAGGGATTAAATTTATTAACGATGTGTGAGTGGATATCACATGGATGTTGGGAGAACTATATTTGGTTTTTATGTATAAGTTTATATGAATTAGTTTAGTCTTTTAAGTATATTTTCATGTATACTATTTGTAAACTATCGGTTATGTTGATGCCTTTAGAAGCATCATTTGGAGACCTTGAAATTTTAACATTTTTCTATATTGAATGACAAGTGCTTGGAAAAATGCCAAGGTGAGCTCAGGCGCTTCTCTTATTTCTGTTGTATTCTTTTAATTTCCCATGTATAATGTGCTCATCCCTTTCTTATTTTTTCAATGATAATTCAACCCGGATAACGTAATTAGTATGAAATGACAACTATTGGTATTGAAAGTAGGGAAGTTGTTGCTTTTGATAATGTGCTTATCTCTTTCCTAGTTTTTCAATGATAAGTCATCCCTGCTAATGTAATGTGATCATCCCTTTCTTAAGGGAATATTGCTTTTGATGGAATATAGTACAAGTTGTTCCTAAAAACTATGTTTTTTATACTTGATTACTGAATGTGTAAGAAAGATTATCTTACACATTTCGTGGAGACTTTAACTTTGTTGGAAGCACTATTGTGTCAAATAAATTGAGAGAATTTTTATTTAATTTTCTCTAAATCTATTCACTAATTTTTAGTTCGGTACATTAGTTCTCTTCCTCTTTCCAGGGCCTCCTTAGTTTAATAAAACATAGATTCATATATTCATATTGTTTCTCTCTATTAAATTGGTATGTATTGGCTAAGTTTTAAAGTTTTCTCAACGTCTACAAGAGTGGTAATGACGATCATGAAAGTCTTACCTTGACAAAAATGAAGCAACAATATAACCAATAATAGAAATCAAAGATGGAAATGATGTCTGAGGATTAAGTTGACTGTTACCGTTCTCATTACTAGATTATGGATGATTTACAATCCTCTAGGTACAAAGAATACATACCACATGGCATTAGTTAGGTAGAATGGCTTGATAACCATAAATACTATACGCAACATTAAGAGACCAAAGAAATCTTAAAAAGATGAAAAATGCTTTCTAAAAATGGCATACCTATTCCCCAATTTGTTCTCTACCATTATCACTGAGATCATCATCGTTGTCTACCTCGGGTGGATCATCAATCCCCTCATCACTTCCATATATAGACTGATCCTCCTTCAGCTGAATGTAGATGAAAATTCTCAGGGGAAAAAGGAGAAAAGGTACAAGAGAAGAAATCCATTACACCAAAACTAAAAAAATAGATTAAAAACGTAAATTGATGAAGTTTAATGACTTTTCTTATGTGTTGCACTAATTAAAAAAGATTAAGAACACAAACGTGGAAATATGATTTACTTTGTAATACATTGTCTGCTGTATATTGGTCAAGAAATACATAATCATTCATTTGGGAAAATTTTAATCATTTTGTGGTTTATATACACAAGACGCCATCATTTCCCCTTATTTCTATTCATTCTTGGATTAGTTGTTTGAATTAATCTGAAGAGTCTTCTGTAATACCCCGTATTTTTATAGCTTTTAAATTATGGGATTTATTAAATTTAATTGAGATAAATTAATTTAATTTTAATCCGGAATGTTGCTTTAAATATT
The DNA here is from genome assembly GCA_949130495.1 of Sambucus nigra. Classification (NCBI taxonomy): domain Eukaryota; kingdom Viridiplantae; phylum Streptophyta; class Magnoliopsida; order Dipsacales; family Adoxaceae; genus Sambucus; species Sambucus nigra. Next base: position 145,434,408 of record OX422211.1, read on the forward strand.
TACTAGCGTGACGAGAGTCAGTAATTATTGAAAATTTGTTATCTGTTGAATATTACTGGATGAGTATAGTAATATATGAGATTTATTCTTATAATATTGTCACGTGTGAATAAAATGACAATTATGGAAATTTAAGTCGAGACGCGCCTGTGTCGTGTCAGGACTAAATGTTGATTAATAAGTGAATATTTTATAAGTTGTTCGTATGGTCGTTTTGAGTGTGCCAACGTGTCCGGAAGGGTCGAGATAGTCAGAAAAGTGTACCCGGGGGTTTAGTTTGGGTCTCGGGGTGTTTTTAGGCCCAATTAGTAACCCGGGAGGGCGTTTTGGACATTTCGCAATTATGGGTAATTAAACCTACGAAAATTAAAAGGGTTATATAATATATCTAGGTTATCTTCTAGGGTTAGAACATCCAAAGACAAATGAAGGCCATTGGAGAGGAAGATGATAAGCTCTCCAAGGAATTCTAGGCCAAGAACACCTCCGATTGCACTGCCGTCACCACCAATGCATAGATCGCGAGATGGGGAACGAAACCACACCGATTTCGGCACCAAACCAGATTTCTAAAAGTCCAGGCAAGTGTTTATCTTTCTTATTTCGTTGATGCATCTTTCATATTGGTTTAGGAATGATTAGGATGAATTGTATGGAAGAAAAAACCCAATTTGAGATAGGAAATTGCATGTAGTGATGACTTAAATGATATTTTAGAAACCCTTTGTCATGTAAAGGATTAAGAGTTTGATTAAGAAAAGAGTTCTAATTAGATACAAACACTAAAAATTTTATTCCGGATGATCGGACCATTGGAATCGCTTGAAATTTTAGTATGTTGTAGCGAACGGCGAGACAGGACTGTTGACAAAAATTCAGCTTGATCGAACAGTCGGATTTCTAAAAATATTATTTTTACTAGAGAGTTTTATGTTTTGAGGACTCTTAGAGATTTTTATATTTTGAGGACTCTTAGAGAGTTTTATATTTTGAGGACTCTTCTAAATAAAAAAAAATCAATTAAAACTCCATTTTAATTCCGATTTCGAAACCATTTGAAATTCTCATCTTTGAAAATAAAATTCAAAATCCTTTAATGTAAGGCGAAATCTATGTTTTTGGGATATCTTACATGACGGACAATGTAAGTATATGTTAAAGAGAGAGAGACACGTAAGAGAGTTACTTTGGGACAAATGTGTATACCTACTGAGTTTTATACTTGGGAGGATAGAATCCGTGAGCGTGATGTAGTAAGTGGAAAAGTTCTTCAAATTAAAATAAGATGTGAATGGTTATACGTGATAACTAAATAATGAGAAATAAATACAAATGTCGCAATTATGGGAATTGAGAATTTAACCATTATTGAAATGGTAATGTTAGTATAGTTATATGATTGTGTATGCATATACTATCTATGTGTGAAAATCATGTCCACGCTACTTGCTATCCATGAGGTTTCCTCGCTAGGACAGTCTTATCTCGATGGGACCTTTATGGGGGATATTAACTTGTACCCTAGAAGATAGATATCCTTGGTACTGGCTATCAGAATGATAGATCAGACGGTCCTAAGAGATGCGGGTATATGCTTTCCTCTTAGAGACTTGAAATCTATGCTTCGCTTCATTTTGTTTGTTTATAGGTATCCTTGGTACAGGCTATCGCAGTGATAGTTCAGATGGTCCTAAGGGACTTGGAACCTATAGTTTGTATATGTGTTAATACAATTCGAGAGTGATTCCGAATTTGTATTCCCCTTAATGTGAGTGATATGGGGTCTAAATAGTAGAGTATGCCCGCACCATAGTTATTATTTGGGATGCTATTGTGATATATATATATATATTTATGAGTAGTTAATATATATATGAAATTCTGAAATCTGGGACTGCCTACTGTGATGAGATATGTAGGACATGGTTGATGACTCAAATTGTAAATACTTGTTTTGAGAAAGTATAATATGACACTGAAAAACTTTATTGATATATAAAGTTAAAAATGAGGACCTTGGGTTGCTAATTGAAACATCATTTTTAAACAATTGAATCGTTAAATTTTGAATCTTACGAGTAAGCTAAGATAAGTTAAATCCTTGGGAAGATTAGTGCGATAAATGATAAGACAAACAGTTGGGAAGGTTAGTGCGATAGGTGTGCACATTAGAAGAGAGGTGAGAATTTCTCAAGAGAGTGTCGCACTAATATGTTGTTGCATTGGCCTGTATCAATTTAAATACTTGTTAAACGTATTTTAAATCAAACACACTATCGGGCTCTGACCTGTTTCTTTTTCTCTCTCTCTCTTGTATATATATGTATGTATTACAGGTGCCCAGCCACAGGGGCGTCTTGCTTAGGATCTCTTGGAAGGAATGCGTTGCAGCTTAGGTGGAAGTTGCAGGTCTCTTGATTAGACGACTTCGTTCATTCGGATCCACTCTTAGTAATTTCATCTAGTTGGGCATGTGTAGCTCTTTCCATTATTCCGTTGTTATTGGACATTTGTATTTCGGTTATTTCCAGTATTGTTAATATGGGATTTATTCAGTTTTGGATGTGAGATTTTAGATTTCATATATTGACATTCGATTGACGAATGTATTAAATTAATTGGATTATGTTGCAGAATTTAATGTGGTGTGATTCTTACTTATTGAATGTTGTTAATAAAATAAATGATTTTTCTTTAAATAAAATTTGGAAAGTATGTATGAAAATGGTTTTGACACTTAGCTTAATTATTTAGGGTGTTTAAATTGGAAATGTATTTTTTTACGACAGTGATGCTAAGAATGAACCAACTGTTCACCTTGATTTTAATTTAATAAAGGAGTGATCGCCCGGTATTTAATTAGGTGGGGTGTCACATCTTCATGTTTTGTATAGTTTTGTATGATTTTATGTTATTTTTCCCCAATAAACGTGAAATATTATTTATTTTATTTTTACAACTTTAATTTGGATTTAATCATCTCACAATTTTGTGCATTTTTGTCTCTACGGATATATAAAGTGTATAAATATGAGTTCTTCTTTAAATTGAGTGTTCTGTTGATGGTTACATGTAGTATTTTGGAAATTCCTAAAACATCCCCGAAAAAACCTCCATGACTGGCTCAAATGACATGCTTTAATATGTTTACTGTGTTTATTTCAGTGACCGCCTCAAAACGTTATTGCTTAGTAGCTCCCGTTACTGTTTTCTTTTTTTTTTTCAATAAACATCCAAAATTTTATTGTAAAAAAGCATCCCTGTAGCCATTTGAGCCAATTGAAACCTCCTGTTTCTATTCTCTTTTTTGCGAATGATGTTACCAACTTTTGTGTGACCTAAGGGAGATTTTTTGGCGAGAAACATTATTTCTTAGTAGACATTTGAGGTAGTTACACAAGTTATTATTTGAGGCAGGCCATTTGCGACAGCTGAGCATACCATTTTAGTAAATGAGTAGCTAAGGTAGGCCATTTGAGGTACGATTATCAATTTTAGCAAATTAGCAAAGATCAAAATGGTACGATTATTAATTCAGTAATAGTTTGGAGACCTTAGGGCATATAAATTTATGCAATTTCTTTAAAACTATTGACGAGAGAACTTGTGGAGGCAATATTATTTAAAACTTGACATGCCTAAAGCTTACTGTAAATATCATGGTTATTTTTATTTCAAGTGTTTGGATTTAGTAAAGTATGAATATATATGCTTATTTTTATTTCTAATTGTTGGTTTTCTTTATTTATTAGCGTAGTTGTACATGGATATCTCAAATCTACAAGATGGCTCAGACTGGGTGATCCCCTCTTCACTGCACAAACACACGGCCACTTAAATCAATATTTACACAGCCTTAACTCTCTCTCTCTCTCTCTCTCTCTCTCTCTCTCTCTCTATGTGTGTGTGTGTGTGTGTGTGTGTGTGTGTGTGTATCATCTGAAAGACGTGCGATCCTCATATTTATCTTCCCAGATTTTTACCGAATCTACAACGGTCTACATCGATCTTCCAAGTACGAAATCATCATATCTCCACTGGTTCGATTTTTTCCCCACACACATGTGATGCTCTGATTTTGTTCACATCTGTCAACACACTCATCTGAATGATTCAAGGTGAGTAGGTTTTGCAACAAATTGATTTCATATGTGGTTCCACAATAGGGTTTTCAATAAATTGGCTTCTTGGTGTGCTTTTATCATAAGACTAATTTGGATTTTGGGGTTTTTCATAACTCCGATTTCAACATAGGATTCAAAATTTAGGTCTTTGTAATTTAGGTTGAGTGTATATATTTTGTTCATTATGTTAAAGTCTATTTATGTTTATGTTAATATTTATATTTGACAATCTAATTTTTTTCTGCGTTTATTGTTTATTTTTTTCTTTTCAGATTAAGACCTGATAATCTGGGTACTTATACCAGGTATACACTTTCTCCTTTCTGCTAGATTTATATTTTGAGGTTTCTATTTTGAATTTTTTTTCTTTTTTTATGTTGCCAATCAAGTATGATCCATTGTTTATATTACTAAAGTGTTTTCAATTGTTCTCGCTATTTTTGAAGTGTTCAAAGCTTTAATGCACTCTATTTTATTGAAATTATTAGGCTACATCATTGTATGTGGACCGTGTGTTTAAAAATATGCAAACTTAAGATGAGATAATTAGTTTTAATGCACTCTATGTTGTTTAATGGGTGCAGGGCAGGTGCTTGGTAAAATGGCTAAGAGATAGGGGAAGAAAATTGAGATTTTATTAAATGTTGACACTATTATTGTTTGTTGTGTAGTAATAGGTCAACATTTGAGAGTATTTTATTTCACATTTAAAATATTTAAACCCGATTATGTCATTCTGACTTTTATTTTTGTTCTGTCTTCTCAAATTAATAAATTAACTATTTGGGCTTTGGGTTTGAGTTTAGGATGATTTGCGTTGCTGCCCTGTTGTGTGTTCCCTATTTTGACTACCATCAATGTGTCAATGATATGGATATACTATCATTAATAGTTGATTTATAATATTTTTGTGATAAACTATTTAGATTGGTGCATTCACATTTTTTTTCTACTATTAATCACTGCCACATTTTTTATCATGTTTATTTGTTTAATTTAAAATTCTTAAAATATGCATTTGTCATGGGCTTATGTGACGTTTGTTCATATGCCTATAATTGAATATAGTAGTATGTTATTGTAGCTATAAACTAGACTATCGAGGTCCTATAAAAACTAGTAACGACCCCTCTCACTACAAGTTATAATTTGGGACTTAAACTTCACTAGTGATTTTGTTTGTTTAGTTTGGTCTATATCCGGTGTTTATTTTATTGACAAGTATTCATATTTGTCCATTTTCCATTTATGTTTTGGGTTTACGAGTTTAGGGATTTTCATTATCTTGGCACCAATTTCGAAATGGCTCGAGAAGAATGGTGACTTTTATTAATCGATAGAAATGTTAAGGTAAGCCACCACAACCATTATTTCCCTTTATAAAGATCCTTTCCATTGTTCTATTATAGAATATTTGATACACTGATATTTTGTTCCTTTCTTGTAAGGATGTGATTTTATAAATGTCCGAGTTAAAATGTAGGAAATTTTCCGTTTATCCTAGATCACAGTTAGTATGTCTGATATCGCTTCATTCGACACTTCAACATGATCATCCACAATGGCTTTGATCCGAATCCACGGATCCATCATCTTCATACGTGCATCATGCAACATGCAACGTACTCTTCAACCGTTCCCATTACTCCACTAACGATTATGGTAAAAAAATTTAATTGGAGTGTTTATTATTTACATAAATATTTGGGAAATTTTTAGAATTTTTTTTTAAGGGGATGGAACGTTTTTCCTTCAAAATAAGAAAATTTTCTAAGTGTAGAGGCTGTAAGAGGGTAGTTTAGATAAGATGGAGGCGTAACCCCTTTTGAGTATAGTAATGATAAGTTAATTAACAAAACCTTGGATCAACTATAGGACACGCAAAACACAACTTAGTGAAGGGAAAACTGGGATAAACACACAAATCTATCGTGTATAACTCAATCACACAATCAACGAACTCAGAAGTAACTCATTTAGAGGGAGAGAGAAGTAAGCACCCTGATACACCTTCGCAGGCAACCCAAATACACCAACCACCCTCAAGAAACTCAGTCAAGTATTAAAATCTTCGTAATAAATTGATAATGGTGGGTGAGTAAAACTCTCTGGTCTGTAATAACTCTCTCTTGTATATTTCTTCTCTAGCAATAACTTCCGAAGTCTAAAAAAGAACATGATCTCTCCCCAGAGGCGGTTGGGGTCTTTAAATAGCCCCCACCTCACTCCTGAGGAAACTCAGTCATCAATGCTTGTAAAACACATCCCTCATACTTTATGTCACCAATATTAAATACCTGATGCACTAGTTATCTCCACGTCATAGACATTAAATGTCAAGGTATGCCTTTTGCCTAACCGTTGTGTGTCAGGGGTTGTCGCTACAGCGGTGGCTTACCAATCGTCTGACAACTCCAAATACCACGGTGGTTTACTCAAGTGCAGATTTGACATTGTCTAGCTAGCTAATGACATCACCTACAATAGATGTGACATTAAGTAGAGGGTTGTTTGGTTCACAGCTCAATGCCCGATGGAACTCAAAGCCTCTCTGCCCGAGGTTCCATGATAAGGGTCCTTCAGTATTTTACCCAGTGTATCTATGATGGTCATGACAAGCCCCAATGGTGCCTTACTTCTCAATCCTCCAAACCAAGTGCCTCTGAAGTTCCCACTATGAGGTTGTTCTATAGAGCATGGAAGCTCTCCCAGGCCCTGCTAAGCCTGGTCTCTCGTGAGTACCATTCAACCTCACACCAAGTTATTGTCATTCTCATTATATAATCACAATCATTATAGCTCATAGTCAAGATAAACAAAAATACAATATGACTAACTAAACACATCAAGCTACAGTATGGGTTGCCACGCTGAGCTGCCATGCTAAGATTCCTTAATCCCTAAACACTATTGTTAATGAGAGGATTATCCCTAATCTCAGGATTAACTTCAAGCCCCCTCTACATTTGCCCTTTCGTTGAGAGCTTTATTGTTGGAACAAGAAATGTCCACACGAAAACTTCTCAATCTGATGAATCTTCTCTGCGTGAAAAAGTTCTAGCCTCTTTGACTTCTTAGAACCACAACGTTAGAATCTCCAGGAAAAAGTAAAATTCTACCCGATGTACTTGAGTCGAAGCGCTGCTGCTTGTTGGTGCTTTGTAGAAGGGACATTGCCACTTTTTCCTTATACTGAGTTTCAACCGTTCTAGATTTACTATTTGAAATTCTCCCGAAAGTCCTACTAACCTTCTCGAATACTCATTTTTTATTTGGGGAAGTGAAATTCTCCTGTTCATGCCATTGTGGAGTATAGTTGTGAGCAGTGATTTTTTTGTTGGGAGTACCCCCTATTGTTAGGTCTTGTGAAATTTTACCTTGTAACGCTTCGCTATATTCAAAAAAGTAGAAATTCTCCTCGATGTAGCCGAGTCACAATTTAAACAGTGTTTGGTCTTGGGTCGAGGCCACATCGTAGCTTTTTTGAACCGTTGGAACAACTTCTTCCTTGGGAGTTTATTGGATATGTCTGACAAAAAATTCTGGCACCAAAACTCAAACTTTCTTAAGAAGGTAACACTTTCTATTCCCCAAGCGTCACTTCCTAAATGATGTGGCGTTGTCTTTTCAGCTGTCAAAACACTTCCCGAAGTTTCACGTGTTCATTTAAAATTATTATAGGCGGGCTTGCACGGGCGGTGGTGGAAAACTTAATAGACAGGTTTAAAAGGATTTAAACGTCTCTTTTTCAAAACCCTTCTCTTTTCTTCGCCTTCTTCAAGCTCCCATCTTCTTTAGAGAGAGAACTTTGCGCGAAAACGCCATTATTGTCCAACTCTTTACCAAGATTCTTCCTTCTCTCATCTTTTATGCCACCACCTATGGTTGTGCTCTTCCATCTTTATTCCTAGCCCTACCTACCAATTTATTTTGTTTATCTCCACCTACTATGGATTTTTCAAGTGCCTCAAAGGTTGCCACCTCCGCTGCTCAGCCAAGCTCCCTTTCTGTCGCTTCTGGTGCCGCTGCTACCCCTAGCACCACTACCCTAAATACTGCTCGTCAAGAGCAACTACGCTTTTATCACCGGTATCCCATCTTTGGTGAAGATGATGAATTCTTTGATGCATGTAAGACCTGCCATTTCTCAACCAAGTATGACCCTTTATTGTTGGGTGATGAGGATGAGGATGAGGATTCGTCAAAGTGGGACTATCTTCCCCCATAGGGGACTTTGCGCTTTCGGTTGGACCGTGGTGACTTTCCCTATTCTCTAATGGATTTTGAGGCACTTGGGGGTTGCCAGCGCATTTTGCCGCCTGGGACACACATATGCAGAGCTCTCACGCTGCTGCTCTTGTGAAGGTTGGTCTTCATCGAGCCTACTAGTTTAGGGAGTTCACACTTTCTAAGCATAACGTTGCATTCCAAGTACTAGTTTCCAGATGGAATGTTATAACTCACACATTCTTTACTGCGTGGGGAGAGTTCACCATCACGTTAAAGGACGTCTGTGAGCTACTTGGTTTTGAGGCCATGGTTGAGTTTACATACCATGATGAGGCCTTGGATGCCGAAGAGACTGCTGATCGAGTTGAGCTTGATCGAATCTGATGTAGTTGCACTGGGTCTTCTAACAAGGCCACTTTTACTCCCCTCGTCAGTTAGTTTTTTAAAGCTCCAACTCCAAAGAACGTCACTGATGCAACGGGCTGAGGTAGAGTTACATCTCTAGAACTACCAGCCTATATTCTTGTGTTTCTTTCATGCTTCTTCCTGACTAAGAAACCCAACGACCAGCGCATGAGGGACCTCATAAATATTTCCATCCGTTTGACTAAGGGTTTCAACCTTCTTCTAGCCGCCATTGCCTTAGGGTCCCTCTATATATGGCTGGATCGAACTCATATTGATGGCACGGTCACTGGGTCGTTATAACTTGGCCAATTTTTCCAACACCATTATATTAATGGGATTCCTTTACACCCATTTTCCTACCGTTGTCGTTAAGTCTATATCTCTCCCTGTGAGTCGAGGTATTAAGCCCGCACGCCTCTTATTTTTCCATAAAAAATAGAGTTGGAAGGAGATAATGGGGGTTTTTGATCGTTTGGACTCTTTTATAATGGGGCCATACAGCGAGTCTACGTTTTCCCATTATTGAGATTTTTTTCCTTTTCCAGCCTCAACGGTCAAGTTCATCCCGATTGTAGAAGATCCCTCACAGGCTGTGGTACTTATGTTCACCCCTAGGTTTTTTCCTTCCTATACCGAATGGGGATACACCTCTAAACCTTATAAACGTGATAGATGTAGCAGGCAGTTCGGGTTTGATCAGGGGTCCCTCAACCTGTGTTTCAATGAAACCAGACAAGGGCCACTTTTGCTGAAGCTTGCACCTTCTATCTTGCAGCAGCGGTGCTTGGTGTGACCTCTACCATCTATGGGCTAGTCACCATTCCCAGCCACTAGGAAGGGGGATCTATCTACCTCTTATTCCACCAAGTTCCATCTGGTGCAATTAACCAGGATTCATGATTTTACACAGAGTTCCCCCAATATCCCCAGTCCTTTCTTTCTCTTCCTCTGAATTCGGTCTCAAGGGTAACTATGTTCTTGGAGTTGAGTTTCCTCTGAGTAAAATCGTTAAAAACCCTCCTCAGGAACTACCCCCTTATTTCCTAATGATCCCTACTGCCACATCGAAGCCTAAGGTCATTATAACTCCCAAACAACCTGCCCCTTCAACCGAAGATGCTACTGGCGAAGGGCCTTCCCAGCCACCAGCTAAAAAGACCAGGAAGTCCAAGAGTAGGACTTTTTCAAAATACAAGTCCCAAGCTCAAGCACAAACCCCTTTGGAGTCATTCCCCATCCCCTTCGTCCCCCCTCCCATGTCTGCGGAGGTAAATAAAGAGCTGAGGAGGCAGGTTCAGGCTGAGGTCGAAAGAATAAATGCTGAGTTTCAATGATACATAGTCGTCGTTCCTCTTTCGGTTGCTTTCCACACGATCGTAGTTGATCCAACTAAGCCAATGGCAAAGAGGAGAAAAATTTTGAGGGTTCCTCTAGGTACTGGTGCAACGGGTACGAGGAAGAAAACTATGGGTACCAAGTCCTAGAAGAAACAGACTCCCGAGATACATCCTTCCCCTGCTCCTTTTATTGCTGCCTCCTCTCCTCCTTCGCTGGTGATTATACCTTCTCATTCTCCTTCCGGATCTGAGGTATGTGTGCATGTTCTTTCTCTTATTCCACTTTTCTTAAGGCAAGATGCATCTTCTTATCTCTTGATAACTCTGGTGCAGGGAGTTAAAGAAGAAAGGCCCAGTTCCCGTGTGAGCCCTTTCGTGAGGGGACGTTTCGGTATCTCTCAAGCTGATACTACTCCTCCCCATTCCCCCATGATCCGGATTATTTATTCTTACCGCACGAAGGAAGCTATTGTGGGGGGAGGTTCTGTGAATCTGATGGCATCTGCTCTGAACTAGAGATAACTCCCCCAGCCCTTTCTGAATTTTCATCACAGCACGAGGTCTTTTTTCCCATCGTTGCAGCTAAGGAGAGTGCCCCTGAGGTAATATAAATAATTAGATGTCATGGTTCATGTCTTTTCTTGTCCCATCCCCCCTTTTTTCATGATGAACTGTAATATGTTGGGATGTCTTAGGTGGAAATGGCGTCTTTGGTAGCTGGCATTCTTCTCCCCCCTATGCTGACGAGACCCATAACTGCGGTTTCCATTTTTGGTGCCATAACGGGGGTAAGTAACACTTAGATGCATTTGTCCCTTTTTCCCTTAGTTGCCCCCCATGTCTAACACGTGGCTTCATGTTTGCAGATTACGCCAAGTCTTACCTCGCCCTTTTCTCTTAGTGGTCTTCCTTTTTCCAAGGCCAATGTTGATGCTTCTCCCCGGCATGGTGGTTCTTCGGTGCCTACCCGTGTTGAGGCATCGGTTGGAGGTCCATCGTCTTATTTGAACGAAACTCCTACCTTGGCCTTGGTTCCTTTTGTTGGCGAGGGAGATTTGTCGACCGTTGAGGCTTCCTTAGATAAGGTCACCGTTGAGGCTTCTGAGCAAGTAATCCTGCCCCCAATGGTTCCTGCCACTATGGCCTCCACGGTGACACCCATTCTCGCTCCTACAATTGCTGAGGTACTTCGCTAATTTCTCTGCATTTCTGTTAACAAAATTTTAACAAACTCCACCTATAACGATGACTTAACAACGAAAAGACTAGTTAAGGTTTTTTTCCTAAAGTCCACCTATATTGGTAATTTAACAACGAAAACACTTGTCAAGATTCTTCATAAACTCCACATATATTGGTGACTTAACAATGAAAATGCTTGTTAAGATTTTTTCATAAGCTCCACTTATATCGGTGACTTGACAACGAAAACACTTGTTAAGATTTTTCGTAAACTCCAACCTATATCGATGACTTAACAACGAAAACACTTGTTAAGATTTTTCCATAAACTCCACCTATATTGGTGACTTAATAAAGAAAATAGTTGTTAAGATTTTTCGTAAACTCCACCTATATCGGTGACTTAATAATGAAAACACTTGTTAAGATTTTTCATAAACTCCTTATTTCTTCTTCCTATTCTCAGGTTGCTCGGGAGGATTCTCCACCAGTTCTTTCACCCATTGCCTCATCCCATCGGGAACCCGTTATCTTAGAAGACTCTAGTCACAATGATCAAGGTTCCACGACTGGTGCTGCTGCCGAGAGAGAATCTGGTTGTGATCTTCCCCTGCTCGACATGGCTCCTCATGCGTTTTGCCAGATGGTTCTTCAGCGTTCTTCTCAAATGCCTGACAACCATCGCTTGGTAGTTGGGCAGCTTGCAAGCCACCACCCTGAAACCTTCACTATGGATTGTCTACGTTCCAACATCTCCGTGATGAGTTACAGGCTTCAGGGAATGGCTACCGTTGTTGCTAAAATTGCCTGCACTCTAATCTCAAACGTTACTAGAGCCCTCTTAAACCAATTTTTGGTCTACTTGAGAGAGTTGGGTCATGATGGCTTTCGTTTTGATTATCTTATCACGCATTTGAAAACTTTGAAGAGCCATCAATTGGATAGCCAGAGGGAACTGCTCCAGAAACATCAGGAGGACCAACGAGCTGAGGAATCTAAGTTGGTTGAGTTAGCACCTCTCCTTGCAGCTGTTGACAAATAGGTGGGGGACATTGAAGAAGCTCTGCGTGTGGAAAAACTGAAGAGAGATAGACTTCTCATTGAGTGTACACAAGCGTAAACGAGGCTGGAGGTTCCTATAAATGCCTAATAGTCTTGTCTGGCAGCTTCTCCGGGCCTTCCTGGAGATTTTTTCTCTGCTCCAGATCTTTGGTTTCTCTTAGGTCAATGATTTATTGTAAATCTTTTTTCTTTTCTTTTTCTTGTAAGGACACAAATTTCCAATTGAGTTCTTTATTGTTTTGGATCAATTTCGAACAAAAACATTTGTGTCATAGGATAGTGTTCAAGCATAACTATTCAATCCTATGATGCGTTTAGTTGAAGACGTAGCGACAAAGAGTATATAGCTTCATCAAATGTCGAGTTTATGTGCCTCGTTTCAGCGTCATCAATAGTGGTTCCATTCTCCCAAGGTATGAATTAATTTTATATATATATAGGAGCTTGGAACAAGTTTATTGGGTGTTAGGTTTTATAAGTGTGTTTTGTTTTCAGAAAGATTTCTATTAAAAATTTTATATAAAGTATATAAGGTTTCTAGGCTAAAAATAATATTTTTTACAGTTTCTGTAAGTTCGTTTGAAGTGTCATTCGAACGAGATTATCGTTCGAACCACATTTAGTTTGAACGAGTTTGCCAACGAGTTCCCATATTGGCCACTGGAACTTCGTTCTAAATGTCGTTCGAATGAGATGTCTGTTCGAATGATATTTCCAATGAGTTTCTAACTAGTTCACACTGGAACTTCGTTAGAAGCCTCGTTCGAACGAGATGTCAGGCGGGAAATTTTTTTGGCAGCTTTTAGCAGTTTTTACCCACTTTCCCCACTTGTTTCTCCACTAACTTTTCTCATATCTTATAATGTGCAGGAAGAACTTTTTGTAAACTAAATTTTTCATAATATTCTAACTCCTAGATAGAGGTTTGAGAGTTGATTCTTCTAAGAAAAATTTCACGAGTTTGAGTGTTTAATTTGTAAAGAAAAATCATTTAAACACTTAGTTACACACATTATTGTTTCTTCCAAGTTCATATGTACATATACTTTGCTTGGAGTATTTTGGCACCAGTTTATCTCTACATTCGTTTGAAATGAAGTTTGGGTTTTCTTCTAAATACCTCAAAGAAGAAGAAGAATTGTTTAGCTGCGGCTTTCTCACATGGTAAAAGGCACCATGTGTGGTTGATGGTGTACCTATTGTCCGATCGGTGAGTCTGAGACCACGGTGGAGCTCCGTGGTTATCCGCTAGGAACAGGTGGTTACAAGAAGATGCGTCAAGGCTTGAGCGGGTTCGAGTTGAGGAAGTAAGTCATCTTTCTTGTAAATGTAAATTCCATACATAGTGGATTTGAGGCTAGGGCCGTTCAAGGTTGTTTCCCATTGTGGGTTTTTCCTCGTACATCGCAGCGTAGTGTGATTGATTTACTTTTATCTTGCTTAATAACTTAAAATGCATGCTTAGGATAATTCAAGATAAAATTGGTTTTAATTGTCACAGTTAATTTAGTTTGGTGCAAATTAAATTTGGGTAATGTTTATTTAATTCAAGTCTATTATTAAAATTGGTTTGGCCTAATATGGAAATATTGGTAAATATGACTTAGGCAAATTCTAGGACTTGGATTAATTATGTTTAAGTGAAAACCTTTTAATGGATTAATCTTACTTTCACTTGGTTTAATTTTAATTTTGGAAGTAAATTAAAATTTGGCAATTCATTTTTTTTAACCATGAACTAACGCTTCCGCATATCTATTTAACAAGGAAATTGATTTTAAAGCAAAAGGATTTTAAAATTGGGGGCTTTCAAATTGGTATCAGAGCCAAAGCGATAAATTATTTCGTTAAAGATCTTTTAAATAATTTTTGTCTAAAATGGAATTTTCCCCATTTTCTAAATTTACTATTTTCGATGGTTCTAACTACGCGTACTGGAAAGCGCGAATGAAATCGGCACTAAAATCTATCGACGAGAGAGTTTGGTTATCGGTTGTTAACGGGTGGTCTCCACCAACTCATTTAGTTGAAAATGAACGTGTTCCCAAATCGGCCGATAGATGGGTTGAGAATGAGTTTAAACTTTCAAATTTTAATTCCTGTGGTTTAAATGCCTTGTTTAGCGCTGTTACACTAGATGAATTCCGACATATTATGAGGTGTTAGACCGCTAAATAAGCATGGGATATTTTGCAACTCACTCATAAGGGTACAAGTGTCGTTAAAGCTTCGAAACTCCAAAACCTCACCAATCAATTTGAAACTATCAAAATGAACGAAAAGAAAACTTTTGATGAATTTTATTCTAGACTTTTCGATATTTTTAATTCATCTTTTAATTTGGGAGATAAAATACCCAACAACCGAGTTGTAAAGAAAATTTTAAGGTCCCTTCTCGATAGATTTATTCCAAAAGTGACCGTTTTAAATTCTTTACCCACTTTAGTCTCTATGAAATTAGAAGAGCTCATAGGTGATTTACAAACCTATGAACTAGACATGTTTCCCTATAAAACTTAAAAGAAAATAGAAAAGGGCGTTGCTTTAAAAGCCCGAGAAGAGATCAAACAAGTAGTAGATAGAGAGAGTGTGATAGTGACTCGGAAGACATGGCCTTGTTTGCTCGAAAATTTAAAAAATTCTTAAATTTAAAAATGATTATAAGAAATTTGACACTTCTAAGTATAACAAAGACAAAAGGATCCATAAATCTTCTAATGAAACTTTAAATAGGGACGAGTTCAATAGGTGTTTTAGTTGTGAAGGGTATGACCATAGGGCTTCGAAGTGCCCCACTAAATCAAGAAGAGAGGGTAAGCGACCCATTTCATATAGTGATAAGGAAGATGGACCCGATTCCCCCACTAAGCCCAACTTTGTGGATTTTATGGCTAGTCATGTGAGTGATAGTGAGAACTCATCGATTGATGAAACTTTAACACATGACACTTCCAAGGTCATAGTTTATGATTCCCTTATTTTTTATGATAGTGAGAGTGGAGAAGAAAGAGAGAGTGAAAATGAAGAAGAGGTTAATGTGAATGAACTTCAAAATGCTTTTCAAGAATTATATGAAGAATCAATTAAATTAAAAAGAGCTCATTTGAAGTTAGAAGCTAGTTTAAATGAGCGTGTCAAGGTCATTGATGATAGTATGTTGGTAGAAGACCTTAGGAAACGTGAGAGGACTCTTCGAGAGAAGCTTGAATATGTAGAAGGCGAGAGAGATAGCCTTAGAGGTTTAATAGAATCCTTGAAAAAGGAGCTTCTCGAGTTCGAAGAGAGAAATGTTTTATTAGAGTCTAACATCCTAGAATTAGAAAATAAATTAAAAGACTCTATTAATGTAAAATTTGATTTGGAGTGTCGTTCGAAAAAATTAGATAAAATATTAGGAATGGTACAAATTAAAAATGACACTTGTGGTTTAGGCTTCGATACTTGTAATGAATTAACTCACAAAGCCAAAACCAACTTTTTAGGAAAATCCAATAGGAAAGACTTTAGAGATCATTCCTTAGGTACCAAATTTCGACGTAATTTTACTTGTACACATTTTGGTCGAAAATGTCATCTTAGGAAATTTTGTTTTGATCTTAAACGAATTCCTAGAAAATCCAAACGTAAAGCAACCAAGGTAGTTAAAATTCCTACACCCCAAGATAGTCATTCTTCATTAATTTGGGTTAGGAAATCCGACTTGGTTGCCTTGCAAAATAGGATGTTTGATTCTCATTTACTTTCACATGCTTCCTCCCTTGCTAAATCTAAAGGATGAATGTGTTAGTGTTTGCATACTTTAGCTTTTGTGCTTCATGCTATAATATCACGCTAAATGTATGCTTGTTTAAATCATTTTCTAGTCTATGCTCCATGCTTAATCACATGCTAGAATTATGATTTGTGTTTATCTTTTTGTATTATATTTATTTATTTTTGTTGGCATTAAATGAAAATTTCAAAAAGATTTTTATTTATCATTTGTTTTTTATTTGTTTTATTTAGGCTTAATGAAAAATACAAATGATTTTTGTTTGTCTTTTGAGTATATATTTTTTATATTTGGTTAAAATTTTCAAAAACTCAAAAAGATTTTTATTATGTGTGTATTTTAGTTTGACACACTTTATGTGGCATATACTTGTGTTTGAATCCCATCTTTTACGCTCCCATGTGGATAGAACTTTTGGTTTAGATTGTCAATCCTTATTATGTTCTTTATCATGCTTACATGGAGTAGTTGAATTTTGTGTTGATTTAAATGGATTCTATTTCTATATGCCTTTATTCACACACGCACGAGCTCATTTCAAATTTTAATGTCACATGTTATATTTGAGCTTTGTGAGGTGTTCTCCTTCCAATCTAGTCATCTACATATTTATGACCTAGGAGGACTAGTGCGTGTCAAAATCCATTGCACGTGAGTTTGTGAGATATAAAAAAAATTTATATAAAGGTGCATGGGGGAGGGATCCGAAGGGAATAATAATCCTTTGCAATTGTAAGCCACCTCTTGAAATGGACCTAAAAGAAATACGTGGTCCAAAGGCCTAAAAACAGAAAAATGTCACTAAAAGAAAATAATTGTCAAGGCCTATGTTTAATTGATATATTCATTCAATTTAAAAAGAAAATATATATATGCTTCTTGAGGGAGATTGGATGGTATCTCAACGGTTTGCACAATGTTCGTTTATCCTAGTGGTCTTTAATGTCATGACTCTATTGGTTTGTAGAATCATCAACATGCTAGGCTTGTATACATTGTGTATGTTTGTTCATTGAGTTAAATTTATTTTGTCACATGAGGTTATATTAAAATGTGATGAATTTTGCAATCAAATGAGAACTCTGTGAACATGTTTTAAGTGATTGGGTCTGAATTTAATTGTTACTTGTTCACACCCCAACACTTCCATTTTCATATGACACATTTTTGCCATACGAGTGTGAACGACTCCTATTATATTTTGTGTGTGTCATTTGTGTGTTTATATTTATATGTATGTGCAGATGCTTCTTTGGTGTAACTAGAGTACGTATATATATATATGATATTTTTGTTTATTCTTTGCCTTGTCTTCTAGTTCATATATGTTTTAATTCATAATTGGTATCTATCTTGTTGCCTTCTTTGTTGATATCACATGCTTAATACTTTATGTATCTTATTGGTATCATTTTCTTGCATCTTAGTTGGTATCCGTTATTTTTGTTGGATTAGTTGTTCTTTTGTTACCCATATACTTTAATGGTCTCATCACTTTTGCACACTTGTTTGTTTAGCTTGTTATCCTATTTTATTTATTCCTTGTTTAGTTTAAGGGTAATATGCTTTAATTGGGGAGATAAGTTAATGTTTGAATTCTTAGCCTTTGTCTATTCCTGAACAAAAAGGGGGAGAATGATAGAGGGGGAAATGGTATCAAATGGTATCTAAACCTATTATAATAATGATAGGAGGAGAAATGGTATCTAAACCTATTATAATCGTATCTTAGTTTGGGGGAGATTTATCTTAGGGGGAGACGTCTTTCCAAGTTAATCATTGTTGATAAAGGGAGAGAATTAATCTAGGGGGGCACTTACTTTACTTGAATTAAATATTTTTATATTCCCTATGCGTGTAATGTGTTTGCTTAAGTGTGCAGGAATTATATTATAAGTGGCATCTTTCACCGGCAAAGATTGTGATCCTTTGGGTTGTTTGAGTCAAGCATTGTAATTTTATTCTGGGTGGGACTTTTAATTAGTCTAGTAGATCTGGACGGCCCTTTAGGATTTTTGTTTGGTTTTTGTCCCGGAATAGCCAAAAGGGGAGATTTGTAAGGACAAAAATTTTCAATTGAGTCCTTTGTTGTTTTGGCTCAATTCCGAACAAAAACGTTTGTGTCATAGGATAGTGTTCAAGCATACCTATTCATGCCTATGATGCGTTTAGTTGATGACGTAGCGTAAAAGAGTATAAAGCTTCATCAAATGTCGAGTTTATGTGCCTCGTTTCAACGTCATCAACAATGGTTCCATTCTCCCAACGTATGAATGAATTTTATATACATATAGGAGCTTGGAACAAGTTTATTGGGTATTAGGTTTTAAAACTGTGCTTTGTTTTCAGAAAGATTTCTATTAAAAAATTTATATAAAGTATATAAAGTTTCTGGGCTAAAAAAATATTTTTTGAGCTTTTTATAAGTTCGTTCGAAGTGTCGTTCGAACGAGATTGTCGTTCGAACCACATGTCATTTGAACGAGTTTGCCAATGAGTTCCCATATTGGCCACTGGAACTTCGTTCAAAATGTCGTTTGAACGGTATGGCTATTCGAACGAGATTTCCAATGAGTTTCTAACGAGTTCACACTGGAACTTCGTTAGAAGCCTCGTTCGAACGAGATGTCAGGCGGGAAATTTTTTTGACAGTTTTTAGCAGTTTTTACCCACTTTCCCCAATTGTTTCTCCACTAACTTTTCTCAGATCTTATAATGTGCGGGAACAACTTTTTGTAAACTAACCTTTTCACAATATTCTAACTCCTAGAGAGAGGTTTGAGAGTTGATTCTTCCAAGAAAAAGTTCATGAGTTTAAGTGTTTATTTTATAAAGAAAAATCATTTAAAAAATTAGTTACACCCATAATTGTTTCTTCCAAGTTCATATGTACATATACTTTGCTTGGAGTATTTTGGCACCGGTTTATCTCTACATTCGTTTGAAGTGAAGTTTGGGTTTTCTTCTAAATCCCTCAATGAAGAAGAAGAATTGTTTAGCTGCGGCTTTCTCACATGGTAAAAGGCACCATGTGTAGTTGACGGTGTACCTATTGTCCGATCGGTGAGTCTGAGACCACGGTGGAGCTCCGTGGTTATCCGCTAGGAACAGGTGGTTACAAGAAGATGCGTCAAGGCTTGAGAGGGTTCGAGTTGAGGGAGTAAGTCATCTTTCTTGTAAATGTAAATTCCGTACTTAGTGGATTTGAGGATAGGGTCGTCCGAGGTTGTTTCCCATTGTGGATTTTTCCTCGTACATCGCAGCGTAGTGTGATTGATTTACTTTTATCTTGCTTAATAACTTAAAACGCATGCTTAGGATAATTCAAGATAAAATTAGTTTTAATTGTCACAGTTAATTTAGTTTGGTGCAAATTAAATTTGGGTAATGTTTATTTAATTCAAGTCTATTATTAAAAATGGTTTGGCCTAATTTGGAAATATTGGTAAATATGACTTAGGCAAATTCTAGGACTTGGATTAATTATTTTTAAGTGAAAACCTTTTAATGGATTAATCTTACTTTCACTTGGTTTAATTTGGCAATTTTAATTTTAATTTTAATCTTGGAAGTAAATTAAAATTTGGCAATTCGTTTTTTTTTAACCATGAACTAACGCTTACGCATATCTATTTAACAAGGAAATTGATTTTAAAGTAAAAGGATTTTAAAATTGGTGGTTTTCACTTCTTATGTAATTCTGGGTCAATAGCTCCCAATTGTGCAATGCCCAAAGTTTATGAATGAAAAAAATGTATGTTTTCCCATGTCATTTTTTTGTGTTACAACTGTTTGCGTACATTATGAAGTTCTATAATTCCGTCATCTCCATTCTAGTTATAATAAAAAGAACTTTTATATTCATAACAACAGCTAGATACATCAGTGGTCCAAACCTAATCGCTTACACATGATAGGCTTTCAACCATTTATTGTTAATCTTGAATGGCTTGTCTTCTTCTATCTTAGAAATTAAGCAATAACCTGAGTCATAAGCTTTTTTACAAAAAATGTCCCTCTCAATTCGATGCAAATTTAGGTAGTGAAAGCCCCCTGATGTGCTTCAAAACTTCTTTCAACACGAGGTCTCCCTCCACGAAATTCCTCGGCCTCATCAAATTATCGTATGCCCTGGAAAGCTATTTCGTATACATTTGAAAGTGTTGCATCGCATTATCTCTGTGTTCATCCAACGCTTCCAACTGCACATGTCTACTCTGAGGGAGCATGCTACTTTGCAAGTCATATCGAGTAGAGGGAACTTCTAACTCCCCTGGAAGGATTTCCTCAGCCCCATAAATAAGGGAGAACAGAGTATATCCTATGGGCTTCCTCTTAGTTGTTCGATAGGCCCATAATACAGGTGGTATCTTGTCATCCCATGACCCTGGTAAATCCTCCATCGTTTTAACCAAGATATTAACCAAAGTTTTGCTAGTTACCTGGGCCTGATTGTTTCCCTATTTAGGTATGCCACCATTAAAGTATGATGAATGATGGAGTACTTGTCCATGAGCATTGTTACCTATAAATTTATGAAAGGAGTTCCATTATTCGAGAGGATAACCTTTGGAGTCCCAAAACGGAAGATGGTGTATTATTTAATGAAGTTGCTCACCACCCCCGCTATTTCCCTTCTTAGTGGTATTGCTTCAGCCCACTTTGTGAAGCACTCTGTTGATACTAGTATCCATATCTTCCACCTCGAATAAGGATGTATATCCCCTACCAGGTCGAATGCTCAATTGTGAAAAGGATAAGGCGTTGCGAAGGAGTGTAGATCTACTAATGGGGAAAGGATTATATTTCCCTAAAGTTGGCAAGCTTTTCACTTTCGAACGAACTCAACAAAGTCTTTCTTCATTGTTGGCCAATAATACCCCAACGTCATTAACTGGTCATACAACTTGACTCCTCCTATGTGACCTGGATTATGTGCCTGTTTGAGGACCTTGGCTTCTTCTTCCTTCGTGATGCAATGCAACAGCCTGTTGAAGTAGCCCCTTCAAAAAAGCTGCCCCTCTTGAACATAGAATCTCGGGGCCCTTCTCTTAAGCCCATCATGTTAATTTTCTCTATTGGGACAACTCCATCCTTAATGAAGTCAATATAAGGTTGTCTCCTGTCAGCTTGAGCTTCCATGAAATGGCATTCAGCTGCTTCAAAAAATAACTGGCATTTGTCGCACTTTCGTTGTACCTCTATCGCATCTTATTTCATTATAGGCTAAAAATACCCCTCTCTTTGAATCCTTCAATTGAGAGGTATCTTAGTTGTCTGAGATTGCTCTTCATGTTTTCTCTTCAATCTTCACTCTACTTCCTCTGGGTCGATGCACCTTGCCAACCATCATCCTGCATTCCTGAAGTAAGGTTCCCTTAATTTGTGAAGTATTGGGCTAATTCCATTAGCCCCATCATTCCTTCGCCAGACTCTAGTTGCTTCCTAATCTCTCCCCTCCAATCTGCATCCTCCTCCATAGGTAGAATTGACTGTACTACCGAAGGGGTTGTTCTTTGTTAGATCACAATGGTAGTTGCATCGTTCTTCATGAGCATTTTCTGGGCAATGGTGGCATAGGCGTCTGGATGGCGATTTATTGTTCTGGGATGTCTCTTGATCTTTACCCGATGGAACTGGTAGAGGAGCCTCTGAATAATTATTATGTATGGTGCCAGACTCATGTGTTTCAATGCATATTGTCCGTTCACCTGTTGAATTATCAAGTTCGAATCACCTTTGATGCAAAGTGAACGAATTCTTCTTCGAAGATCCTTTATCAACCCCAGCACCAATGCTTCATATTCTGCCTCGTTGTTGGAATAAGGAAAATCTAGCTTGTAGGAAAGACAAATTGCCTCCATCCCTTTTTGAAAGAATAACCCCTGCTCCTCCTTTCTTTTTAGTCGAAGATCCATCAAACTGCATTGTCCATTCCTCATCAGTTGCATCTAGGTGATTAGCCTGCAAATCATTTCCTGGAATACTTTCTTTGGGTGGCTCAAACGTTCCTGAGGGGAAGATTACCAACAAGTCGACGTACACTTGGCTTTTGATCACGCGAGGAACCACACACTTGAAATCATATTCGGAGAGGATAAGGAACCACCTAGCTACCCTACCAATCAATATAGTTATTTCCAGTAAATACTTAATAGGATTACATCTAGTTACAATATAAATTATAAAAGATAGCATATATCAACTAAGTTTTTACGCTACAAAGACTAAGTCTAAATAATGCCTTGCCATGCTACTATATCTGACCTCTGGCCCATGGATGATCCTGCTGAGGTAGTAGACTGTATATTCTTGCCCGTCAATCTCTTGTTCAAGCAAAGCTCCAACGGACCTCGTGGTTGATGTGAGGTACAGCTGTAGCAGTATTCCCGCCTTTGGGGGAACCATGGTCTGTGGTGAAACGAGCAGTTTCTTCAGCCCAGCGAGAGACTCCTGGTGAACCCCTTCCCATTTGAATTTCATGTTCTTTCACAATAGATGAATTAACGGGTATGTCATTTCAGCCAGTCCAGGTACAAATCTCCTAAGATAGGAAATTTTATCGAGGAAGCTCTTCAGTTCCTTCGCCGTTCTTAGACTTGGCATCTCCAAGATCGCTCGTTGTTTGTCCTATTCCATCTTCACCCCTTGTCGGTCAACAATAAATCCAAGAAATTTTCCACTTGTTACCCCAAAGATACACTTCAGTGGGTTCATCTTTAATTTATACTTCCTGTATTGGGCAAACACCTTCCTTAAATCGCTCAGATGGGAATCCTTCTTCCTTGATTTGATGAATAAATCATCCATATAAAATTGCATGGATTTATGAAAGAAGTCATGAAAAATGTCCATCATTGTTCTCTGGTAAGTATCCCTAGCGTTCTTGAGTCCAAATGGCATCACCTTGTACATGAAGTTGTCCAATGGGGTTCTAAATGTCATTTTCTCTGCATCCATGGGGTCCATCTTGATCTAGTTGTAACCTACATACCCATCCACGAAGCTGTAAATCTCATGACTAGGGGTGTGCAAAAAAATCGACCGAACCAAAAATCGAACCGAACCGGCCAGAATCGAACCGAAACCGGCGGTTTTTTTTAGCTCGGTTCGGTTTGCGGTTTAAGGATTTAAAAAATCGACAATATCGGTTCGGTTGTCGGTTTAGATAAAGAAAAAACCGATTAGAAACCGAACCGAACCGACATCAATATTATATATTAAAAACCCTTAAATATCTTTTATTTTTATATCCAAACACCATTAACCAACCTCCAAAACCGACCAAAACCGAAAACCGACCTACAAAAAACCGACCAAAACTGAAAATCGGTTAAAACCGAACCGAAACCGAACCAAACCGAACCGAAACCGATGTGAACCGAAATCGGCGGTTTTTTCATCGTCGGTTCGGTTTCGGTCTAATTTTTTCCAAAACCGAACCGATCGGTTCGGTCTGAATTGCGGTCCAAAACCGAACCGAACCGAACCGACTTGTGCACACCCCTACTCATGACCAACTGTTGCGTCTATCAGGCTGTCAATAGAGGGCATATGGAACTCATCTTTGGGACAAGATCTATTCAAATCTCTAAAATCAACACAGATCCTTATTTGGTTTTTGTCTTTCTTTCCCACCGGGACAATACTAGATAGCCAGAGTGGGTGATGTATTGGTTTGATGAACCCTTCCATTAGTAAATGTTGGACCTCTTCTTTAATCTTCAATTCTAGCTCAGGCTTGTACATTATCATTGGTTGTTTCACTAGAATGGATGAAGGCATCACATTCAACTTGTGATAGCTCACTTCCTCACCCAACCCTTCGATCTGTGTGTACTTCTATGAAAAAATGTCTATGAATTCCCGAATCAACTCAACCAAGGCCTCTCGTTTCTCTTCACTGAGATCTTTCGAGATAAAAATAAGTCTTGGGTCCTCATCTTCTTTTGATTGGTTCAACTGCTCCAGTTCTTGTGCCTGCGGTTTTGGTTGATCTGTCATATAATTTGGTTCTTAGGCAACATCTTCCACAAACTCTTGTATATTGGAGTTGTCTAGCACCATACATTTCCTTAACCGATCCACCAAAAAGTACTCATATATCGGGCTAGCCTCATTATCAACTTCTTTGGCCGCCCGTTCACACCATTATAATCGATATACCACTTTTTCTTCTTCGATAATGACTTTCTTGCATTGTGTGCTGGTATCTGCAACTGCCTTCCTCTTCTTCTCTCTAGAAGCCTTAACCACTCTTTTTTCCTAAAAATTAGTTCAGCACGCTTTGTCGTTGGTCCTCATGTTCCATCGAATCCATTCTGGGCCTCATCCTTTCTTTAAGCTGCTTCAAGATGTTTTGGGGCCGAGGGACCACCTAGTGAACTTCTTCGATAATCACTATTGCGCTGCTTACAACCTCCTTATTCTGCTCGTTCAAGGACCCCATCCTTTCTCTTATCGAGGGAACCCATGCTCCTTCCATTCTTCTCGTTAGGACGCATAAATCCTCCTCTAATTCTTTGTAAAATGTTACATCTACCAAGTGAGCTTCCTCGATAGCGAAGGTCTTCTTTGTATCCCTAATTGTCACCTTTGTCCCCTTGATATTTTCCTTGGCTTATTGGTGATACATCGAAGGAACTAGCCCTTGGTTATGCATCCACACTCTTCCTATCAGCAGATGGTAGGAAGTTACACTCTTTATTACGTGGAATTTGATATAGGAACCCAAGTTTCCCATCATAATCCTAACATTCACGTACCCAGTGGATTTGGAAGACTGGTTGTCATAAACTACAATCAGCAAGGGCATGGGGACCAACCTTTCTTTCGGAATGTTGGTTGTGTAGAAGGAGCTGATTAACATGATATTGATGGAAGCTCCCCCATCTATAGGAGTCTTTACAAAACTAACATCGTTGATGCCGGCGGTTACATACAATGGCCTGTTATGAGGGAATCTTACAGCCCTATCGCATCGCTGAAGGGTACGTCTGGCAGAAACTTCTTCACCAATATAGCCATGGGTACCTTCCATCTCAGCGAGGGGACCGATTTCTTCTTTGCAATGTCGAGTATTACCTGGGTTATTTCCAACCTACTCTCCTTCGGTATCCCTACTTGGTCAAAGAACAAGGTGAACTTTGGGGATTTTGAAACTGTATAGTATTCTTTGATTGAGTCAGCTTCCTCATTTTTAATGTTGTATACATCCTCCATGTCTTTAAAGCTTTCTTCATCGTAGGCTAATATTATGTTATCCATTCCCTTAGTACAGATTTCCAAAGCTTCTTCGAACTCCTCCTGCTTTGTCGTTGGCACTCTTTCTTCTCTCTCTGCCTCTTTATCATAAACCACCACCAGATTGACCCCATGTGCTGGTAGTGGGTTATTATAAACATCCTGCGAAGGGATTTGCAACATCCATACCTTCACGTACTTGTTGATGATTCTTCTCAGCGTGAAACAACTCTCTGTTGGATGTCGGATCTTCCGATGAATCTGGAAATACTTAGGATCCTCCCTCGCTGTCGCATCGGGTTCCCCAATGGGATTTCCCTTTAGTTAATACACCATTCCTCCTTGGACCATCGCGTTGTAACATCTTACAGCCTCCTCCACTGTACAGGGAATGTTGATGGGTCCTCCCTGTCTTTTCCAAACTTCCTCTTATTGTCCGTCTTCGGTGCCTTACCCCCATTTCCTCCCTCGGTGTACCCTACCCATAGGGGCTGAGACCTCCCCTCCACAGGTTGTATCGTCTACCTAAACATCATAAGCACCACCACTAGATTTGAACGCATAACCAACGAGACATTTCTTACCGCCTTTAAGAACGCCAAAAAAGTCCTCTCGCGCAGATCTGTAATAACTTGGACTCTTTGGCCTCCTCCCTCACATCGAGGGACCTTTCCCTGAACCTTCAATCATAAGCCACCACTTTGTCCCCTGGTCATTTCTTCTCCCTCCCCAATTGGGTCAAAGTAAACTCATCCTCCGCCAGAAAGAACTTATGGATGAACAAAATGTGCATCTCCTTCCACGTGGAAACATTCTTAGGGGATAAGTGCGAATACTAGGTGTATGCCTTATCGGTTAAGGCTTTAGAAAACTCCCTCAACCTGAGATTCTTATTATTATAATGCATCCCAAGGGTTCAACGAAGCGCTTAATTTGTTCCTTCGGATTTCCACCTTTTCCTGTGTATTTTTCAAAGATATGAGGGATCTAATCTTTCGGATAGGACTCGTCATCGTATTATCGGTGGTAAGGTGTCTGAAAGTCATCATAGACCAAATCTACCTCATCCGCAGATTGCAAGGAAGCTTGCATGAACTTCAGCATCTCCTTCTGCATCTCTTTCCTTATTTCCTCCATGGTTAATACTGTTGAGGGAACAACCAGAGGGACTACGGGTTGAGTTCCCGTCGCGGCTGGAGAGATTATCACAGTTGGAGTCGTTGATACTCCTGATGCTCCCACTGCTGGATTTACAACAAAGGGTATACTTGTTGGGACTGTTCCCGTTACTCCTGTGTTTGGTGAGGCTGTTGGGGCTGCCCCTGGTGTTACGAAGGAGTTGACTTCAAATCCTCCCAACACCGTTGAAGATACCAAAGTTTGTAAAAACTTATAAAACTTATTTATAAGGAGTGCCACCTAGTCTTGTCCCATCCTAGTGCCCATGGAATCTTATCACCCCTAGAACGCCAGTCATCGCCTGAACTGAAGGTACCTCTATTCGAGGAGCCCCGTCCCTTAGAGCCTCCAGTTCTCTTGCCGTCTATTCTTCATTGTGTTGAACGTCATCAAAGCTGAGCCTTTCATTAACGTTATCCTGTGCCATACTCCTTACATAGAAGAATGCCTCCCCAGCAGAGTCACCAAATGTAAGAGGGTAGTTTAGATAAGATGGAGGCGTAAACCCTTTTAAGTATAGTAATAATAAGTTAATTAACAAAACCTTGGATCAACTATAGGACACGCAAAATACAACTTAGTGAATGGAAAGATGGTATAAACTCACAAATCTATCGTGTATAACTCAATCAGACAATTAGCGAACTCAGAAGTAACTCATTTAGAGGGAGAGAAAAGTAGGCACCCTAAATACACCTTGGCAAGCAACCCAAATACACCAACCACCCTCAAGAAACTCTGTCAAGTATTAAAAGCTTCGTAATAAATTAATAATGGTGGGTGAGTAAAACTCTCTGGTCTGTAATAACTCTCTCTTGTATATTTTTTCTCTAGCAATAACTTCTGAACTCTCAAAAAGAATATGATCTCTCCCCAGAGGTGGTTGGGGTCTTTAAATAGCCCCCACACCACTCCCGAGGCAAGGCATTCATCAATGCCTGTAAAAGACATCCATCATACTTTATGTCACCAACATTAAATACCTGATGCACTAGTTATCTCAACGTCATAGACATTAAATTCCAAGGTATGCCTTTTACCTAACCATTGTGTGTAAGGGGGCTGTCGCTCAACGGTGGCTTACCATCCGTCTGACAGCCCCAAATACCACGGTGGTTTACTCAAGTGTAGATTTGACATTATCTAGCTAGCTAATGACATCACCAACAGTATATTTAACATTAAGTAAAGGGCTATTTGGTTCACAGCTCAACGCCCGATGGAACTCAAACTCGCTCCGCCCGAGGTTCCATGGTAAGGGTCCTTAAGTATTTTACGAGGTGTATCTAAGATGGTCAGGACAAGCCCCAACGGTGCCTCACTTCTCAATCCTCCAAACCAAGTCCCTCTGAAGTTCCCACGACAAGGTCGTTCGATAGAGCATGGAAGCTCTCCCAAGCCCTGTCAAGCCTGGTCACTCGCGAGTATCGTTCGACCTCACACCAAGTTATTATCATTCTCATTACATCATTACAATCATTATAGCTCATAGTCCAGATAAAAAAAATACAATATGACTAACTAAACACAATAAGCTAAAGTATGAGTTGCCATGCGGAGCTGCCACACCAAGTTGCCTTAATCCCAAACATTGTTGTTAATGGGGGGATTATCCCTAATCTCATGATTAACTTCAATCCTCCTCTACATAGGCTAAGGGGAAAATCTCGTTGACGTTGTTCGAGTGAGATTGGTTGGTTTTTCGCGTGACGTAGCCATCTTGCACGAAGTCGTTCGAGCTATGTGGCCTAACGTTCAAGCGACGCCTGTACTTCATTCCAGCGATGCGCCACCTCGATTTTGTATTCAAAATAGTGCCCATTCTACATGTTTTTCAAGTCTTTTGGCACCAATGTTTCTACGATTATTCTGCCCAGAAACAGACTTCGTTTTTTCAAGGTTTAATTCATTTTTTATTAACAAATCCTTCCCAAACATTTGTGTGAATCTTTAAACCCTAGATACAATTGTTCTACTCATCTAATAGTAACCTTATGGAGAAGAAGTGTCATTATCCACTGTTGATATTATATTTTAGTGTGATTATAAGTCATTACATATTATATAGTTAAATAAATGGTTTTTCCCATTAGGGGGATTTTTCCACATATTTTGATTGACTTTGCATGCTTGGATTGATTTATTTAGTCTGTCACAATTTGGTTGCAAGAGTTAGGATTTTTGGGTTCAAAATTTGGAATTTAATTAAACAAGTTAATCATTGATCGTTGGCGCACTCTCAAATTGGTATCGGAGCCTATTACAAAATTATACCATGTAAGTGTTTCCGCAAAATTTTCCTAGATACCAATTTTGGTTTAAAAGTTGATTTTTGAAAAAGCGCAATTTCAATGGAAAACTTGTATAATCGAGTGCCAATTTTTTACAGGTCAAATTACGCATATTAAAAGGCCTGTATGAGATCTCACTTAAAATCCATTGATGAACGTGTTTGGGTTATGTGTGAAAAAGTGTGGACACCTCCCACTGTCACTATATATAATGTAACTACTTTAAAATTTGTGATTGAATGGACTGAGGAAGAATTTAAATAGAACACATATAAATCACATGGGCTTAGAGAAATTTTCGAAAACGTCACCCTCGTCGAGTTCTGATGCATCATGACGTGTACCACGTCTAAAGAAGCATGTGACATTCTCCAACTTACCAATGAAGGTACTAATACTGTTAAAGAATCAAAATTGCAAAATTTAACTACACAATTTGAGACAATAACCATGCTTGAATATGAGTGTTTTAATGAATTCTATGCACGCTTATCTGATATTGCTAACACTTATTTCAATTTGGGTGAACATATTCCTTATGCTAGAGTAGTTAAAAATATTTTGAGATCATTGCCTAAGCATTTTATCCCTAAAGTCACTGTGCTAAATTCATTAGGAAATTTGAGTAGTCTGAAATTAGAAGAGTTGGTAGGAAACCTCCAGACTTAGGAAATTGACATGTTTCCTAACACGATAAAATCAAAAGATAGAGGGGTAAAACTTAAAGTCCAGGATAGGAAGAGTGAGGGGTCACCAAGAAAGAGAGGTTAGTCATCTAGAAAAAGAGAGGAATAGTTGTGTGATTCTAAGTTTGATTTTGATTTAGACGATTTGGCTGTATTTGCAAAAAAATTCAAGAAAATTCTCAAATTAAAGAAAAATGGCAATTTTAAAGATAAAAATAAGTTTGAGAAAAATAAGTTTGAAAAGAAAAATGAAAAGGATAAAAAGGATGTGCCTAGGAAAGACGAGGGGAGATGTTATGAGTGTGACGGTAGAGGTCATAAGGCGTATGAGTGTCCTATTAGGTTGAGATGTTTGATGGTTCCTCCACGTCCCATGTGACACCAAAATCGATTCCTGAGTTTACTTCGAATCCATATGGCCATCACCAAAAAACCCCGAAAAAGAGTTCGACCAAGAAAAGCAAATCAAGGTCGGCCAAAGACTGTGTAATTATGTACCTACTACAAAATAAAGGGCCACCTTAGGGAGTTTTGATATAGTATGGGTCGAACATGACGCACATTTGCTCCACCATGTGACAATATCAATTTTTCGAGTCTTGGAGAGCAGGTTGAGTTTCTAGTTGCCATTTCTCAGAGTCTAATGAAAGAGTTCCAAGGGATATCTACACCTTTAGAGGAAACTTCTAATATACCGACTAGAGTCAATAATGATAAGGGCAAATAGAAGGTTACCTTGTCTTCGGTGCCTAAACTCGACGCAAAAGCCCTTATTGTTCATGTTGCTCCTAAAGCACATAACACTTCTCAATGGTATTTTGATAGTGGGTGCTCCAGGCGCATGACAGGTGATGTCTAACTTTTTACCTACCTATAGGACTGCAAGGAAGATAAATTCACCTTTGGAGACGGAAGAAAATCTAGCATAGTAGGATAAGGTACAGTAGAGACACCAGGATTTCCTAAGCTAGAGGATGTTTTGTAAGTAAAAGCTTTGAAAGCAAACCTTCTCAGCATTATCCAGTTGTGCGACACTGACTTTGTTGTGAAGTTTGATCAAAACGAATGTAATGTTTATGATCAAGCCGGTAAATTTCTATTGCAGGGGGTAAGGACTGAAGATAATTGCTATGGGATTGTGCCCAAGTCCTTATTTTCTGCAACAGCACTACGATCACTCATGTGGATCTGTGGTATCAACGTCTAGGTTATATGAACTTTAGAGATTTGGATAAATTAGCTAAAAAAAGTCCTAGTACGTGGATTGCCATCACTTGGAAAGTTTATTTTCGTGGTTTGTGGACCCTGTCAGTTGGGAAAGCAAGTTCATAGTCCCCACAGGAAGTTGAATTCCATTACCACTTCATGAGTGCTTGAGTTGATTCACATGGATCTTATGGGTCTTAATCGTATTGAGAGTTTGGGCGGTAAGAGGTATATCCTCGTGATGGTAAATGATTTCTCTCGTTAATCAATTGTACATTTTCTGAGAGAGAAATCTGATGCTCTGGAATTTCTTACAACCAAGTGTCGTGACCTGCAAAATCAACACGGAGTCAATATCAATAGAATACATAATAACAACGACACTGAATTTAAGGAAGTTAAATTAGACCTTTACTATGATAGCCATGGGATCAAACATAAATTTTTGGTCGTGAAGACTCCTCAGTAAAATAGGATTATTGAGAGAAATAATCTGATGATTTTGGAGATGGCTAGATCTATGATTATAGATCATAGAGTTGTTAGGAGATTTTGGGTAGAGGCGGTGTCTACCGCTTGACACATGATGAATAGGGTTTACCTTTGTCCACACACACTTAAGATGCCCTATGAATTATGGACTGGAAAGAAGCCCAACCTTTCATATTTCCATATCTTTGGGAGTAAATGTTACATCTTATGGGATAGAGAGCAATTAGGAAAGTTCGACTCCTGAAGCAATGAAGGAATATTGTTAAGATATTCATTGACTAGTAGAGCATATTGGGGTTTTAACCTGAGTAGCTATAAGGCTATGGAGTCAAAAAAATGTCACATTGCAAGATGACGAACCACCGGTATTTATTGGTTCTAACCTTTTGTGTGAGGATGACACACTTTATTTTGATGATCTCATTATGTCTCCCACACCCAGAGTGGACCCTATTCCTGACTTAGGGGATACTCCTACTTGGGTTCGCAATAGTCATGATCCTACTACTATTTTCGGAGATCCCACCCTAGGGGTCAAGACTCATGCTCAGTTAGGGAACGTAGTTAGCCATGTTTGCTACACGTCCAAAGTCGAGCCCAAGAATTATAAGGAAGCACTCAAATATGAACACTGGATATGTCCTATCCAGGATGAGTTGCTTCAGTTTAGAAACAATGATGTCTGGGAGCTGGTCCCCTAACCTAGTGAGACAAATGTGATAGGTACCAAGTGTATCTTCAAGAATAAGATGGATGAGTCTGGTACTATTATCCAAAATAAGTCTAGGTTGATTGCTCAAGGCTATACACAGATTGAGGGTGTAAACTTTGACAATACATTTTCTCCTGTTAAGAGGATTGAGTCCGTCCGCTTACTACTGACCATCGCATGTCATATGCGCTTCAAGTTATAACAAATGGATGTCAAGAGTCCCTTTTTGAATGGCATTCTATGTGAGGAGGTTTACATGGAACAACCAAAATAGTTCGAAGACCCTAAGCACCCTGATCACATCCAATATCTGAGGAAAGCCTTGTATGGTCTGAAGCAAGCACCTCGTGCTTGGAATGAGTGGTTTACTTCCTATCTCTTAGCCCGTGACTTCAAGAGGGGGAGTTTATATGACGTTGTTTGTCAGGTGAGATGATGGTGCTATTTTATCTGCCCAGGTCTACGTAGATGACAAAGTCTTTAGATCCACATGCTCACCACTTTGAGGAGGAGATGAATAGTGAGTTTTAGATGAGCATGGTAGGTGAGATTACTTTCTTCATAGGTCTCCAGGTTCGTCAGCTAGAGGATGGGATGCTTATCGTCCAATACAAGTATGCTAGAGGCCTTGTGAAGAAATTTGGTTTATACTTCACTAAGAATGCACGTACACCGATGGGTACCTCAATAAAGCTTAGCAAGGACACTTCAGGCAACGATATAGAGCAAACCTTGTATCGAAGTATGTTAGGTAGTCTTCTTTACTTGACTGATAGTCATCCTGATATCGTGTTTAGTGTTAGAGTCTATGCGCGATATCAGGCGTCCCTAAAAGAGTCACACTTAGTCGCTCATAAATGTATTATCCGATATGCGGGTGGGACTCTTTCCCTCGATATTTGGTATTCCTTTGATAGCGATGATCATTTATCCGCCTATTCGAATGTCGACTAGTTCGAGGATGAATATGGATGTAGGATCACTTCTGGTGGGTGTTTCTTCTTCGGTTCTTCTTTTGTCTCTTGGTTGAGCAAGAAGCAAAACTCCATCGCTTTATCCACTGCGAAGACTGAGTACATAGCAGCTGGGAGTTTTTGCACTCAACTTTTATGGATGAAGAATATGTTAGAGGATTATGGGATATCACAGGACACCATGACTATTACCTGTGATAATATGATTGCGATACACATATCTCGTAATCCAGTCCAGCATTCGCACACAAAGCACATTAGGATACGCGAGCACTTTATCCGTGAGATTATAGAAAAAAGGGTCGTATCCTTGAGTTTTGTATCTACCAACCTCTATTTAACCGATATTTTCACGAAACCTTTATATGCCCTTAGATTTAGATTTAAGAGTGTTAGGAAGTCTTTAGGAATTCGCATAATTGACTGAGGGGCGGTCATCATGTCTAGAGTAGGATGCATTTTTCATTTTCAATCATCTGATTCATATGTCTAGATTGTATCATTTGTATCATTATTTGTTTGTTTTGTTTTTTTCTTTCATTGTTTTGAAAAATTGAAAATTCCAAAAATATATATATATTTTTTTAAAATTTTTAGAAAAAGTCAAAAAGATTTTCATTTTTATAATTTTTTTAAAAAAAAACAAAAAAGTTTTGTATTTTGTTTACGCCGTTTATGGATGAACATTTACGATATCCATAGTCACAACTTCATTCCATATTCTACGTGAAAGTTTGATATTGATTTGAGATGCTACATCATTTCATACATGTGTTTTATAATGTTTGGAGACTTTGAGACGTGATTAGTGATATCTTCTACATGATTGGCTCATTATCTCTTTTATTGCACACATGCATGGTATTATTTGAGTATTGTACTTGTTTATCACGTATTGACTTGAGTATTTCCATCTAAATTCTATCTATATAACGACCAAAATGCGATGAAACTTGACAAGATAGTAGTGCATGTAAAAACCGTTTATCGCCAGGATTTAATTGCAACAAAATTTGATGAGTGAGTCACGAGAAAGGGATGCGAGAGTTCAAAATTAATTCATTGTGAAAGCCACCATTTGAAAAGAGCCCGAAAAAATTAAATGGCAATAAAAAGAAAAATATGTCAAATCAAATGGGCCAATAGGTTTTAGTTTCATCACCTCAAAAGAAAAATATAATGTATAATTATTTATGAGGGAGTTTGGATCGAAAGAAATGAAAAATGGGTTTACACATCCTTGAAAGTCATGAAAAAGTATTACACTGTTTTGGACGTTATTGGTGTGGAAATCACTTTGAGCTTTAATTTGTTTATTTGATTAAGTCAATTTCTTTTAATTCCACATTTTTTTACACCTAAGGAAGATGTTGAGTTCATTTGTTAGGAATATCCAACAATCATCGTGCACATATGTTATGGTTGTATGTATTTGTTTTCCTATCGAATTTGTTCAGATCCCTACATTTTACATATCACTGATTTGGTTGTTTTGGTGTTCTTTCATGGTGTGATTATTTGTCGTATATTTTGTGAGAAAAATTTTGAAAAATTCAAAAAGAGAAAGTTGGATTACCTTGTGACATTCCCCATTTGCATTTGCTTTATGTTTTTCATATTTGTCTATTTGGGGACATTATAAAAAGGGGGCGAATTTTGTTTGATTTATACTGATTTACTCGAGCATAAATTGATACTTACTTTTGCTTATAATTATATCTCAAACTGTTGCACGTCACAGGTATTATGTCTTATCTCATGTGTGTAGGTACTTAATTGAGGATTGTTTTTTCCACACCCTGATGTTGACAAAGAAAGATTGAAGATTTAGAGATTTGAATATGTTGAAGTTTGTTTGAGACTTGTCATTTAGTATTTCCAGTTTTTGGATTTAATGGGGGTATTAAATTGTATGTCATTTGGTTTTCATTTGGGTAGCATAGTTCGAATTTTTTATGTATGTACCATCATAGACATAGGGGGAGTTTTTAAGGACATGATTTTATAAATGTCCGAGTTAGAATCTAGAAAAAAATTTGTTTGTCCTAGATCACAGTTAGTATGTCTAATACTGCTACATTCGGCACGTCAACACGATCATCCACGATGTCCTTGATTCGAATCCATGCATCCATCATCTCCATATGTGCATCATGCAACATGCAATGTACTCTTCAACCGTTCTACTGCTCCACTCACGATTATGGTAAAATAATTTATTTGGAGTGTTTATTATTTAAATAAATATTTGGAAAAATTTTATAAATATTTTTAAGGGGCTGGAACGTTTTTCCTTCGAAATAAGAATTTTTTCTAAGTGTAGAGGAGAAGGAAAAAATCTCACTGACATCGTTCGAGCGAGATTTGTTGGTCCTTCGAGCGACGTAGCCATTTCGTGCGAAGTCGTTCAAGTGACGTGGTTTAACGTTCAAGCAACACCCGTACTTCGTTCGAGTGACATGCCACCTCAAATTTTTGTATTTAAAGTAGTGGCCATTCTACATATTTTTCAAGTCTTTTGGCACCGACGTTTCTGCGATTATTCTGCCCAGAAACAGACTTCATTTTTTTCAAGGGTTAATGCCTTTTTGATTCAGAAATCCCTCCTAAATATTTGTGTGAATCTTTGAACCCTAGATACAATTGTTCTAATCATATTGAAGTAACGTTGTGGAGAAGAAGGGAATTTAGCCACTACTGATATTGGAGAGCTTGTGGGACCTCTTGCTGATAGTCGACGATGATGACGAACCCACGCCTGTGGGTATTCGTGCGTAAAAATTGTATTTTATTGTGATTATAAGTCGTTACATATTATAGTCAAATAAATGATTTTGCCCCTTTAGGGAATTTTTTCCACATATTGTGATTAACTTTGCATGCTTGGTTTGATTTATCTAGTCTTTCACAATTTGGTGGCAAGAGTTAGGATTTTTGGGTTTAAACATAGGAATTTAATTACACAAGTTAATCATTGATTGCTGGCAACTCTCATTTGTGATGTTGGCTTGAATTTGTTCTATAGGTACAATAACGAAGTCACATTACTGAGTATGAATAAAATGGCCCAAAGTGTATGGTAATACAGGTACAATAAAAGCTGTTAACACTGATTTGGATTTTTTATTTATTTTTTGTTATGTGAAAATATTATTATGGTTACAATGTCTAAGCTTTCACACTTCCTATACATATATACTTTATGGATGTGATGAAGATATGAATGAGGACTTATTACTCGCTTCCTATAGAGGAAGACGAACCCCCTTTTGGGTAATATTGGGTAGCAACTTATGAACGACTAATTGTGGAAATATGAGGCCAAGAATCAAGATTATATTGAAGTCAGTCTTATTTAATTTGTTTGGTTTCCATTGGAGTTTAACTAAAAAGAGAACTTCATTTTCACTGGAGTTTAATTATGGGATTATGCCATACTACCAATAGCTATGTACGGCCTAGACAAAAAGAAAACTTCATTTTCATTTTCATTTTCATTTTCATTTTCATTTTCATTTTCATTTTCATTTTCATTTTCATTTTCATTTTCATTTTCATTTTCTTTAATTATTATTATTTTGTGCGTGTTTGTAGTATAGAAAATTGTACATGTGATGATTAAGTTTTAAAACTACAAATCAAAAGAATATTTTCTTCATTTAAAATAATAAATTGAAAAGGAAAGCGTGAAGTACACAGATGGTTCAAACAAAGTCTAATGCAATAAACACCTCCTGAAATATAAGTTTTGTTGGAAATTCCCCTATGTGTCGCTAAAAACATTACAGAAGCCACCACAATGAGATCTTTGCAAT
The DNA here is from genome assembly GCA_949130495.1 of Sambucus nigra. Lineage (NCBI taxonomy): Eukaryota > Viridiplantae > Streptophyta > Magnoliopsida > Dipsacales > Adoxaceae > Sambucus > Sambucus nigra. The sequence goes on from OX422211.1 coordinate 145,471,121, forward strand.
AAAAACACAGTTCAGTGGGCTATTTATTTATACATACAATAAGTATTTTCTTATTGAATTTGGGGCTAAGTAGTATGTACTTACTGGAAGAGGAATACAATCTCTCCTTACTAATGGTCAAATAACACTTTTGATTCCAGGTAATTTCTAATTGTACTAGAAAAATGGCGCAAGTGTAACACGTGATTGCATTGCATTGGCCATTTTTTCTGTTTCCTTCATTTTCCATAAGGAAGGTACGTAGAAGCACTTATTTATGTTATGTTTCCTTCATTTCTTTGTTCCAAGTATAATTTTGTTTTTCTCTTTACCTTTTTTTTCTTGAATTTTAACTTGGGGGTTAAAGTTACTAATTTTAATTTCCTTCTCATACTCCCAATTTTAACTGGCTGCTATTGGGGTAATGCTTTAGTTGGTGGAATATGTAGACTTTTTAAGAAGCTACATTTGATTGGGGGAGCACGTGTTAAAATCATATATGGGTGGGAGTTTACAAAATCGGGTGTATGATCCAAACGATTGCATTTTAAGTATGTATTCCTAAAAACATATTTGTATAAATGTGGAGAATTTAATGAAATCAAAATGCCCATGTAAGGATCCCGCTAACGTGCTAAGTCATATAGACAAGAGGATATGTTTTGTTCAATCTGTTTAGTTCTGTTATTTAGGCAATGATGATATGTTATGTTATGCGGACAATGAAATCAAAACTCTTATGTGAGGATATGTTATGTTCAGTTCATGTTTTGTTCACACGATGATTCCATGCACAATGGGGTACTTCACAAATAATTGGGAGACAAACAAACCAGATACAATACAATACTTTAAACAATGTTTTTCAACAAAATACAACTGGGAGACTAGCATCCTTACCACATAGAGTAAATTTGACGTTGAGTACTTGAATATATTATTCAATTTGTGAATTTGTACTGCTGGTACTCGACTTTATGATATGGATACAGGGTCCCTGCCTTTATCCTGTCGATACTTTGAGTTTTATGTGCGAATATAGATACCATTGTCTCAGCTCTTAATTGAAATGATTGTATTTTGTGATTTGCTTATGTAGCTTTCATGTGTTATGACTTAGATGTATACTTTTTGTTAGGTTTTAACAACATTTTCAATTGCGGTCATGAAAGGTATAGTGTGGGAAGCCACTAATCTTACTTTATATACACGACAAAAGTATATCCTCTACGGAGCACTGAGATCCTGAGAAATTATTAAAAGGTAAACATGTATACATGGAGTACTTAAACTTTTATTTTGTGAGTTTATTATTGTCATGTGTATTTATTAATATCTGGTGATAAATATCATTCCATATATGATCAAAATTGTAGATTGGTTAGGGTTGCTATTCTGGAAGCTACATGATCAAAAGTAACCGACAAGGTATATTTTGATATACGGACTGGAAATTCGCCACATCGCACAACAACAAACATCCTTCAACTTTCAACTTTCAAGCAGAAAAGGTAAATTTCAACTTTCAATCTTCTTTTTCTTTTTCAATTTGGTATTCCACATGTTAGTTACATGATGAGATGTCTCTTAATTCTGATTCTCATATATAACTTTAGTATTGAAAAATGAAAAATGATAAATGGTAAATGGTAAATGTATTGAAAAATTATTAAATGATAAACTTTTTTGTAGTTAAACCTTTTTTTTCGGTTGATCATTTTTTTATACTATTACTGTTAACTTTATATTGTTTTTAGTTGAACTTTTCTTTCCAATTAACTTTATTCTGTTATACTATTAACTATTTGTTTTTATCATTAATGAATCTAGATTTCTGAGTTTGTATCGGTTTTAGTTGTATTTTTCACCATTCTACTTTGTATTTTTTTGCGATCATGGTACTGATTAGGATTTTGACTTAAGAAAGATGAAATATTCAAATACGAAGTCCAAGCTGGATGCTGAGGGAAAAGGAAAGGTTGAACATATCATTATTTCTTCATATAATCTGCTCATATCAGTGCTCTCATTGTATGATGATGTAATAGAGCCATATGGTGTTGTAGGTTAAAGTGAAATGACTGATAATTTAGTTCTAATTTGTATATTTTTCCATAATTTTCTTGGCAACCAAACATAATGGTGGCAATTTCGTTTTGTTGAATTGAAATACAATTTTAATTATTTTTTTGTAGACATTAATTAACTTGATTGAATGTGAGCACAACATTTTGTTATATGTTTGTGTTTCTTTTTATTATTGGGAGATGATGGTGTCATTTTAATTAAATTTATAACAACAAGGATGTAGGTTTAATAATAAAAATTTAGATATGTTTGCATTTTTTGTCGAAATAATGAATCGCTATAGGAGAAACATAAATGATTTAGTTTATGTGGCTTAATATAATGATGTTAAAATCCTTTTTGATTCTTGACAGGTTTAACAATTGTTAAAAGCTCTTGGTTTTCAATTTTGAGTTGAAGTATTTTTTAAAATGAACGGGAACAAACAAATGGAGGCGCACTACATAAATACGAGATTTCATTACACTGAAACCGAGAGCTTTATGGACTTTTTAAAGGGCCTTACCCATTCAGTTGCACATTATGCGCATTTTGGACCTGTTATTGACCAGGTAAGTATAGTTTATAGTTTAAATTTTTTCTGAATAAAATAATTTTTTACTTCTAAGATTACATTGAAAGCATTTTCTAAAAGTTTGGTTGTGTTGTTGGCATTCATAAATTTGAGGTTGGGAGGTCTAATTTGGTCCATGATGCTTATGGATAGGAGCATGTGGAATCCTTCACAATTGCAATCATTTTCTTTGTCAAATTAAGAAACTTAAGTTTCAGTTGTATGTTTGGAATGCTTAATGCTTAAACGAGGATTTTTGAAGCATAATTCTTCATATATGTATTAAAGCATGCTATTGATTCTAAAGTAACATTATGCTCTGTCCGTCCTAAATTAGCTATCGCTATTTGAAAGTGGGTATATTTTAACAAAAGATTTACATTCCAAATATTTCCTCTCAAAAATGATGATTTTATTAAATGAAAAACACGCACTTGATTGTATCCATTAACACAATATATATTATGAGGAGCATTAGTTAACTAAAGAGTGTCATAGTCACGATGCATTAACAATAAAGATGTCGTAGCCTATTTTATGTTGTTCACCCTTATTTTGTTGGAATCAAGAATGCACAACTCTTTTCTTCATTTTGCAGGATTAAGCTAAAATTGTTTTCTAAAACAACTATGACACACCAAAAGAGCCTTCGATGATCGCTATAATGATTGCGTTAGCTTCAATGTTGTGTAGTGTATGAGGGAACTATTATAGTGGAGTTCTCACCCGAATTGGGGCGACGAAGATTCTGACAAAATAGGTGTAAGTGATAAACTCCTAGAGGTTATTTGGGAAAAATACTTGGATGTTTATGTTTTTCATATATTTTCAAGTCATATCTTTTCCTTTTTTGTATTCAAAATTTATTTGTAATCAATATATAATGTAACCATAATTTGATTTACTGTTAATTTCTTTACATTCTATGTTTTCAGGGCATGTCTTTTATTCCTCATCTTTCTAGATTTTTTTGCACGACTGTAACCTCTTTTGAAATTACCTTGAGATCTAATATGTGGACGTAGTAGTGGTAAAATGCGGCTCAAATAATAAAACAACATATATTTAAAAGCAATGAGTCAAATATGGGGCCTGTATTTGAAAGTTATAAATGAAATATGAAGCCCAAATCTAAAGGTTACGAGTCAAATATAAAGTTCATTTTTCAAAGTTAAGAATAAAATACACGATTCAATACTTCGGGAATGAAATTTTTGCCGTTTTGTTATTATGTATTTTGTAATTTTTTTCCCTTTTACGATTACATATTTTGGAAATTTTCGTCGTGCCTTCAGGCACGGGTATTCCGCTACTTTATATATATATATATATAAAATAACATAAAAATTACAATTATATTATAAATTTGTCTTCCTCTTTTTAGTCTCTTAATGATAATCAATAACAATTAAGTACATCTTAATGATGAAAATATTATTGTATTAATAACAAGAAAATTCTTATATTACTGTATGATCAAATCGATCAAATATAATAACTATTGATTTTTATCACTAAAATTTTAAGTTAACATTGGTTTTCTTTAATACATTTGAACGAGTAGTTTTCCAAATTATAATTTTTGTGCAAAAAGAATTTTTTTTTAATCGAAACTTAAGGCTTTTTAAAGTTTGAAAAAAAAAATCCTTCCTTATTCAATGAAGATAAGGGGTGATAAAGATTTTTCTTACCTTTATTTGAGTTGTCCCTAATAAGCCTTATTAAGTGAAAGAATTTTTTAGGGGACTTGTAAAACAAATTTATAAAAAAACAAGATATGCATGTACAGATTCACTAAATATCTCATCAAAAATTAATTTTTGACAATTTTCTAAAATTAAAAATGACTTTATATTAAAATTATATGAATTTTTCTCTAGAAAAATAAGGGAGAAATAATAATCAATAGCATATGTACTATTAACTTAGAAATAAATAAATCTAACAACCATTCCTATCTTATATATCATAATTATTAAAATAAAATCTACCTTCTTGTATATATTCTAAACATGACATTCAGTTTAGAATATTCAATGTTTCATTTGAATAATATTTTTATGAATAATGCTAAGGGACACATTTTAAAGAAGCATTTGGCGACACGGGATACAGAACACGTGTCGCTGTGTCATTGATAGACACTTAAGTGAAACGTGTCGCACTTAAGGTGTCAATCAATGACACGTGAACACGTGTTTTGTGTCCTCAAATCGAGTTACCAAAGTGTGTCTCCCTAGCATTATCTTATTTTTATTTGAGACCTTTCAAATGTTAAGTAAATAAGACAGACAAGACATGTTGTTTTCTAATAAATCGTGTATACAACACATCTAATTACATTGGTCATTTGACAAATAATCCTTCAAGTAGACGAGTGATTTTTTGGAACATAAAAAATTGTTGAGGACTAAATAAAATACACTTACTAAATAAAATACACTTACTTCCGAGAGATTAAGCTTTTTGAAACTTGGTTTGTTCCAAATTAAAAATTCATATTTTTATTTTGTATAAATGAAGGATACACTCGATCAATGATCAAGATTAATCCTTATTCATCAATATGAAACTTGATTTGTTGATTATGCCTGAATAAGAAAGGTGGATCACTAATTTGGGACAAATAAAAAAAAATAGTGAACCCTTAATATGAGAGTGAAGGAGTTTATGCATAACTCAAAATGTACAAATGCAACATAAAATAATATAGGGCAACACAATATTGTGTAATTTTTTTTGCCATGCGACACATGGTATTAAATTAGATTAACATATTACATAATTTATACTAATTTTATACCATATCGTCATAATGCTTTTTATTTCCAAACATGTATGATTGTATTGTTTCCAAAATTACGTAATTAGAGCAACAAATAGTGATGTTTTTTTATTATCCTAGCTAGGACAACTGTGAACAAACAATGACAGAAGGTTCGATTGGTTAGAAAAGAACGTAATGGTGGGGCAGCTATAAAGATTCGCGGCGGTGGCGGTGGCGGTGGAGGTGGGTTGGTATCAATGCACATGGTTTCGCATGTGTTATGTGTGATTCTTGTCTCATAAACACACTTATAGCACACATGCCTACAACACTACTACGTGGCAATTCTCCTAATATCGACTTTAGGTATTGTGTCAAGAATGATTTCACTTATATTTCATTTATTTACAACCGTGTGTCTCTTCGATCTTGTTTGTATTTTTTTTTTTTTTTATATATTTCTAATTTCAAATAGTTCATATATATGTTCAATTATTACATCTTCTATGGGACATAATTAGGAGTTTAAATTTGTTAATTCATTTTAACAAATAATATGGTGATTCTTTTTTAAATGATTGATTCAAAAATTAAAATAATAAATAAGTAAAACAAATCATGTGAGAGAGGGTTATCACAACTCTTTTTCTAAAATGTGTTAAAAATTCTAGATTTTAATGTAATGATATTCAACCCTGATTTAAAAAAAATATTAACCTGTTAGTTTTGTGTGGTATTAAAAATTATTTTAAAGAATAATAACGTAAGTCGCGATGAACATTTCAAGAATAATTTGAAAATTGGTTTACTAGTAAAATATTACCTTTGACGTAAACTTTCATTGCTCGTGAACTCAATGAAAATGTAAAATGCATCATATTTGCACCCACATTCATTTCTCTCTCATTCAAAATATTAAAATATTACATGTTTGGAAAGTTATAAATTTTTAACTTTTGACAACAATTGAGGAGATACATCAAACAATTTCATATTTAATATTAAATTCCTTGTAAAAGTATTCATAAAAATATCTCCTTTGTTTTATTAGGTTTTAAAATTTCTACGAACAAAAATAAAAAATATTATAATATATATTTAATGAGTGAATAACATTAACGAAACATCCACTTGACGAATAATAGCAGTAAGGGAAAATATTTTGCGTGTGTATGTGTCATATTAATTATATATAACAACTTTGTTTTTTAGTATTTTTAAATAGGTATTTTGTCAGCACTCATGTTGCAACAATTTTTTTTTGGAGCCGATCCTCTATGTTTTTTATTAGTTAAAACTCCCATAACTGTAGGTTGTGTAACATAACCGCTTCACTTCGTAGGGAGTTTTGGCAAATTTTTTTGCCCTACTTTAACATAGACAAAGCCACCTATTTTCAAGAAGACTAACAACAAAATGAAAAAAAAATGATGGAATGACTTACTTATTTATTTGAAAAATGAGGCCAAAATACCTGTACGCCCATTTTTAAATCCTTAATGTGTTACATTCTTAAAATTATCTTTAAAAGTCATCTCTAAGCGCATGTTATTAGGTCAATAAGAGCAGTATTTCATGGCACCCACCAAATATCTCCCTGCGAGCACATCTCATTATCATCACATTATTTGACTAGTTCTATGTCCTACTAGTACACTATAGGGCACCCATTGCATATATGAATTTTATCGGTCATAAAACTCATTTTCTTATCTTCTGTCTCTCTACACTTCTCACCTTCTTCATACCAAAGACATCATAACTAGTAGTGGCAAAACTATAGATTGGGCCTAATGTGGGTGGGTCAAATATGGGCTGGGCTAAATATGGATTGGGCCTAATATGGACGGGCCAAATATGGACTGGGTTAACCCGTTTTTTCGCTCCCAAATAAGTATTATAATTCCAAATATATATTTAAAAAAACATAGTTCACTCCTAACTTTTAAAAATAGGTTTTGTATTGACTCGTAGTTTTTGAAAATGAATTTCATATGGACTCCATATTTAATTTATTACTTTCAAATATGGGCCCCATATTTGATTCATAGCTTTAAAAAATGGACCTCATATTTAACTAACAGGGCTAATATGGGTGGTTTTATTCTCTGAGGCCCATTTTGCCACTACTAATCATAACCTTAACAATTACCCTACTATAACTATCGTCATCGGCCATTGCATTGGTACTCTCTCATGTGCGCGGATCTCTCTCACCATTTTTATGTTCGTATGTTTTAATCTTCTGACACACACACACACACACACACACACACACACACACACACACACACACACAACAATTCATTTAAAGTGAGGGACATTGGTTTTCACGATGGATGGAAAGAGAGAGAGCATCTTTAGTGGTGATAGGGGTTGTAACGCGCGCACACACACACGTAGAACGCGTGCGCGGGCAGAGATAGGGAAAGGGAGACTTTTTTTTTTTTAAATGTATTTTGGTATATTGTCAAATGATAAATGGTCAAAATCAGGTAATGGAAATAATCATTCATGTTTTTGTGGGATTTGAAAAATTAATTTGAACATTTTTTGCGGGTTTTTTAGTTGCACTTTAAATTTTTATATATTGATGGAAGTATGTGTGCCTCTATAATTCGACGTCACTACATGTGGGAACAAGGAACAAGTTGTAAGTGTCTATCACCATTTACAATTAAAAAAAAAAAAGTAGGGCTATTATAATCCCATTTTAATACTCTAAAAATTTATGGGTGGCTTTTGCAATAGTTACTAACTTGTAACATGCTAATAACCAAACTTAAAAAAAATAGTATAATCACTTAAACTCGGTGTTATTAATGACTTCACATTATTGCACCGACATTCATAAACTAGTTTAAGGAGTCATTTAATTAGAATTAAATGATTAAGATTAACTCATAATATGCAAACACCAATGAACTCCTTGTCTTTAATCTTTCGAGCCGTAGATTACCGTTCATCTTCTCAGCTATAAAATTGAGGGCAAATTTGTTAACCCACCTTAATAGTGAATCACGTTAATCCTCTTACTCCATTTATTAATATTAAAGTAATAAATAAGTATTTATCATTGGCTCCTTCTCAACTCTTAATTCATGTTCCCAACCCAACTGTAAGTCAGCAATCACGAGTGAAGACCATCCTACCTATAGTGACATAAAATTAAAATCTTTGTAATTTTGGGGAGTAATTTAGTGCAACGTGGGTAATATAATTAAGCCACCATAGCTTGTAATCCGTGAGATGTGCGATCGTTTGATAATTGTGTTTATATAAAGGATAATGCTATGAGTTCCAAATAACTCCTTCAAATCCTACATTGACATCACGTCATTCTTCCATTTGATTGTCATTTATTGCCATGTGGTGCGGGGCGCACCAGGACACAAAAATCAAGTCACTTTGGGGGAGGTTTGGAGGAATTATTTGGGGTACGTATCATTACTCTTATATAAAATATGCGCTTATAATTGATTGCTTATGTACAGTATTGTGCTTAATACTTTATGATGAATGACAATAAAATAAATAACTTAAAAGTAGAGTTGCAATTTTAGGCATGATACAATGAAATTATTTGAAATTGACCAAACACTAAAAAGATTTGTATTTTTTGTGTCATGTTTATGTGTAAATTATGACACGGCTTAGTTGTAATATGTTATTACCTTATTCGTATTTTTAATGATCTTTTTTTTTGTATTATCATGTTTAATTACATGTTAAAATTAATAATCGCAATAGTCATGTCATGTTTTAAATCAAACATGTTTGTTTGAGATAAAAAAAATGATTTTGTATCATATCTTGTCTGTACTTTGATAATACTCGTCATATGGTGTAAGACCCAAATACAAATGAACCAAAATATAACATTCACACAAGAATACATTTACAAATGGGGTTAAAGACCTTAGTTTTACAATTTAGTTTTTACATATAAATATACCAATTGAGATTTGGGGATTTTCCTACCGTAAAAAGTTAGACATATATGATATGGGATTCATACCAATCATAATAAGAAAAATCTTGCATCTAACTACCACCCCTATGAGGTCAACTTGATCCAACCCTCCCATCTTAGGCATGCATTAAGTACCACCATAGAAATTGATATCATTATAAAATGAGAATTACAAAAAATTCTTAGTATTTTTTTCACTATATGGGTGTAGCATCTTGATTGAACTTACTATAATATACGATCTTCAGCCTCAGATAATTCATGTTTCTCTTCATCTGGTTTTACAACCTCTTCCTCGTTGTCACTACAACACATATATAACATGGACTGCAGCGAAACGATGATCAAATTACGAAACTCCGACTCATCCATATTCCATACATTAATACACTACAAACAATAATACTAATACTAATACTAATACTAATATTAATACTAATAAATGAGTTGTAAAAACAAAATACAATTATTTAGGGCTAATTACACTTGGGTTCCCTGAACTTTGCCCCTATTGGCACTTTCCTCCCCACTCTTCCAATTTTTTCAAATACCACCCCATACATTGAAAATGGCTACAAATTCCCCCCTTGCCATCCAACTCCGTTAATTTTTGGCAGGACTCGTTAAGCATGTGCATGGCACATGCCTTTAAGTAAGGGCATTTGTATCCAAACTTAATTGTTTTTTAAACAAATCTTTAAAAGATAGAAAAAAATTTAAATACCAAAAAATACACTAAAATACTTTAAAAAAAATACTAAAATGCACTAAAATTCTAAAAACTAATTATTGATTTCCACTAAAAAATAATTACTGATTTCCACTAAAATAGTTAAAACACTAATATTTATTGAAAAATACACTAAAATTCTAATAAATACAAAAAAAAAATACACTAAAATTCTAAAAAAATAATTACTAATTTTCACTAAAAAAAATAATTATTGATTTCCACTAAAATACTTAAAATAATAATATTTATTGGAAAAATACTAAAATTATAAAAAAACACAAAAAATACCAAAATACACTAAAATTATAAAAAATAATTACTGATTTTCTCTAAAAAAATAATTACTGATTTCCACTAAAATACTTAAAATACTAATATTTATTTGAAAATACAGTAAAATACACTAAATTTCTTAAAAATAAACTATAAAATACAATAAAATTCTAAAAAATAATTACTGATTTTCACTAAAAAGTAATTACTTACTTCCGCTAAAATACTTAAAATACTAATATTTATTCCAAACTAAATTTCCATTAAAAAAATAAAAAACATAAATATACATAAAAATAAAAAAGATATACCAAACATTAAAAATACATAAAAACATAAGCTTTTTTTTCCACCCAAAATCTACATAAAAACATATTTTCAATAAAAAAGCAAAAACAATAAAATAAAAAACCCAATACAAAATAATAACTGAAAATCTTTTCAAATTAAAACAATTATAAAAATATCAATGAAAATTTTGGAATAGATTTTCCACCATGAAAATAATATTTGGAAATAAAAAAACAAAAAATGAAAAAAATAATATTAGGATATAAAAATAATATCAGGAAAAAAAAATTATTGGTCAAGTGAAAAATAAAATAAACTAATAAAAAAAATCTAAAAAACTAAAAACTAAAATAATAAATATAAAAAAAAAAAGTAAAAGCAAAACGAAAGAAAAAATCCACTCCCACCCCTGCTTCGGCAATCCCCACTCCACCCCTCACCGCATCCTCCGGCAGTCCCCCATCCCCATCCCCTCCTCCGGCTGCCCCCTAACCCCACCCTCACCCACATCCCCTCTCTCTCTGCCACCCCTCACCCCCTCCTCCATTTCCATCAATACCACCTCCCTCTCCATAACACCAACCCCATCTCTACTCCCACACCAATCTCAGATCTGAAATGTTACACACATCTCCATTAATACCACCCCATATTCAAAGGATAAAATCAAATTTCTCTCATTGTCAGTGTGTGTTCGTGAGAGAGAGAGGGAGAGAGATGAAGAATAAGGGAGTTAAGAGAGAGAGAGGGGAGAGAGGAAGAATCATGAGAGAGAGAAAATGAGAGAAATTTAGGGTTTTTGAAAAAGAGGTCTTGAAAAATCAAAAAGGGTTGCCACATGTCATTTAATGCCAAAAGTTAACAGATTTAAACGACGGGATGTTAATTGTCATCGTTTTCAAAGTTTGGGGAGTTATTTGTCAAAGTTGAAAGAATGTGGTGGAAAGTGCAAATATGAACAAAGTTCAGGGGGCAAGTGTAATTAACCCAATTATTTATGTGTAATCATATTTTTTTCTCAATTTTCTCAACTAACTCAGGTGATTGTTTTATTACCAGTTTCTTTTCTTTTTAGGATAAAAAACTAAACACCAAAGCATTCGAAACCTCCTCGGAGCTCCACCCGTCTTTTTGAAGCAAATCCGAATAACGATCCACTTTTAGTAAAAGAGCATCCAGAGTTGATTGCTTGTCTAATAAAACCATCATGCTTTCAAAGAAACCTGAAGCTAATACGTGTACAATCTTATCTATGTTGGATTCTTAACGTCACTTGAGGTGGAAGTTCATTCATATATAAAAAGACTTGAAAAGGAACCAATTTATTCATGGATCACTTGGGCGCATCTAGATAAATCCTTGCTCAGGTTCATCTGTATAAAAAAACTAAACAATAAAAGCATGAAATAAGGATTCTGGGGGAAGAAATGTTGTAAGCTAAGAAGTAATGTCTTATTGAATATTTAAAACTTGCAGCTATAGAAGGGGATACAGACAAAAGTCTAAATTCTCTTGGTTGGCAAGTGGGGACAAAAACATCGTATTTTCACAAAAAAAAAAGGTAAACGGGAATAGAATGAGACATAACATTCATGCCATTATTGATACTAATGGTAATACGATTGAACAAAAGAAAGTTGTGCAAGCGCAAATTGTGAGATTTTTCTCTGAACACTTAGGTAATTCTGAAGGTTTGAAGGTAATGGCCTCTTCCACCCAACCTTTTAACTCTTATGAAAGTAATTCTGAAGGTCTGAAGGTAAAGTCCCCACATTATTATCCTTATTCTTAAGGTTCCAAACCCTTTAACCAAGCTAACACATTGAATATATGGCAGTGGAGATATAAAATTGCTGACTATGTTAATAACAATACATTTATCTTATTTTTGAGGCAATTTTAACTGATATATGGCAATATTAACCGATACATTACACAAAAATAAAAGTATTAATGGAGACAAAGTGATAGAGGAATGGGGTTTGTTAGCCAATTGTAGCCCCAAAGCAATTAAGAACGTCACTTCATCGGGATCCATTCTCCCTTGTAGCATCAACTTCAATTTTACAATGAACTGTCACCTAATTTTATTTATTTATACAGTCAGTTAGTTATACACAAATGCATAACTACCCTTTTTTTAGTTTAGAAACATTTTACAAGATATTATAATTCAGTTTGGTTAAGCATGATTACTGCAAATGATCACTGAGACATGCATATAAAGAAACATAATTTTACACACAACAATAAAAGTGAAATAGAAAAAATGTGAAAAAACTTACTACATGAGGTGAATATCTGGAGGGTCAACAATCTATGCATTCTTGGAGGTCCTCTACAATCTATCATATCCTAATACCTGGAGGGTCAACAATCTATGCATTCTTGGAGGTCTTCTATAATCTATCATATCCTAAAGTTCCTGATATTATGTTATCCTATAATAAAATTCATTGTTGGGGGTCCTCTCTAATATATGCATTTTTCTAATAGTTCTTTAGGATAATTTGTATTAGAGTTAAAATAATAATATACACAATATCTTATATTATGAAGGACTTTATTATTCAGAATATGATGTTATATTTATAAATTTCTAGATAGGTATCAACAAAACAAATAGTATTACCATGTGACATAGACCCAAAGCATATTTATCATTTCAATAATAACCATATTCCACTCAATCAAAAAATGAAAATTCACATTTATAACACATCTAAGGTAAAAAAAACTCAAGGACCATAGTAAAAAACAAGTTGGGAATTTTGTCAAACATGTAGAGGAAGAATACCCTAAATGCATCATCTAAACACATAAATAAAAACATAGTTCTTGTAAGTTGCATAAAAATAGGCATGCGGCACACCACATACCCTATGAATATCCTTAATTGCTAAAAAGATGACCTTCACAACAAAAATACACCATTGGTCTGTTTAGTAAACTTCACGGGCTTTTATTTTATGTTTAAAGCTAATAAATTTTTTTTTTTATGAAAATGTTGAATTTTGTAGTAAGTTTTTTTTATTATTTTCAATATAATTTTCTATATTCTATAGTTTGTCGCATTATTGATTCAAACAAAACCAACAAAAAAGGGAATAATCCAACTTCATATTTCTTCTCAATCCCTTTGTTTTATCAACCAACAACCAAACATATTATAAACAAAAAAAAGAATAATCAAACTTCATTTTTTTCCTCAACAATCAAACGTGTCTGATTAAACTATTGACATCAAAACATCACAAACCAAAACCATAAAAAATAATCACTTTATTTTCATTAATTTAAACCCCATGAAAACAAAATGAAGAAAAAGCATGTACCTTTGTTCGTCCTTAGACAAAGGTGTCCCTAGTTTTCTCTCTGTGAATATCCCGATTATTTTTTCACTAAGCATCTTTGTTTGAATAATGTTTCGATAATGTTTCAATAACAAATCTTTCGATTTCACCGAGGGTTACTATTCATATATAAAGAACCTATAAAGCAAGACGATGATCAAATCGTGGAACTCCGCGAAATTTTCTTACATGGATGAGCAGTTGTTTAAGGTGTTTGATAGTGATGGGAATGGGTTTAGTAGTGCGGCTGAGTTCGATCATTATATGGCTAATCTTGGACATGTGTTGATGTATGTAGGAAAGCCAAAATTTGAAGAGTTCATGTCATTTGGAGGGTCAAGGGGCAATCCTTTTGTATTCTCAATCATTGTAATGCATCTATCATTAATCAGAATTTATACCTCTAACACTATTGTTCTAGAGGTATAATATAGATTACATAATAAATTTCTTACAAAAACACAATAAATATTATTTTATGCGAATATCCTACAGGATTCCTACTTTCTTATCAATTTTATTAGCAGCTCGTGACACAATTATATCATTTAAACTGAATTGTGACCCCAATCATTAAGGGTGTTCATTTGAAATTGATCGGGCTGTAAAAGTGTGTTCATGTGAGGACACAGTCGTTGCGTGTTTTTTCGTCGCGATGCAAAAATCTAAACTACAATTACACTTGACAAGAAAGCACAACGGTAAGTCGGGTATTGTAAGAAATCCATAAGGAGTGATTGATTTTATATTTTAATTGTTTTGCTATTTCAAAAATAAAAATGTAAACGGTAATTGGGGGGGGGGGGGGTAATGGTGACAAAGGCAAAAGAAAAAGTTAAGTTTACACAAAAATAAAGCGAGGATCGGGATCGCATTCCACCACACGGGCTAAACAACTAATCATCATAATTCCGGCTCGAAAGCTATTTAATCGAGCATTTTAATTAAGCATAAACTTCACGTAAGAAGGAATTTAACCCAAAGTTGCTTGAATAAACATTTAATAAAAATTGATCACATGCAGATCAAATTCAGATTGACGCTATAACACTAAAGTTGCGTGACAAATAAAGTTACATGCATGACTATCCAACTTTAATACACGCGGTTTCAAATAAACGCAATTTTACACGAAATCTAGTTTTTGGAGCTCGAGACCCATTAATGACAGCACACAACTCCGACCCTATTTATTTAAGGTCTAAGCATGAATTAAACTAAATAACTATATTAAAATAGTAAATAACTAAATTAAATTAATTATCTAGGCAAGGAAAAGGAAGAACATAACTATATTAAAGGAGAGGATAATGAAAAATTCAACTTACAACACCCAAAAGGGTCACACCAAATGAGGAAGAAGAATGATCTCTCCAAACCCTAACCCAAAATATATATTAAAACAAAGTATATGATTTATTACAACAAAAATGCTTTATATAGTAAGTGGAATGAAAATAAGGGAAAAAGAAATGAAAAGACGAAAGCTATAAAAAATATTAGGGGATCGATGTGACACCCCGCCTAATTAAATACCGGGCGATCACTCCTTTATTAAATTAAAATAAGGGTGAATAGTTGGTTCATTCTTAGCATCACTGTCGTAAAAATAAACTTTTCCAAATTAACACCCTAATTAATTAAGCTAAGTGTCAAAACCATTTTTAACCTTTCTAACCAAATTGTATTTTTAAAGAAAAACTTATTTATTTAATTATTAACCACATTTTCAATAAGTAAGAATCATACAACAATTATCCTGGAACATAATCCAATTACTTTAAACATTCAACATCCAAAATCCCAACATTTAAAACTAAATGTAAAATATACATGTTGAATAAATCCAAAAGTAACAGTACTAGAAATAACTGAAATACAAATGTCCCAACAGAACAGATAAATAGTGGAAAGGTCGACACATGCCCAATAACTGAGAATCATAGGAGTGGAATCAAGTAAATGAAATCGTCTAAGCAAGTGGCCTGCAACTCCCACCTAAGCTGCAACACGTTCCTTCCAAGGGATCCAAAGCAAGACGCCCCTGTGGCTGGGCACCTGTAGTACATACATATATATACAAGAGAGAGAGAGAGAGAGAGAGAGAGAGAGAGAGAAATGGGTCAGAGCCCGATAGTGTATATGATTTAAAAATTGTTTAGCAAGTATTTAAATTGATACAGGCCAATGCAACAACATATTAGTGCGACACTCTCTTGAGAAATTCTCACCTCTCTTATAATATGCACACCTATCGCACTAACCTTCCCAGTGGTCCAACTCATCATATATCACGCTATCCTTTCCCAATGATTGACTTATCTTAGGTTATTCGCAGGATTCAAAATTTAACGATTCAATTGTTTGAAAAGAATATTTCAATTAGTAACCAAAGTTCTCAATTTTAACTTTAATAATCAATAAAGTTTTCCAGTGTCATATTATACTTTCTCAAAATAAGCATTTACAATTTGAGTCATCAACCATGTCCTACATATAAAATCACAGTAGGCAATTCCAAATTTCAGAATTTCATATATATATTAACTACTCGTAAAATATATATACATCATAACAGCACCCCAAATAAAAACTATGGTGCGGGCATACTCTACTATCCAATCCCCGTATCACTCGTACTAAGGGAATACAAATTCGGAATCACTCTCGAACTGTATTAACACATACTCAAACAATAATGAGGCGAAGCATAGATTCCAAGTCTCTAAGAGGATGGCATATGTCTGCGTCTCTTAGGACCCTCCGAACTATCACTACGATAGCCTGTACCAAGGATATCTATTCACAAACAATATGAGGATAAGCATAGATTCCAAGTCTCTAAGAGGAAAGCACATAACCGCATCTCTTAGGACCGTCCGAACTATCATTTCGATAGCCTGTACCAAGGATATCTATCTTCTAGGGTATGAGTCAATATCCCCCATAAGGCAACACATGATAAGATCGTCCCAGCGCGGCAACCTCAAGGATAGCAAGTAGCGTGGGCATGTTTTTCACACATAGATAGAATATGCATACACAATCATATAACTATACTAATATTACCATATCAATAATGGGTATATTCTCAATTCCGATAATTTCGACATTTGTATTTATTTCTCATTATTTAGTTATCACGTATAACCATTCACATCTTACTTTAATTTGAGGAACTTTTCCACTTACTACATAACGCTCATGGATTCTATCCTCCCAAGTATAAAATTCAGTAGGTATACACATTTGTCCCAAAGTAACTCTCTTATGTGTCTCTCTCTTTAAATCATAAATTCACCGACCCTTATGTAATTATCCCAAAATACAATCTTTGCCCGACATCAAGGGTCCCAAAATCTATTCACATGTCCTACTGGTCTTCCCTATCTCCCAAAACATTTTATTAAGGATGCCTAAGAATTATCTCACAATAAATTGAATTTAACTCATTTAAAAAGGAAATAGGAGTCTGCCAGGAGGGGTTGATCGATCGAACCTTTGATCGATCGAAGCTCTGGGCTCGATCGATCGATCAAGCAGGTATTGTGATTTCTGCAGTTTTGCAGTTACGGGTTCTAACACATTTCTTCATCCAAATCCATATTTTTCAATCCCAAACGTCCCAAAAATTGTACTACCAACATTATATCATCCTACTAGGTATTTCCAACGTGAAGCATGAGGAATTCTATCATTATACATGGATTAACCAACCAAAAATTATTATAATTATCAAGAACCCTAGAATTCTCTTAAACATGGTTCTAACAAGTATTTCCAGAAATTTCCTTCTTGTAAACATCATAATTTCGTGGGTAATTCCTCTACATGGCAAGGGTTTCCAGAATTATCAATTTATTCATCACTACATGAAATTTCTTAACTCCTATCTTAGGTTTCTTCCATAAAAACTCATTCTAATTACTCCTACACTAATATGAAAGATGCAACAACGAAATAAGCAAGATAAACAATTGCCTGGGATTTTCGACGTTCTGGTTTGCGGATGATTTTGGTGTGGTTGCGTTCCCCGTCGCGCGATCTACGCGTTGGTGGTGGTGGCGGTGCAAACGGATGGATTTTGGGTCTTGAATTTGCCTTGAGAGCTCTCTCCTTCCTCTCCTATGGCCGTTCTTGTGTTTGTGTTTTATAACCCTAGCTGACTAACCTAAATGGCTGATATAGATTACTGATTTTCGTGGGTTTAATTACCCAAAAATGTGAAATGTCCAAAATGCCCTCCCGGGGTACCACTTAGGCCTAAAAATGCCCCGAGACCCAAACTAAACCCCCGGGTACACTTTTTTGACTATCTCGACCCTTCTGGACGCGTTGGCGCACTCAAAACGACCATACGAATGACTTATAAAATATTCACTTGCGCACCGAGGAACTCTAGCGCTCCGAGGTACTCTAGTGCTCCGAGGCACTCTAGTGCTCCGAGGAACTCCTGATCAGCAAGCAACTATGGCGGTCCGAGCTGCACCTCGATCATATCATTAATTGCCAGATAACCAACAGCTCAACTATTCATTGAATGTTTATATTCTTGACACACACGCTGCATTAAATGTATTGCCCTTTCATGTGTATATCATTTAATGTATCGACCCTTTCATGTACAGCCTCGAAGCTATAAATACCTTGTATCAATCCCATTCAAGGGGACGAGAATTCCTTGAGAGAACTTGTAATCAAGAATAGATCAGGGAGATGTCGTTGGAATAGATCAGAATCATTTTTGACCTTCAACTCTTGCAGAGCAGCTACCCAACCATCATGGAAGTATTTCAACTTCCCATATTGGACTTGGGATGTCATGGCAGCAATCCCTTTATCCCATCCTTTCTCCCAACCAGCATTGAAATGCTTCTTGATTGCGACCTTTCTCCTCAACTTCTCCGAGGATAGCTTCACATCCAATTCCTCTTTTTTGACCTTGATATCTCGCAGGGTATATAACTCTTCCTCTGCCTTTTTCAGCTGGCCATCATATTCCTGATGTTTAACCTCTAAACCTTTTACTTTTTCTTCCAAATTCTTGGAGGTTTCGGCCATTTTCACCTTCTCAGCTTCAGCCACAGCTAATTTCTTCTCCCAAACAGCTTTTTCGTCAACATACTGTTGACGAGATTCCTTTAAAGACTGGGTCAAACCCAACAGAGCATCCTCTACACCCGACGAGGAGCTTGAAGCTTTAATAGCTTCATCCTTCTTCACAATATTATTAAAACAGTTCACCAACTGAAAGATGAGAAAAATAGCAAAGTCAATACAAAATGCAAGCTTTCAGAGAAAGAAAGAAAAACTAGAAGTATGAGAAACTTACTGAAGCAAGGTGACAAGCAGCTAGGGATGTCAGCATATCCCTAGGAATTCTTTCATCAATACCATGGATCTCGGGTACGACCGAGCTCATTGCAGAACTTGGAAGAATGATGTTTGGAACATCAGTACCACCAGCAGGTAGGGAGGAGGTAGTTTCAGCCGGAGTAACTAAGGATGATTTCCTCAATCTCTTCAACGGGCGGTCAGAACCTTCAACCAAAGAGGTCTTGGTCGGAGAGATTGTAATTACATCTACAGGAGCATTTTTCTTGCTCGGAACCATTGGGGGCTTCTCGGTAGCTTTAGAAGACCCAGCATACGCTTTTTTAGTCCCCTCTGGGGCATCAGTTTTGCTTTTCTTGGTCCCAGCAACAGAAGTAACATCATCAAAGAGAGCAGGAGGAGCTCTTTTCTTACCCATCCTTTGACTTAAAGGAAGATGAGAATCTGAAGATGAACCTTCTGGAGTTGAAGCTGGTTTAACAGGGCGAGCAGTATAAGAGGTTGTGTAACTCTTATACTGTAGCAGATATGAGGCAGACCTGATGTGTTCGTCTGCAATGTTCTTGTGCAAACCCCAGATAAGTTTCAGATGCTTGATATTAACCTCTGATTCTTTTGGAGTTCTTCTTTTGCTATCAACTGCAAATAAATACGTAATGAGATATCATTTATACATTTTGTCAAACATGATGAAAGCATAATTTTATAAGTAAATTGAAATGAAAAATAAACCTATCCCATTGCCATATGGGGGGCATCTGGGACCGTTGTACACTTCAGCTCCAGTTAAAGGGGCATATTGCCAATTTTTTATAACCAACCCATGTTCAAAATAATCTCTATTTGAGTCAGGGAGGTTAACTACAAGAGACCTATTCAGAAACCTAGTTTTTAAGTAATAAATATTGTCTAGAGTAGCCCACTTATAGCAATACATAATCTCAGGGATCCCAATACGAGTCCCATGAGTTAGATTTAATTTGTGTACCCCATTAATTATTCTCCATGAATTGGGGGCTATTTTTGCAGGGACAAGATCAAAATATTGACAAAACTCAAGACATAATGGGTTTGGTGGAAAGGAAAAACCACATTCAGCAATGAAAAGACTGGGGAACCAATGTCCCTCAGCCAATCGAAAATAATCTAAAGGCTCAGAAAGAACCTCTAAAGTTACCCAGGAAGGAATGGAAAAATCATAACGAAATTTCTCAACAGACTCCACAATATAAACCATATTGAATAAAAGAGATACAGAAGAAAGGAAGAAGATCTTACAGGAAGAAAGGAGGAATGTTGACAACGAACAGAAACAAGGATGAACGCACAAGAGAGAAGAAGAGAATAGAAAGTTTGAATGCAGAAAATTGGAAAAACGTGGACGACGGTATGGTTACCAAAGAAGTTTAAATACTTTGCATTGGAAAGTGGCGAAAGAAATGATTACCAAAAAGAAACTACTGAACTTCCGGCGGCTAAAAGGACAAAAATTGCACGAAGATCGAAGCGCTTATAAAAAAGGCGGAAACTGCGAAATGAGAAGGAAATTTGAATACAATGTTCCTGAAACCCGGGAAGGTCATTTAATATTGCCATATACCGAGAAAGAATGTTCCATACTCCTCAAAATTCGAAATATGAAACATTGGGGGCTTCTGTTGATACCAAAATTAGTATGTTGATGTGGACGAATAATACGAAGACACGTGTCAATCTACGTGGCACAATAGCAGAGAGGAAGTTCATTTCCCGACCAACCATGATTCTTTCCGAGCAACGAGGATACACCGAGGAACTCTTGCGCACCGAGGAACTCTAGCGCTCCGAGGTACTCTAGTGCTCCGAGGTACTCTAGTGCTCCGAGGAACTCCTGATCAGCAAGCAAGTATGGCGGTCCGAGCTGCACCTCGGTCATATCATTAATTGCCAG
Source organism: Sambucus nigra (assembly GCA_949130495.1). Taxonomy (NCBI): domain Eukaryota; kingdom Viridiplantae; phylum Streptophyta; class Magnoliopsida; order Dipsacales; family Adoxaceae; genus Sambucus; species Sambucus nigra. The sequence goes on from OX422211.1 coordinate 145,492,395, forward strand.
ATAACCAACAGCTCAACTATTCATTGAATATTTATATTCTTGACACACACGCTGCATTAAATGTATTGCCCTTTCATGTGTATATCATTTAATGTATCGACCCTTTCATGTACAGCCTCGAAGCTATAAATACCTTGTATCAATCCCATTCAAGGGGACGAGAATTCCTTGAGAGAACTTGTAATCAATAATTCCACAAACACTCAGCAATAACATAACAGTGGATGTAGGCTTTATTCCTAGCCGAACCACTTTAAAAATCTTTGTCTTATTTATTTATCTGTGATTGAATAATTAGAGCAATCTAGTTTTTTAATCAACAATAACCAATATTACATATTACTTTGCTCATTAGTAATATTCAACAAATTTCCCATAATTACTAACTCTCGTCACGTTAATAATTATCACATAATTAATATCCGATAATTACTAACTCTCGTCACGTTAATAATTATAACATAATTAATTTCCGAATTTTTATTAAATAATTAACTCACATTAAATTTAATAAATACCCAAATTAATATAGCATAAAAATATGGGGTATTACATACTTCCCCCCTAATAACGGAATTTCGTCCCGAAATTCGGAAAATAAGGCATACCTGGTAAGAACAATTCTAGATATCTCTCGCGCATATCGGCCTTGCGCTCCCAAGTGGATTCCTCCATGTTATGATGCTCCCACTGGACCCGTACAAGTGGAACTATCTTCGACCTCAATCTCCTCTCACTATAGTCTAGGATAGCCACAGGTCTCTCTTCGTAAGAGCTGCCAGGCTGTAAGTCTATCTCATCTATCGCAATGTGAGTATGGTCTATATCATCCCGAAGATACCATCTCAACGATGAGATGTGGAATACATCATGAATGCGATGTAAATGTTCTGGTAGTCCCAATCTGTATGCTACCGGCCCAATCCTCTCGATAATGGGAAATGGTCCCACGTACCTCGGTGTCAATTTCCCTTTCTTCCCGAACCTCATCACTCCTTTCATAGGAGATACACGCAGTAACACTTTGTCCCCCACATTAAACTCCCGGAAGAACCGTTTCGCATCGGCGTAGCTCTTCTGCCTGTCCTGGGCTACTCGAATGCGACTCCTGATCATCTCAATCCTCGTGGAGGTTTCCTGAATCACCTCCAGTCCTAGCAACTTGTTATCCCCCACCTCGAGCCAACAAGTTGGAGAACGACAAGGCCTGCCATACAAAGCCTAAAATGGAGCCATACCAATCGTAAACTGATAGGAGTTATTATAAGCAAACTCTACCAGTGGAAGATGTGGCTCCCAACCTCCTCTAAAATCAAGAACACACATGCGTAGCATATCCTCTAACATCTGATTAGTACGCTCTGTCTGTCCATTTGTCTGTGGGTGATAAGCTGAACTCAACCTTAACTCAGTACCCATAGCCTCCTAAAAGATTTCCCAGAAACGTGAGACGAAAATCTTATCTCTATCTGACACAATATTCAGGGGCACCCCATGTAATCTGACAACCTCACCAATGAACAACTGAGCTAGGGGTGGACAAAAAAAAGACCGACCCGAATGGACCGATTGGACCGAACCGGACCGAACCGAAAATTAAGGCTATTTTGAAACCGGTCCAAAAATCGGTTCACAAAAACTAAAAACCGATTAAACCGGTCCGGTCCGCGGTCCACTATGTTAAAAGACCGATTTGGACCGGACCGGACCGATTCCCATATATATATAATAAAAATAATGTTATTGTGTTTCTTATATATAGTTTTTGAATTAATGTATATAACTTATGAATTTAATTTGGAACATTTTATATATGTATAGACATTTTTGTATCTGGGTTAAAAAAACCCATGTAAATATCACTTGGAGTTTCGAGTATTATTTTTTTGTATATATATTTGTGAGACAAATAGATAAAAACATTCATAAAATGTACATATATATAAAATAGGGTCAGGACCGAATTTTACCCTGGACCGGACCGAAAAAAGCCTGGACCGAATTAGTAGGTTAACCGAATTAATCGGTCCGGTCTCGGTCCAAAAAAATTGAGGACCGAATATTCGGTCCGGTCCAAAAAATAGGCAAAAACCGGACCGGACCGGACCGTGCCCACCCCTAAACTGAGCATACCGACCCGTGGTATAGTCTGTCCGCACTGGCAGAAAATGAGCCACCTTGGTCAAACGGTCTACAATCACCCAGATAGAATCGTGGCCCCGCTGTGATGTAGGCAACCCTGTAATAAAATCCATGGAAATACTCTCCCATTTCCATGCGGGTACTTCCAATGGCTGAAGCAATCCTAACGGTTTCTGATGGTCCACCTTCACCAGCTGGCAGGTAGAACATTTGGACACGAACTCAACAATGTCCTTCTTCATCCTACTCCACCAGTATTGCCTCCTCATATCCTGGTACATCTTATCTCCTCCAGGATGTACTGTAAATCGAGACCCGTGAGACTGGGTCATCACTGCATGACATAATTCTACTCCTTCTGGAACCACCAATCTCCCATTAAACCTCAAACCCCCATCAGAACTAACAGAGTAGGACTCAACACCCTCAGCTAAGAGTCGTACAATCTGCTCCTGGAAAAACGGGTCTGTGGTTTGGGCCTGTATTACCCTCATAACAATCTCGGGTGTGACTGTCATAGCAGATATGAATGAACGGGCTACTGCGTCCTGGTGGCCTAACTCCTTCCACTTCGCTTTCCAGACGTTCGCTACCTCGTTTATCGGTCTACGACTCAACGCATCAGCAACTACGTTGGCCTTCTCCGAATAATAATGTATGTCAAACTGATAGTCCTTCACAAACTCTAACCATCTGCGGTGTCGCATATTCAGCTCTCGCTGAGTGAATAGATACTGCAGTGACTTGTGGTCTGTGAACAAGCAGAATTTCTCCCCCAATAAGTAGTGCCTCCATATCCTCAATGCAAAAACGACCGCTGCTAATTCCAGGTCATGGGTGGGGTAATTCTTCTCATGCGTCTTAAGCTTGCGGGAGGCAAAAGCTATAGACTTCTCCTCCTTCTGAAGTACTCCCCCAAGTCCCCGTAACGAGGCATCGGTGTAAAACAGGTACTCCGCACCCGGCTTCGGTAAAGCAAGGACTGGCACTGAAGTAAGCTTGTCTTTCAACTCGTCGAAAGCCAACTGACAAGCGTCATCCCAAACATATGGTACCCCTTTGCGATTCAGGTTCGTCAAGGGACCCGCTATTTTGGAGAATCTCCGAATGAATCTCCTGTAGTATCCGGCTAACCCTAAGAAACTACGCACTTCCATCGGTGTCGTGGGCTGTCCCCATTCCCTCACTGCTGACACTTTACTCGGGTCAACAGCAATCCCCTGCTCAGAAACAACATGGCCCAAGAACTGTACTTCTCGCAACCAGAATCCACACTTCTCGTACTTAGCATACAATTGATGCTCTCGTAAAGTCTGAAGAACCTGCCTCAAGTGCTCGGCATGCTCCTCCTCGGAGTGTGAATATACCAAAATGTCATCCATGAAGACAATGACAAACTGATCCAAGAACTCTCTGAATACTCGGTTCATTAAGTCCATGAATACGGCTGGAGCATTTGTGAGACCAAATGGAATCACTCTGAACTCGTAAGACCCATATCTCATCAAGAAGGCAGTCTTTGAAACATCCTGCTCTCTAATACGTAACTGATGGTACCCCGACCTCAGATCTATCTTAGAAAAGAAAGTTGCTCCCCTCAGTTGGTCGAACAGATCATCGATTCGAGGCAACGGATACTTATTCCGTATCGTGACCTTGTTCAACTCCCGGTAGTCCACACATAACCTCAGTGAACCATCTCTCTTCTTCATCAACAGAACTGGAGCACCCCAAGGTGAGGTACTCCTGCGAATGAAGCCCTGACCTAATAGCTGCTTTATCTGATCTCGTAACTCTCGCATCTCCGCCGGATCCATACGGTATGGAGCGCGTGCTATAGGTCTAGTATGTGGAAATAAATCTATAACAAAGTTTATCTCTCGACTGGGGGGTAGGCCTGGTATTTCCTGAAACACATCGAAATACTCACGAACAACTTGAATCGATTCTAACGGAATCACAACCTCCTTAGAGGTATCCTCCTCTATATAATACAAATGAGCGGTCGAACCTCCCTCTAGGCAAGACATCGCCACTACAAACATCTCTTGCCCCGGAAAGGCAAAAACAATGCTCCCACCGAAGCAATCAATCATGGTTATATAAGCTGCGAGCCAATTCATACCAATAGTAACATCATGCTCATGCATATCTAAGACTAACATGTCTGCATGTAATACCAAACTACCAATCTCTACCCCCACTCCCTGGCATATAAAGAAGATAAGTGACCCACTCCCCAATGGTGAGTCCACACACGTCACTGTGCTCTCTGCTGTGGCTAATAACCCTAAGGCCTTCGCAAAATGCGTAGCTATAAAATAATGCGTCGTACCTGTATCAAACAAAACCCGACCCATAGTAACATGGATAGGAAACATACCCTCAATCGCGGGTGGTGCCTGTGGGGCTGCTGCCTGGTGGACGTTGTAGACACGTCCGTACTGTAACTTCCCCTGCTGCACTGGAGCTGCTGGAATGGCTGGTAGGACTGGCACCTGGGCTGGAGCTGGGAGGGCAGCCGAAAAAAGTGGTCTATGTGGCTCATTACGGGCACCCTGCTGCTGTGGGGCCCTATCTCCCTCCGGACAATCCCGGCGCCTATGGCCGTGTCTACCACACCCAAAACATCGGCCTTTGAAGTTGCCTCCCCTCTGACCCGATTGACCACGGCCCTACTGGCCGTTACCTCCCCGCCACTGGCCCTGATGACCACGCTGTTGGCCCTGCTGCTGACCCTTCTGTCGGTGTTGGCCTTGCTGGCCCTGATGATTAGGCTGGCCCTGCTGACCCTGCCTATAACTCCCAAATCCCTGCCTGGTATCACCTGAATGGAATCGCTTAGCAGGGTCCCCCTGATGGGAACTCTGCCCGGGCTAACGAGTCTGTCCATGAGATGGTGCCCCATTAGCACTATTACCCCCGGCCCTGTCCTGCTAGCTGGACTCTCCTGCTCTCTTGCTTCCCTGCAGATGGAAGCGGTGATCCTGGCAATGTAGAAACGCAGTATTGAGTACGTCAGTGAAAGTACTCAGAGATAAATTCCCTATAAGGTGTTGGCGGATCCTCCAAGTTAACCCGTCCACAAACAACATAATCTTCTTGCCCTCAGTGGGTGCCTCATCTGGCACTATAGTGAGAAGTCTCGTGAACTCCTCCTCATACTCAGCTACGGTAGAATTCTCCTGTTTCAAATTCAGTAATTTCCGCCTCATCTCAGTCTGCACAGCGGGTGGAAAATACTTGCGGTCAAATCGCTCCCAGAACAACTGAATAGGGATCATGTCCCTCTCCTCCAATGTGGTAGTGGACTCCCACCACTGCAAAGCGGCCCCCACCAGCTTAAAGGAAGCCAACAACTGTTTTTTCACGTCGGTGCACTCATACATACGAAGATGCCGCTGGATGTCTTTCTTCCATTGGATGACTGTGACGATATCTGAGCTATCAGAGAACTCAGGGGGATGTGCCTTCTGAAAAGCATCCCTAACCCTCTCCCATGCAGATGGAAGCTGTGCTGGTACTGGCGCCACTGCCTGAATCTGGGGTGGAGCCAGCTGAACCACCGCTAGCGCGGAATTCACCGCCTGAGCAACAATGGCGGCTACTTTATTAGCATTCATAGTGCCTTGTGCCGGAGCTGTTGGCTGCTCGGCCTGGGCACGCCTATCCTTCGGTGCACGTCTCGGAGGCATCTGAAATGTGAAGAAGTTTATTAGTCTACAGTCATTAACAAATCTCAAATAGCTGAAGACATAAACTTGAAAGCAAGAATACAACCATCCTATAATAGGGCTCTATAGCAAAAACGTTAGGCTGAAAGCGAAATAAGCCGTACAGATCCTATGGACACTAGAACCTGATGCTCTGATACCACCTGTGACACCCTGCCTAATTAAATACCGGGCGATCACTCCTTTATTAAATTAAAATCAAGGTGAACAGTTGGTTCATTCTTAGCATCACTGTCGTAAAAATAAACTATTCCAAATTAACACCCTAATTAATTAAGATAAGTGTCAAAACCATTTTTAACCTTTCTAACCAAATTATATTTTTAAAGAAAAACTTATTTATTTAATTATTAACCACCTTTTCAATGAGTAAGAATCATACAACAATTATCCTGGAGCATAATCCAATTACTTTAAACATTCAACATCCAAAATCCCAACATTTAAAACTAAATGTAAAACATACATGCTGAATAAATACCAAAGTAACAGTACTAGAAATAACTGAAATACAAATGTTCCAATAGAACAGATAAATAGTGGAAAGGGCGACACATACCCCAATAACTGAGAATTATAGGAGTGTAATCAAGTAAATGAAATCGTCTAAGCAAGTGGTCTGCAACTCCCACCTAAGCTGCATCACGTTCCTTCCAAGGGATCCTAAGCAAGACGCCCCTGTGGCTGGGCACCTGTAGTACATACCTATATATACAAGAGAGAGAGAGAGAGAAACGGGTCAGAGCCCGATAGTGTATATGATTTAAAAATTGTTTAACAAGTATTTAAATTGATACAGGACAATGCAACAACATATTAGTGCGACACTCTCTTGAGAAATTCCCACCTCTCTTCTAATGTGCACAGCTATCGCACTAACCTTCCCAGTGGTCCAACTCATCATATATCACGCTATCCTTTCCCAATGATTGACTTATCTTAGGTTATTCGCAGGATTCAAAATTTAACGATTCAATTGTTTGAAAAGAATATTTCAATTAGTAACCAAAGTTCTCAATTTTAACTTTAATAATCAATAAAGTTTCCAGTGTCATATTATACTTTCTCAAAATAAGTATTTTTAATTTGAGTCATCAACCATGTCCTACATATCAAATCACAGTAGACAATTCCAAATTTCAGAATTTCATATATATATTAACTACTCGTAAAATATATATATATCATAACAGCACCCCAAATAAAAACTATGGTGCGGGCATACTCTACTATCCAGTCCCCATATCACTCGTACTAAGGAAATACAAATTCGGAATCACTCTCGAACTGTATTAACACATACTCAAACAATAATGAGGCGAAGCATAGATTCCAAGTCTCTAAGAGGATGGCATATGTCTGCGTCTCTTAGGACCCTCTGAACTATCACTGCGATAGCCTGTACCAAGGATATCTATTCACAAACAATATGAGGCGAAGCATAGATTCCAAGTCTCTAAGAGGAAAGCACATAACCGCATCTCTTAAGACCGTCCGAGCTATCATTCCGATAGCCTGTACCAAGGATATCTATCTTCTAGGGTACGAGTCAATATCCCCCATAAGGCAACACATGATAAGATCGTCCCAGCGCGGCAACCTCAGGGATAGCAAGTAGCGTGGGCATGTTTTTCACACATAGATAGAATATGCATACACAATCATATAACTATACTAATATTACCATATCAATAATGCGTATATTCTCAATTCCGATAATTTCGACATTTGTATTTATTTCTCATTATTTAGTTATCACGTATAACCATTCACATCTTACTTTAATTTGAGGAACTTTTCCACTTACTACATAACGCTCATGGATTCTATCCTCCCAAGTATAAAATTTAGTAGGTATACACATTTGTCCCAAAGTAACTCTCTTACGTGTCTCTCTCTTCAAATCATAAATTCACCGACCCTTATATAATTATCCTTAAATACAATCTTTGCCCGACATCAAGGGTCCCAAAATCTATTCACATGTCCTACTGGTCTTCCCTATCTCCCAAAACATTTTATTAAGGATGCCCAAGAATTATCTCACAATAAATTGAATTTAACTCATTTAAAAAGGAAATAGGAGTCTGCCAGGAGGGGTCGGTCGATCGAGGTCTGGGGCTCGATCGATCGAACCTTCGATCGATCGAAGCTCTGGGCTCGATCGATCGATCAAGCAGGTATTGCGATTTCTGCAGTTTTGCAGTTACGGGTTCTAACACATTTCTTCATCCAAATCCATATTTTTCAATACCAAACGTCTCAAAAATTGTACTACCAACATTATATCATCCTACTAGGTATTTCCAATGTGAAGCATGAGGAATTCTATCATTATACATGGATTAACCAACCAAAAATTATTATAATTATCAAGAACCCTAGAATTCTCTTAAACATGGTTCTAAAAAGTATTTCCAGAAATTTCCTTCTTGTACTCATCATAATTTCGTGGGTAATTCCTCTACATGGAAAGGGTTTCCAGAATTATCAATTTATTCATCACTACATGCAATTTCCTAACTCATATCTTAGGTTTCTTCCATAAAAACTCATTTTAATTACTCCTACACTAATATGAAAGATGCACTAACGAAATAAGCAAGATAAACACCTGCCTGGGATTTTCGACGTTCTGGTTTGCGGATGATTTTGGTGTGGTTGCGTTCCCCGTCGCGCGATCTACGCGTTGATGGTGGTGGCGGTGCAAACGGATGGATTTTGGGCCTTGAATTTGCCTTGAGAGCTCTCTCCTTCCTCTCCTATGGTCGTTCTTGTGTTTGTGTTTTCTAGCCCTTGCTGACTAACCTAAATGGATGATATAGATTACTGATTTTCGTGGGTTTAATTACCCAAAAATGTGAAATGTCCAAAATGCCCTCCCGGGGTACCACTTAGGCCTAAAAACGCCCCGAGACCCAAACTAAACCCCCGGGTACACTTTTCTGACTTTTGCGACCCTTCCGGACGCGTTGGCGCACTCAAAATTACCATACGAATGACTTATAAAATATTCACTTTCATTTATCAATGTTTAGTCCCGACGCGACACGGGCGCGTTCCGACTCAAATTTCCAAAATTGTCATTTTATTCACTCGTGACATTCAATATAACCAATATTACATATTACTTTGCTCATTAGTAATATTCAACAAATTTCCCATAATTACTAAGTCTCGTCACGTTAATAATTATAACATAATTAATTTCCGATAATTACTAACTCTCGTCACGTTAATAATTATAACATAATTAATTTTCGGATTTTTATTAAATAATTAACTCACATTAAATTGAATAAATCCCCAAATTAATATAGCATAAAAATACGGGGTATTACAATCGATCGATCGACCCATTTAGTCGATCGATCGACGATTCATAATTTATCCCACTGCTTCCTTCAATTTCCAAAATGGTGAGGGGTCGATTGATCGACCCTTTTGGTCGATCGATCGATCAAGCAGGTCTGCACCAAGTTTCCCCTATTTTGGTTGGATTGAAATCCTCTTCCGCTAAAATCATCGTAACTTCTTCGTTAGGAATCGAATTCGTGCACCATTCACAGCCACAAGAAGATTTTAAAGAGGGCTACAACTTTCGCAATATGTTGGGCCAGTTGCCCAAACTATGAAATGACCAAAATGCCCTTGCACGTGTGGATGTGTGAGAACTTCACCGGAATGCGTTCGAACTTCATACTAAGCATCCAAATACCTATAAAATCTTAATTAACCCCTGCAAAGCATGTATATATAGAAATATGAGGTTTTCTGCTTAAGAAGCATAAATATAGGGATTAAGATACCCGAGGGGGCTAATAATGCATAGGTTAATGGGTGAAATACGCAATATTTGCGTCATATCACACCCCTAAATTACACATTGCTAGTCCCTAGGAATGAAATAAGAAACAACAAGAACTAAAAGTAAATGAAAGATAAGAGATAGTAAATGAGATAAACAGATAAATGGCACTTTCACGGGAGAATGATTGCATTTAGCATATGCAATAACCCGTTAAACCCCTAGGTTACCCTAGTGGACGAGGGGTGTGTCATGTGGGTTTTCAGGGATGAAACCCACAAACATCATATGGTTTCCTCAAAATATGCCCAACCCAACATGCGGCAAACTCAACAACAACGAAAAATATTTCAAACATGTTATTAGCATATTGAACGAATTCAAGCTAAAGTCCGTTGTTATTAATAGGTTGAATGCACCTCATAGAATTGAAACTTTAAAAGTGGGAGGGGGGAGACCACATGCATAGTATGTGTTGATACCAAATTTAGTCTACTGACATGGACCATTCACTTTAAGACACATGTCAACTTACGTGGCAATTATAAATACTTCCAACGAATAACACACTACCACCGAGCTACTCAAACGTCCCGAGGAACTAAGGGTTTCGAGAAACTCAATCATACCGAGCATCTTGGGAGCCCCGAGGAACTCAAGGCTCCGAGAAACTTAAGCGTGCCGAGCAACTTAGACGGTCCGAGCTACTTAGCGTGCAGAGCATCCGAATCAAGAGAATTAAAAGACAACTGCGCATTAAATGCTCATTATTATCATATATATGTATATGTCTACTAGATAACAGCGCATTGTCCTTTCACATGTACAGCCTCAAGGCTATAAATACATTGTAACATCCTCATTAGAGGGGGACTCGGGATCTCTTGGTAAACCTATTATCAAGAATTCCAGGCAAACAGTCAGTAATACAAAAACAGTGGACGTAGGCCATTCTCCTAAGGCTGAACCACTTTAAAAATCCATTATCTTATATTTATTTATTTATTTTTATCTATGATTAAAATAATTAGATCGAATCTAGTTTTTTACTTCAACAGATTGGCGTCGTCTGTGGGAAACGACTGTACTTAGCATTTTTCACCAAAATAATTCATCATCAATGGTCGATAATCCGGAATTGAGTAATCGAAACACTGGGATCCCTATAAATCCATCTATTCCCCCAAATGTTCCAGATTTGGCCGGCATAATGGCTAATTTAGCCCAAGGCCAAATGTCCATGTAAGAAACCATGCGTAAACTTATACAAATTGTTCAAGGTGGAGTACCGGCCCAATCAGGACAACGAAGTGTTCAAAGAAATACTCGTTTACCCTCTTCGCGAACTAGGCGAACGCTATTACCAGAGGAATCTCGATCTAGACGCACCTAATCATATCGTACTGAGAGATCAAATGATCCTTCTTATCAACCTGTTCGGACTTCTTCAGTACGAGCTACAGATTCTCAACGAAACGTCACTCTATCTCCAGAAAGGACTAGTGCTCTAGAAAGGTTGAGTAGAGTCTCTCCTTTTGATCGTTTGGGCCATAGGAGTAATAGAAGTCCTCCTAGGATTGTGTCAAGGAACTCTCAATGACCATCTGATCTAAGAGAAGGCTCTGCCCAATCACGACTAACATCCCGTAATGAAAAATCCCAAGAGGAAAACTTAGCTCGATCATTCGCTCGAACAAATAGGCCCGAGGTGGGAAACGATGCATGGAAAGGCTCTATTCAAAGGCTGGAGGACATATTAGGGGAAATGATTAAGGCCAAGAATCCTCTACAAAGAACTTTTATCCAAGGGACACCTTTCGTACAGGCAATTGTGGATTTTCCCACACCATCTGTAGAGGGGGCTTGAAGGTAATCCTGAGATTAGGGATAATTCCCTAATTGGCAATAGTGTTAGAGATTAAGCAACCGAGGTAGCTCAAGCGTGGCAACTCAGCGAGGCATCTTGGCGTGGCAACTCATACTTTAGTTTGTGGTATTAGTCATATTGTATTTCTATTTATGATAACTGTAAACTACAATGAATGTAATGATGTAATGAGAATAATAATGAGCTTGTGTGAGGTCAAACGGTACTTGCGAGAGACCAGGCTTGGCAGGGCCTGGGAGAGCTTTCATGCTCTATCGAATGACCTCGTCGTGGGAAATTTAGAGGGACTTGGTTTGGAGGATTGATAAGTGAGGCTCCGTTGGGACTTTTCCTAACCATCTATGATACACCTGGTAAAAAACACCGAAGGAACCTGACCGTGGAACCTCTGGCGGAGTAGCTTAGAGTTCCATCGGGCGTTGGGTTGAGAACCAAAACAACCCTCTACTTAATGTCACATCTACTGTAGGTGATGTCACTAGCCAACTAAACAATGTCAGACATGCACTTGAGTAAACCACCGTGGTATTTGGGACTGTTAGGCAGTTGGTGAGTCACCTCTGCGACAACAGCCCCCTGACACACAGTGGTTAGGTAAAAGGTATGTCTTGGCATTTAATGTTCATGACGTGGAGACAACTAGTGCATCAGGAACTTAATGTTGTGACATAAAGTATGAGGGAGGTCTATCGTAATCTTTAATGCCTGAGTTGCCTCGGGGGTGGTGTGGGGGGGCTATTTAAGGACCCCAACCACCTTTGAGGAGCAGGATCTTTTTGAGAGTTTAAGAAGTTATTACTGGAGAGAATACACATCAGAGAGAGAGATTTATTACAAACTAGAGGTCTTATCCACTCTCCATTGTCATTCATTACGAAGCTTTTAATACGTGGCAGGGATTCATGAGGGTTTTCGAGCGAGTTTGCCTGCCTACCAAGGTGTATTTAGGGTGCTTACTTCTCTCTCCCTCTAGCTAAGCTACTTATAAAAAATTTCATTACTATCTTATAAGATATACACGAGAGATTTGTGAGTTTAAATTGAATTCATCTTTATTAGGTTTGTGTTTGCATGCCCTATCATTAATCCAAAGCTTTGGCCAATTATCTTATCATTACCATACGCAAACAGGGGTCACACCTCCATCTATAACCTAAAGTACCCTCTTACATTTGGCGACTCTGCTGGGGTGGAATTCTCCTAGGTAAGGAGTATGGCGCAAGAAAATGCTACTCGGAGACTCAACTTTGATGATATCCAGCACAATGAAGAACAAGGTGCGAGAGAATTGGCGGCCCTAAGGGATGGGGCTCCTCGGGTAGAGATACCGCCTGTTCTAATGGCGTCAGGCGTTCTAGGGGTAGCACAACCTTCCATAAGTGCGGGGTTGGGACCCGCCCAGATTTCGCTCCTCATGAGCAAGTTTTATGAGTTTTTCCAAACTCCAGTAGCTTCGACTATGCTGGGGGGTTTGGAGGCTAATGCTTTCGTAACACAAGGAGTAGCTCCAATGGCCCCACCAGGTACATGTATTGCTGGAACAATCCCAGCAACCATACCCTCCGTCGTGAATCCGGCGGTGGGAACCTCTAGAGTGTCAACGGTGCCAGCAGTAACGACGGCTCCAGATGTAATGGGCATTCTGCCTGTAACCCCATTAGTCGTTGCCCCATCACCCATGGAAGAAATGAGAAGGGAAATGCAAAAAGAGATGCTGAAGTTCATGCAGGCTTCCTCGCAGTCTGTGGGTGAGGTAGCTTCGGTCTACGACGACTTCTGAACACCTTATCCCCAGGAATAGAACGACGAGCCTTACCCAAAGGATTATATTCCCCCTTATCTTTAAAAAATACACAGGGAAAGGTGGGAACCCGAAGGAGCATATTAAGCATTTTGTCGAACACTTGGGAGCGCATTGCAATGATAATAAGCTTAGATTGAGGGAGTTTTCCAAATCCCTAACAGATAAGGGATACACCTGGTACTCCCATTTGCCCCCCAACAGTGTTTCTACGTAGGAGGAGATGCATGTATTGTTTGTCCAAAAGTTCTTCTTGGCAGAAGATGAGTTCACCCTGACCCAACTCGGTAGGGAGAAGCAGGGACCGAGAGAGGAGGTGGTGGCCTATATTCGAAGGTTTAGGGAAAGGTCCCTTGATGTAAGGGAAGAAGCCAAGGAATCCAAGTTGTTGCAGATTTGTGCTGAGGGACTACTTCCTGAGTATATTTGCCACCTGATCAACGAGACGCGCGAGGGCACTTTTTCAGCATTTCTAAAATCCGCAAGAAACATCTCTTTGGTGGTACGACCCATCCGGGTGGTGGCTCCCATGATGTTCAGGCAGTCGATGCAACCCGCGAGGGAAAGGTCTCAGCTCCCACGGGTAGGATATGTCGAGAGGGAAGATGGGGGAAAGGCGCCGAAGAAGGACAACAAGAGAAAGTTTACAAGGGACAGAGAAGACCCGCCACCGTTGCCTTGTATGATTGAGGAGGCAGTGAGCTTTTATAACGCAATGGTCCAAGGTGTAACGGTTTATGAACCAAAAGGCATTTCGGCAGAAGAACCCGATGCTTCGACGAGGGCTGATCCCAAATACTGCCAGGTTCATCGAAAGATCCAGCATCCAACGAAGAGCTGCTTCACACTGCGAAGAATCATCGACAAGTACATAAAGGTGGGGACATTGAAAATCCCCCCATAGAACATTAACAACAACCCACTTCCAGCATACGGAGCCAATCTGGTGATGGCCTATGATGAGGAGGCAGAAAGAGAAGGAGGAAGGTTAACGATAAAGCATAAGGAGTTCGATGAAGTTCTGGAACATTGCACCAGGGGAATGGCTAGCATAGTTTTAGCCTACGATGAATCAAGCGCTAAAGATGTGGAAGACGTATGTAGCATTGAAGGCGAGGAAGCAGACCTGGTCGTAGAATATAGTGCAGATTCGAAATCTCTAAAGTTCACTTGGTTCTTTGATCAAGTGGGAATCCCGAAGGAGAGCAGGATGGAGATAACTCAGGTAATTTTGGACATTGCGAGGAGGAACGCAACCCCCTCTCTAAGATGGAGGGGACCCATGGCTAGGCTGGTGAAGAAGTTTTTATCAGAAGTAACCTTCAGCGATGCAGATAGACCTGTAAGGTTTCCTCATAACAGGCCTCTGTATGTAACCGCTAGCGTCAACGGGGTTAGCTTTGCAAGGATTCTTGTGGATGGGGGTGCTTCCATTAATGTTATGTCGATCAACTCCTTCCACGCAGCTAATATTCCGGAAGAAAGGTTGGTTCCCATGCCTTTGGTAATTTCGGGGTATGACAACCAATCTTCCAAGTCCATCGGATATGTGAATGTTGGGATCATGATGGGAAATATGAGTTCCCACATTAAGTTCCATGTAATAGAAAGTGCAACTTCCTATCATTTACTAATAGGGAGAGTATGGATGCACAACCAAGGGTTAGTTCCTTCAACTTATCATCAATGCGCCAAGGCAAATATCATGGGAACATAAGTGACCATTAGAGCTACGAAAAGGCCTTTCGCTATCAAAGAAGCACACTTGGTGGATGCGGAATTTTATAGAGAGCTGGAGGAAGATGTGTGGGTACTGACAAGGAGAATGGAGGGAGCATGGGTTCCCTCGATTAAAGAAAGAATGGGGACCTTTAACGAGTCGAGTTAAGAGGGTACGAGTAGCGAAGGGGTGAGGACCGAAGAAGCCCATCAGGTGGCCCCTCGACCCCAAAATATCTCGAAGCAGTTCAAACACAGGATGAGGCCTAGAGTAGACCCCGTGGAGCACGAGGTCTAACGACAAAGCGTGTTGAGTCGTTTCTCAGGGGAAAGAATCACTGAGGGTTCCAGGGAAAAGAAGAGGAAGGCCGTGGCGATAGCTACCAGCAGGCAATGCAAGAAAATTGTCACGAAAGAGGGAAAAGTGGTGTACCACTTATAACGGTGTGAACGGGCGATCGAAGAAACTAAGGATGACGTTGACCCGATATATGAATGTTTCCTAGTGGATCAACGGGGGCAGTGTATGGTGATAGACAACTCCAATATACAGGAGTTCGTGGAAGATGTCACCGAAGAACCAAACTATATGGCAGATCAACCAACACTACAAAAAAAAATAGCTTTTGAGACGGTGGCCTAAGAGTCCTAAAAGATCATTTATCCGTCTCAAATACTTTTTGTGACGCTATTTGGGATGGCTAGGGGGGGTCTTTTTGATAGGGGGTTATAAATACTTTTTGTGACGATATAGCCGTCTCAAAAGAGTTTTTTGAAACAGGAACAGATCCATCTCAAAAGGTCCTCATTTTATATGACCCTTTTGAGACGGCACAAGAGCTGTCACGAAAGATTGTTTTTGAAACGAAAATTAATCTGTCTCAAAAGATTACTATTTTAAAAAACCTTTATGAGATGGCAACATAGCCGTCTTTAATATATTTTTGGGACAGTTTTATCCATCCCAAAACAGGTGAAGGGATCTTAAAATTTTTGCACCAATATTTTGTGGAGAATAAAATCTACCGCTAAAGTTTAATATAGAATTTAATTACATTTGAAACAACACAAACAACGAATAATCATAAAATGTAATACATAAGATGATTTTCAACCAACAGAACGAATCATTTTCATTCAACAATAAATAGAGTTCTTACAACCATCTCCAAATATTCATCAAAACAAGAATTATAACACTAAGTTCAAATATTTGACTTGACAACAAAAATATATTAATTTATTAATACTCCAAACACGAAATTCTTTTATCAAACTAATTCCACAACACTGAAGCGTACGACCTCCAAAACCACTAATTAACATTTGCATGTTCTACAAAAATTGTCACCTGTACAAAAAAAATATAGTTTCGATTATGTCATAATTAATACCCCTCGTAAACAATACAATGTGCAAAATGAATCAATATAGTATATTTTCATTATTAACAATATAAATATCCAACTATTATTATTTTTTAAAAAATTCGGCAGAGTCTCCTTTATTTATTCATGAAAACCACAGGTAGCCAACCTGTTTTAAACATCAAAATTGATTCTAAGAATGATATACACCAACAACAGAAAATTTTAACCACCACCATAATAGATTCTCACCACCATAACAAATTTTCCCCACCGCCATTGAAAATTTAACTTTAAACAAGAGAATTTTTCATTATATATATATAAGTAATTATATGTATGAATTATATTGTATTACCTAGTCAGACTAAATCGTCGAGGTAGTGGAAGCTTGCTGAAGGGTAAAACTTTGGAACAAACTTTGCATTTCACTTCACATATCATTCTTCATCTGTAATAAATCTTGTTGGTTGCGAATCTCTAACTCTTCAAGCTCCTGTAGATGTCGAGTCTCTCGATCTTCAGCTTCTTTCTTTAACTGGTTAATTTCTTCCAATAATAACTGAGATGAACATGCTTTTGTCGACGTTGGCCTAATACCTGCTCCCTTTAGTAAAGCATACCCATGCCCTCCATATCCTACTACATCAGTAAAAATCTTTTTCCACACTTCTAGATCATTTTGTTGCTCTTCTGGTAGCTCATTTAGTCGTCTTTCAAGAATTTTCTACCAATTGAATTAATATTATTATTAATGAACATAAAATAATTTTCAAGAACACAATTTATAACAAATATTAAATAAATCTTTCAATCATCTCTTACGAATTAATATTTATACATACCGCTCTATCAAATGATCCATCTTCAACACTAAAAGGTTTATTATTTGGAGCTCGAGTGGCTTTCCACATGCTAATATTGTCAACGGGCTCCCCCAGTTCTATCCTCTGAAAAAAATAATGTATGTATATTAATACTCTTATATTAAAATCAGAAATATTTATAATAATAAAAATTCCAACCTCCTTGGCTATTTTAGCATGTGGCTTTCGTCCTGTCCTTGAGTAAGCACATTCAACTTCACGGTTCTTAGTGTTTTGATCGGCAATATCCTAAATATTTGAATAAATAAAAATAAAAATTATGATACTAGTGAAGAAGAATGTATGTATAAAATTCTTAATAAATGTGATATTTATACCTTAATCTTCTTTAGACCCCAGTATTTCACCAATTCAGGCCACTAATCTTTTTCGACTCGTTCAGGCGTATAACTCAACCGCTCTTCATCTGTTTGAAACTTGTTATAGTGATTCTCCTTCACTCGATGCTTCCATTGCTTCCACGTAAGTCCCACCTTTGCAAAGCAGATTTGTTTAAAACCTTCCGGTGCATTTGTGTTATTCTAAGAACAAAAAGAATAAATTAGTTAAAACTTGACAAGCTAATGTACAACAGAACAAATAAATAAATCAAACTAATAAGTTACCTTCGCTTCCTTCCAAATATTATCAAGTGCTTCCTCGTCTGCCTCTCTCCAATCCAACATTGTCAATGGAAATAAATTTCCACACCTTGCGTAATAACCTAAATGTGACATCAATTTACTTTCAAGTTTACAAACTGGCTGACAAAGTTCATTCCATTCCAATATCTTCTTTTTGTTATCATTCCATTCGAGCCAAGGCCTTGCCCCCTTTCTAACCCTTTTTTTACTAGTAAGGGTAGACATTGTACCTGGAAAAAAAGTTGATAAATAATGTTTATACATCTTATTCAATATGAATATAAACATAATAGTAATACAAATGGAGATATTCAAACACTGTGTAACACAGCATACCTGTGAGATCCTCACCATCTAAAGCAGATGGAGGATTGGCATTCCCAACTAAATTATCAATCTGCTCAATATTTGGGGAAAGTTGACTTGTAGGTGTTTGAAATAAAGAAACTTGAGCTCTTGAGTTGCGGTGTGTATTATGGTATGTTAATTCAATATTTGGGGAAAGTTGTGGTTGCATCTCTCTATTTCCATAGTCCCTTATGTTGTGTTGCACGGAAGTAATTTGAGATGTCCTCTCTAAATCATTTCTCACTGGAGTTGTGAGTGGTTGCTTCTCGAGTAGTCTTTCCTCGCCTATGAGGTCGGACATAGTCAACCGACGACGACGATGACGCCTCAATGTCATGGATCTGTATATTTGCATTTATCGTAGCAAGAAGTTACATTTCAGTTATATATCACATTTCAACATCGGTTATAAAACTAATCAAACATGAAACAAAATATAAAATGATCGATCATTACATTAAAATGAACATGTTCATTTCTAAATCATTTCCAAGAATAAGAGGAGCAACTTAAACCCATTACTGATAAATACTTATTAATTTGAGTCATAGAGATCTTGATTTCATCCATCTTTATGTAAAACGAACAGTTATATCGAAGACAAGAAAGAAATAACTAAATTGCGCCCACTTTAGTAAAAAAAGAAGGGGCTGCACTCAAGGGTGCCTATTTATTTAAGGTGTTGAATTTCAACTATCCTAGAAGTCTCAGTATTTAAAAACTCATGAAATGTTTTTTATAAAGTTGAGACGTTCAAGTCTCAATATGCATATCTTTAATGGAAGAAAATATAGCTGATGAACATAAAGACTTTGTAAAATTAATAAAACCTGTCATAGATGTGCTGCCAGATTGAATGAAATTCAATGATAATGATTGATCAGTTTGGGAAATCAATGGATGAAATTGCAATTTGCGAATTTAGAAGTTGCAAAAGTTGTTGGCATTGGGATGATGTCAAGAATATTTGAGATGTAGTCTCATTTGAAACTAATCAAAAATCATAAGTTCCCTTTCTTATCCTTACTTAAGCTCAAAATATCTACTGATAAATTTAATAAAAATTTTGGAATGTTATACACACAGTGAACACGTACAATTTTGGAATCAAAAGATGTTATTTCGAAATAATCTTCTGATATAATTGGTGATATCATATGAGGATTACAATCTACCTAAATTATCTCAGTCTCTTAGTGATCGTTTTATTCAAGCTTTTTTGCATTCCTGACATTCTAAATTGGTAAATTTATAGATAAATTTTGAGCTATAGAAAATGAATCTTGTTTTTTTAAGTTTTGAGATGGTTATGACACTTCGTAGATTCCCAGAAATCACAAAAACTCAAGCAAACGAGGACTAATTGTATAGATAGTATTTATCTTGCAGAGACCTATGATAACTGGAACTATTATTTTTCACTCTATCTATCTATATATACAGAAAATTAACGATTATTAACACGATATCAAAGTGCCATATGACCTGAAATTATCCCGTTACAGTCCGCTTTTAAGCAATGAAACGTCCAAGCTCACTTACAACCTGAGTAAGCTTTCTAAGCTTTGCATGAAGCTTAAAAAAGAAAACAAATCCTTATTGAAGGAGCTAAAGAAGACATGCGTCCCAGATACAATATCTATCCTTGAAGCTAAAGATCCGAAATCGGTCGTTGAATCGATAAATGGTGAAAGCAATAGTTAACCGTCCAGAATCTCCAAGTGAATACAACTCATCTGCTGATCAGAGTGTAGATACAACAAATTCCAATTGGGGGGTTGAAGCTTATTTTTTTGATTGACAGCTCGTTTGCTTTATGAAGCATTAACCGTTTTCTTTCTTCACAACTCAAGAATGTTCTTGCAATCCTGTGTTAATTTTAATTCATTTATTTCTTAAAAAAAATGAAACTCAAAGTTACAGATAATAGTGGAGAAAAATTAGAAGAAGTCGCAAAGCCGATTGAAAAGGTTGATACAATTCATTCCAGAATGCATCAAGAACTAATTCCGGTAATTGGTATTGAATTTGATACAAAAGATGATGCAGTTTTTACAATCAGTATGCATATATTTTGGTTTTAGTACTCGATTAAACAGGTTCACAGATATAAAAATGGCACTTTGAGGGACATAACTTTTGTTTGCTCTGCTGAAGCCAAATGTGGACCTGTTTAATCGAGTAGGCAAGACAATATGATCAGGCCTATTACAAATGATGAGTTCAAAAAGGCCTTTTGTAACTTGGGTAAGAATAAACCTCATAGACATGATGGTTTCAACGTTGAATTCTTTACTAAGAACTGGGATATTATGGGTGAATAGGTTATGAAGGCTGTGACATCTTTTTTTAATAATAGTCAGATGCTGAGACAATGGAATTGCACAAATCTTGTCCTTATCCCCCCAAAAAAATCCCTTTCCACCATGAATGACTTCAGACCCATAACATGTTACAATACTATTTATAAGTACATTTCCAAGATTATAGTGTATAGGGTGAAACCTTTTATCCTCCCAACTAATAAATGACAAAAAATCTGCCTTTGTCCAAGGTAGATCAATTGGGGACAACATTCTGCTTATGCAAAATCTTGTGAGAAACAATTATAGGAACCATGGGCCTCTTAGGTGTGCAATGAAGACTGGCATTCTTAAAGCCTATGACTAATTCTCAGAGGTAAAGATGCATCCGAAGAATGAATTCGAGCCAACTTTATTTCTCCTAACAAGTACCTAGATTGCTATCCGCATCCATTCAAAAAGAGAAAGTATGAATATGCTTACAATGTTGAATCAAATTCAAGAGTTTGGGCTGAAATTGCCCTTAGAAATGACCTTCAAAGAGAATAACTAGGAAAACATCAGTGACATGTATGCGAAGGCTCGAGAGTCGGCTCGAAAGTTAAATGAATGGTTCATATCAACGGGAGAATTCAGTTTGGAAAGTATTATGCAAGTTATGCCTGATGAACTCGTCAAGAAGAAAGAAATATGTACGTCCTTCGAACTGCTTATAGTCTTAAAACTCAAGGGGTATCTGAACCTCTCCTTCTAACACTTGTCAATTAAATGGGAAGATTTATACGAGGAGGCTGTTGAAGTTATAAAATGCATTCCCGTTTTGTGGAAGGATGGCATTATTGCCACTATATGGGGTGACGATTTTGACAGCTCAGATAATGAATCGGATAGTGGAGTCATCAAAACAATTGCCTTATTGTGTGGAGTGATTTCTTTTGAAGAATTTCTAGAATGGATCAATGAAATATCCATCATACTCGAGGTAGATGAAGATACACAATATCTATTCTTTCGTGCCTCTATAAATCACATGACTCGGTCTGTGCAGCGTTAGAAAGATCTAGTCCTCCCGCCAGTAGGCACAAATAATGGAAAATGAGTCATTAAGGAACTCCTAATGCTAGAAATGACAGTTTAAGAAAGTAAGGTCCTTCAGAACTCAATAAAACCTAAGCCAACATCACTATGTGGTATTTTCATGTCGTTCTAATTATACATAAATGCTCTGATCAAATCCTTAATGGACCCATGGTTCCTCCTCTTACAACTACTAAAGAAGCGGTTCCACATGGTGGTATCTCTAACCATAACAAGGCTCATATCTTTCCTTAAAGAAGAAATCCCCAAGATCGGTCCTAACCATAACTGCGCTCTTAATATCTCAGTCAAAGTCAGGGGGCAAATAGTTACGCTAGCACTTATTGACAATGAGTTTACTTTAAAAGTGTGTGCATTGAGAACTCTCACCTACCTAGGGATAAAGTCCAGTGATCTCATCTCCACTTTAGTCGATATGTAGTCCTATGATAATACCTTTCGACAGTTACGGTCTTTATAAAATTCATACTAGGATCTGGTCGAATTTTCCCCTAAATCGAGTTTTAAGTCATAGATATACTGGCATACTTCAACCTACTCCTCAATTACCCTTTACTTCATTGTATCCGAGGATTGTATTCTTCCTCCATTAAAAGATGAAATTCTTCCCCAACGATCAGGTCATCACTATCATTGGAGACGATAACAACTCTGATTGCATCGACACGTCCAACCCTATATTAAAGTCTATCATAGGACTAATGGCGTGTTCCTATCCTAGATGGAGATAATTTAAAAGAAAGAGTCTTTCCAGAGTACAACCCACACGGTAATGTCAATGAGATTCACATGTTAAAAAATATGCATTTATTACTAGGAATGGGGCTGGGTCACTGTCAGCAAGGGATTCTTGAGCCAATAACACTGAAATAAGGCTTTTCCTCTTGAGTCCTATGGTTTAGTATTTTGGGGGTTGTCGCTTCGGTACTAGAGGATTAACATAACATCATTGGTTTAGTATTGGGGCATATTCTTAAAACCACATGTAAATTATTTTATTATTAATTAGTAAAAGATTATTTTATTCATTTTGAAATGAGAATCAAGTGGATGACTACTACTCTAACTGACAACGTTGGTATTCACTTACCAAATACACCTAACATTGGTTGAAATGATAGCGCCATCCTCAGTCCTAAGACACTCACACCGAAACCTAACATTGGGAAGAGAGCGGAAGAACGCGACAAATATGGTCTCTAAGTGTCGATTCCAACCAATCATTGGGTACGAATCATATACACGATACAATGTGGGAAAAAATGACTCGCCCGCCACTGTCTGGGTGGCTGATGATGAGCTCCTCGTATTTGAACAAGATAATAATAAAGAGAACATGTCCAAAATAAGTAAAACCAAAGCAGACTTAACAAAATTTTGATCATTTCTAGACTTGCCTAAATTCTTCTAGCTAGTCACTTTTAAAAATTGAGTCTTGTGAAGACACGATCACTCCCCTCGGGTTACTTTAATACCTTTGAGGATATCCCTGACTCTTTTCGAGCCATTTCACTAGTTTTTTTTCACTTTTCACCTCCCGGAGACGACTTATAGCCCAAAACAATCATCTACAAGTCAATTTTAAAAACCGAGAAACCAATGAGAACACAAACACTTCCCACAAGTTACTTTTGTACCTTTTGGGGTGTTTATGCCTATCTTGGGGCCACTTGATTGATGTTTTGAGTTTTCTCTTCGTAAAGTCCATTTTATACCACAAAACGAGTGTATACTAATCAATTTTGGAAAGTGGAGTTTGATTAGGCAAAGGACACTTCCCACATGTTCCTTTTGTGCATCTTGGGGCGTTCGTTCCTCTTTTAAGGGCACTCGATCAATGTTTTGAGTTTTTGCCTCCAAAAGCCCATTTTTTACACGCAAAAGAACATACACAAGTGAGATAATTTTTAAAACTAGATGTCCAATGGTGAAACTGTATCTTCCCACGGGATAGGTTAATACCTCTTGGTGGAATGTTTTCTTTAAAATATGGACTGTTCACTTGCCACTATTTTGTTCACTCTCCCAAAAGACTAACATGGGCACTAAACCGAATAACTTCTAGTCCTTCACATTCTTCTCTTTATCATAAATACAAGGTTTTTTTTATATAAAATTGGAAAATTTCAAAAAAGTGAACCAATAGTCCACAAACTGAATTTAGTAAACATAAAAAATGGCTTTGAGCAGACTTGACATTGTTTCTACTGATCACCAAGTTAACTATTATTTGATGATCAAATCATTTCTTTGTTATCAGAATGTAGAATACTTTCTATAGGCAAAAACATACATCCCCTAGCACCGACATAATATGTCAACAATGGTGCGAATAAAAGACATGAAGCTATTACATACGTACACTCCAAACAACACATGTGTGTGTGTGTGAGTGAGAGAAATTTTGCAGACATAAAGACAATGAGATGGATAAATTTTGCATAAATTTTGCAAATATAAAGACAATGACAGAGTTTAATGAAGTCGTATTCATGTAGAAAAAAGGCTTTTTATCTAACTCATCATCATGAGCACCAAAAGAGCAACGAAAATGGGGCGGTCAACTCTATCTATCTAAGAAATTGACCATCTTGGTAAAATCTAGGAAGCGTCTTAAAGATCATTCACAAAACAAATTATAATTCATTTGATATATTAATGTTATTGGGATGGGGGCTGTGGGGGTGGAAGAAAAAAAGCAAGAAATTTATCTAATTAAATAGAATTAGTATGTTACTAAAGTATGACATTATACTTCCAATACCTGAAGGAAATAAGTCATCGGAAGAGTTTCTATGGGAAACTTGAATCTGATAGGAAACATCATGGTCACTACTTCTGCCTGCCATTAGTAGTTGCAATAAATTAATCAGCAAGCAATCAAAATAGGTACTAGGCTCCTTTCATATTGATATTTACTACGATGACAAGTCAAAAGGATAATTATACTAAAAAACACATGATCTATAAATACTTACTTAATATAATAATAAATGTACATAGAGTAATTCAAAATGGAGTAAAGAAAATCAACTATCAAAGCACAAGACAAACAACAGTGGCATGCAATCATATGTGATGACCTTAGATGTCCATGTGAAAGTCGAGTTCAAATATTCCTTATATACTTGCTGTAATAATAAGCAGGTTATCCACAGAATTCTTGGAAAGGCTCGATCTAGTCTTCTATAATGCTTCTTGGAATAATATTTTTTAGGATAGTAAAGTAAATCATCTATACAAAATTAACTTGTATCACTCGACTTTAATTCTATTGTTGGACCCTTTTAAGAATTATGGCCCTCGAAAAGACAAACTTTTCCATCCGTAGTGAAATATATTGCACCGACTCTCATAAAAGAAAACCAAACACTTTATCGCATGAGTTCAAGTGGATTCTATGCTATAGAGCGGTGATCAAATATGGTATAATCTATGTCCAGAACTAGCAGCTTCTTCCTTTTACAACGTGGATTATTGAGTTCAATATATAGCATAATAATACGTAACTTAGCTGGTGAACTCAAACATCAAAATGCGAAGATGGTACACATAGAATCATATTTCCATCATATAAGTATGCAATCCCGACATATCCAAATATCAACTTCGGTTCTTGAACCAAATATAACAACTGAATACATTTAATTAACATTATCCAAAGCTTACCCATGTCACTTCAACCCATGTCAAGTTATGTGGCCCCAATTATAATTGTGTACAACACATTATCTATATAACCGAAAACTAAGTGAACCCAATTGTACCTGCACAAAAAAATAAACATAAAATATAACCAAATAGGTACTTACATAAAAAAAATGATTTACGTTCAAATGAATGAATAAATTACCTTTTAGGGTAAGTGTCCAAGTGGATCTTTCAACCAATATGCACAAATTGGCCCCTACTCAAATTAAAGTGCACAAATTGTTCAATTACTCTCTCGCTTTGCCAAAACGTAACCTACAGGAAGTTGATGAAAGAGTTATTACAAAAATAAATTATTGACTACTAAAATTAAAAATTTACAAACTCTTAATGTTCCTCTTCGTAATAACTTCCCACCATGAGTATAGTTATGCATAATTCTCTTTCACCAAAGTAAGAAATACAAACACATGTCAACCATATAATGAAATAGAAGATATATAATTAAAATGTGGAAGAAAACCAACTTTTACACATTTTAGATCAAGTGCACGCATTCTAATGTAATCAAACGTATTTAGGTAATTACAATAACCAAAATATTTGACTCAATACCTGTTTTATTCAATTCAGTATGTATGTCGCTAAACAAAGATGATTATAGTGAACACATCTTACCGAGTAGCATTCAAATGAAATCATCTAGATTCTCCTACACCATAAGTTTACATACACGGGATGAATACACATTTGCAGCCCGGGGACCTATACAATGAAAATATTCTAACCAAGAATCCCAAATATCCATCAGAAGCACATAACATTGTTTTGAATCCAAGATCATATAAAGCACCTTATCTAGAAAACCTTTTTTGTCCCGTAGAAGCAATTATTCAAATACCTTAATTGGAAAGAACCACAAATATTTTTCACAGATGAAAAATCTACACAACCAAAATATTAATG
The DNA here is from genome assembly GCA_949130495.1 of Sambucus nigra. NCBI lineage: Eukaryota > Viridiplantae > Streptophyta > Magnoliopsida > Dipsacales > Adoxaceae > Sambucus > Sambucus nigra. Next base: position 145,518,730 of record OX422211.1, read on the forward strand.
ACAGCTACAAACTAAAGTTTCAAAAAAATTAGTTGGTTAGTATGCTTACAACATTCAAAATAACCCCTACACACTTTAAGAAAAGCATGCTAGGATTCAGTAAGGTAGCTTCTGATGAGTATGAGAGTAACCTCAATAAACAGTTATAAACCAATTAGATACCATATTAACAAAATTGACCAAATAATCGAATTAGAAGAAGAACATACATATATTCTAATTCTAAACACTTGTAATCCCTAATCAAAAAATGTATTTTTGGCAATACAGTTTATGGAATGTTTTTGGTATTACAACCTCAACAAAATCATATACACAAATCAATAGTTAATATTGAGCCCTAAATACTATAGCAATTGAGTACCTTGAGAAGAAGTTTCGTGGAGGAGGATGTGGAGTGATTTGGGGGCAGAGAGGGGTTGGGGATGGAGGGGAAGATGGGTTTGGGGGCAGAGAGGCATGGGCTGAAGGCGGGGGGTGGGGAGCATAGAAGGGCGAGGGATGGGGAATGCTTGGAGCAGAGAGGGAGTTTCGGGGGTTGGATGAAATTTCTTTTTTTTTTCCTTCTTTTTTTTTGGATGATAATAGAACGTTAAAGCGGGAAGAAAATTTTGAGGAGGGAGTCAATTTTTTTAGCCATCTCAAATAGTAAGATACTATTTGAGACGGAAAATAATAAACTGTCTTTTTAAGAGTATTTTATAAGACAGGTAATATAAGGGGTTTTAAATACTTGATACTATTTGAGACGGCAAGTAATAATCCGTCTCTTAACATGAATTTATAAGACGGGTAATATAAGGGGTAATACTTGCTTTTTTTAAGATAGTGGATTATTTCTGTCTCAAAAAGAATGTTTTAGATAATTAAATTTAGCCGTCTTAAAAACTTCGGTCCTAAAAACTACTTTTTTTTTGTAGTGCGAAGCCCCAGGCACAAGAATTGGAGCAGTTGAACTTAGCAAGAGAAAGGGAAGATCCAAGGCCCATCTTTATCTCAAAAGATCTTGGAAAGGAGAAGCGAGAAGCCCTGGTTCTGCTAATTCGGGAATTCATAGACGTCTTCGCATGGAAGTACACTGAAATGGAAGGACTTGATGAGGAAGTGAGATGCCACAAACTAAACGTGATACCTTCAGCTATTTCAGTGAAGCAGGCAACAAGGACCTACAAACCTGAACTAGACTTGAAGATCAAGGAAGAGGTCCAACGTTTGTTGACAACAAGATTCATCAAGCCGATACAACATCCCCTTTGGCTATCCAGCATTGTGCCAGTGGAGAAGAAAGACAAGAACCAAATAAGGATCTGCGTGGACTTCAGAGACTTGAATAGATCCTACCCTAAGGATGAGTTTCCCCTGCCCTCCATCGATAGTTTGATAGATGCCACGGCTAGTCATGAGATGTATAGCTTCATGGATCAGTACGTAGGGTACAACCAGATCAAGATGGACCCCGCAGACGCAGAGAAAATGGCATTCAGAACTCCGTTGGGCAACTTCATGTACAAAGTAATGCCGTTCGGACTCAAGAACGCTAGGGCTACATACCAAAGGAAAATGATGGCCATTTTTCATGATTTCTTCCACAAATTTGTAGAGTTCTACGTGGACGACTTGGTCATCAAATCGAAGAAGGAAGGGTCCCATATGGATGATTTAAGGAAGGTATTTATTCGGTGCAGAAGGTATAAATTAAGGATGAACCCGTTAAAGTGTGTCTTTGGAGTAACGAGCGGGAAGTTTCTAGGCTTCGTGGTTGATCGACAAGGGGTGAAGATGGACCAGGATTAACAGCGGGCGATCTTGGAGATGCCATATCCAAGAACGGTGAAGGAGCTGAAGAATTTTCTAGGTAAAGTCTCCTACCTTAGGAGATTTGTGTCTGGATTGGCCGAAGTAACACACCCACTGATCCAACTGTTGCGAAAGAACACGAAATTCAGGTGGGAAGAAGTTCACCAGGAGTTCCTTATTGGGCTGAAGAAACTGCTTGTTTCACCACAAATCATGACTCCTCCCCAGGCAGGAGTACCGTTCCAGCTATACCTTACGTCTACTACGAGGTCCGTTAGAGCTCTGCTAGCACAAGAAGTGGACGGGCAAGAACGGTCGATTTATTACCTCAGCAGAATCATACATGGGCCAAAGATTAGATATAGTGGCTTAGAAAGACATTATTTAGCCTTAGTCTTTGTAGCACAAAAACTTAGACATTATATGTTGTCTTTTACAATTCATATTGTAACTAAATGTGATCCTATTAAGTATTTATTGGCAAGGACTATATTGATTGGCAGGGCAGCCAGATGGTTCCTTATCCTCTCAGAATATGACTTGAAGTGTGTGGTTCCTCGTGCGATCAAGAGTAAGGCGTATGCTGATCTATTGGCAATCTTTCCATTAGGAACGTTTGAACCTCCCAAAGAAGACATTCCAGGAGATGACTTACAGGCTAATTATCTGGATCCAACTGATGAGGAATGGATGATGCAGTTCGATGGATCTTCGGTGCAAAAGAAGGGAGGAGTAGCAGTTATTCTTTCAAAAGGGATAGAGGAGATTTGCCTTTCCTATATGCTAGATTTCCCTTGTTCCAATAACGAAGCAGAGTACGAGGCGTTGGTACTAGGGCTGCTGGAGGCTCTTCGAAGGGGAATTCGTTTACTCTACATTAAGGGTGACTCAAACTTAGTGATTCAGCAAGTAAACGGAGAATATGCGTTGAAGCACATGAGCCTGGCGCCATACAGAAAAATCATTCAGAGGCTTCTCAACCAGTTCTATCGGACCAAGATCAGAAGACATCCCAGAACGATGAACTTCCATTCAGACGCCTATGCCACTATTGCCCAGAAAATGGTCATGAGGAACGATAAGACTATCATTGTGATCTAACGAAGGATAACTCCTTCGATGGTACAGTCAATAGTACCGATGGAGGAGGACACGGATTGGAGGGGAGAGATTAGGAAGTAACTGGAGTCTGACGAAGGAGCCATGGGACTAAGAGAGTTAGCCCAATACTTTACAAACCAGGGAAACCTTTACTACAGAAATAGTGGGGGATGGTTGTCAAGATGTATTGGCCTAGAGGAATCAGAGCGAAGGTTTTAAAAAAGCGCATGAGGATCACTGAGAAACAACTGAGATACCTCTATACAGGAGAATTCAAAGAGAGGGGTATTTCTGGCCTAGAATGAAGCAAGATGCGGCAGAGCTGCAACGGAGGTGCGATAAGTGTCAGTTATTATTCGAAGCAGTTGAGTGAAATTTCATTAAAACTCAAACGGACTGGAGGCATCCCTATATCGACTTCATTCAGGATGGAGTTGTCCCAACAGTGAAAATAGATGCGATGGGCCTGAGGCGAAGGCCCCCAAGATTCTATGTTCAGGAGGGGCAGCTTTATCGAAGGGGGTACTTCAATAGGCCATTGCGTTGCATCATGAAGGAAGAAGCAGTTGAGGTCCTCAAACAAGCGCACGATCTAACCCACATAGGAGGAGCCAAGTTGTAGGATCAGGTGATGACGTTGGGGGTATTATTGGCCAACATTAGAGAAAGACTCTGGTGAGTTCATTCGAAAATGCAATGCTTGCCAACTTCATGGGAATATGATCCATGCCCCATCGGTAGACTTACACTCTCTGGCAACACCCTATCCGTTTCATACTTGGGCGTTCAACCTAATAGGGGCAATACATCCTTCTTCGAGAGGCAAGATATGGATACTGGTAGCAACATAGTGTTTTACAAAATAGGCTGAAGCGATACCACTCAGAAGAGCAACGGTTGGGGTGGTGAGCAACTTCATCAGAGAGTACATAATTTGCCATTTTGGGATCCCAAAGGTTATTCTTTCAGATAACGGGACTCCCTTCGTCAATTCAGAAGTAACAATGCTCACAGACAAGTACTCCATTGTTCATCACACTTCAACGGTGGCGTACCCAAAGGGAAATGGTCAAGCCGAAGCGACTAACAAAACCTTGATTAATATTTTGGCCAAGATGATGGAGGACTTTCTATGGTCGTGGGATGACAAGATGCCAGTTGTATTGTGGGCCTATCGAACAACCAAGCGGAAACCCACATGATATCCTCCATTCTCTCTTGTTTATGGGGCTGAGGCAATCCTTCCAGTGGAATTGGAAGTTCCCTCTGCTCGATATGCCTTGCGAAGTAGCATGCTCCCTCAAAATGGACATGTGCAGTTGTAAGCGTTGGATGAATACAGAGATAATGCGATGCAACACTTCTAAATGTATACGAAACAACTCTCCAAGGCATACAATAACTTAGTGAGACCAAGGAAGTTCGTGGAGGGAGACCTTGTCTTGAAAGCGGTAGTGAAGCACATCAGGGAGCTTCCTTTACCAAAGTTTGCCGCCAACTGGGAGGGACCTTTCATTGTAAAGGAAGCTCATGATTCAGGATATTGTTTAATTTCGAAGTTGGAGGAAGATAAGCCATTTAAGATTAACAATAAATGGGTGAAGGTTTATCATGTGTAAACAATCAAGTTTGAACCATTGTTGTAACTAGCTATTGTTATGAATAAACAAGTTTTAGTTATAACTTGGACACAATGAAAGAGTTATAGAAATGTAGAAATTTATAAAGCAGTCACAACACATGGAAGAATTGGAAAATATATATTCTTCATTCATAAAATGGAGCATTACAAAATTGGGAGCTATCGCCAAAGAATTATATAGATAGAAGCAGATGGAGGATAAATAAAAAAACCAATTAGCCTAAAAGAAACGATAAATCCGAGGAAGAGAAAAAATCTCCAGGAAGGCCAGAAGAAGCTGCTGTGAAAGACCGTTGGGCGTTAATAGAAATCTCCAGCCTCGTTTGCACTTGTGTACGTTCGATGAGGAGTCTCTTGCATTTCAGCTTGACCAGACACAAGGCCTTTTCGGCTTCCTTTACCTCTTGATCCACTGCTTCCAAAAGGGGTGCTAATGCGACCAACTTAGGTTCCTCGGCTCGTTGGTCCTCCTGATGCTTACGTAACACTTCCCTCTGGCTGATCAGTTGTTGGTTCTTCAAAGTCTTTAAATGCGCTATAATCCAGTCAAAATGGAAACCATCATGCCCCAACTCCCTCAGAAAACCCAGAAATTGGTTAAGGAAGGATCGGGTAACGCTTGCAGTAAGAGTACTGGTAATTTCAGCAACAACGATCGCCATGCCCTAAAATCCGTGACTCGTCACGTGAATATTGGAACATAGGCAATTCAATGTGAAAGTCTAAGGGTGACGATTCACCAGTTGTTCGATCACCAAGCGATGGTTGATCGATATTTGAGGAGACTGCCGAAGCACCATCAGGCAGAAAGCGTGAGGAGCCAAGTTAGGAAGAGGAAGTTCACACCCAGATTCGCTCTCTGTTGCAACACCAATCGTGGAACCTTGATCATCATAACCAAAGTTTTTGAAACAGCAGGTTCCCGATGGGGTGAGCCCATAGGCGAAAGAACTGGGGTAGAATTTTCCTGAGCAACTTGAGAAGAGATAGAGGGCATAATAAGTTTATGAAAAATCTTAACAAGCTTTTTCGTTATTAAGTCACCATTATAAGGTGGAGTTTATGAAAAATCTTAACAAGCGTTTTCGTTGTTAAGTCACCATTATAAGGTGGAGTTTATGAAAAATCTTAACAAGCGTTTTCATTGTTAAGTCACCGTTATAAGGTGGAGTTTATGAAAAATCTTAACAATCATTTTCGTTATTAAGTCACCGTTATAAGGTGGAGTCTATGAAAAATCTTAACAAGCGTTTTCGTTGTTAACTCACCGTTATAAGGTGGAGTTTATGAAAAATCTTAACAAGCATTTTCGTTGTTAAGTCACCGTTATAAGGTGGAGTTTATGAAAAATCTTAACAAGCATTTTCGTTGTTAAGTCACCGTTATAAGGTGGAGTTTATGAGATGTAACAAAAATACCTCAATCACAGCAGGGGCAAGAATGGGAGCCATCGTGGCAGTCGCAGGGACAGTAACCGTTGGGGGCGGTATCACTACCTCAAAAGCCACAACAGGGTCCCTAGTCGCAGAAGCCTCAACGGTCGGCAAAACTCCCTCACCAACATAAGGCACCAAGGCCAGCATGGGGGATTCATCGGGAGAAGATGATGCACTCCCAAATGAAGACCTAACGCGGAGGGGTGCAGAAGAGCCACTATGCTGGGCAGAAGCACTAACCTTGGCCTTGTGCGCATAAAGACCACCAAGAGAAGTAGGTGGTACAAGATCGGGAGAAAGCTGCAACTTGAAGGCAAGTGTTAGAAAAGAGGAAAAAGTACAGAAAAATGGAGAAGTCTCTCTAGGTGTTACTTACCTCAGTTACAACACTAAAAAGGGGAATTGCGTCCAAAGGCCTCGTCAGCATCGTTGGAAGAAGAATGTTATCTAACAACGAGGACACTTCAACCTGGGGCACCCAAAACCTCAAGGTTCAGCATGATAAATAAATAAAAGGGTGAGACTGAAAGGACGTTATACCAAATAAACTATAGAGGAAATCATACCTCGAGCTCATTTTCTTCAACCAGAAGAATAGGCAGAGGGACCTCGGGCGGAGTAGGTAAATCATATGGGACTGAGAGTGTTGTCTCGTGTTGCGTTACCTCTGGTGGTGAAGAGACACCCGCAGCCTCAACTGCATCACCTCCCACAACAACTTCCCTAGCGCGATGGGAGCCTGAATGGCTAGAATAAGTGAGCCCCATCATGGGGGAACGGGGAGAAGTCAAGTCGGTATGAGAATTACCGAAGCGTCCCCCCACAAAAGGGCTCACGGGAGAACTGGGGGGTTTGGTCTTTCTTTTTCAATCCCCTGCACCACAGTTGTCAAGAAAAAATAAGCAAAGGCAGTCTGCCTCAAGTAAAAAAGGGAATGAGTAAATCAAGTATACATACCTCGAATTCAGAAGGGGAATGAGAAGATATGACCATGAGCGAAGAAGGAGGAGTGGCAACAATGGAGGGGGCAGGAGTGAGATGCACCTCAGGAGTTTTCTTCCTCCGAGACTTGGTACCCAAAGTCTTCTTCCTTGTCCCCACTGCACCAGTACCAATATCTCAAGGAACCCTTGAACACTTTATCCTCCTTGTTGTTGGCTCCGTGGGATCAACCACCACCATGGGAAAATCAACCGAAGGAGGAACAACGATAGGGTTTCGATGATACTCAGCATTTATCCGATTTATCTCCGCCTGGGCTTCCCTCCTTAAGCGCTCATCCATTTCGGCAGACATGGGAGGTGGATATGGGGAAGGCTGCCACGGAAGTCTAGGGCTTCTGGGACTTATATTTTGACTTTGATGCCCCACTCTTGGCCGTTTTCGCCTTCTTAGCATGTGGTTGAGAAGTCCCCTCGCCGGTAGTAGCTTGAGTTGAAGGGACAGGCTTCTTTGGAGCTGCAGTGGTTTTGGGTTTGGGCGTTGCGACAGGGATCATGGAACAAAGCGGGGGAAGCTCGGTAGGAGGTGCCTTGGGGGTCATACTTAGAGAGAATTCCATACCAAGTAAGGAGTTGCCTTTTAGCCCCAACTTTAAAGCAGAAAATGAAGAAACGGGAGGATACACTAGATCTCCCTCAACGAACTCAGTAATTTCAGCCAGTTGTTTCGGCCAGTATTTTGTGGTAAATAGAGGGATCACATCCCCTTGCCTAGTAATGCTGGGAATTGTGACTCGCCCAGCCATGGTAGAACTTATCCCCCACGCAGCGGTTGAAGAAAAAAGAGAACACGCCTCGCTGAAGGAGACATTGGGGTTTGATGATTGAAACACTGAACGTGGAGCCCCCTGGTCAAACCCAAACTGGCGGCTGCATCGGTCGGGATTATAGTGCTCACTGGTATATCCCCATTCAGTGTAAGAAGGCAGATATCCCGGGGAGAATAGAAGAACCACAGACAATGAAGGATCCTCAATATCCAGGGTAGGTCCCTATACCACTCTTTCTTCATGTTAAAAAAATCCACAAGTGTGAAAGAAGATTTCCTCCTGATAGGGCCTCATCACGAAGTTCTCAAATCGATTAATCAAAGATAGCAACTCCTTTCGGCTCTATCTCTTATGATAAATAAAGGACCGTGGAGGCAAAATTGTTTCCCCCGAAGGAGGACAGTTGGTTTTGGCTGCTACAGTAGGGAAACGAAAGTAAAGGAAGCCGGTTAGAAGGACGCAGTTGGAAAAATTGGCCAGGTTATAACGGCCAATTGATCGTTCCATATCGAGCAAAGTCTTATCCAGCCAGGTGTAGAGGGATCCTAAGGCAATTGCAGCCAGGGGAAGTTTGATGCCACGAGCCAAATGAAGGGATATATTGATAAGGTCCCTTCGGGGTTGGTCATTGGGTTTTCCCGTCAAAAGGAAATGGGAGAGGATCACAAGAATATAGGCAGAAAGTTCCAAAGGTGTACCTTGACCAGGAGCATTTGTTGAAGAACTGCCTTCACCAGAACACTTGAAGAAATAATTAATCAGAGGAGAGAAAGTAGCCTTGTTGGACGAATCGATGCAGCTTCGGCATATACGATCCAACTCCAAACGATCGACATCCTCTTGGGCATCTATAGACTCATAGGTATAGGGATCATGACATGTTACATCGAGGCCCAGGAGCTCGTACACGTCTTCCAAAGTTATGGAAAACTCGCCCCACGCAGCGATGAACGTATGAGTAGTAACGTTCCATCGAGAGACCAGGATAGGAAGAGCAGCATTGTTCTTCGAAAGAGTGAACTCACCAAACCATTTAGCCCGTTGCAACCCAAGTCTGGTGAGAATATCAACATAAGAACTTTGCATATGGGAGTTCCAAGCAGCGAAATGGGCAGGAGATCCCCCGGGTGCTTCGAAATCAATATGGGACCATGGGAAGTCCCCTCGCTCCAAGAGAAATCGCAGAGTTCCCTCTGGAGGAAGAAAGCCCCGCTTAGAAGAATCTTTATCTTCGTCACCCAACACTAAAGCGTCAAAATTAGAAGAAAAATGTACAGTCCTGCAGGCAACAGCGAAATCATCACCTTCTCCAAAAATAGGGGAGCGACGATAAAACCTCAGCTGTTCCTGACGGGCAACATCCAACACGGAGGCAGTAGTGGTGGTGGCAGACGGAGAACCGGTAGCAGGGATAGCGGGGTTGCTGGAAGATGCCATGGCAAATGACGATAAGATAGCAGAAAAGCTTCAAGCAAGAGGGGTTTGAAGAACGAGAATGGGAGATCACGACCACAGGCGGTGGTTTAGAGGGTGAGAGGGGAAGAAGGTAAGCAAGAGCTTAATAATAATGGAGGTCTCACAGACTTTTCTCTCTCTAAAGAAAATGGAAGTTTGAAGACGATGAAGGAAAAGTAAGAGAAAAGAAAGGATAAGTGTTGGGTTATGGATGTTTGAAATTTTCGAGCCTAGCATTTAAATTTCCCCACCCTCGCACGTGCGCGGCCACCTGTAATAATTTCACATAAACACGTGGCACTTCGGGAAGTACCTTGGCAGTTGAAAAGACAGCGCCACGTCATTAATGAAGTAACGCATAGAAAATAGAAAGTGTTTCCTTCTTCAGCAAGTTTGATTTTTGGCGCCAGAATTTTTGTCAGACATGTCCAATGACTCCCAACGAAAGCACTCCCCTAACGGCTCAACAAAGCTATGACGTCCCCTCTCCACATGTCCAAACATTGAATTGCGACTCAGTTATATCAGGGAGAATTCCATTTACCAGGAGTCCAAAAGAGTCTTTGGGAAGGTCAATAGGCCTTTAGGGAGGATTTCAAATATTAAAGCTGGAATGGTTGAGGCTCAACATAAGGAAAAAGAAGAGAGAATTTTACTTTTTCCAGGAGATTATATCGTTGCGGTTCTAACAGGAGAAAGAAGGCTAGGTTCACGAAGAGAAGGTTCCTCGGATTGAGAGGTTTTCGTGCAGGCATTTCTTGTTCCCACAACAATTCCCTCCACGAGGGGGCAAATGTAGAGGGGGATTGAAGGTAATCCTAAGATTAGGGATAATTCCCTAATTGGCAATAGTGTTTGAGATTAAGCAACCGAGGCAGCTCAAGCGTGGAAACTCAGCGAGTCATCTTGGCGTGGAAACTCATACTTTAGCTTGTGGTATTAGTAATATTGTATTTATGTTTATGATAACTGTAAACTACAATGATTGTAATGATGTAATGAGAATAATAATGAGTTTGTGTGAGGTCAAACGGTACTTGCGAGAGACCAGGCTTCGCAGGGTCCGGGAGAGATTTCATGCTCTATCGAATGACCTCGTCGTGGGAACTTTAGAGAGACTTGGTTTGGAGGATTGAGAAGTTAGGCACCGTTGGGTCTTGTCCTAACCATCTTAGATACACCTGGTAAAAAACACCGAAGGACCCTGGCCGTGGAACCTCTGACGGAGTAGCTTGGAGTTCCATCGGGCGTTGGGTTGAGAACCAAAACAACCCTCTACTTAATGTCACATCTATTGTAGGTGATGTCACTAGTCAGCTAAACAATGTCAGACATGCACTTGAGTAAACCACCATGGTATTTGGGGTTGTCAGGCAGTTGGTGAGCCACCTCTGCGACAACAGCCCCCTAACACACAGTGGTTAGGCAAAAGGTATGTCTTGGCATTTAATGTTCATGACGTAGAGACAACTAGTGCATCAGGCATTTAATGTTGTGACATAAAGTATGAGGGAGGTCTTTTATAATCTTTAATGGCTGAGTTGCCTCGAGGGTGGTGTGTGTGTGGGGGGGGGGGGGGGCTATTTAAGGACCCCAACCACCTTTGAGGAGCAGGATCTTTTTGAGAGATGTCAAGAAGTTATTAATGGAGAGAATACACATCAGAGAGACAAATTTATTACAAACCAGAGGTCTTATCCACTCACCATTATCATTCATTACGAAGCTTTTAATTCATGGCAGGGATTCGTGAGGGTTTTCAGGCGTGTTTGCCTGCCTACCAAGGGGTATTTAGGGTGCTTACTTCTCTCTCCCTCTAGCTAAGCTACTTCTAAAAAAGTTCATTACTATCTTCTAAGATATACACGAGAGATTTGTGAGTTTAAACTGAATTCATCTTCATTAGGTTTGTGTTTGCATGCCCTATCATTAATCCAAAGCTTTGGCCAATTAGCTTATCATTACCATACTCAAACAGGAGTCACGCCTCCATCTATAACCTAAAGTACCCTATTACACCATCAAAATTCAAAGCTCCTGTGGTGACGCTTAAGTATGATGGAAAAACTGACCCTGTCCTTCATATAAAACAATACTAAGTTGTTGCCGATATCTATGCAGTTCCAGACGAGATGAGATGCATGGCATTTTCTGGAACTCTTACCGGATCAGCTCAGATATGGTACAACAACCTTCCTCGGGGGAAGATTGCGACTTTCCTTCAACTGGAATATCTCTTTATTGGGAACTTCTGTTTTGGAGCAAAATCAATCAAACGAGTAGCACACTTGCTGAGTGTTAGATAGAAGGCAGGTGAAAGCACCAAGGATTATATTAATAGTTTCAATAACGAGAAACTTAAAGTTATTGATTACGAGGAGAAAACAACAATTACTACCCTGATGCGTGGACTGTTGCCAAACAAGTTGTACTATACTCTAGCCAAAGATCCACCTGGACCATGGCACAACTAATGGCAAAGGCAGCCAAGATTATGAACGCCGAGGAAGCTATGGCTGCGAAGAAGAATACAGACACTAAGGAGACCAAGGTTGAGGCTGACAATATTGAGAAGAAGGATCAGATGAATAATGGTGGCAATAGGCAGTCAGAAGCAAAGCAAACACTGGAACAGTTGAGGAAATTTGGAAATTATACTCATTTGAAAATAGATATAAACCATATTCTGGAAGAGATCAAGAACAGTGAGGAGCTAAATTGGCCAGAAAAAATGAAGCCAGATCCTGACAAGAGGAATAAGTCCAAATATTGCGAGTTCCATAAAGACCACGGTCACACGACCAAAAGTTGCATAGCTCTTGAGAATGAAATTGAATCACTCATCAAATGAGGAAAACTGGCTAAGTATGTTGATTGCCAGAATGGTGGAAGGACCAACGACCGAGGAAGGCAAAGATCTAAGTCTCCTCATCGAGCAAAAGAAGAAAAGAAGAGAGATCGTGAAGATAATCCAGAAGATGACCCCGACCTCCCCAAAAGACCAAGACAGCCAGAACGTGAGGTATTTTTAATCCATTTCGGATCATTTGAATGTAATGTTATTACAGGTGGAGATGCAGGAGGTGGAGATCTGGCTGCAGAGAGAAAAGCTTACCTCAATGAGGCTCAAGCCTGCTCGAACATTTAGCGAATAAATCTGGATGAAGATAATCGACCGAGGAAGGTGAATAAAGACAAACTAGTCATTGGTTTCTCTAAAAACGACCTTGAAGGTGTACTATATCCTCATGATGACCCATTGATGATCGAGATGAGAATGCAGGAAGTGGTGATTTTATGAGTACTGGTGGATAATGGTAGCTCAACAGATATCATGTTCTATCCATGCTTTGACAGTTTGAATCTAAAGCTAGCCCAGTTGGAGCCATATCATAGGCTCCTCCTTGGCTTTACTGGAAAGAAGGTTTTTCCACTTGGGATGATCAAGTTGGATATGCTTATCGGTACATGGCCTGCTTGTCGAACAGAAAGAGTACGCTTTTTCGTAATGGATAAAAATGTCCAATCAGCTTACAATATTATCATGGGAAGCGTAGGTGTGAAGAAGTTCGAAGCAGTACCATCTACTGTACATCAATGTTTAAAATTCCCAACTAACTTTGGAGTAGGAGTGGTGAAAGGCGACCAGAAAGTAGCTCGGGAATGCTACTATTCATCTGCCGAACAGGAGGAACGCGAAGAATCTAGAAAGAAGACTACTACTTACCAATTAGATTAAATAGAAGATGCAGAGATTGAAACGTTAGACACTAGAGATGAGTCTCAGCTCGTAAAGGGCCAAGTCATGGAGGCTACCGAAAATATCATTCTAGACGACGAGCATCCAGAACAAACAACTCAAATTGGTGCATCATTGGATGTATCGATAAAACAGGAATTGATAGCATTTCTAAGGCACAGAAAGCAGACTTTTGCATGGAGTCATGAAGACATGCCAGGGATAGACCCTAGTTTCCTGTGTCACGAGCTCAACTTGAATAAGGAAATCAGGCCAGTGAAGCAACGAAGAAGAGTGTTCAGTCCTGAGAAGAACCAAGCCATACAGGAAGAAGTAGAAAAGCTACAAAAAGCCTTTTTTTATTGAGGATGTCAAATATCTTGATTGGCTAGAAAATGTGGTGATGGTAAAGAAGAAAAATAAAAAGTGGAGGATGTGTGTAGACTTCACTAATCTTAATGAGGAATGCCCAAAGAATCATTTTCCTTTGCCCCGAATCGATCAACTAGTGGATGCTACCTCGGGGCATGAATTGTTAAGTTTCATGGATGCTTATTCTGGTTACAACCAGATTAAAATGAAGCCCGAGGACAGGGAGAGTACCTCTTTTATCACTCTAAGGGGAACTTATTGCTATAATGTTATGACTTTTGGACTTAAAAATGCAGGTGTGACATATCAGCGACTGATGAATAAGGTGTTTGCAGAGCAAATCAGTCATAACATGGGAGTTTATGTTGATGATATGCTAATGAAGAGAAAGAAAGCTGCTGATCATCTAGTTGACCTAGGTCAAACCTTTGATCAACTAGAGAAATATCAAATGAAGTTGAATCCCACCAAATGCATATTCGGAGTACGAGAAGGCATATTTCTCGAATATATTGTTAACCAACGAGGAATTGAGGCGAACCCTGAAAAGATCAAGGCTCTATTGGATCTACGATATCCAACCACGAAGAAGGAAGTGAAAAGTCTCACAGGGAGAGTTGCAGCACTTAATAGGTTTGTGTCATGAGTAACTGACAGATGCCTCCCATTCTTGAAAATACTCCAAAAAACTTTTGAATGGAATAATGAATGCGAGGAGGCTTTTTAAGAATTGAAAAAATATCTGGGGACACCTCCATTGTTATCTAGACCAGTGATGGGAGAAAAACTATACTTGTACCTCGCAGTTTCAGAAAATGCAGTAAGCTGGGCGTTGATAAGAGTGGAGAATGGAGTACAAAAACCAGTCTGTTACACCAGCAAGGCTTTTCGAGGTGCAGAAATCAGATATCCAAGGTTGGAGAAGTTGGCACTAGCACTGATTAAAGCAAGCAGAAGGATGAGGCCATACTTCCAAGCCCATACTATAGTGGTGTACACCGATATGCCATTAAGACAAGCTCTGCATAAACCAGAGAAATTAGGAAGATTGATGTTGGTGAATATGATATAATTTTTTAGCCTAGATCGTCGCTCAAGAGGCAGGCAGTAGAGGATTTTATCATAGAGTTTACTCAGGAAAGTGCTTCCGAAGAACATGAGTTTAATACAGATCACCTTGTGGATGTTACAGGATCATCAAATTTAAACCCCGACCAACTTACGTCGGTAGACGTGCAAGAGAAAATGATCAATGAGCAGCGAGAAGTGGCGGAGGAGGACAAAAGGAAGCATCAAATATTCCACCAAGGAACTCTGTCTGATCAAGAGTTTGATAATGAAGTACCTATATGGAATTTTTATGTGGATGGCTCTTCGTGCACTACAGCCAGTGGAGCAGGAATTATTTTAAATAGTTCGGATGAGATTGATATGGAGTATGCTCCGCGCTTTCAATTTAAAGCTTCTAATAATGAGGCCGAATATGAAGCTATGATCTTGGGCTTAAATCTGGTTAAAACCATAAAGGCAGAGCAGGTCGTTATATTCAGTGATTCCCAATTAATCGTAAATCAAATCCTGGGGGTGTATGTAGCAAAAGGAGAATTAATGGTCAAGTATCATGAAAAAGAAATTAAGGAGGTATCGAGTTTTACTGCAGTTCAGTTGTTTAGAATACCCAGATTAGAGATTGCAAGAGCAGACTCCCTAGCTCGGTTAGCATCAGCCACACGCACCGAGCTACGAAGAACAATCCCAATAGAAATCCTGGCTGGTCGGAGCATAGACGAAGATCTAATGATGAACTTCATTGCTCTCGATTTGGGACCATCTTGGATGGATCCCATCAGGGCCTATATTGAAGAGGGGGCTTTACCAACTGATAAACTTGCAGCCAAGAAACTGAAGTTTAAAGCTGCTCGTTATGTATTGACCAGTGGCATTTTATATAGATGAGGAGTTATAGAAGGGCTACAAAGATGTGTCCATCCCTCCGAAGTAAAATATTTGATCGAAGAGGTTCATGAAGGGTCTTGTGGAGCCCATGTAGCAGGTCAGACGCTTTTGCAGAGAATAACGAAGCAGGGGTATTACTGGTCAACGATGAGAGTTGATTGCGTAACTTATGCTAAGAAGTGGGATAAATATCAACGCTTCTCTTCCATCCGAAGAAATCCCCAAGAATTGTTAACACCCATAACGTCCCCTTGGCCATTCTCTATGTGGGGGATAGACTTGGTAGGACCACTCCCAACGACCAAGGGAAGATTCGAATACCTCGTGGTTGCTGTGGATTACTTTACCAAATGGGTGGAAGCTGAGCCTCTCATTGATATGACATACGACAAAGTCCATCAATTTATTTGAAAAAATATTATCTGCATATATGGTCTCCCACATGCATTCATTACTGACCATGGAACCCAATTTGATAACGAGAAGTTTGCTGCGTATTTCCCTCAATCCAATGTACTGAAGATCCACTCTACACCCGGCCATCCCCAAAGCAATGGGAAAACTGATGTGACAAATAGAACGCTACTGAATGGTTTAGAAAAGTGACTGGATGATGCAAAGGGAAATTGGATTAATGAGCTACATTCGGTACCGTGGGCTTATCGTACCACACCACAAACAGCGACATGAGAGTCTCCATATATGCTGGCATTTGGGAGTGAGGCTGTCATACCTGCTGAATTAGGTCTACCCACGCATAGGGTGCTTGATTTCAATTCTCTTGTCAGTGACTTGATGAGAAGATTAGACTTGGATATTCTTGAAGAAGTTAGGGAAGAAGCAGCAATCAGGAATGTGGCATATCAACAACGAACAACTTTGTTCTATAACAAAAGAGTGAAGAAGTGTGATTTAAAGGAAGGGGATTATGTGTTAAAGAAAGTGATCCAAAAGCATAAAAAAATGGAAGCCAACTGGCATGGACCCTACAGAGTAACCGAAGTTGTTTGTCCAGTGACATATAGGATTGAAACCTTAGAAGGAGAAGAATTCAAGAATGCATGGAATGCAGAGCATCTGCGCAAGTATTATCAGTAGTTAAAATTCATATGTAACGCAGTTTTTTTTTTCAAAATGAATAAAGTGATGTTTCACCCCCATTTCTTTTTGTTGAAGTTTTTTTTTGGAGTATTAGTGCAACACATTACACAAACCATAAATCCAAATTCAAAGAAACACAGCAAATCAATTACGACCAACTCCGATTGGTCGGGAATCAATTACCACCAACTACGCTTGGTCGGGAATCAATTACCACCAACTCTGGTTGGTCGGGAACTAATTAGCACCAACTCTGGTTGGTCAGGAATCAATTACCACCAACTCCGGTTGGTCGGGAACTAATTACCACCAACTCCGGTTGGTCGGGAATCAATTGCCACCAACTCCGGTTGGTCGGTAAACCAATTACAATCAACTTCGGTTGGTTAGTACCAAACTAGGCAAGAAGATGGACGACCTCCCAGGGCATCCACTGTCAAGGCAACAAGGTAATCCATACGAGATTACTACAACTAAGCAGGAACATGGGATGCAAATAATTCCATTGCTTAGGCCTAAAGAGTGACAAGTCACTATAATAAAACAGTAAATGGGATAAGTATAGTATATATATTTACCAACCAACAAGCAAAGACATTCTATAAATTATTTAGAAGAAAATGAAATGGCAAAAGACTAAAAATTTCTTCATTCAAATCAAGTAAAATTACATATGATATGAAAAGTCTGATTCATTACATAAGAATATACTACTCTATAGGTTTCTTCCCCTCTGCTTTTGAAATAGGTTCTAGCCTGGCTGGAGGATCATCTAATGCATAAGAAGAATTTATAAAGTCTATATCTCGCAGCATTCTAACATTCATTACGGAGGGCCGCTCAAGCAAATGCTCTGGGCGAGATATCTCAAAGTTTGCATGAAGACTGTAATCGCCGAGATAGTTGGAAATCAAGCATTGAGGAATCACATGAGCATGAATCCAGCCGATATCAAGCTTAAAAGGAGGCACGGGCAAATTAAGCACTCCAAGATCATAATAATCCCATAAGTAGTGGCCCTGCTCCAATTTTAGCACACACAAGGCATTCAACCACCCTTTCTTATATCCCTTATTATTTGACTGCTACAACCGAGCATCGAGATGGTATAGAGCTTCGTTATACCCAGACATCCAAAATTCACTGGGCTGCTTGTGGAACTAATAAGTTAAACTCTCAAGTAGCTCGTGGAGTTTCTTCACTAGAATTTCTTTACTTTCCAGAGCAGAGCTTTGATTAGAGAGTTGTTCGGTGAAGTTCAGAATCTTCTTAGACATTTCTGCCAAGGATTTGTTCTTCGCCATTAACTGAACGGATTAATTCTCTAAAGCCGACTGCGTTTTAGCTTCTTCAATGGTGACCCGACCAACCCTTGCTCGTCCACGAGAAGATCTTGCTCGTCCACGAGTAGATGTAGAGGGTCCAGCTCATTTCAAGGTTTCTAACTCATCCCTTAAGTTAGCATTTTCTACTACCATAAATGAAAAACCATCATCATTTACTGGGACCAAGGCTCCTGAAGAATAAGAAGGAGATTTAAGTTTCTTTATTTACTCTTGTAAAGCAATGTTCTCCTGTTCCAACAACTTGGCGATATGCCTGTGCTCTTCAACTTTAAGCTTCAGAACGGTCTCCTTCTTCTCATGAGCAGAGATAAATTTGTCATACCCTTTGTCAGCACTCAATTGTTGATATTTTTTCTCGTATCCTTGATGTAAAAGGGTAGTGGATTCTTTATATTATTGTTGAAGTTCATCAATCGTTCCTTGAAGGTCTTTAATCATTTCGTAGTAGGCAAATTGTTGGCCACTGCACAATCAAGTAAGCACTTCAAGTATTGGTAAGCTTCAACTGCTCGTTCAGAAGCATCTGAACCGAGGATATTAATTATTTGGGCCTCATTAAGATCTGCATGACCAGCTTTAAAATAGTCATTGCATTTCTTCATCAATTCTGTATCATGAGCTGGTAAGAGCTCCATCCTGGCCATAAACTAGCAAAGAGAAGAAATAAAAAGAATCAATAATGATGCAGATAGAGCAAATAAAAGAGAAATTCAAGACGAACAACCAAAGTTTGAATTTTTATTCATCATAAGAGGAGATATATAGTTCCAAGTTACATTCAAGAAAACAACAAAATAGAAAACCCGAACAACTTTACACATTCTCTTTATTTCCTACGACTTCCTCAGAAGTTTTAGATGAAGGGGTTAGTTGCTCAGAAGACAATGGTAGTTGCTCGATAGAAGTGTTGGTTGGTTGGAGTTTCTCAGAAGGAAGAACAATAGGAAAAGTAGGGGCCTGATCTCCGGTCATCATGGAAGATTCATCTGAAGAAGCTTCATCCTCTTCTTCTTCTACAGGAGAGGGAGGAGGGCCATGAGTGTGCTGCTGGAATAACTCAGAATTCTCAGTAACCTTCAGCACCTTCAAGGCTGCTACCCATCCATCCCTAAAATATTTAACACCTGCATACTCCATTTGAGAAGACATGACAGCCAGACCCTTGTTTCAGCTTTTGTCCCAACCAGCACTGAAGGACTTTTTAACTGCAATTTTCCTTTTTACCTTTTCCGAGGAGGTTCTTTCCCTAAGGAGCTCCTCGGCAGACTTCAGCTTTTCTTCCACCTCCGTTTTCTGTCGCTCAACATCTTGAAATTTGACAATTTTCTCTTCAGCAGACTTAAGCTTAACCTCAATCTCCTTAAAGCTCTGTTCAAACTCCTTCAACTTATTCTCTAATTCCTTGTAGGCATTCATAGCCTGATCTCTGTCAAGCTCAATGGACTTAAATTTCTTCTCCCAAGCACCTTTATCTTCCTCGTACTTTTGACGAGAATATTTCAGAGATTGTGCCAGCCCAACAAAAGCTTCCTCTACCCCACTCGAGGAGCTTGAAGCCCTAATAGCTTCATCTTTCTTCAAAATGCTATTGAAACACGTCAGCAGCTAAAAAAAAGAAAGAGATTTAAGTCAATGTATGAACATAATATTAGAAAGTAAAAGACTCAGGCTAACAATACTTACTGATGCAATGTGTTGAGAAGCCAGAGTAGTAATTCTCTCACGAGAAAGAGTATCTTCAATTCCTTGGACTTCTTGGACAGTCCAGGATCTTTCCAAGCCCACATAAGAGCTCGAGGGAATAAGAATTGGAACACTACCTTCAACATTTGAAGGTTGAGAGACAGGTTCAGCAGGTCTCTGAGAAGAGCTTTTCTTTAATCTTTTCAGAGGAGCTGGAGCATTTTCAATTAAAGATGTTGTCTTTATTGGAGATATGACAATAACATCACTCGAAGGAGAAATAGCAACAGTCTTACTTAGAGCCACATGGGGTTTCTTGCCAGCTTCACTGGCAGCAGTGGGAGGGGGTACATCTATAATCTTTATCCCTTCTTCTGGGACATCTTGTTTACTTTTCTTTGCCTCCACAGTGGCAAAGGCATACTTGTCAAAAAAGGCAGGAGCTCTTCTCTTCTTCATCAGATTAGTGATAGGAATATTCGATTCAGAAGAAGAAGCTTCCACACTAGTCTTAGAGGCTGGTACTTGGTCAAGATCGACCACCACTGAACGAGGACGAGCAGTGAAAGATGAAGTGTAGCTTTTGTATTACAGCAAGTAAGAAGCAGATCTAATATGCTCCTAAGAAACAGATTGGTGCAAGGTCCAAATAAGTTTTAAATGCTTTATATTAACATCAGTTTCCTTTGGAGATTTCCTTTTACTGTCAACTGTAACAAACAAAATCAAATGTCAGTGATGCATTTTATCAAATACAAAGAAAATAATATTGTAAAAATAAAAACAACCTATCTCATTTCCATAAAGTGGACACCTGGGACCTTGGTATACATCATCTCCATTTAATGGAGGGTGTTGCCAATTTTTCATCACGATCCCATGATCAAAATAATCCCAATTGGCATCAGGAAGATTGACAACTAACGCTCTATTCAAAAACCCAATTTTTAAATAAAAGTATTGTCACTGGTAACCCATCTGTAGCAATACATAATCTCTAGAATCCCTAAACGAGTTCCATGAAGTTGATTCAACCTATGTACGCCATTAACTATCCTCCATGTGTTTGGAGCTACTCTTGCAGGTACAACATCAAAATATTGGAAAAACTCCAAATACAGGGGATTTGGCAGGAAAGAAAATCCACATTCAGCTACAAAAAGAATTGGGACCCAGTGTCCCTCAGCCAAAGAAAAATAATCAGAAGTCTCAGAAAGTTCTTCTAAAATAACCCACGAAGGGATTGAAAACTCATATCGAAATTTGTCTAACGACTCAACAGGATAAACCATGGTGAATAAAGAAAATAAAAAAGAAGGAAGAAAATCTTACAGAGGAAATAGAGATCAGTTGTCAATGAACGATGGAAAGAAACAAGGCACAAGATAGAGAGAAGATGAAGAGTTCAGAGATACAGATTTGAAAAGTGAAAAATGATAGGATTTCTGTCACACTTAAATACTTTACCTCGGGAATAGAGAAAAACAATGATTACAAGGAAAGACATTAGCATTTCCGACGGCTAAAAGAAAAAAGGGCACAAATATCGAAGTGGTCATGAAAATTCAAAATATTTATGAAGCCTGATACTATGCACTCAAGAAGGAGTTATATACAATGAAAATTTTCCTAAAATCCATAAAAACCAATCATCTAAGCAGTTTTCAAGCAGAATGTTCCACACTTTTCTTCAAACTCAAACTGTGAAACATTGGGGGCTTCTGTTGATACCAAATTTAGTCTGCTGACATGGACCATTCACTTGAAGACACGTGTCAACTTACGTGGCAATTACAAATACTTCCAATGAATAACACACTGCCACCGAGCTACTCAAGCACCCCGAGGAACTAAGGGTTCCGAGCAACTCAATCATACCGAGCAGCTTGGGAGCCCCGAGGAACTCAAGGCTCCGAGCAACTTAAGCGTGCCGAGCAACTCAGACGGTATGAGCTACTTAGAGTGCAGAGAATTCGAATCAAGAGAATTAAAAGACAATTGCGCATTAAATGCTCATTATTATCGTACAGATGTATATGTCTACTAGATAACAGCGCATTGTCCTTTCACATGTACAGCCTCAAGGCTATAAATACATTGTAACATCCTCATTAGAGGGGGACTCGGGATCTCTTGGTAAACCTATTATCGAGAATTCCAGGCAAACAGTCAGCAATACAAAAACAGTGGACATAGGTCATTCTCCTAAGGCTGAACCACTTTAAAAATCCATTGTCTTATATTTATTTATTTATTTTTATCTGTGATTAAAATAATTAGATCGAATCTAGTTTTTTACATCAACAATATGATTTGGCCAAAACGTAAATAAATCGAATAAACATAAAAGCATGCATATATTCAATCCTCACGGGCATTACGCTCAAATGAATTCACTCGAAACAAGGAGGTAACACACGGGACATGCGGGCATAAATAGTAAATGGAAATGGAAACTAGGCAGCACACATGTCACAAATGAAGAACGCTATATAGAAAATGAAAATTTGTAATCTCAATGAAAGATACCGCTCATTAAAGGAGGCGAAATGTATTTTCACAGATTATCAAAACTATTTAAAAATTTAAATAGAATTTACCCTAAGATCACATAGGACTTTACAGGGTTATAATGTAGATTTTGGGTTATGGTACGAAATGAAGGAAATATATACGAATTCAAAGTGTTCGGGATGAAAACTCGGGATAATGGGAGATTGTGGGAAATTCCAAAATTGTAAAAAAAAGTTCCCAAACAAGCATTAAATATGACAATGGAGAGTAATCAAAGTTTATTCGAACACTATACGCAACATATTCAAACTTTCTCTTTCTTTTTCTTTTCTTCTTTTTCTCATGTTTTCTTTTCTTTTCTTTTCTTTTCTTTTTTCCTTTTTCTTTTTCTCTTTTTCACTTCTTTCTTTTCTATTCTTTTCTCACTCTTTTCATGAGAAAAAGAAGCATTAAATATGATAATGGGAGATTGCAGGCAATTCCAAAATTGGAAAACAAGTTCTCAAACAAGCATTAAATATGACAATGTAGAGTAATCAAAGCTTATTCGAACACTATACACAACATATACAAACTTTCTCTTTCTTTTCTTTTCTCCTTTTTCTCATGTTTTCTTTTCTTTTGTTTTTCCTTTTTCTTTTTCTCTTTTTTCACTTCTTTCTTTTCTATTCTTTTCTCACTCTTTTCATATGCTTAATTGCAACCACAAGACAATAACATCATTCAATCACAAGTATCATTCCAAACAAAGGTATATAAGGTAATAAGTATGGTTTACAACTCCAATGTGGAGTTGGTTATGTGATTTGGGTTTATGAAATGAAAGGCTATATTTAGGCTCAAAGGGGTCGACGAGGGAAAAACATATAAGGTGAGGTCAAGGCTGTTATGGGTAATATATCAAAGATGGCCTATGATCATTTCATAAAGTTTACGCAATTCTCGAGTCAAAACAAATTTAAAAATCATGCTCAAGTAACACATTTCAAGATATAAACTCAATTAATGAACGATCAATGAAAGAATAGAGAGATTACCGACGAATTCAACGTTTTCAAAGAGGAAATAATAGGCGTATACACTCACAAATGGCAAAAAGCACAAATCTCACTCTGTGTAAGGATATACAATGCAACAAAAGATTACCGAGTTATAAAAATCTTAAATCAAATCAATAAGACAAGAAAAGTGCATATGCTCATGGGATAAAGTTTAATTCATGAAGTTATTCATATTATCAATGATTTGAGGACTAAAATCTAATAACTTATAAAATCGAGAACATGCATTGTTGAATGTCTAATGGATTGGGCAATTATTGAAATTTATCATCGAAAAAAAGACAACATACCACATAAAGGAGAAAAAAGAAAAAAAATATTTTTGGACAATTTTCAGTTTTTCACAAAAAGGCATACTTAATAACTAACCTGTGATAAAACCCATGGATAAAACAAAGAAATGGATAAAATATCCCACACCACCTAACTTAAATGTTGCATTGTCCTCAATGTTCATTAAAAACACAACACAAAGAGAGGAAAAGAACGATATTACCAAAAATTGGAGCGATCTCCCATAACCACAAGTCCAAATGAATTTACAAAACAAGTTAGTACCGAGAATAGCAAAAACAAATAACAAAAAGTTAACTAATTACACTAGACAAAATAAAAAGGAAAAAAAACTAAAGAAAGAAAAAATAAAAATCTAACTATTTACAAATTACTATTTAGACTTCACACTAACTATAGACTAGAAGTCTAAATAGTTAAGGTCCACTCAAAAATGAATTTAACTTTGCAAGATCGACGGTGGACCCTCCAAAGCGAACATGCATCCCGAAAAATAGGAATTCCGTTCGAACAACGGAAGGCATGTGCAAGGCGTAAAAATTTAACCATCACCAAATTGAAATTTTGGGCAGACGACGGGGGATTTGGATAACAATGGGGAAAGGTACACTAGAGGCCTAAAAAAATCGACCTATCTCCCAAAGGTTTTTCAAGTGGAATGTGTAACACCCCGCCCACCCGGGGAGAGCGAACGGAGGCTAATTTCGATAAAACTAATCAAATCCACAAATAATAAGGTATAGAGCATCTAAAACCCCCAATAAAAATAAGAGAATCTACTAATTTGAAATATCTTCAAATTACATACAACCAAAAATCTCTCGGAATAAAAAATCTAACTATCTCGAAAGAAAATAAATCACCAATGCTCTATACAGCCAAAATAAATACAATTCTTCTCATGTACTCTCGAATATTCTTCCCAAAATAATCCAAGCTAAAATCCATCTCCGATAAATACCAAGCGCCTAAAATCCGCGCTAACCTACCACTAAAAGAAAATATGGGGAAGTACACAATACGACATAAAAGATGCTCAACAAATATTAGCGGTGAATAAAACGTAACAATACGAGTACGAATATTCAAATCAAATGCGAATCTCAATAGCAATTATATCACTATAATTTCTCAATGACACATTAACCGGGTCACCAAGCCTCACCACCGTACCGCGCCTATGCATTTTTAGCATATCCGAAAAAAAGAATATTGGCGGGTGCCCAACCTCCGTGCCATATTAAAATCTTCATGACAACATGCTCAACACAATAATAATACCACATGAATCATAATTATATTCCAACAAAAAATTCCAGATTCCAATGAATTTAGCAATTCAATTATGAGTCAATAATCACAAGAAAACAACGAGAATAATACTCGCGAGATTAAGGAGCATATTGTGTAAAACACCATACCTTAAACCACCAAAAAGAACCAACATGAATCATCACATAATTTTAGCCTCAAAATCTATTCACACCATCACGTTCTTCTCGCGAAAATAATCCAATCTTGTTCTAGCCCAAACTCGAGAAAACACTAAATAAGCCTTCTAATCTAAGGTTGAAATCTTGAATAAGTTTGGGGCTATGGTTTGTATATGAAAGGGGATAATTTTGGAGAGGTCTTCTGATTGAAAAGTTTGAGAAAAAGTGATTTGAAAAGCCAAGCCACGAATTAGTGGATATATAAATGATTAAGAGTTTGATTAAGAAAAGAGTTTTAATCAGATACAAACACTAAAACATTTATTTCGGACGATCGACCGGTTGGAATTGGATGAAATTTTACATAAAATTATCTGAAGACGATAGGAAGCTACAGAAAAAAATTCAGCTCGATCGGACGGTTCAATATTTTTAAATATTTTTTTTGCTATAGAGTTTTATGTTTTGAGGACTCTAAGAGAGTTTTATATTTTGAGGACTCTTATATATAATAAAAGTGCAATTAAAACTCCATTTTAATTCCAATTCCGAAACCGTTTGAAATTATCATTGACGCGAGGGGAACCGAGTGTTCGTGTAGGGACACTATCGTTGATTTCGGCTCCCGCTCGACATACAAAAGAATAGACCTAAGCTACGGATACACTTGACAAGCAAGTAAAGCGGTAAGTCGGGTGTCGAGAATCCATAGGGAATTATTAAATTTTAGATGTTAATTACTTTAAAACTTCAAGAATAAAAGTGTAAAAGGTGATAGGTGGTTATGGTGACAAAAGAAAATGAGAAGTTACGCTAAATTAAAGTAAAGCGAGGATCGGGATCGCATTCTACCAAACGGATCGAAACAACTACTAACTAGAGTTAAGGCTCGAAAGCAATCTAATCGAGCATTTTCAATTAAGCATAAACATCACACAATAAGGAATTTAAGCCAAAGTTGCGAGATAAAACATTTAACTGAAAAATGGTCACACGCGGATTAAATTCGGATTGTCACTATAAACTCTAACGTTGCATGACAAAGAAAGATAAACGCTTAGCAATCCAACTTTGATACGCGCGGTTTCAATTAAACGCGATTTTGCACTAAACCTAGTTTTCGGAGCTCGGGGCCCGAAAATGGCGGAAATGAAATCCCGACCCTATTTATCTAAGGGTGCATGGTGAGTTAAACTAAATTATGCTAATTAAACTAAGAAAGCAAGAATTAAAACATGTAAACTAGTTAGAAAGCATTGAAACTAAATTACAAGGCAAGAGGAGAAGAAGAACAAACTATATAAATGGAGAGGAAGTGAATAGTTCAATCTTACAAACCACATGGGTTGTCAAGCCAAGAAGAAGAAGAAAGGAAATCTCCACACCAAACCCTAACTAACTATCTAATCTGAAAAACCAAGTAAAATAAGGTCTCTCTTTTATTACAACCAAAAACAACTTATATAGTAAGTTGTAAGAAAAGAAAATATTTGCAGGGGAAAACAGGGGATCGATCGATCGACCCCTTTGGTCGATCGATCGACAGTCTAATTCGTGGCAAAAATAAGCAGAGTCGATCGATCGACCCTTATGGTAGATCGATCGACCAAGCAGGGGCAGCCTGCAATCCTCCCTGTTTTGGCATACAATCCAACGTCGCTCAAATCGCCGTAACTTTGTCGCCATGCATCGGAATCGGGCACCGTTCGCGGCCACGCGAAGCTAGCGAGGAGGGCTACAACTTCCGTGTAGATGTCGGGCCAGGTGCCCAAGCTGTCAAAAGACTAAAATGCCCTTGCGCGTGCGGTTGTGTACGAAAATCAAGCGAAACGCATCCGGACTTCACACTTAGCATCCAAATACCTACAAAAGCTCAATTAACACCTGCGAAACATGTTAACATAGAAATCCGAGGGTTGTCTGGTTAACGAGCATAAATATAGGGAATAAGATACCCGAGGGGGCTAATAACGCGTATGTTAACGGGTGAAATACGCAATATTTCTGCCGTATCACACCCCCTAACTTACACATTGCTAGTCCCTAGCAATGAAATAAGATGCAACAAGAAGAACTAGTAAACCAACACAGGAGAGAGTACAAAAGTATGGTATAAAGCAATAAAAAAATAAGGCCACTTTCGCGGGCGATTCGATTGCATTTAGCGTATGCAATAAGCCGTTAAACCCCTAGGTTACCCTAGTGGACGAGTGTCGTCTCGTGAGGGTTTTCAGGGATGAAACCCACAAACATCATAAAGTTTCCTCAAAATATGCCCAATCAAGTAAGACAAACTCATCAGTGCGAACAAGATTTCAACATGTTATTAGCATAGCAAACGAATTCGCATGAGAAGTCCGTAGTTATTAACATTATCGAATGCACCTCAATGAATTGAAACTCTAGCATGTGGGAGGGAAGTGAGCATATGCAAAGTATGATTTGGCGAAAAACTTAAATAATTCGGATACTAAACATCAAAGCATGCATACATTCAATCCTCAAGGGTATTACGCTCAACAAATGAATTCACTATGAAAAGGGAGGTAATACACGGGACATGCGGGCATAAGGAGTAAATGTAAATGGAAACTAGGCCGCGCACATGTCACGAATGAGGAACGCTATATAGGAAATAAAAATTGCAATCTCAGTGAAAGGATACCGCACACTAAAAGAGGCGAAATGCATTTTCACAGATTATCAAAACTATTTAAACTTTTGAATTACATCAACCTAAGATCACATAGGACTTTAATAGGGTTATGATGTAGGTATGGCTAGGGTACGAAATGAAAGGTATATGTACGGATTCAAAGTGTTTGGGGATGAAACTCGGAATAATGTAAAAAGTGGGCAATATCAAAAGTTGGACAAAGATGTCCAAACGAGCTTAGATAAAACAATCGAGAGAGTAATCAAAGCTTATTGAAACACTACAAACAATATTTACAACTTTCTCTTTCTTTTTCTTTTCTTTCTTTTTCTCACTTTTTCTTTTGTTTTCTTTGCTTTTTGCTTTCTCTTTTTCACTACTTTCTTTTTCTGACACTTCTTACTCTTTTCATACTCAAATTGCAACCACACAACAATTATAACATTCAATTCCAAGCAACAATCCAAACAAGGGTATGTAAGGTAATATATATGGTATAAAACTCCAATTTGGAGTTGGATATGGGATTTTTGGGTAATGAAACGAAAGGCTAGTATATAGGCTCAAAGGGGTTGACTAGGGAACACATAAAGGTGAGGTCAAGGTCATATGGGTGATATATCAAAGAGGGCCTATGATCATTTCACAAAGTATAAGCAATTCGCGAGTTAAAACAACATATGAAAATCATGCTCAAGTAACACATTTCAATGATGAACTCAGTTAATGAACGGTCAATGAAAGAATAAAGAGATTACCAACGACTGTAACGTTATCAAAGAGGAAAGAATAGTGTATACACTCACAAATGAAGATAAGTCTCTAATCTCACTCGGTGTAAGTATATACAATGCAGCAAAAGCATACCGAGTTATAAAAATCTTAAGCCAATTCAATATAACAAGAATGGTGCATATGTTCACGGATAAAGTTTAATTCATGAAGTTATTCATAATATTAATGATTTAGGGACTAGAATCTAATAACTTCTAAAATCGAGAACATGCATAGTTGAATTGACTATTTAATCGGGCAATTATTAAAATTTATCATCGGAAATAAGGGCAAAATGCCCAACAAAGGAGAAAAAAGAAAGAAAATATTTTTCAAATTTTTCAAATTTTAACAAAAACATGCTTTGTAACTAAATTGTAATCCAATCCAAGGACTAAACAGCAAAATGGATAGACTATCCTACACCCCCTAACTTAAATGTTGCATTGTCCCTAATGCGTCCATTAAAGAACACAACACAAAGCTAGGAAAAGAATGATATTACCCACACGTGGAGCGATCTCCATAAGTACAAGTCCAAATGAAGCTGCAAAACAAGTTAGTACAAAGCATATGAAGAATATGTACCGATGTATCAAGTAAAGAGAATCTATGTCACAAGTCACAATAATATAGAGGGGCTGAAGTGCAAATACTAGATAAATTGATGGTGAACTTTTTGATTTTATAAAATGGAAGGTCACACACATCAAAATCCAATAAACAACCACAAACTACATTTTCATTTCTCATTTCATAAGTTCAATACAAAATAACTTAATACATTACAACTTCTGAAATAAAAGAAATACAAATAAAAATAAAAATAAAAATAAAAATAAAAAGTACAATACTATCCGGTCCCCAAAATACAAAAATGAAACCCAGCACAACAACAGCCTAGTGGCCAGAACCACTAGGATCGGAGGGGTCCTGAAAATGAGGAGACACTGGCGCGTCGGAATCACTGCGCTGCAGATAAAGATCTCTCATCATCCGCTGCATCATCCGGTACTCCTGTCTACTCTGTGCCCTGGCCTGCCTCTGCACAGACCACTCCTGCCGCTGCTCGGCCTGAAACTGCTCCTGATGAGCCTGCTGCTGAGCCCACTGCTGCCGCTGATCGGCCTGCAACAGGTCCAGGCGCGACTCCCAAGTCGCCCACCTGAGCTGGGTCTTCTCCCAGCGCTGGTCCTGCACGGCCTGGTATGCCGCAAAGCGGGCATCATCCTCTGTATGTGGCGCGTGAGAACCCTCACCAGTCTCCATCTCTCTAATCTCCTCCTCCTCGGCCATATCGTCAGCAACCTCTGCCCTCTGCCTCTTCGTCGCCGGTTGCCCCCACTCGCGCTTCAGCATTCTTGTGATGTTGGCCTTTGCTAGAAGCCCGAGTGGATCATGTTTGTGGTCGGCGATTAACTCTGGGCAACCGTGAGAAATACAAATCTTAGTGATGAGGGCAGGAAAAGGGAGGGAAAATGTCTTGGCTCTCTCCTTGGCCGTAGCGCACATCATATCCAGAAATATGTTGGGCAAATTGATATTGCCCAAATTATTAATTAGCGCGTAGATAAATGCAGCGTGCTTGTGACGCACCTCAGATCGGTTGCTCGTCACCATAAAGGAGTGGACATTGATGTAGTGAATTAGTCTCGGTAGGTCCTCCATTGCAGCCGAACGAAAAGCCATTCTTTTCCATTCTTCACCCGGTGCAAGGCTCTCTATCAATGTCGTCAAACCAAAAACATCCCCATCGGTTAAACTGACAGCGTTCTCGGGGTTCGGTACATGCATGAAGGCGGCCAAATCTGATAAGCGGAAAGGTACCCTCACCCCTCGAACCATGGCCTCGAAAGTGGTCGGCCCGTCACCTTTCACCACCACTAATGTCGCATAAAATATTCTTACCAATTCTTCATTGATGCGCCCATTAGTGGCGAGAAAAGTCTCCCATCCCTGGCGCCTCAGAATAATACGCGCCTCACTCGGCAAATCCTCAAGCTTCCAGGCATAATTGTAGGCCAACGGCCTCTGAGAAGTCTCAAAATAGGCCTGAAACCATTCCCGTTCCTTCTTGCAACGGAAACCCTCGAAACCCAGGGTGGGCATGCACACAGTGGAATTATATTTCTTTGGTTGTGCCATTTCAACCTACAAAACAAGAATTAAGCAATACAAAAAATATTGTAAGCGCAATTAATGGTTAGTTTAGTGTACGAGTTGAAATGGGGTGCGAGTGCGCAAAACCGAGGTAACAAAGTGCAACATTGCGCTAAAATATGTCGGAATACGACAACGAGTAAAAATCACCCAAGTGTGCGCCAAAAAAATGCATTGAAAACTATTTTGGGCATTTTGGCAAACACTTGGCGTGCGCAATGTGCATCAGGGGTGAGAAATGCCAAGTTTGAACCAACAAAACCACCCCACTCATGAACAACCAACAATGCAGCAATCAAAACATGTTCATGAGTGGATATATAACAAGAATCATGCATAAATTCAGTTGGAACAAATCGAAATCAGGGGAAATCACCAAAATTCAACCAATGTGTCAACCTAGGGTTTAAACATGCATTTTGTGACACAATCCTAACAAAAACTACAAATTCATGTAGAACAAGTTAATATTATACCTGAATGTGCAGAAATTGGAAGAAAAATGAAGAATGTGGTGAGGGGAAATATTTAGGGCAGAAATCGTATGGAGAGGAGAAGAGAGAAATAAGAAGAAAGGGGAGAAATAAAGAAGCAGTTTCGGTTTTACTGGTCGATCGATCGATCGACTCCCAAGGGTGATCGATCGACCAAGCAGAAAAACCTCACTGCATTGAAAATTTAAAGTGGGGGGGGGGGGGGGGGAAATGCAATTTGGGAACAATTAAGGGGTCTAAAATCAAAATAACTTTAAATATAGTATATATATATATACACATAAAAATATGAAATAAAAATAGAAAAATAAAAATAAAATAAATACACATAGGCCTAAATATACACACCAAGAAAAGCCTATGCTAAAGAGAATAAAATAATAAAAATGAAAGAAAATAAAAATATGCACACGAACAACGCACACGCATAATCATGACAACAAATGAAAAAATAAAAATAAAAATAAAATAAAAGAAAAACAAAAACAAATGCAAATGCGTGAGGATGCGAGTGTGAATATCAAAGGGAAAAAATGTTTTTGTGATTTTTGATTGTTTTCTTAACAAATGTGTGCCGGGCGCATATCTCCGCAAATTCAAGTCCGTTGAACCTACAAAAGAATTAGAACCAAGCATACAAAAAGAAAGAAAAAGAGATTAGCTAATTACACTAGGCTAAAATCAAGAAAAACAAAAATAAAGAAGTTAGTATATACAACCTACACTCGGAATGCGCACTTAACTATACACTAAAAGTTTGAACTTTTGAGGGTCCACCCAAAACACGATTTGACTTTGGAGGATCGACGGTGGACCCTCCCGAGCATGCATGCCTCCCAGAAAATAGGAATTCCGTTTGAACAACGAAAGGCATGTGGGCGGTGAAAGAAATGAACCATCGCCAATTTGAAATTCTAGGCGGACGATGGGGGATTTGGATAACAAGGGGGAAAAGTACACTTGAGGTCCAAGAAAAATCGATTCATCTCCCACAGGTTTTTCAAAGGAAATGGGAGATGGTGCACACATCGGGACAACAACCATCGACAACAAGTCCGGTAAAGA
The DNA here is from genome assembly GCA_949130495.1 of Sambucus nigra. Taxonomy (NCBI): domain Eukaryota; kingdom Viridiplantae; phylum Streptophyta; class Magnoliopsida; order Dipsacales; family Adoxaceae; genus Sambucus; species Sambucus nigra. Next base: position 145,550,580 of record OX422211.1, read on the forward strand.
GTCCTCGTCGGCAAAAAGTGTAGAAGTTTTAATTTCTACCGACTCATAGGAATCAACCGGTAATTCTAATGGTTCAATGACGGAAAACGTATATGGTGATGAAACAAATTAGATCTCAATCGACTCATCGTCGGAAGGAGATTGAATTTTGAGGGAGAGAGATTCACACTCGATGAGAAATTCTTTGAAAAATTGAGGTGAAACACAAGTTTCCACCTCCTCGTTGTTTTGTGGAAAAGAATTAATCTCATCGCAAAGTTCACCAAGTCTCATTGCAGCGTCATTTAAGCTTTCCAAACCTTGGGAATAAAGAAGAAAAGCCTCATCCAAAGTAGGATTCCTCGGCTCAAGATCCTCGGATTCCTCATTTGGTTGAAATTCGTCTTCGAAAGTAATGAAATAAGAATCGTCATTGGATTCAAATAATGAATCCAACTCAAGCTCCCAATAACGATTTTCATTCCGATAAATGTTTTCAAGTCTTTGATTTTCAAGAAAATCTTCAAAATGGAAAACTTGAAAACTATCCCCAAAGTAAGAATCATTAGAATAACCGTAATTACTATAAAAGAAAGACATGATTACCTCGTTGTTGAAGGATGGAGAATCCAAGAAAGAAAGTGAGCAACCTCGAATGAAAGTTTCTTAGCGCTCAGAGTATGCAAATCCTGCAAGAAAGGTTAAAAGAAAGAATACAAATAGAAAAGGAAAAAATACTACGAAATCATAAAACAATTACTATCTAAAACAATAATTCCCCGGCAACGGCGCCAATTTGACGCGAGGGGAACCGAGTGTTCGTGTAGGGACACTATCGTTGATTTCGGCTCCCGCTCGACATACAAAAGAATAGACCTAAGCTACGGCTACACTTGACAAGCAAGTAAAGCGGTAAGTCGGGTGTCGAGAATCCACAGGGAATTATTAAATTTTAGATGTTAATTACTTTAAAACTTCAAGAATAAAAGTGTAAAAGGTGATAGGTGGTTATGGTGACAAAAGAAAATGAGAAGTTACGCTAAATTAAAGTAGCGAGGATCGGGATCGCATTCTACCAAACGGATCGAAACAACTACTAACTAGAGTTAAGGCTCGAAAACAATCTAATCGAGCATTTTCAATTAAGCATAAACATCACACAATAAGGAATTTAAGCCAAAGTTGCGAGATAAAACATTTAACTGAAAAATGGTCACACGCGGATTAAATTCGGATTGTCGCTATAAACTCTAACGTTGCATGACAAAGAAAGATAAACGCTTAGCAATCCAACTTTGATACGCGCGGTTTCAATTAAACGCGATTTTGCACTAAACCTAGTTTTCGGAGCTCGGGGCCCGAAAATGGCGGAAATGAAATCCCGACCCTATTTATCTAAGGGTGCATGGTGAGTTAAACTAAATTATGCTAATTAAACTAAGAAAGCAAGAATTAAAACATGTAAACTAGTTAGAAAGCATTGAAACTAAATTACAAGGCAAGAGGAGAAGAAGAACAAACTATATAAATGGAGAGGAAGTGAATAGTTCAATCTTACAAACCACATGGGTTGTCAATCCAAGAAGAAGAAGAAAGGAAATCTCCACACCAAACCCTAACTAACTATCTAATCTGAAAAACTCTAAGTAAAATAAGGTCTCTCTTTTATTACAACCAAAAACAACTTATATAGTAAGTTGTAAGAAAAGAAAATATCTGCAGGGGAAAACAGGGGATCGATCGATCGACCCCTTTGGTAGATCGATCGACAGTCTAATTCGTGGCAAAAATAAGCAGAGTCGATCGATCGACCCTTATGGTAGATCGATCGACCAAGCAGGGGTAGCCTGCAATCCTCCCTGTTTTGGCATACAATCCAACGTCGCTCAAATCGCCGTAACTTTGTCGTCATGCATCGGAATCGCGCACCGTTCGCGGCCACGCGAAGCTAGCGAGGAGGGATAAAACTTCCGTGTAGATGTCGGGCCAGGTGCCCAAGCTGTCAAAAGACTAAAATGCCCTTGCGCGTGCGGTTGTGTACGGAAATCGAGCGAAACGCATCCGGACTTCACACTTAGCATCCAAATACCTACAAAAGCTCAATTAACACCTGCGAAACATGTTAACATAGAAATCCGAGGGTTGTCTGGTTAACGAGCATAAATATAGGGAATAAGATACCCGAGGGGGCTAATAACGCGTATGTTAACGGGTGAAATACGCAATATTTCCGCCGTATCAATCATTTTTAAAAATAAAATCCAACATATTTGAGCAATAAAAATAATTTTACCAAAAAACTTTATTTTCCTCTATATTTTGAAAATACCCCAAAATTACGCGGGTTGTTACAGAATGAGAGATGGTGCATACACGGGATAACATCCATCGATAACAAGTCTAGTAAAGAGTCCTCATCAGCAAAAAAAGTAGAAGCTTTAAAAGTTTTTACCAACTCATAGTAATCGAATATGGTGATGAAAGAAATTCAATCTCAATCGACTCATCATCGGAAGCAGATTAAATATCGGGGGAGAAAGATACACACTCGATGAGAAATTCTTCAAAAAATATATTTGAAACACAAGTTTCTAGCTCCTCGTTGTTTTGTACATAAGAATTCATCTCATCGCAAAATGCTCCAAGTCTCATTCCAGCGCCATTTAGGCTTTCCTAATCTTGGGAATAAACAAGACAAGTTTCTTCCAAAGTAAGCTTCCTCGACTCTCGATCCTCGGATTCCTCATTTGGTTGAAATTCTTCTTCACATTCATCGAAATAAGAATCGTTATTGGATTCGAATAATGAATCCAACTCGAGCTCCCAATAACAATTTTCATTTCGATAAGTGTTTTCAAGTCTTTCAATCTCAAGAAAATCTTCAAAATGGAAAATTTGAAAACTATCCCCAAAGTAAGAATCATTAGAATGACCGTAATAACTATAAAACAAAGACATAATTACCAAATTGTATGTAGATGAAGAGTCCGATGCAAAGGTATGTGACCGAGAATCAACGTTTCTAAGTGCTCAAGTATGCAAATCTAGCAAAAGTTGTTAAAACAAAGAATACCAATACAAAAGAAAAAATATTATGAAATAATAAAACAATTACAATCTAAAACACACTCCTCGGTAACGACGCCATTTTTGATCGGGCGCGAACCGTGTGTTGTGATTGATTTGTAAAACACACTCCCTGGCAACGACACCATTTTGCATTAAGTCGCCAAACTGATCTAACCTGTGACAAAAACCATATATGAAACAAAGAAATGGATAAAATATCCCACACCCCCTAACTTAAATGTTGCATTGTCCTCAATGCGCATTAAGAACACACCACAAAGAGAGGAAACGAACGATATTACCCAAAATTGGAGTGATCTCCCATAAGCACAAGTCCAAACGAATCTACTAAACAAGTTAACACTGAGCATAGTTAAAACAAATAACAAAAAGTTAACTAATTACACTAGACAAAATTAAAAAGGAAAGAAAACTAAAGAAAGAAAGAATAAAAAGCTAACTATTTGCAACCTACTATTTAGACTTCACACTAACTATACACTAGAAGTCTAAACAGTGGAGGGTCCACCCAAAAAGGGATTTGACTTTGAAATATTGACGGTGGACCTTCCAAAGAGAACATGCCTCCCAGAAAATAGGAATTCCATTTGAACAACGGAAGGCATGTTCAAGGCGTAAAAATTGTACTATCGCCAAGTTGAAATTTTGGGTGGACGACGGGGGATTTGGATAACAAGGGGGAAAGGTACACTAAAGGCCCAAGAAAAATTGACCCATCTCCTAAAGGTTTTTCAAGTGGAATGGGAGATGGTGCACACCCGGGGATGACATCCATCGAAAACAAGTCCGGTAAAGTGTTCTCATCGGAAAAAAGTGTAGAAGCTTTAAATGTTTCTACCGACTCATAGGAGATAAATATGGCGATGAAACAAACTCAATCTCAATCGACTCATCGTCGGAAGGAGATTGAATTTCGGGGGAGAAAGATGCACACTCAATGAGAAATTCTTCAAAATATTTTGGGGAAACAAAAGTTTCCACCTCCTCGTTATTTTGTACATAAGAATTCATCTCATCGCAAAGTGCTCGAAGTCTCATTCCTGTTCCATTTAGGTTTTCCAAACTTTGGGAGTAAAGAAGGAAAGTTTCTTCCAAAGTAAGATTCCTTGGCTCTAGATCCTCAAATTCCTCATTTGGTTGAAATTCTTCTTCACATTCATCCGAATAAGAATCGTTATCGGATTCGAATAATGAATCCAACCGAGGCTCCCCAATAACAATTTTCATTTCGATAATTGTTTTCAAGTCTTTCAATCTCAAGAAAATCTTCAAAATGGAAATCTTGAAAACTATACCCAAAGTTAGAATCATTAGAATGATCGTAATTACTATAAAAGAAATACATGATTACCAAATTGTATGTAGATGGAGAATCTAATGCAAAGGTGAACGACCGAGAGTCAACGTTTCAAAGCGCTCAAGTATGCAAATCCTGCAAAAAACGTTAAAACAAAGATGAAATTTTGGGCAAACGAAGGGGGATTCGGATAACAAGGGGGAAAGGTACACTAGAGCCCCAAGAAAAATCAACCCGTCCCCAAAGGTTTTTCAAGTGTAATGGGAGATGATGCACACACGGGGATAACATCCATCGAAAATACGTCCAAAAAAGACTCCTCATCGACAAAAAGTGCAGAAATTTTAAACGTTTCTACCAACTCATAGGAATCAACCGGTAAATCTAATGGTTCGATCATAAAACACATATATGGTGATGAAAAAAATCCAATCTCAATCGACTCATTGTCGAAAGGAGATTGAATTTCGGGGGAGAAAGATGCACACTCGATGTGAAATTCTTCAAAAAAATTAGGTGAAACACTAGTTTCCACCTCCTTGTTGTTTTGTACATTAGAATTCATCTCATCGCAAAGTTCTCCAAGTCTCATTCCAGCGCCATTAAGGCTTTCCAAACCTTCGAAGTAAAAAAGAAAAGTTTCTTCCTAAGTAAGATTCCTCGACTCTAGATCCTTGGATTCCTCATTTGGTTGTAATTCTTCTTCACATTCATCGGAATAAGAATCATTATTGGATTCGAATAATGAATCCAACTCAAGCTCCCAATAACAATTTTCATTCCGATAATTCTTTTGAATTATTTCAAACTCAAGAAAATCTTCCAAATGGAAAACTTGAAAACAATCCACAAAGTAAGAATCATTAGAATGATCATAATAACTATAAAAGAAAGACATGATTACTAAATTGTATGAAGATGGAGAATCTGATGCAAATGTGCGCGATCGAGAATCAATGTTTCTAAGCGCTCAAGTATGAAAATTCAGCAAAAAATGTCAAAACAAAGAATACAAATACAAAAGAAAAAATACTACGAAATAATAAAACAATTACAATCTAAAACACACTCTCCGACAATGGCGACATTTTGATCGGCCGCGAACCGTGCATTGTGGTTGATTTGTAAAACACACTCCCCGAAAATGGCGCCATTTTTCATTGAGTCACCGAACCGATTTAACCTGTGATAAAAGCCGTGGATAAAACAAAGAAATGGATAAAATATCCCACACCCCCTAACTTAAATATTGCATTGTCCTTAATGCACATTAAGAACATAACACAAAGAGAGGAAAATAACAATATTACCAAATATTGGAGCGATCTCCCCTAAGCACAAGTCTAAACTAATATACAAAACAAGTTCGTACCGAGCATAACAAAAACAAATAACAAAAAATTAACTAATTACATTAGAAAAAATTAAAATGAAAGAAAAATTGAAGAAAGAAAAAATAAAGAGTTAACTATTTGCAAATTACTATTTAGACTTCACACTAACTATACACTAGAAGTCAAAATAGTTAAGGGTTCACCCAAAAAAGAATTTGACATTGAAAGATCGATGGTGTAACATCCAAAGAGAATATGCCTCCCGAAAAATCGGAATTTCGTTTGAACAACGAAAGACATGTGCAAGGCGTAAAAACTGAACCATCGCCAAGTCAAAATTTTGGGCGGACGACGGGGGATTTGGATAACAAGGGGTAAAGGTTCACTAGAGGCCCAAGGAAAATCGACCCATCTACCAAAGGTTTTTCAAGTGGAATGGGAGATGATGCACACACGGGGATAACATCCGTTGAAAAAAAGTCCGGTAAAGAGTCCTAATCGGAAAAAAAGTGTAGAAGTTTTAAAACTTTCTACCGACTCATAGGAGACGAATATGGTGATGAAACAAATTCAATCTCAGTCGACTCATCGTCGGAAGGAGATTGAATTTTGGGGGAGAAAGATGCACACTCGATGATAAATTCTTCAAAAACTTTAGGTGAAACACAAGTTTCCACCTCCTCATTTTTTTTACATAAGAATTAATCTCATCGCAAAGTGCTCCAAGTCTCATTCCAGTGCCGTTTAGGCTTTACAAACCTTGGGACTAAAGAAGAAAAGTTTCGTCCAAAGTAAGCTTCCTCGGCTCTAGATCCTCAGATTCCTCATTTGGAAGAAATTCTTCTTCACATTCTTCATAATAAGAATGGTTATTAGATTCGAATAATGAATCCAACTCAAGCTCCTAATAACAATTTTCATTCCAATAATGGTTTTCAAGTCTTTCAATCTCAAGACAATCTTCAAAATTGAAAGCTTGAAAACTATCCCCAAAGTAAGAATCAATAGAATGACTGCAATTACTATAAAAGAAAGACATGATTAACAAATTGTATGCGGATGGAGAATCTGATGCAAAAGTGCGCGATCGAGAATCAACGTTTCTAAGCGCTCAAGTATGCAAATCCTGCAAAAAACGTTAAAATAAAGAATACAAATACAAAAGAAAAAATACTACGAAATAATGAAACAACTACAATCTAAAACACACTCCCCGGCAACGGCGCCTTTTTGATTAGGCGTGAAACATGAGTCGGGGTTGATTTGTAAAACACACTCCCCGGTAATGGCGCCATTTTGCATTGAGTCGCCGAACCGATCTAACCTATGATAAAACCCATGGATAAAACAAAGAAATGGATAAAATATCCCACACCACCTAATTTAAATGTTGCATTATCCTCAATGCACATTAAGAACACAACACAAAGAGAGGAAAATAATGATTTTACCCAAAATTTGAGCGATCTCCCATAAGAACAAGTCCAAACGAATCTACAAAACAAGTTAGTACCGAGTGTAGCAAAAATAAATAACAAAAATTTAACTAATTACACTAGAAAAAAATAAAAGGAGAGAAAAACTAAAGAAAGAAAAAATAAAAAAGTTAACTATTTGCAACCTACTCTTTAGACTTTAATCTAACTGTACACTAGAAGTCTAAATAGTTGAGGGTCCACTTAAAAAGGGATTTGACTTTGAAAGATTGACGGTGGACCCTCCAAAGAGAACATGCCTCCCGAAAAATAGGAATTCCGTTTGAACAACGGAGGGCATATGCAAGGCGTAGAAATTAAACCATCGTCAAGTTAAAATTTTAGGCAGACGATGGGGGATTTGGATAACAAGGGGGAAAACTACACTAGAGGCCTAAGAAAAATTGACCCATCTCCCAACGATTTTTCAAGTGGATTGGGAGATGGTGAACACCAGGGGATAACATTCGTCGAAAACAAGTCCGATATAGAGTTCTCATCGGCAAGAAGTCTAGAAGTTTAAAAGTTTCTACTAACTAATAGGAAACGAATATGGTGATGAAAAAAATTCAATCTCAATCGACTCATCGTCGGAAGGAGATTGAATTTCGAGTGAGAAAGATGCACACTCGATGATAAATTCTTCGAAAAATTTAGGTGAAACACAAGTTTCCACCTCCTTGTTGTTTTGTACGTAAGAATTCATCTCATCGCAAAGTGCTCTTTGTTTTATTCCATCTCCGTTTAGGCTTTACAAACCTTAGTAGTAAAGAAGAAAAGTTTCTTACAAAGTAAGCTTCCTCGGTTCTCAATCCTCGGATTCTTCACTTGGTTGAAATTATTCTTCACATTCATCGGAATAAGAATCATTATTGGATTCGATTAATGAATCTAGCTCATGCTCCCAGTAATAATTTTCATTCCGATAATTGTTTTCAAGTCTTTCAAAATCAAGAAAATATTCAAAATGGAAAACTTGAAAACTATTTCCAAAGTAAGAATCATTAGAATGACCATAATAACAATAAAGGAAAGACATGATTACTAAATTGTATAAAGATGGACAATCCGATGAAAAGGTGCGCGACCGAGAATCAACGTTTCTAAGTTCTCAAGTATGCAAATCCTGCAAAAAAACGTTAAAACAAAGAATACAAATACAAAAGAGAAAATACTACGAAATATAAAACAATTACAATCTAAAACACACTCCCCGACAACGGCGCCGTTTTGATCGGGCGCGAATCGTGTGACGTGGTTAATGTGTAAAACACACTCCCCGGCAAAGGAGCCATTTTGCATTAAGTCACCGAACCGATCCAACCTATGATAAAACCCATGGATAAAACAAAAAATGGATAAAATATCCCATACCCCTAACTTAGATGTTGCATTGTCCTCATTGCGCATTAAGAACACAACACAAAGAGACTAAATGAACGATATTACCCAAAATTGGAGCAATCTCCCAGAAGCACAAGTCGAAACTAATCTACAAAAAAAGTTAGTACCGAGCATAGCAAAAACAAATAACAAAAAGTTAATTAATTACACTAGACAAAATTAAAAGGAAAGAAAAACTAAAGAAAAATATATATAAAAAGCTAATTATTTGCAACCTACTATTTGGACTTCACAATAACTATATGTAAGGACATTTTTCTCATGTCCAACATGTTACATTTGTGTATGTCGTACGCCGCTACATTTGGCACGTCACCTCACGATCTCACATGACGGCCTCTATCCGAATTTCGGGAATCAAGCATTCAACATCTCCATTAATGTGTCCCACATCTGCCTCAACGACTTCACGTTCCAAGATTTTAGGGACTTAATGCAAGTGGTACGCAAGGGAAGTCAAAACAGTGAAAAAAGGCATGATAGGAGAGTTCAAGGGCATTTTCGTAATTTCACATCCATATTCCGGAGGTCTGGTCAACTGGAAAGTTTAAGAGCTCACCGCAACGAAGATACTGGAAGAAATGGAACCTCAATCCGAGCTACGGTGAAGGAGTTATGACCTTTTGAAGTTGGAGAAAATTCCTTGAAGAATGCTGTTTTTTTTTTAACCCCAAACCAGAAAGGTACCCCAAACCGATGTACCCCAAACCTCATAAGGTACCCCAAACCGGTTCGGGGTACCTGTACGCTGGATAGAATTTCAGTGTTTTTATTTTGCAAAACTCTTCATATGTTTTGCTATTTAAACCACCTTCAGGGGAGCAGTTTTGCAAGACTTTAGAAGACGTTTTTGAGAGTCCAAATTACTCTAGTCTTCATATTTTTTGAGTCCCAAGACTCATGTTTAGATTCACACAATTGCCAAACCTTTGTGAATCTTTTTGGTAACCCAAGAACACAACTTTTTAGTTTGTTCAAACCTTTGTGGAGAGATCTTTGCAACCGAGGGCTGCGTGTCATTGCTGAGGGAGTCTCTACAAAGTTTTATGGCTGCGTGTCATTGAGGAGTGCTGTGGTTCTTCCTTTGTTGATTGGACTGAGGTTCATGCGGGTTCGCTGCGTGTGAATTCATTGCTGCCCTCCTGGAAAGGGATATTTCCAGCCGCCGACTACAGAATCCGATACCTGAGGGTAATTCTTAGTCACTGTATTTTCATTGTAATCCGATTGTAAGCCGTTTTCTTACAAATTATAGTGAAAATAAAAGGTTTTGCCCCTTTGGGGGATTTTTCCTGAAATTGTTTGTTTTTATCCTGCATGCTATATTTTATTTGATAAATCATCTAGATGCATGTCTTAGGGTTTTAACTAAAATTTGGGATTAATTAAAATTGGTTTTTTATTTGAGAAGTCGCAATATTTCCGCTGTAGCTGCACTCTCAAATTGGTATCAGAGCGGGTTACGCTAATTTATCGCGTGATCCTGATTTTTCGAGGATTTATTTTTTTTGATACAATTTGACTTCTCACGTCATCAAATTGGTATCAGAGCCTGTTGCACTAAGTTATTGTGATTTGATTCTGATTTTGCACAAAAATGGCTTTTGATGGTTTTGATGATCCTCGATGTCAAATTTTTGAAAAAATTGATTGGAAAATTCACACGAACTCTTGCTTTAAATCTTCTGTTGAAAACGAATCTGAGAAGTGTCCTTGTTATGAGGGTGTTGGTCACACGTTACATGAGTGTACCACAAATTTAAAGAAGAAATTGAATAAATCGATTTCTCATGTTTCTACCCTTAGTGATTGTGATTCGGAAGAAGAAGTGTTTTATGCTTCTAGGCGAGAGTTTCCCATCCATGTGATTAGTTATGATAGTGAAGGTGATGGGAGTGTGGATGAAAGTGAGGAGGAAAGTGTAGATGAGTATGACTTGCAAACTTCTTTCAATGAACTTTATGCTGAAACTTTGAAAACAAAGAAAGAAAATTTGAAATTGAAAGCTCAGTTGAAAGAGTGTGCCATAAAAAATAATGATTTTTTAGTTGAAGAACTTAGGGATCATGTGAAAATTTTGAAAGAGAAGCTTGAGTACGTCGAGGGTGAGAGAGATAGTCTTAGAGGCTTGATGGAGACTATGAAAAAGGAGCTTTTAGAGTTTGAAGATTCTAAACGAGTACTTGAATCTAGGATAGGTGAACTTGAGGTGAAATTGAAAGATTCAAGTAAAGTGAAATTTGATTTGGAGTCTAGGTCTGAAAAACTTGATAAGATTTTAGGCACAGTCGAGATCAAAACGGATAGGGGTGGGATTGGTCTTGAAAAATATGTTGCACCTATTCCCACACGTGTGAGAGAGCCTCCTAGGTTTGTTAAGAAAGGGGCACCTAAAGTTGTTAGGATAGCACCCCTTAAGAACATTGTGAGAGAACCTTCTAGGATCATTAGGAGAGACCCACCTAGGCAAATTCGGAAAGAGCAACCGATAAATTTGAGGAGAGGGCCACCTTTAGGTAACACACACCGCCCGATTTACACTTGCACACATTGCGGTAGGCAAGGTCATCTTAGGCGATTTTGTTACAAGCTTTTAAATGGACCTAGGAAGGTTAATGAAAGAATAAATTCGATTCCCAAAACCCCCACACTTTGTTACACATCAATTTGGGTTAGAAAATCGGATTTAGAGGCTTATGGTTTATTTGTCCACGATTCTCGTTTGCTTGCACGTGATTCACCCCATGTGAAATCTTTTGATTGATTGTGGTTGCATGTTTGTCATACACTAGTTGTGGTTTCATGATATATTTTTACTAGTGTGATGACTTGTACTTTTTGTATAAATTCTTGTTTTTGAATTTTTTTGAAAAATATAAAAATATTTTATTTTGATAAAATTTTGAGAAAATCCAAAAAGATTTTTGTATTGCACCGTTTATGGATAAACACTTTGGATGACCAAGTCACAACATCATTCCATTTTTTCATGTGACTATTTGATAGTGTTTTGAGATAATAGGTCAATTCATCCTTGTGCTTTATAATGTTTGGAGTCATTAAGATGTAATTAAGTGTTACTTCCTACATGTTTGACTCATGTTTCCTTTATTGCACACATGCACAGATTTGTTTGATTATTGTGCTTGTCTTATCACATGTTGGTTGGGTGTTTTCATCTCAATCCTGTCTTTAAAACAAACCAAGCGCGATAATTTTTTTTAAGGAAATTGTGCATATAAAAACCGTGTTGTGAGTTTGTGTGCTTTGTTTGAATAACGGGGAGGGGCTGCAAAAGGTAATTATCTATCCTTTGCGCAAAAGCCACCGTTAAAAAGGACCTAAAAAATTGAGGAATTTTATTATCCGAGGTCCAAAGAGGTTAAAAGAGCCCGAAAAAATTGAAAGGCAATAAAAAGATATGCATGCCAAAAAGGGGCCATTTAGGTTTTTGCACCAATTCTCCAATGTTTGAGAATTTAGATTACCTCTAAAAGAATATATATATGAGGGAGTTTGGTTGGAGAATTAAAACGGGTTTGCACGTCCTTGAAATTTTTGAAAATGTGCTATATAGTTTTGGACGTTATTGGTGTGAAAATCATTTGACTTTGATTTGTTGATTTGCATAAAACGATGTCATCTAAATTCAACAAACGTTTACACTTAAGGATACCTTCGATGTTCATTCATTAGGAGTACACGTATGCATCGTGCACATATGATTGATTAAGTTGATTTACCTATCGAATGTGTTCACACCCATTCATTCCATTTCCATGACTTGGTTGTTTGAGTCTAAATCCATGGTGTGATTTTTGTTTCATATTTGTTCATATTGGTATCTTATTTTTGTATGAAAAATTTGAAAAATTCAAAAATAGTTTGAGAATATTTGTTTGAGCATCTCCTTGCAAGAGCACGATTACCATATTATTTGATGCCCTGTTTTGTATACCGTGACACCCCGATTTTGCTTATTTGATTCATTCTTCTCATCTGTCTATTTGGGGACATCATAAAAAGGGGAAGAAAGAATTATCATATTATGGGGGAGTTTGAATTTTGGGGGAGTTTTTGAGATGTTGCTTATGTTTTTATCATTTATTGATATCCATGTTATCTCATTTCAAGCTCGATATGTCACGTGGTATTTGCTTTGTCTCATGTGTGTAGGTATGAAGATTGAAGATCTATATGTTGCACACCCTGATGAGAAAAGATTTGAGATTCCTAAAGATTTGAAGAACAAACGATGAAGACTATTCATTTGTACCTTTTCCAGTTTTGGGTTCATGGGAGGGTAGATTTGTATAGGCAATTTCATATTTGATAATTCGGATTTTTTATGTATGTACCGGCATAGACATAAGGGGAGATTTGTAAGGACATTTTTCTCATGTCCAACATGTTACATTTGTGTATGTCGTACGCCGCTACATTTGGCACGTCACCTCACGATCTCACATGATGGCCTCTATTCGAATTCCGGGAATCAAGAATTAAACATCTCCATTAATGTGTCCCACATCTGCCTCAATGACTTCACATTCCAAGATTTTAGGGACTTAATGCAAGTGGTACGCAAGGGAAGTCAAAACAGTGAAAAAAGGCACGATAGGAGAGTTCAAGGGCATTTTCGTAATTTCACATCCATAGTCTGGAGGTTTGGTCAACTGGAAAGTTGAAGATCTCTCCGCAACTAAGATACTGGAATAAACGGTACCTCAATACGAGCTACGGTGAAGGAGTTATGACCTTTTGAAGTTGGATAAAATTCCTTGAAGAATGCTATTTTTTTTTAACCCCAAACCGCATAAGGTACCCCAAACCGGTTTGGGGTACCTGTACGCTGGATAGAATTTCAGTGTTTTTATTTTTCAAAACTCTTCATATGTTTTGGTATTTAAACCACCTTCGGGGGAGGAGTTTTGCAAGACTTTAGAAGACGTTTTTGAGAGTCCAAATTACTCTAGTCTTCATATTTTTTGAGTCCCAAGACTCATGTTTATATTCACACAATTGCCAAACCTTTGTGAATCTTTTTGGTAACCCAAGAACACAAATTTTTAGTTTGTTCAAACCTTTGTGGAGAGATCTTTGCAACCGAGGGCTGCGTGTCATTGCTGAGGGAGTCTCTACAAAGTTTTATGGCTGTGTCATTGAGGAGTGCTGCGGTTCTTCCTTTGTTGATTGGACTGAGGTTCATGTTGGTTTGCTGCGTGTGAATTCATTGCTGCCCTCCTGGAAAGGGATATTTCCATCCACTGACTACAGAATCCGATACCTGAGGGTAATTCTTAGTCACTGTATTTTCATTGTAATCCGATTGTAAGCCGCTTTCTTACAAATTATAGTGAAAATAAAAGGTTTTGTCCCTTTGGGGAATTTTTCCTGAAATTGTTTATTTTTATCCTGCATGCTATATTTTATTTGATAAATCATCTAGATGCATGTCTTAGGGTTTTAACTAAAATTTGGGATTAATTAAAATTGGTTTTTTATTTGAGAAGTCGCAATATTTCCGCTGTAGCTGCACTCTCACTATACACTAGAAGTATAAATAGTTGAGGGTCCACCCCAAAATGGATTTAACTTTGAAAGATCTACGGTGGACCCTACAAAGAGAATATGCCTGCCGAAAAATAGGAATTTCATTTGAACAACAGAAGGCATGTGCAAGGCGTAAAAATTGAACCATCGCTAAGTTGAAATTTTGGGCAGACGACGGGGGGTTTGGATAACAAGGGGGAAAGGTGCACTAAAGGCCCAAGAAAAATCGACACATCTCCTAATGGTTTTTCAAATGTAATGGGAGATGATGCACACATGGGGATAACATCCATTGAAAATAATTCTGATAAAGAGTCCTCATAGACAAAAAGTGTAGAAGTTTTGAAATTTTCTACCGACTCATAAGAATCAACCGGTAAATTTAATGGTTCGATCATGGAAAACGAATATGGTGATGAAAAAAATTCAATCCCAATCGACTCATCGTGAGAAGGAGATTGAATTTCGGGGTAGAAAGATGCACACTCGATGAGAAATTCTTCGAAAAATTTAGGTGAAAGACAAGTTTCCACTTCCTCGTTGTTTTGTACATTGGAATTCTTCTCATCGCAAAGTGCTTTAAGTCTCATTCCAGCGACATTTAGGCTTTCTAAACCTTGGGAGTAAAGATGAAAAGTTTCTTCCAAAGTAAGCTTCCTCGGATCTAGATCGTCGGATTCGTCATTCGATTGAAATTCTTCTTCACATTCATCGAAATAAGAATTGTTATTGGATTCGAATAATGAATCCAACTCAAGATCCAAATAACAATTTTCATTTCGATAATTATTTTCAAGTCTTTCTATCTCAAGAAAATATTCAAAATGGAAAACTTGAAAACTATCCCCAAAGTAAGAATCATTAGAATAACCGTAATAACTATAAAAGAAAGGCATGATTACCAAATTGTATGTAGATGGAGAATCCGATGCAAAGGTGCGCAATCGAGAATCAATGTTTCTAAGCGCTCAAGTATGCAAATCCTGCAAAAAAAACTTTATAACAAAGAATACAAATACAAAAGAAAAAATACTACTAAATAATAAAACAATTACAATCTAAAACACACTCCCTGACAACGGTGCCATTTTGATCGGGCGTGAATCGTGCGTCATGGTTGATTTGTAAAACACTCTCCCCAGCAACGACGCCATTTTGCATTGAGTCGCCGAATCGATCTAAACTGTGATAAAACCCATAGATAAAACCAAGAAATGGGTAAATAATCCCACACCCCCTAACTTAATTGTTGCATTGTCCTCAATACGCATTAAGAACATAACACAAAGAGAGGAAAAGAAAAATATTACCAAAAATTGGAGCGATCTCCTAGAAGCACAAGTCGAAACGAATCTACAAAACAAGTTAGTACCGAGCATAGCGTAGAAAATAACAAAAAGTTAACTAATTACACTAGAAAAAATTAAAAGGAAATAAAAACGAAAGAAAGAAAAAATAAAAAGCTAATTATTTGCAGCCTACTATTTAGACTTCACACTAACTATACACTAGAAGTCTAAATAGTTGAGGGTCCACCCAAGAAGGGATTTGACTTGGAAGATCGACGGTGCACCCTCCTAAGAGAAAAATCCTCTAAGAAAATAGGAATTTCAATTGAACAACGGAAGGCATGTGCAAGGCGTAAAAATTGAACCATTGCCAAGTTGAAAATTTGGGCAGACGATGGGGGATTTGGATAACAAAGGGGAATGGTACACTAGAGGCCCAAGAAAAATCGACCCATCTCCCAAAGATTTTTCAAGTGGAATGGGAGATGGTGCACGCACGTGGATAACATCCATCGAAAACAAGTCCGGTAAATTGTCCACATCGGTAAAAAGTGTAGAAGTTTCAAAAGTTTCTACCGAATCATAGGAATCAACCGATAATTCTAGTGGTTTAATCACGAAAAACAAATATGGTGATGAAACAAATTCAATCTCAATCGACTCATTATCAGAAGGAGAATGAATTTCGGGGGAGAAAGCTGCACACTCGATTAGAAATTCTTCGAAAAATTTAGGTGAAACACAAGTTTCCAACTCCTTATTGTTTTGTACATAAGAATTCATCTCATCGTAAAATGATCCAAGTCTCATTCCAGCACCATTTAGGCTTTCCAAATCTTGGGAGTAAAGAAGAAAAGTTTCTTCCAAAGTAATCTTCCTGGGCTTTAGATCCTCGAATTCCTCATTTGGTTGAAATTATTCTTCACATTCATTGGAGTAAGAATCGTTATTGGATTCGAATAATGAATCCAACTCAAGCTCCCAATAACAGTTTTCATTCAGATAATTATTTTCAAGTGTTTCAATGTCAAGAAAATCTTCAAAATGGAAAACTTGAAAACTATCCCCAAAGTAAGAATCATTAGAATGACCGTAATAACTATAAAAGAAATACATGATTACCAAATTGTATGTAGATGGAGAATCCGATGCAAAGGTTCACGATAGAGAATCAACGTTTCTAAGCGCTCAAGTATGCAAATCATGCAAAACAACGTTAAAACAAAGAATAGAAATACAAAAAAAAATACTACGAAATAATAAAACAATTACAATCTAAAACACACTCCCCGACAACGGAGTCGTTTTGATCGGGAGCGAACTGTGCGTCTTGGTTGATGTGTAAAACACACTCCCCAACAATGGAGCCATTTTGCATTAAGTCGCTGAACCAATCTAACCTATGATAAAACCCATGGATAAAACAAAAAAATGGATAATATAATTTTTTTTAACGCTAATAATATATATTTTTTAAGAAAATGCTGAATTTTGTAGTATGTTTTTTATTATTTTCAATATAATTGTCTATATTATGTAGTTTGTCGCATTATTGATTCAAAAATGACCAACAAAAAAGGGAATATTCCAAGTTCATATTTCTGCTCAATTCCTTTGTTTTATGAACCAACAACCAAACCTATTATAAAAAAAAGAATAATCGAACTTCATTTTTTTCCTCAACAATCAAACGTGCCTGATTAAACTATTGACATCAAAACATCACAACCCAAAACCATAAAAAAATAATTACTTTATTTTTCATTAATTTAAACCCCAAGAGAACAAAATGAAGAAAAAGCATGTACCTTTGTCTTCCTCAAACCAAGGTGTCTCTCTTTTTCTCTCCCTGAATATCCCGACTGTTTTTTCACTAAGCATCTTTGTTTGAATAATATTTGGATAATGTTTCAATAACGGATCTTTTGATTTCACTGTTGGTTTCTATACATATATAAAAAACCTATGAAGCTATATGATGATCAAATCGTGGAACTTCGCAGAATCTTCTTACACGGATAAGCAGTTGTTTAAGGTGTTTGATAGGGATGGGAATGGGTTTAGTTTTGCGGCTGAGTTGGATCATTATATGGCTAATCATGGTCATGCGTTGATGTATGTAGGAAAGGCAAAATTTGAAGAGTTCATGTCATTTGGAGGTTCAAGGGGCAATCCTTCTGTATTCTCAATCGTAGTAATGCATCTATCATTCATGATAATGTATACCTCTAATACTATTGTTTTAGAGGTATAATAAGATTAAATAATAAATTTCAAACAAAAACACAATAAATATTATTTTATGGGAATGTCCTATAGGTTTCCTACATTCTTACTACTTTTATTTGCAGCTGGTGACACACTTATATCATTTAAACTGAATTGTGACCCCAATCATTAAGGGTGTTCATTTGAAACTAATCGGGCTGTAAAAGTGTGTTCGTGTGAGGATATAGTCGTTGCGTGTTTCACCGTTGCGATGCAAAAAACCTAAACTACAACTACACTTGACAAGCAAGTACAACGGTAAGTCGGGTATCGTAAGAAATCCATAGGGTGTGATTTAATTTTAGATTATAATTGTTTTGATACTTCAAAAATAAAAGTGTAAAAGGTAATGGGGGGGGGGGTAATGGTGACAAAGGCAAAAGAAAAAGTTAAATTTACACAAAAGTAAAGCGAGGATCGAGATCGCATTCCACCACGCGGGCTAAATAACTAATCATCAGAATTCCATCTCGAAAGCTATTTAACCGAGCATTTTAAATAAGCATAAACTTCACGCAAGAAGGATTACAACCCAAAGTTGCTTGAATAAATATTTAATAAAAAATGGTCACATGCGGATTAAATTCGGATTGTCACTATAAACCCTAAAGTTGCGTGAAAAATAAAGTTAAACGCATAACAATCCAACTTTAATACACGCGGATTCAATTCAACGCAATTTTACACGTAATCTAGTTTTCGGAGCTCGAGGCCCGTTAATTGTGGAACACAACCCCGACCCTATTTATCTAAGGGCTAAGCATGAATTAAAATAAATAAATAGATTAAAACAGTGACTAAATAAATTAAATTAATTATCAAGGCAAGAAAAAGGAAGAACATAACTATATGAAAGGAGAGGATAATGAAAAATTCAACTTACAACACCCAAAAGAGTCACACCAAATGAGGAAGAAGAATGAAATCCTTAAACCCTAACCCAAAATATCTATTAAAGGTAAGTATATGATTTATTACAACAAAAATCCTTTATATGGTAAGTGGAAAGAAAATAAAGGAAAAATAAATGAAAAGAAGAAAGTTGTAAAAAATATCAGGGGATCAATGGATCGACCCTTTTAGTCGATCGATCGATGGATCAGAATTCTGCCTACTGCTTCCTTTGATTTCCAAAATTCCTAGAGGTCAATCGATCAACCCTTTTGGTCAATCGATCTATTAAGCTGGTCTGCATCGAGTTTCCCCTGTTTTGGTGGGTTTGAAATCCTCTTCCACTAAAATCGTCGTAACTTCTTCGTTAGGAATCCAATTTGCGCACCGTTCATTGCCACGAGAATCTTGCAAGGAGGGATACAAATTTCGTGCAGATGTTGGGCCAGTTTCCCAAACTATGAAATGACCAAAATGCCCTTGCGCATGCAGATGTGTACGAAACTTCACCGAAATGCGTCTGAACTTCATACTAAGCATACAAATACCTATAAAAGCTCAATTAACCCATGCAAAGCATGTATATATAGATATCCAAGGTTGTATGGTTAACGAGCATAAATATAGGGATTAAGATACCCGAGGGGGCTAATAACACATAGGTTAACGGGTGAAATACGCAATATTTGCGTTGTATCAGAAACACCACTCATTACGATAAGAACATAATGAAAAATTTGTTATTATTAATGAGGTTTATTTTTTATCAGACCTAGGTCGAACGAATTGCATCATATTTGAGAGAGTACAATAGTAGTCAACATCTAAACTGTGGGCTGAGTGGACTAATAATCGAATGAGGAATACCAAGATCACTGAAGCAGGAGGGGAAGATGGCTCGTGGATGAAGGAATGATAGATTAACGATTGTATCGATGAGCAAACGGGGTATTGGTCAAACATACGAACAATAGAGTAATTGAATAGGTGGTCAGATGATGACCAACACATAACTTCAACATACGAAATATGTCAGATGAACAATCTACTCCATTTAACAGGGAATTTAGCTTTATTGGACCAACGATGTTTGACGTATTTAAACCTCCAAGACTTTATCAAGTGTTGTTACTTCAAATGAATAATACGTTCCTGATATAACAGTAAAAAATCTCATAGAACAGGAAATCTGGTAATATATGAAGAAATCAAGAATGAACACATGTTTTATTCAAATTTAAACTCTTCCAGCATACATGTTATGAATTAGGAGAGTCATTATAAAGGCAAAGTATATAATTCCTCTAATAGCATCGAATGAGAAAAAGTTCATAAGATCTGTAATTATGGTACCCTCCATTTCCAAAGTAATAAAAGATAACCCTTGCCCCTTCACCTCATGGACGTAGGACAAGCCCGAACAAACCACATATATTTGTTGTTTCTCCTTTTTTTCCTCATCTCGTTCACTTGATTGGAAGTATAAGTATAATTTTATTGTGTTATCTGTGTAAAATTAGTTTCTTACCTCAATATAATTGGCTCCATATGTGGAAACGACTATTTCCAAATCCATGAACAAAAAATAGGTGATGCAGTCCATAAACGGCCTAAGAGAATTACAATAAGCTCTCCAAGATTAGCTTACAGAGATCATAGGCCGTTTATCATCCCCCACCAGTACATGAGAACCAGGTGGACTAGGCTCCTCCCGTGGATCAAAGCATGGAGAATGAGGTAGCTCAACCACCTATGGCACCCCGCCTAATTAAATACCGAGTGATCAGTCCTTTATTAAATTAAATAAGAATATCCACTTGGTTCATTATTAGCATCACTACTCAAAAATAATTTCTTATTAATTCACCTAATAATTATTTAAGGTAAGTGTCAAAACTTTTCCAAATTTTATTTTAATTATAACCATACCACCATACTGAATAAAATAAGATTTGGAAATTTTTTGACACTTAGCTTAATTAATTATTAGGTGAATTAATAAGAAATTATTTTTCAAGAGTGATGCTAAGAATAAACTAACTGGATATTATGATTTAATTTAATAAAGGACTGATCACTCGATATTTAATTAGGCAGGGTGTCACAGGTGGTATCAGAGCTAGTTTGTAAAAGATTTTAAAAATAGCAAGTGCTTAACAGGTGCAATTAAGCAGGTATTGTGTATATGTTAGTTCTCGCCTCTCACTTGAGGATCTCACCTCTTATCTAGTGTGCACGCCTAATGTACCTTATTATTCCTCTAAACAAGGTTCTTAATTATTATCCCTCAGATTTTCTATATCAAATGAGTCCAAATTTATGGATTAAAATATATAATCAGAAGAAGGTTTGTTCTACATATTTCTCATATCAAGAATTCCATTAAAATCATCATGGTTTATCTCTAAATCATGAAATTTCTCAGAATTCTACAACTATCCTAACATGGGCATTACACATGATAATTTTTCAAAGATTAAGTCACTTGACTTTAAATTGTAGGTCTACACTTTTGGGGATGGTAATCTACTGGTGGTCCTCTCCCTTTTCCGGATAACTTTCGGTGGCGGTGATGGTGTAGGATCACCTTTGACTCTTAGTTTCCTAGGGTGTCTCTTATTTTCTCAGAATAACCTATCCTCTCCTCACAGACTTGTCTTTTGATATTTGATGAATGAATTTCACTTTAATAAACTGTACACTTAAATAATATATCCTCAAATTTTGTAGGTACTGTTCATGTCCCATGCAAAATGACTAAATACCCCTTCGGGGTATCGATTCGGCTCCAAAGTGCCCCCGAGACCCAAATCAAACACCGAAGTAGACTTCTTCGACTATTTAAAGTCTTCTGGAAACTTTGGTGAAATAAAAATGACCATTTGGATGAGATAAAAATATTTTACTTTTAATTCCTTTAAATTTAGCCCCGACACGACTCATATCTTGCCTTAATTCCCGTAATTGCCGTATTCATCACTCGCGATGATTTTTATTAAATCATGTAAAGTCATAATCATATATTAATTTTAATCACTAATTAATATTCAACAAAGATCACATATTACTTTACTCTTGACTAAAATTTAAATCCGAATTAATTTAAATATCTCGCAATTAATCCTAATTAATCCCATTTTAAAATCATTAAAAATTACGGGGTATTACACCACCTCCGCTACATTTGATGCCCTCATCCGTCGTTCACTGAGCATCAACGACCAGATAGGATGAGCTCCAAATGATCATTAGGAACGCAAAACGAGAGTATTCATTTAGTCGAGAGGTAATCGACTCCTAATTCCGCCTCACTTTAAGATTCCGAGAATGGACTCCTTCGATGGGCCATTTGATCCAAAAGACCACATAGATCATTATGGTTCCCACATGGTAATTTTTTCTAGCCCATATCATATTAGATGCCAAGCATTCTCGATGATGCTGAAGGGTTTGATGAAAATTTTGGTCACCCTTCTCCCACCAAATTTGATCACACGCTTCAGAGATCTCTCCGAGTGCTTTGTCCAACACTTCATTGATAGACGAATCCATATGAAGACTACCAACCATTTGTTCAATGTCCTTTAGAAAAATGATGAGAATATAAAGAATTATATGAAGAGGAACTATGAATTCCTCTGTATGTGAAGATGTCTAACTATGAACTCCTTCATATTAATCGCCTAGACGAGAAGGTGTCTGTGCTAGCTTTTTTATAAGGGCTATATATGACTATTATAATTTACTCCTTATTGAATAATAATCCTACTAACATGATGGAGCTCATGAAAAAAGTTAAAAAGCACATCCAGACCGAGGATATGAACAAAAATGGATATTTAAACCACCAGCTAAGAGATTTCAGAGAAAGAAAGTTCGAAGAGATAAGGTTTGAATACAGAAATTTCAAAGACGAATAAAGAAGGAAGGAGTTCCATCCAAAAGGATCTCAACAGGTGAATCAAACTGGCACGAAGTAATTCACTCTCCTTAATACGATTTTAGGGTGAGTCCTGAATATTATGGCCAGTCAAAAGATGCTAAAGTGGCAGATAAGGTCAAAGAATAAGCTGATCAAACCTAAGCTTAACCTCTACTACTAGTTTCATCGAGACTATGGGCATGATACTAATGACTGTCTCCACTTGAAGAATAAATATTATTGAAGAATTGGACCAAAGGGGTAAGCTGAAAGAGTTTGTATAATAAGGAGGTCCTCCGTAAGATAAGCAGGGCAACGGACAAAGTAAATGATCAGAATACGATCGAAATAAAGAGAACCTATACAAGAAGAGCGATGAGAGGTGGAAGCGAATGAATGGTGAAGTAAAATAAACATTATCTCTAGCAGATTCGTAGTGGGGGAAAGTCTACCTAGGCTCACCAAAAGTATCGGAGTCAGAAAAGAGAACTGATAAATGTCTGAATGGAAAGGCCTATTGAGGATTGGGAGGAAATTATCTTCATGTTGAAGGACTCCTAAGATCTAATCACCCCCAATGATGATCCCATTTTGATCACAACCATGATATATAACTAAACACTTGAAAGAGTAAGGGTAAACACGAGGAGTTCATCATATATTTTCTATTTCGAGTGCTGTGAGAAAATAAAGTTGGCATGGGAAAAGTTGAAGATAGAAAGGCCCATTATTAGGATTTTTCGTGGAACAAGTATGCCCGAATGGGGCAATTAAGATACCAGTCACAATCAGAAAGGGTTCGATGTTTACAACCCTATAAGTGGAATTCGTTGTGATAAGATCATCATCGACTTACAACATGCTAATGGAATAAACTACCCTCAGTAGACATGACGCAATCTGTTCAATCAAGTCCCTCGTCACATGGTTTCCAATGCTGAATGAAATGAGAACGATGAATGAAAACTAATCGCGTGCTGGGAGGCGTTACTTTTCATAATTAAAGAAGAAGACTGAGACCTTTAATATAGACGGGTTGGACCCAAGAAAAGAGCGAAACATAGGATCTATATCAAAGATTTAATCCTAATACTGTTATATAATATTCGTCCAGAGAATGTAGTTTACATATGATTGTCACTAACTACTAGAAAAAGGGAGGAATTGGTTTTATTTTGAAAAGGCACCACAAAAAATTCGCATCGATCAATGAAGATATGTTAAGTATTGATTCTTTGGTGATGACCCATCAGCTCAAGGTAGATCTTGCAAGCTAACCAATAAGACAGAAGAAGAGGGCATTCACCCATGAGATAAACCAGTCGGTACACATTAAGGTCGATACGCTACTAGAAGTAGGTTCCTCTTAGGATGTCAAGTTTACCGAATGGATATCATACATAGTGATGGTAAGAAAACTAAACGGCAAGTGGAGATTGTGTGTAACCTACTCAGACATGAATGAAGCATGTTTGAAGGACTCATACCCTCTTCCACGGATCTATGCCCTTATAGATGACATAGATGGACATGAAACCTTATCATACATGGACGTGTATTCCATTTATAATTGGATTCAAATGCATTAGGAAGATGATGAGGAAAACTCCTTCATAACTGAATGGGGAACATATTATTATCGAGTGATGCAATTCAATTTGATGAATGCAAAAGATACCTACGACAGGCTAGTCAATTGAATGTTTAAGGATGAAATAGGGAAGACGGTGGAGGTATATATGGAAGAGATGCTAATGAAGATCTTAAAAAGGAAAGATCATGTGACCAACATGGAAGAGACTTTTAAGATTCTTAACTGATACAAAATGAAGATAAACCCTAAAAAATGAGCCTTCAGGTTGGTGTCCGAGAAATTTCTAGGGTTTATGGTAACTTAAAGGAAGATAAAGGATAAACCCTAGAAAATCCAAGGAATAATGAACATGAAGATCCCAAAAATTATAAAGGAAGTTCGATCATTGACACAAAATGTGGTGACACTAAACCGATTCATAAGGAAAGTGCATAATATTTCTTCAAACTCTGAAGAAGGCCTGTATCTGGACAAACGAGTGAGAGAAAGCCTTTTAAGACCTAAAATCCTACTTGACAAATGTACCCCTCTTATCAAAGTCGATAGCTGGAGAAGAACTACGCCTTTATCTCACTGTTTCTTCAATAGTAGTCAGGTCGATCCTGATCCGAGATGACAAGGGGGTTCAACGGCCACTATATTATGTGAGAAGAGTTTTCTTAGGAGAGGAATTAAGATATTCAATGTTGGAGAAGCTAGAATTTTCATTGATAGTGTCATACACAAAGTTGAAGCCGTATTTTAAAGCCCACTCCATTATTGTCCAAACCGACTACCCACTGAGAGAGGTCATCTAGAAGTCCAAAGTCATCGATCTACTAATAAAATGGTCGATAGATCTCGGGGATTTTTACATATATATTATAGGCCAAGATTAGCAATTAAAAGGAAATTCAAAACTGATTTCATTATATAGTTTACTAGTGCCGAGAGGGAAAGTGCCCCCAGCAAGCTAGTGAAGTTAACTAGTGTGGGTGATCCACATGGATGGGCAATCTAATAAAGAAGGTTGTGGATGAGGACTAATAATGGAAATGCTCTAATCTACCAACATGGATTATGACCTAAGATTTAACTTAAAAGCTTATAATAATAAAGTCGAATACGAAGCGATGACCACTGGAGCAAAACTTGTGATGTCCGTCAAGGTCGATCATGTATATTTATTTTGTGAATACAATTTGGTTGTTCAGTAGGTGATGAGTGAATATGAGGCTAAAGGGAGGAGCATTATTTCCTACTTAAAATGGTTCTATTATATTACGAGCTTGTTTAAGAGGTTCACTATCCAGAACATTTTGAAGGAGGATAAAACCGAGGATAACCACCTAGCTAGGTTGGTATGAACAAAGATCGCCCCAGTATTCATACCGAGGAAGTGAAGACAATCAATGTCGAAGAGAATGGACCTAGCTAGATATCACATCTAGTAAATAATAGAATGGGTTCTTTCAGAGGATCATCTAGAGGTAAGAAAGGTACAATTCAAGGTGACGAAGTACTTAATATATTAAGGGGTCTTATACCGAAGGTGATATGCCCTAATAATCTTTCAATGTATTTACCCCAAAAAAGTTATGCTAGTCCTACCAAGACTCCGCGAAGGTGCCTGAAGAGGGCATCCAGGTAAAAAAAAGCTTAGCTGAAAGGGCTCTAACACATAGCTATTATTGGCCAATAATTCTTAAGGATGCTAAACAGTATGTCAGAATGTGTGAAAGTTGCCAAAGGATGACAAATGAAATCCACCATCCAATTGAAGAGTTATTAGAAATTATTTATCCCTAGTCATTTGCTCTCTGGGGGATGGACATCGTGGGACCATATCCATCTGAAAAGGGTCAATGCAAATTCTTATTAATAGTGATTGACAAATTCACAAAATGGGTGGAGGTGAAGACACTAGCCAGGATCACTAATCATAAAGTAAAATCATTAATCTTAAAGTTATTCATCTGTAAGTTTGATATTCCACACACCATCACCTTAGATAACGGAAGATAGTTTAATAGTGTGAGGATTGACAAACTTTGTGACTAGTTCGAAAGAAGACACTACTATTCATCTCCAAGGTATTCCAGGTGTGACGATCAGGTCGAGGTAATAAATCGAACACTCCCCATTAAGATAAAGACATAAATAGCTAATTCTAAAGAACTTTGGGTTACAAGCTGGTTTTTGTCCTCTAGGCGTACCGAATAACGATGAGGGGGACAAAAAGGTCGATACCCTTCACCCTAACTTATGACACAGAAGCTGTGGTCCCAGTAGAATTGGAAATTCCTACCTTAAGGGTGAATTTTTTTATGAAGAGCATAATCATGAATAACTCTCTGCCAACTTGGACTTCTTAGATAAACACAAAGAGGAAGCAGTTTTAAGGATGAATTTGATGCAATTAAAGGCCTCTCGTAACTAAACTATAGGGTAAATAATCAATCTTTTTAGGTCGATGACCTGTTCTTAAGAAAAATGATGCAGGTGTAACGCATCATGTGCAAGCATGTGAGAATCAACACATTTAAAATCTAACATCTTAAAATATATATCCTAAACCAAACGGATGTGAAATGACAACACGAGGTTTTGGGAACCAACAAAGCACTAGACTTCGACATCCTAGAACCTTTTACAAGATCCAAACGAAATCTCCTAAGGTGACCTTTCCCACCATAGTGTGAACGTGTATAAATGGGAGGAATGTTACCTAAAGTGTGCTCTTTTGTAATGTCTTTGGAATTTGTCGACCCTCTAAAATAAATAATGGTCTTGGCTTTAGCAATCGAAGCATTAGGAACATGTGTGACATTACCATTACTACTAACACTACTCGAGTTTGGGGAATCATTTTTTAACATCAAAATTTTGGACTCAAGCAAATAATTTAACTCTTCCAAAATTAGAGATTCATTCTCTAAATTTTCAATTACACTTTGAAGGTTATCACGCTCACTCTTAAAATAAGAAAACTTATCCCTAAGAGTCTCTTCATGTGACACAAAATCAATAAAAATATTTTTGTCATCTTTGGCACAAACACAAACCTTAGAATTTTTAAAGTCTTCCAATTCTTTTCCAAAAATAGGACTCTATCATCACTCCCTTTCCTGAACACTTACAAAATTTTAAAATCACGATCCATGTCCCTAAGTTTCTCATGATAAAAATCTCATTAACTTTTAACCGTTTGCAAAAGCTCCATAAAGAATCTGAAATGACAATTTTCTATTCCCAAAAATTTAATTCTTTTATCAAACTTCACATTCAAACTATGTAAATCGTCAAAGCTAGGAGAATCCATCAAAAGATGAAAAAAAGCACAAAAAATAATCACCCAAAACGCACTAAAACAGGATCTACACAATAAATAGTGCAACACACTCTCATACCAATTTGTAAAGTAGTGAAACTCTTAGAAGGGTCATTTCAACTAAAAGTTGACACAAGTCCAATTAAATTAATGTTCTAATTTTATTTAAAGAACTTGTTATCTCGCACAGAAATATTGCAACACCAATTAATTATACTGAAATGACTATTCAATTGATTTTATCTTGTTTAATCCTAAACATACGTCTATGATGATAAAACAAATAAATCAAACCACGAAAATCCGACATGATCAATTTCAGGAAAAAAACCTTCGAGTAAAACCTTTTATTTCACTATAAACTATAAATCGCAACTTATACGGAATACAATGAAATATGAAATGGATTAATGCACAGGAAACCCATAAGAACTAGCAGTTTTGAATCAACAAAGAGAACCCTCGAGTCGTCCCAATGACTGCAGTCATAGTCATTAGCCTAGTACTCGCTCAACTGGCACCAAGTCAGCCATGGAGTGCCTCTCCACAAGGCGTATGCAAATAGATACAAAACCATCTAGGGTTTTATACTAATTAGCAAGAACAATATCGAAGGATGCATTGTTGTGAATTAAAAGGGTGTTTGACACACAAAACTTGAAGAGTTTTTGCCCAGAATTTAGCACTACATTTTCGTCAAAAGTCTAGAGAAAAAGTGATCCACGTATAGGTATTTATAAGAATAAAAAATTCTTAAGGTGGCAGTGTCGTTCGAACGACATTGCATCTCGTTCGAACGAAAGAGCAATGTCGTTTAAACGACTTGCACCTGTCGCTTGAATGACTTGCTATGAAAAAAAATATTTTTAAAACTCCACCTATAATCTTAGACAAAATTATTTTTGAAAAGTCAAAACCCTGTTCGTCTTTTTGATAAAAAAATTAAACGTCCCAAATATATTTATATGAATTAATTCAAAATCAAAATCATTTTATACCTTTTGGGATGCTAGGAAGTCTTCAAACTTGGAGATGATTGCGTTCGGTTTGTCTTGACATTGCATGACTACTTGTAACGGTATATGCCAAACTAGCTGAATGATATGCTATGAACAATCCTAGATAAACTACTTTTTCAAAATTTCTCCCTTTGTCTATGCCGGTACAAAACAAACAAAATGTCCGAACATCAAATTAAAATAAAAATCTCCTATTACAAATACAAAGATACAACTACCCTTCCTAACCCTAGAAAAACGGAACGACAAAAGTTTCTTCATCTTCATAAACTTTATCTTCCCTTTTCCATAGTTGTCCTCATTCGTGTGTTTGAGAATTCTTTAATTAGGTATCTACACGCATGAGACAAGAACCATATACCTTCGTGACACATCGAGTTTCATATGAGATAGATATAAATCAAAATATCAATGAGGTAAGTATTAGTGAGATAGACATAAACCATATCAAATCAAATCAAGTCTTCCTCATAATATGAACTCTAAACTCCCCCATAAATAAAACTCTTTTAAAACTTCATTTTAATTTTCTCTCCCCCTTTATTTTTATCGAAATAGACAAAGCGACAAAGAAGTAAAACAAGAAGCATTAAGTGCAAGGCATCACGACTACAAACCATGCCAACTATTTTTGAAATTTTCAATTTAAAAAAAAACTTACAAAAATATCATACAATACCATATATAATATATGCAATATATACCAAAACCAAATATGTCACACATATATAGGTATACACAACCACAACACATGACACCAAATACATAAGTCAAACACACTAACATAATATCGATGTGTCTAAATGTGTGGAATGAAATGAATGGGTGTAAACTAAACACAAATGTGTTATAACCCAAACACTCAAATATATTCAAGAAGTTTTAATTGACTGGAAAATTTCATCAAACTAAGCTTTAGCCTCAACTGACAAATAAAGTTGAACTTAATGAACAAAACAAGTACAATTGACACAATCCTAAATTTTTTAACAATTCTACAAATCAATAGCGTCATGACAAAAAGCTTAACTAGGATACATTGTCATTGTGCAAACCCGTTGATATTTCCATCCAAACACCCTAAAAATAATAATTTTCTTTTATTTTGAATGAATATACCTAACTAAACAAATTGTCCATTTTTTGGCATATTATTCTTTTTATTGCCTTAAATTTTTCTGAGGTTCTTTTAAACGGTGGCTTTCACGATGAGTCAATTTTACCCTCTCGTATTCCTTTCATGTGCACACTCATTATTTTTCAATATGAAATAAATCCTCGTGGGCAACGATTCTTACATGCACAAATCCTCCATAGTCAAAGAAACATGCAAATGACATGATTGATAGGAAAACATCTCACCAAGTTAAAATATACATCATGAAGTCAAAATCCAATAATCTCGTGCATGTGTGTGTAGGCATTAACAAAGTCGAATCCATAAAGCAAATCAATGTCAAAACAACTCCATAAACATGGTTATGATCAATTCAAGCATTTAAACTTATACCAAATGTCCTAGCCACATGGAAATTGCGTAGTGAATTGGATCCAAACACACCAATATGCCACACCAAGTGTGTAAAACTAAAATACACAACAACCGAAAATCTTTTTGACTTTTCAAAATATATATAAAAAAAATCTATTTGTATTTTTCAAAAAATATATAAACCAAAAATCTTTTTGCATTTTTCCAAAAATTTTCAAACCAAAAAATTGAATACAAAAAGTATATGTCAAAACACTTAGTAAAGATACATCATGAAACTACAACTAGTGAATGACAAAAATCATACAAGCAATCGAAGATATGAAATAAAAAGTGACGCATCATGTGCAAGCATGTGAAAATCAACATGTCTAAAATCTAGCATCTCTAAAAGATATTTCCTAACCCAAAAGGATGTGAAACGACAAAACGGGGTTTCGGGAACCAACAAAACACTAGACTTCAACATTCTACCTCCTTTTCCAAGATCAAAACGAAATTTCCTTAGGTGATCTTTCCTACCACTGTGTGAACATGCGTAAATGAGAGGACTCTTACCTAAAGTGTGATATTTTCTAATGTCCTTGGAATTTGTCGACCCTCTAAAAAAATAATGGTCTTGACTTTAGCAACGAAGGCATTAGGAACATGTGTGCCATTACCATTACTACTAACACTACTCGAGTCTGACGGATCATTTTTTTAACATCAAAATATTAGACTCTAGAAAATAATTTGACTCTTCCAAAATTAGGGATTCCTTCTTTAAATTTTCAATCAATCCTATAAGGTTATCATGCTCACTCTTAAAATAGCACACTTATCCCTAAGAGTCTGTTCACGTACCACAAAATCAAACAAAATATTTTTGTTCTCTTTGGCACAAACACAAACCCTAGAATTTTTAAAGTCTTCAAATTCTTTTTCCAAAAATAAAACTCTATCATCAATATCTTTATTGGATACTTCCAAATTTTTAAAATCAGGATCTATGTCCATAAGTTTCTCACGATAAAAATCTTTTTGATTGTGAATCACTTGCAAAAGCTCCATTACAAATTTTAAATGAGAATTTTCTTTTTCAAAAAATGCAATTCTTTTAGCAAATGTCAAATTCAAACTATTTAAATCATCAAAGCTAGGAGAATCCATCACGAGATAAAGAAGCACAAAAATAATCACTCAAAACGTACTAAAATAGGATCTACACAATAGAATAGTGCAACACGCTCTGATACCAATTTGTAGAGTGGTGAAACTCTCGGTAGGGTGATTTCAACAAAAAGTTAACACAAGTCCAATTAAATTAATATTCTAATTTTATTAACAGAACTTGTTATCTCACACACAAATATTGCAACACCAATTAATTATGCTGAAATGACTATTCAGTTGAGTTTATCTTATTTAATCCTAAACATACATCTATGATGATAAACAGATATATCAAACCACGCAAATTCAAAATGATCAATTTCAGGAAAAAATCCTTTTCGGGTAAAACCTTTTACTTCACTATAAGCTGCAAATCGCAACTTACACCGACTACAATGAAATCTACAATGGATTAACGCGCAAAAAACCGACAAAAATGCGAAGTTTTGAATTAACAAAGGGAATCCTCGAGTCGTCCCAATGACCATAGTCATAGTTGTCAGCCTAGTACTCCCTCAAATGGCACCTAGTCAGCCATAGAGTGCCTCGCCACAAGGTGTATGCAAATAAATACAATACTATCTAGGGTTCTAAACTAATTCACAAGAATAATATTTAAGGATGCTTTGTTGTGAATTAAAAGGGTGTTTGACACACAAACTTGAAGAGATTTTGCCCAGAATTTGGCACCGCGTCTTCATCAAAAGTCTTAAGAAAGAGTGATCCACGAATGGGTATTTATAAGAATAAAAAATTCTTAAGGTGGCGGGGTCTTTCAAACAACATTTCATCTCATTCGAACGAAAGAGAAATGTCGTTTGAAGGACTTGCTCTTATCGCTTGAATGACCTGTTCTGAATTTTTTTTTTTAAAAACTCCACCTACAACTCTTAGAAAATATTATTTCGGAAAAGTCAAAACCCTTTTCGTCTTTTTGATAAAAAAAATAAACACCCCAAATATAATGCTATAAATTAATTCAAACTCTAAATCATTTTATACCTTTTGTGATGCGGGAAGTCTTCAAACATGGAGATGATTGCGTTCGATTTGTCTTGACATTGGGTGACTACTTGTAACGGTATACGCCAAACTAGCCTAATGCTATGCTATGAACAATCCTAGGCAAATTGTTCTTACAAATCTCCCCCTTTGGCTATGCCGGTACAAAATAAACAAAATGTTCGAGCACAAAATTAAAATCAAAATATCCTATTACAAATTCAAAGATACTAATACCCTTCCTAATGGAATAGCATAATTTTCTTCATCTTCAAAAACTTTATCTTCCCTTTTCCAAACTTGTTCTCATTCGTGTGTTTGAGCATTCTGTAATTAGGTATCTACACACATGAGACAATAACCATATAACTTCGTGATGCATCGAGTTTGATATGAGATAAAGATAAATCAATATATCAACGAGATAAGTATTAGTGATATAAACATAAACCATATCAAATTAAATCAAGTCTTCCCCATAATACAAACTCTAAACTCCCCCATAAATAAAACTCTTTTAAAACTCTATTTTAATTTGCCCTCCCCCTTTGTTTTTATCGAAATAAACAAAGCGGCAAATAAGTAAAACAATAAGCATTAAGTGCAAGGCATCATGACTACAAACCATAGCAACTATTTTTGAAAATTTCAATTTAAAAAAAACTTACAAAAATATCATACAATACCATATATAATACATGAAAAATATACCAAAACAAAATATAGAACACAAATATAGGTATAAACAACCACAACACATGACACAAAATATATAAGTCATACACACTTGCATAATATCGAAGTGTCTAAACGCGTGGAATGAAATTAATGGGTGTGAACTAAACACAAATGGGTTATAACCCAAACACTCAAATATGTTCAAGAATTTTTAATTGACCGCAAAATTTTATTAAACTAATGTTTAGCCTCAAGTGACAAATAAAGTTGAACTTAATGAACAAAACAAGAACAATGCACATAAGCCTAATTTTTTTTAATGATTCTTCAAATCAATACCGTGATGACAAAAATCTTAACTTAAATACATTGTCATTGTGAAAACCCGTTGATATTTCTATCCAAACACCCTTAAAATAATAATTTTCTTTTATTTTGAATGAATATACCAAACTAAACAAATTGGCCCTTTT
This sequence comes from Sambucus nigra, assembly GCA_949130495.1. Classification (NCBI taxonomy): domain Eukaryota; kingdom Viridiplantae; phylum Streptophyta; class Magnoliopsida; order Dipsacales; family Adoxaceae; genus Sambucus; species Sambucus nigra. The sequence continues at coordinate 145,583,805 of OX422211.1, forward strand.
TTGGCATATTATTCTTTTTATTGCCTTAAATTTTTCTCGGGCACTTTTAAAAAGTGGCTTTCACGACGAGTTAATTTTACACTCTCGCATCCCTTTCCCGTGCACACTCATCATTTTTCGATATTAAATAAATCCTCATGGGAACGGTTTTTACATGCACAAATCCTCCATAGTCAGGGAAAAAATGCAAATGACAATTAATAAGAGAAAATCTCAACAAGCTCAAATATACATCATGAAGTCAAAATCCAATAAGATCGTGCATGGGTGTGTCGGCATTAACAAAGTCGAATCCATAAAGCAAATCAATGTCGAAACAACTCTATTAACATGGTTAAGATCAATTCAAGCATTTAAAGTCATAACCAAATGTCCTAGCCACATGAAAATTGCATAGTGAATTGGATCAAAACACACCAATATGCCACAACAAGTGTGTAAAACTAAAATACACGAACCAAAAACTTTTTGACTTTTCAAAATAATAAAAAAAATCTTTTTTTATTTTTCAAAAAATATTTAAGCCAAAAATCGTTTTGTATTTTTCCAAAATTTTTCAAACCCAAAGATTGAATAAAAAAAAAGTACATGTCAAAACACTTAGTAAAAATACATCATGAAACTACAACTAGTGTAAGACAAAAATCATACAAGAAATCAAAGATATGAAATAGCAAGTGAAGCATCATGTGCAGCATGTGAGAATCAACACGCCTAAAATTTAGCGTCTCTAAAAGATATTTCCTAACCCAAACGGATGTGAAATGATGAGAGAGGGTTTTGAAAACCAACAAAACACTACACTTCGACCTCCTAGAACTTTTTCCAATATCAAAATAAAATCTCCTTAGGTGACCTTTCCTACCACGTGTGAACATGCGTAAACAGGAGTAATGTTACCTAAAGTGTGATCTTTTCTAATGTCTTTGGAATTTGTCGACCCTCTTAAAAAATAATGGTATTTGTTTTAGCAACGAAAGCATTAGAAACATGTATGCCATTACCATTACTACTAATACTGTGCCATTACCATTACTACTAATACTACTCGAGTCAAGCAAATCATTTTTTAACATCAAAATTAGGGATTCCTTCTCTAAATTTTCAATTAATCCTAGAAGGTTATCACGCTCACTCTTAAAATAGCACACTTATCTCTAAGAGTCTCTTCACATGCCAAAAAATCAATAAAAATATTTTTGTTCTCTTTGGCACCAACACAAACCCTAGAATTTTTAAAGTCTTCCAATTCTTTTTCCAAAAATAAGACTCTATCATCACTCTCTTTATTGGACACTTCCCAATATTTAAAAATCATGATCCATGTCCATAAGTTTCTCACGATAAAAATCTTTTTTATTTTGAATCGTTTGCAAAATCTCCAGAGCAAATTTAAAACGAAAATTTTCTTTTTCCAAAAATTTAATTCTTTTAGCAAACGTCAAATTCAAACTATTTAAATCATCAAAGCTAGGAGAATCCATCACGAGATAAAAATAAGCAAAAAAAATAATCACCCAAAATGCACTAAAACAGGATCTACACAATAAAATAGTGCAACACGCTCTGATACCGATTTGTAGAGTACTGTGGTGAAACTCTTGGCAAGGTGATTTCATCTAAAATTTGACACAAGTCCAATTAAATTAATATTCCAATTTATTGACAGAACTTATTATCTCACACACAAATATCGCAACACCAATTAATTATGCTGAACCGACTATTCAATTGATTTTATCTTGTTTAATCCTAAACATAAATCTATGATGATAAAACAGACAAATCAAACCACGCAAATCTTACACGATCAATTTCAGGAAAAAAGCCCTTTCAGGTAAAACTTTTTATTGCACTATAAACTGTAAATCGCAACTTAAACAGATTACAATGAAATTTGCAATGGATTAACGTGCAGAAAAACCACAAGAATGTGTAGTTCCGAATCAACAAGGAGAACCCTCGAGTCATCCCAATGACTGTAGTTGTGGTCGTCAGCCCAGTACTCCCTCAAGTGGCACCTAGACAGCCATGGAGTGCCTTTCCATAAGGTGTATGAAAATAGATACAAAACTATCTAGGGTTCTAAACTAATTCACAATAACAATATTCTAGGATGCTTTGTTGTGAATTAAAAGGGTGTTTGACACAAAAAACTTGATGAACTTTTGCTGAGAATTTGACACTGCATTTTCGTCAAAAGTCTTGAGAAAAAGTGATCCCAAACAAATATTTATAAGAATAAAAAATTCTTAAGGCAGCGGGGCTATTCGAACGACATTACATCTCGTTCGAACAAAATAGCAATGGCATTTGAAGGATTTTCTCATGTCGCTTGAACGACTTGCTCCTGTCGCTCGAACGACTTGCTCCTAAAAAAATTATTTTTAAAACTCCACCTATAGGTCGTAGGAAAAATTGTTTCCGAAAAGTCAAAACCCTATTCATTTTTTTGATAAAAAAATAAACACCCCGAATATAATTATATGAATGAATTCATCCTCTAAATCGATTTATACCTTTAGGAAGTCTTCTAACTTGGTGATGATTGTGTTCGGTTTGTCTTAACATTACGTGACAACTTGTACTAGTATACGCTAAACTAGACTAATTCTATGCTATGAACAATCCTAGAAAAATTGTTCTTACATTTGATAAAATAATTTATTTTCTTTCATTGATGCAATTTTCTGCATTGACTGCCTAATATCTATTAATGCATTTTTTCAAACACCCACCCTATTGGAGCATACCAGATTATATACCGGTACAACGGTCAAATGTCCACCTAAGTGCTCAAATCATCCGAAATTATGAACCAACCACTAGTTCGAAAGAATGCTCACACGAAGTCACATATTGGTACACTTTTCCCTCGAAGTCTTCGAAAGAATAACCTTTTTGATCCCCTAGTTAACTCTCACCCCCATATTTGATCCGATCTGCATAGCATGGTCAGCCAAGTATAAATGGCGTTAACTCTGAGTCATGAAGGGTTGTCTCTGATCACTTAATTATTTCCAGTAAAAAAGTGATGTCGGGTGATAATAAGGCAGGAGTGCTGTAATTCGGAGCCAAAATTTATTTAAACAAAACGAGTGATTAGAACATAAATGGTAGCCACGCCACCCTTTTCAATTGACATTCGTAGTATAAATAACTTCATCCATTAATCTAATGTAAACATTAACTTGGTGCATCTATCGAGTATAAACAATATGTTCGACCACATCGAATTAAGGCCATCCAATACTTCAGTTTACACCGATCATGTTATGAAAATATGACCAAATATTAGGGGTGTTCATGAGTCAGTTTGGTTTGATTTTGGACCATAATTCAAGTCGAACCGATCGGTTCAATTTTCGAAGAAGTCAGTCCAAAATAGAACCGATGATGAGAAAAATCGTCGATTTGGGGCCACATTAGTTTCAGATCAGTTTTCAATTTAGTCAATTTTTGAGGTCGGTTATTGGTTTTTGGATATACAAATTAAAATCATTTAAGGGTTTTTAATTTAAATATTTTTGTCGATTCGGTTCAGTTCGAATCGAATCGATTTTTTCATTGTCTAAATTGTCACTTAACCGACATGGTCGATTTTCTAAATCATTCAACCGTAGGTTAAACTGAGCTAAAAACCTTTCATTTCGAGCCGGTTGGGTTCAAATTTTCTATTAGATCGATTTTTTGCACACTCCTATTAAAGACTAGCATATCAAACAAGAGAATAACCAAGTGTTGGTATATAAAACTAATATGTTTCTCACCTACAAGAAGCAGTCGGCTAAAAAAGAAATCTAAGAATTGCACCTATATGACCGATTTTATTTGTCAATCGACAACCTAACAAGGTTCTTCTGGTCATCCAAGTATGAATAATCTGGCTCGAAAATCACCAATCACATCATGTGGATAAATTATAGAAAAGCATAAAGTTGTAGAAAAATAGGGACAATTAAAGTCAAATAAAGAAGAAGTCAGAGCATGCATTCAAAAACATAAAATTTTTATGGCATTAGCAAACAAAAAGTCCAAACACAACCACAACATTCATGCTGCAATAAATCCAGGTTAAATATCATAGTACAGACCTAGTGTTAAAAAAATAAAAGCGTTCATTAATCAAGAAACTGTGGAACTTGGGTGGAGTAGAGGGAGACACGTAAGCCAGAATCTGATCCATCTCCTCACGCATAGAGATATGGATATATTCACCTTAAAAATCCGTTTGGGGCTAATGGACCATCAAAGGCAGCCAATACTGATAATATTCTAGATCATCAAAGCATAAATGTAAAGGCATCGGCACCTCTTCAGTCCCGCATTCGTCAAGTTTGAAAGAGGAAAGGTACCAATCAGGATGAGCCTCTTTGACTCCATTGACCAGTTCCTATAGTCATTGATAAAGGATTGATACTTTATCACGCTATTATTCTCCAAAGTCAAGAAAGATGGTAGGTAACAAAATGTGATCAGAGGGGACAAATCGTGCTCGGCCTTCACAACTTCAGCTTTCTCTTTCTCTTTTTTGGCCAATTACTTAATTAGTTTATTAATCATCAGAGAATATCCCTTTGCTCGACAGTCTCATTCTTATTCTTAATGAAATCATTTCTCTCTTTGATGGAAGCATACTTTTCGTTCATCTCAATGTCCCTCTCCATTAGGATGGTGTAAGGCCAATATTCGTGTCAACTTTGGACTTCTTCAAATCTATTATCTCAACATCCAACCTCGAGTTCTCCCTTAACTCTTTTTTTCTCTTTAACAACTTCATAAAAATGTAACTTCCCATAAAACATATGTGTGGAAGAATGATATAATTAGAGTGTAAGGGAAAACATTAACCCATGAAGAGGGAAATATGTACCTTAGACCCCAGTTGGATCATCTCTTTGCTACTAGCAATGGGGACCCTTCTCATATTATCAATATCTTATGGAAAATGTGATTCCTGAAAGGCCAAGTAAGTCTTACATCACTCGTCATACCATAGGTAGGGGTACATACCTCTCCCCCTCAGTGGGCACTCTTTATTTCTTAGCATTATCTTGTTATTCCTCAATGAGCATCCTACGCCGAGCTGAGGTAGGAGTGGTATCAATTCGAGCCTCGGTTTGCAAAGGCCTCATTTCATGCCTCCTCTTATGAAGGAGACTCTTATCAACAAGTTGAACAAAAGAAGTTTTCTCAACAACATTGAGGGGAATAATAGCCTCAGTAATGCCATCCCAGGGGACTAAAGGTTTCTCAAAAACCTATGGTGGGTTTGGCTAAAGTATGGTAGGTTGAAGGGTACTTGGTGCCAGGGTTAGTCTTCGAAAAGATATATGGTATCCACGGCAAGCCATGGCGTGAGATGTTGTAAAGAAAAAATAGAGTTAGTATGAGAGGTTAGATTAATAAATTTGTTCAATATAAAAGGAATGTACCAGGTGAATAGGGAAATTATGCAATTTAAAATTAGATGAGTAGGAGAAGTTCATCTTCGATGTCAACCTAGAGTCGAAGGGTGTTACGATCCCGACACTCCCTTCCTCGAGTGATGAAACCAATATCTCTTAACCTATTCAAATTGTAAAATTTCTTTGAAGGAAGACACTTCATGGTGACCTCCTTAAGACTCTCATTTTGATTCACATGAATGTTAGGTAGATTGCTGAAGATGTCTGAAAAACGTCATAAGGAAAATCAGTCAATATAGTGTAAAAACTAATCTAATAATTTCCCGAATGATTAAAGGGTGAGAAGTAATCTCACAAAGGTTGGGTTTGTCCAATTAAAAGGAACTATAAACAGATAAGCCGTGAGGTCATTTTATTCGTCATGCTTCCAGTCATGATCAGAGGAGGGAAGGGAGGTGACGAAGCCTTCACCCTTACATCTACAAGCTAGGGTGTATTAACCCCCTTATGACGCCATGGGGTTATACATAGTTAACCGTTTTCCCATAGTCAAGGGGTGGTAAATGTCGGACAAGCTATAAAAAATAAACCATGGAGCCAACCAAAATTATCCATTCATTCAGGATAATAAATGAAGGGGTAAGATTGAAGAAAGAAATCACTTATCGGATCATCTTGGGGAGAGTAATACCATGTAATGCTACGAAACAATGCGCATAAAAGCATACCTTCCTTCACGCATAATTAGAGCCTGATTGGTTTAATCAATGAGAAGAATTGATAGGTCCCCCAAAATGGCAAGGCATTCGTACCATTCGTTAGTAGCATCCTCATACATATAACTGATGTCGTAGTAAGGCCTTAAAGTATTACCTCTGAAAGAAGTGGATTGTGTGGGGTCCTATGGATTAAAATATGAGACATTATGATGGGTTGGTGAGAGACGCAGAGTTGGATCCCCGGGTTTGAAATAATAATCTCAAATTAAAATAGTAATTTCCTTTTTCAAATAAATGCGGAAGCGTTAAATACAAGTGATAGTTCAACAAAACAAAACAAGGTCGGGTTTTAATATCATAAGAAACAAATTAAAACAACATAATTCAAGTCCTAGAATTTGCCTAAGTCATGATTATTCATTTAAACAAAGTTAGGCGACACCAATATTAGCAAATGACTTTAATAAACCAAATTAACCCAATATTTAATTTAAGTCCGAAATTAGATGCGTGTGATTGTAAAACCAAATTTTATCTTGAAATTAATCTAGCATGCGTTCTAAGTGATATAGAGCAAGATAAAAATAAACAATGTCACACAACACCGCGATGTACGAGGAAAAACCCACTAACGGGAAAAAACCTCGGGACGGCCCTAGCCTCAAATCCACTAAAAACGGTATTACAAAATACAAGACAAAAGACTTACTTCCTAAACTTGAACCCTCTCAAGACGTGATGCTTCTTCTTGTATCGACCTCAAATTAGCGGATAACCAACGGAGCTCCACCGCGGTCTCGGACTCCCACCGATCGGGCAATTAGGCACACCGTCACCCCAACATGGAGCCTTTCTCCAAATGGGTAGAAATGAAACGAACTTCTCTTCAATTCGGTGTAGAGAAAAATCGGTGCCAAAACAATCTCCAAGCAATTGATATTTATATATGGAACTTGGAATAAACAACAATGGGTGTAAAGTAAGTGTTTAAAGATTTTTCTTTAAGTTGAAGAACACTTAAAACTTGAACATTTTCCTTGAATAAATTTACTCTCAAACTCTCTCTAAGAGATGGATATGGAATGGAAAAGTTATCTTGGAAAATGTGTTTCCCGCACATAATAAAGTATGAAAAAGTTGGTTGAAAACCAAGTGGAGAAGTGGGGAAAAAAACTGCCAAAAACTGCTCAAAACCGTTCCCGCCTGACGTCTCGTTCGAACGAACTTGACTCTCGTTCGAACGAGACTTCTAACGAGCGACCAGCCTGGGCTCGTTAGAATCTCGTTAGATATCTCGTTAGAATGAAAACTCGTTCGAACGACATATCGAACGACATATCGAACGACTGACCAGATTAGGGTCGTTGGCAAACTCGTTCGAACGAACCTGGTTCGAACGACAAAACTCGTTCGAACGAAATCTGGTTCGAACGAAAAAACTTGTTCGAACGACATTTCTAACGAACGTCCAGAAAGTTTGTAAAATTCGATTTTGGCCCAGAAACTTTTATATACTTATTTTTTAAGTTTCTAATTGATTCTTTCTGAAAAATAAAATGCGATTTTTATTAACCTAACACCCAATACATATTGTTCCAAGCTCCTATATACATATAATTACATTCATACCTTGGGAGCATGGAACCTTAGTTGATGACGTAGAAACGAGGCACACAAACCGGCATTTTGATGAAACTTTAAGTTCTTTGCCGCTACGTCTTCAACATACACTTCATAGGCTTGAGAATATTACAATAACTACTATCCTATGAATAAATGTTTTTGTCCGGAATTGAGCCAAAACTATATATGGACTCAATTGGAAATTTGTGTCCTTACAAATCTCCCCCTTTGGCTATTCCGGGACAAAAACCAAACAAAAATCCTAAAGGGCCGTCAAGCTCTACTAGACTCAAAACATAACCCGCCCAATCTTGACTCAACCCAAGGATCAAACGCTTTGCCATAGAAAGATGCCGCTATAGAATAATTCCTGCACACTTAAGCAAACTCATCAAATGCATAGGGAATATCAAAGTATTAAATGCAATTAATTAATTACTCCCCCTAAATTAATTCTCCCTTTAAACACATGACCTACTTAGAAAGACGTCTCCCCCTAAGATAAATCTCCCCCAAACGAAGATACGATAATAATAGGATTAGATACCACTCTCCCCCTATCATCATTCTCCCCCTTTTTGTTCGGGAATAAGCAAAGGATAAAGAACTAATAAACAACATGTGAAAGCTTAAAGTGAAACGACATGAAGGCATATGGGCAATAAAAGCAAGGCAAAGACAAACAAATATCATATATATATATACTATAAATATACCAATAAGTACATGCATATATAGATAGATATAAACACACACATGACACAAAATACAATAAGTTTGCACACTCGTATGGCAAAAGTGTGTCATATGGAAACGAAAGTGTAGGGGTGTGAACTAGCAACAATTAAATTTAGACCCAAACACTTAAGAAACGTTCACGGAGTTCTCATTTGATTTCAAACTTCATCACAGTTAAATATAACCTCATGTGACAATATAAAGATTGAACTCAATGAACAAACATACACAATGCATACAAGCCTAGCATGATGATGATTCTACAAACCAAATAGAGTCATGACATTAAAGACAACTAGGATAATCGGACATTGTGCAAACCGTTGATATACCATCCAATTCTCCCTCAATGAGCATATATATTCTTTTGTTTTTGAATGAATATATCATACAAACATAGGCCTTGGCAATTGCTTTCTTTGAATGCCAAATATTCTGTTTTTAGGCCTTTGGATCACGTATTTCTTTTAGATCCAATCAACGGTGGCTTACTATCGCAAAGGATTTAATTCATCCTTTCGGAGCCCTTCCCCGTGCATATATTTATTTATCATGTTTTCATTTTTCGCACAAATCTCACATGCAACGGATTTTGACATGCACTAGTCCTCCTAGGTCATAGATATGTAGATGACTAGATTGATAGGAGAACACCTCAAAAAGCTCAAATATAACATGTGACATTAAGATTTCAAAAGAGCTCGTGCATGTGTGAATAGAGGCATATAGAAATAGAATCCATTTAAACAATACAAAATCCAACTACTCCATATAAAACATGGTAAAGAACATTTTAAGGATTGAAAATCTAAACCAAAAGTTCTAGCCACATGGAAGCGTAAACGATAGGATTCAAACACAAATATATGCCACATAAAGTGTGTCAAACAAAAATACACACAAAACAAAATCTTTTTGAGTTTTTAACATTTGTTAAACAAAAATAAATATTTACTCAAAAGGACAAACAAAAATCATTTGTATTTTTCATTAAGCTTAAATGAAATAAATAAAACACAAATGATAAACAAAAAATCTTTTTATATTTTTCAGTTAAATCAAACACAAAATATAATACAAAAAGATAAACAAGTCATAATTTCTAGCATGTGATATGAAATTAGGCAATGACTAGAAAATGACTAAACAAGCATACATTTAGCATGTGAATATAGCATGAAGTACAAAAGCTAAAGTATGCGAACACTAACACATTCATCCAATAGATTTAGCAAGGGAGGAAGGATGTGAAAGTAAATGAGAATCAAAATCCCTATTTTGTAAGGCTACCAAGTCGGATTTCCTAACCCAAATTAATGAAGAATTACTATCTTGGGGTGTAGGAACTTTAGTTATCGTGGTTACTTTACTATGGGATTTTCTAGGAATTCGTTTAAGATCTAAACAAAATTTCCTAAGATGACCTTGTCGACCACAAAGTGTACAAGTGAGAACATGTCGAAAAGATTTACTTAAGGAGTGATCTTTAAAGGTATTCCTAGTTGATTCTCCTAAAACATTGGTTTGGGCATTATGAGTAAATCCATTACAAGGATTGAAGCCTAAACCACAAGTGTCATTTTTAATTTGGATCGTTCCTAACATTTTATCAAGTTTTTCCGAACGACATTCCAAATCAAATTTGACATTACTAGAATCTTTTAATTTATTTTCCAATTCTAAAATTTTAGATTCTAGTAAAACATTTCGCTCTTCAAAACCAAGAAGCTCCTTTTTCAAGGATTCCATTAAACCCCTAAGGCTATCTCTCTCGCCTTCTACATAGTTAAGCTTCTCTTGAAGAGTTCTCTCATGTGTCCTAAGGTCTTCTATTAAGGCACTTTCATCAATGACCTTGACACTCTCTCTTAAACTCGCTTCTAACTTCAAATTAGCTCTTTTCAATTTAATAGATTCTTTATATAATTCATGAAAAGCATTTTGAAGTTCACTCATATCAATCTCATCTTCATTTTCACTCTCTCTTTCTTCTTCACTCTCACTATCATTTAAAATAAGAGAATCATGTACAATGACCTTGGAAGTGGCATGTGCTATAATTTCATCATCCGATGAGTTCTCAATATCACTCACATGTCTAGCCATTAAAGCCACAAATTTTTTCTTAGTGGGGGAATCGGGCTTCTCTTCCTTATCACTATCACTAAGGGTCGCATTATATGAAACGGGTCGTTTACCCTCTTTCCTTAGTTTAGTGGGGCACTCAAAAGCCCTATGGCCATAACCTTCACAACCAAAACATTTATTAGACTCGTCCCTATCAATATTTTCATTACTAGGTTTAGGGATCTTATCGGCTTTAGAAATCTTCTCATTTTTATCATTTTTAGAAGATTCAAATTTCTTAAAATCATTTTTAACTTTATCTTTGTTAAATTTAAGAAATTTTCTAAATTTACAAGCAAACAAAGCCATATCTTCCGAGTCACTATCATTATCGCTCTCTACTACTTATTTAACCTCTTTGCGGGCTTTTAAAGCAACGCCCTTTTCAATTTTCTTTTCAATTTTAGAGGGAAACATATCTAGTTTATAGGTTTGTAAATCACCTACAAGCTCTTCTAATTTCGTAGAGGCTAAAGTGGGTAAAGAATTTAAAACGGTCACCTTTGGAATAAATCTATCGGGTAGTGACCTCAAAATTTTCTTTACAACACGGTCGTCAGGTATTTTCTCTCCCAAGTTAAAGGATGAATTAACAATATCAGACAGTCTAGCATAGAATTTATCAAAAGTTTCTTTTTCATCCATTTTGATAGTTTCAAATTGAGTAGTGAGGTTTTGGAGTTTAGAAGCTTTAACGACACTCGTTCCTTCATGAGTTAATTGTAAAATATCCCAAGCGTCTTTAGCGGTTTCACACGTCATAATACGTCGGAATTCATCCGGTGCGACAGCGCTAAACAAGGCATTTAAACCTCGGGAATTAAAGTTTGCTAGCTTAAACTCATTTTCAGTCCATCTATCAACGGGTTTGGGAACATGTACATTTTCAATTAAATGTGTTGGTGGGGTCCAACCGTTAACAACAGACATCCAAACACGTTCATCGATAGATTTAAGTGTCGATTTCATTCGCGCTTTCCAATACGCGTAGTTAGAACCATCAAAAACAGAAAATTTTGAAAATGGGGAAAAATCCATATTTAGCCAAAAATTAAAGGATCTTAACGAAATAATTTATCGTTTTTGGCTCTGATACCAATTTGAAAAAGCGGAAGTTGGATCCCCGGAGATTAATTTATCACAAATTAAAATAGTAATTTCCTTTTTCAAATAAATGCGGAAGCGTTAAATACAAGTGATAGTTCAACAAAACAAAACAAGGTCGGGTTTTAATATCATAAGAAACAAATTAAAACAACATAATTCAAGTCCTAGAATTTGCCTAAGTCATGATTATTCATTTAAACAAAGTTAGGCGACACCAATATTAGCAAATGACTTTAATAAACCAAATTAACCCAATATTTAATTTAAGTCCGAAATTAGATGCGTGTGATTGTAAAACCAAATTTTATCTTGAAATTAATCTAGCATGCGTTCTAAGTGATATAGAGCAAGATAAAAATAAACAATGTCACACAACACCGCGATGTACGAGGAAAAACCCACTAACGGGAAAAAACCTCGGGACGGCCCTAGCCTCAAATCCACTAAAAACGGTATTACAAAATACAAGACAAAAGACTTACTTCCTAAACTTGAACCCTCTCAAGACGTGATGCTTCTTCTTGTATCGACCTCAAATTAGCGGATAACCAACGGAGCTCCACCGCGGTCTCGGACTCCCACCGATCGGGCAATTAGGCACACCGTCACCCCAACATGGAGCCTTTCTCCAAATGGGTAGAAATGAAACGAACTTCTCTTCAATTCGGTGTAGAGAAAAACCGTTGCCAAAACAATCTCCAAGCAATTGATATTTATATATGGAACTTGGAATAAACAACAATGGGTGTAAACTAAGTGGTTAAAGATTTTTCTTTAAGTTGAAGAACACTTAAAACTTGAACATTTTCCTTGAATAAATTTACTCTCAAACTCTCTCTAAGAGATGGATATGGAATGGAAAAGTTATCTTGGAAAATGTGTTTCCCGCACATAATAAAGTATGAAAAAGTTGGTTGAAAACCAAGTGGAGAAGTGGGGAAAAAAATTGCCAAAAACTGCTCAAAGCCGTTCCCGCCTGACGTCTCGTTCGAACGAACTTGACTCTCGTTCGAACGAGACTTCTAACGAGCGACCAGCCTGGGCTCGTTAGAATCTCGTTAGATATCTCGTTAGAACGAAAACTCGTTCGAACGACATATCGAACGACTGACCAGATTAGGGTCGTTGGCAAACTCGTTCGAACGAACCTGGTTCGAACGACAAAACTCGTTCGAACGAAATCTGGTTCGAACGAAAAAACTCGTTCGAACGACATTTCTAAAGAACGTCCAGAAAGTTTGTAAAATTCGATTTTGGCCCAGAAACTTTTATATACTTATTTTTTAAGTTTCTAATTGATTCTTTCTGAAAAATAAAATGCAGTTTTTATTAACCTAACACCCAATACATATTGTTCCAAGCTCCTATATACATATAATTACATTCATACCTTGGGAGCATGGAACCTTAGTTGATGACGTAGAAACGAGGCACACAAACCGGCATTTTGATGAAACTTTAAGTTCTTTGCCGCTACGTCTTCAACATACACTTCATAGGCTTGAGAATATTACAATAACTACTATCCTATGAATAAATGTTTTTGTCCGGAATTGAGCCAAAACTATATATGGACTCAATTGGAAATTTGTGTCCTTACATTTGGGTTTTATGACCTAATAGAACAACTGAACCTAGAGAGGTTTGACAAATACACCTCTCGGGTGAAGGCCTTATGCTCATTGTGTCCAGGCCCAAAGGCCGCAACTATCACCACTATCTTTGCTAAATCCTATTGGCATCGAAACCTTTCTTATCAGCCAGGTTGAGAGATATACCAAATGGCTGAAGCCACTCAAGTTATTGGAAAAAAGGAAAGTTGGGGCAATAAAGTCTAAAATTTGAAGATTTCCCTTTGAAAAACTAAGACGCAGACTTATTAATCCTAGTAAATTGGAAAGTGAAGCCTAAATTGTGATTAGACAAATTTCCTTCGGAAAGAAGAATGAAGAAAACACAAACGAAAGAAAAAAAAGCGTACCAGTTACAATGAGTAGTACAATGACATAAACATAAACATTGAAGCCTCTAAACGAGAGAATAAAAAAGAGAGAAATATAAAAATTAAAAGTAGATTACGAAAACAGAATTTCTAATTTATGATTATGAAACCCGAAAGTTTGAGAAGTGAATTAGGTGAGCCTTTTATAATATCTGGAGAAACCGGTTCGAATTTAGTGTGTGGATTTAAATGAATTAAATGGTCCATGATGGTTTGGTGGGAACACACATTATTAGAGCCTGTGAGATGGGGTCATACACACCTCAGGAAGTCGCGCGTTTTCAAATAGGCAATGATTATGGAAATTCACACGATTGGTATCATGTGATGGAAAATTTCACGCTGAATCGAAATCTTTTTGAAGATATTAACGTCAACACGAGATCCTAAACGAAGCTTGATGGACCAAGATCAAGCAAGTTGTTGTGCGCATTGTTAAACACCAAAGGAAGGTTGACATGTGGAATGGACTTTGGTCAGTTGCAAGACTCTTCGACTCACTCCGAGAACATAAAGAGTCAGGGGTAACTGATAAGGGGTTTTGCAACACCCCATGTTGTTTAATGATTTTATATTCGGATTAATTAATTTAAAATGAAAAAATTAATAGGAAATTAATTTGGATTAAAACAAATATTAATTAGCGAGACAAGGATTAATATTTATTTATATGAATTATACTAAGTTTTACTTAGTGAACAAGTAATAAATTAGTAAGAATACAATATAATTACCGTGAGTGAGAAATACGACAGTTATAGTAATTTAGTCGAGACGCGCGTTTCAGTCGTGTCAGTACTTAAATTTACGAGATAAAATGTGATTTATTTACGGGTCATCCAAATGGTAATTTCAAGTGCACCAGTGTGTCCAAGAGGGTTGAAATAGTCATAAAAGTGTACTTCGAGTTTGGATTGGGTCCTCGGGCATTTTTAGGCCAAACAGGCACCCTAGAAGGGTATTTTTGTCTTTTGACCTTTTAGAAAAAAAAGGACCAGTGAAATTACTAAGGTTATATCGTCATATGTGTTGAGGGTGTTAGGGTTAACGGTTAGAAAAAATTGAGAGAGGCCATTTGAGGAGGTAGGTGAAGGTTTTCAAGGCTCCCCACACAACTTTTTCACCACCGCCACCATCGGAGTTTAGATCGGAAGGACGGGAAGATAAACCCATCAATTTTCTGCACAAACTAGACCTACAAACTCCAGGCAAGTGTTTATCTTGCAAAATTTGAGTACATATACTATCTATGTTAGTGTAGGGTTGAATTATGTTCATGAATAAATGAATTTAGGCTTTAAATTGGAGATTTAATTCATGTTCTTCGGTAGAAATCACGATAAATATAATTCGCTCGTGTATATAGAATGAATCTAATAATTTAGTAACATGAGAATATAAAGAAATCTGAGTTTATTGATGTTCTTGAACCAAGAAAGAATAATCTAGGGTTTTAGGATTAAAATGTAGAATTAATATAAAGAAATATGAGTTTATTGATGTTCCTGAACCAAGAAAGAATAATCTATTATTTAATGATTTGGATATGTTAGAAATCATTTATATATGTTATTATATGGTTTGGTATATTTGGTTGGGGGTTTGGGACTCTGTAACGGAGGTTTGAAAGGTTAAAAATTGTGCAAAATGCAAAATTTGAACGAAGAAGACAACTGCTACATTTCGAATCGACTCGACCAAAGGGCGAATCTATTCGGTATGGCGAATCAAATCGGACATTGGGTGAATCGGTTCGGTTTCCATAATTTGGAAATTTCCCCTATTTAAGCCCAGAATTTGTGAATAAATTTTGGGAGACTTTTGGGACATTATTAGACTTTAATGAGGGATTAAATAATTCCAGTAAGCATGTGGTAGGGTTGAGGTTTCCCCAATTGAGGATAATTAAGGCTAGGAATTATTGGGCGTATTTTAATGGTTGAATGAATTCACTAGAATTAGCCCAGGTCAGAGAGAGCATGAGTGAACCTAGATCCAGACCAGTAGTAGAGAGATATTATGATTACAGAAATAATTTAAGAGGTAATTGGGATCCTTCGAGTAGTGGGAAACACTCGGGAATATATGATGAGAAGTATAAAAGTAAATTGATACTATGTAGGATATTCGGGATTTATATATATATATATATATATATATATATATATATATATGTGTGTGTGTGTGTGTGTGTTGTGTGAATACCATTACGTAACTTATTATGTTTAGAAACATACTTACGCTGCCTGCTATTATGGGAGGTTATCCATTGTGGACAGTCTTATCCTAATGAGCCCATTTGGGGGGAGTTTAGACTTATACCTCAGAACATAGAACTTAGGGTTGATCACTACTTGTGTGTATAATAGTGTTACCAATCATTTGGGTACATTAGGTGTATGCGTAGCCCAAAGGCTTAGAACATTGTTCGCCTCCAAATTTTATAAATCGTAAATTTATGGTTCGAGATTGATTCCAAACCATAAGTCCTTTACTTAATACATGATGTACCAGGACTCGATAACAAGGTATGCACATATCGCATGTTTCAGTCTAGGGATGCCTTATTCGTATATATGACAAGGGTGGTATATATATATATATATATATATGTGTGTGTGTGTGTGTGTGTGTGTGTAATTTATTCTACTCTGTGTGGATTAGTAGATAAGATAAATAGTGATATCCAAAATAATCTAAGTATGTGGAAACTTAACACTTACTTCAGTTAGTATGCAGGGAGAGACTTAGTTCAACTAGTTAGGCAGGGTAGCGCAACTAGGATAGTTTAGGAGAATACATTAGGTGTGTGAAGTAGATGAGAGGTCAGGATCTCAAGCGAGGGCACGTGAAGTTAACATGAATACAATGTCTGCTCTTACTTCGTTTTAAATGCTTGAAAATATTTTTCAAATCTTCTTGGGCTTTGACCCGTTCGAAATTTATTTTCGTAAAAACATTTTAGGTGCCCAAAAACAGGGATGCCAAGCTCAGGAGTCCATTCTTATTTGACATGGTGCAGCTGCTGTGGATGTTGCAAGACCTTGATAGTAGACGCTTTCACTTTTATCATTTCATGTTCATCATTCAGTCATCTCAATCGGGCATGTCGCCCATCTTTAGTTAACTGTTATTTAAGGGATACTGCATTTTTATTTTTATTTCCAGATGTTGAATTTGGTTTTAATCATGGACTATTATATATGGATTTCAGACAGGAATGTTTATTCCAGACACATTTATGTATTAATTTGTTTCATCATTTATTCTGTTGTTTACTAGAATGGTGAATGTGGTTTATTAGTTCAAATTATTGCATGTTAATAAAAAGATTAAAATTTTTACATTGGCCCATTAGGGTATTAGTAATATAATTGTGTTTCGACAATGATGCTATGAATGGAACCATTAATGATTCCTATTTAATTTAATAATGGACTAATCACCAAGGATTAGAATAGGTAGGGTGTCAAAGATGGTATCAGAGCATCAAGTTCTAGTGTCCTTAGGATTTGTACGGAATTGTCACATTTTTGGTGTAATGTTCTTTGATATAGAGCCCTATTGTTAGGATTGTTGCATTCGTGATTACTCTTATACGTCTTCAGCTATTTTGAGATACATTGAACCGTGGACTTATATAAATTCTCTTTCATTTCATATGCCACCTAGACGTGCATCACGAGCCACCATAAATGCACAGCCCAAGCCATATCCATCTCAGGCATAGAGGACTATGAACGTGACAGAGGTCACCGCTATTATTCCACAAGCAGTTAACACAACTTTGACCACATTTACTTAGTGGGCACCATGAGTGCCACCTCAGTTATAGGTTGTGTCTCTAGATCAGTCACACTCTTTTCCTACTAATTGGGAGCGATTCAGAGATGCCTTTCAAAAAGCTCATCCTCCCGCGTTTTAGAGAAGATTAGATGTTGTTATTTCTTGCCAATGCAAGAAGGACATCCAAAGGCATTTATGGATGTACGAGTACACTAATAAGCAGAGATAGATATTAACTACTTTTAATCTAGTGGCGGTAGTCTTGCAGTGTTGGGAGTATCTTACCACCACACAAGAGAGGGATAGCATGCCTATTTAGGAGTTCTGGGAGAGATTCGACTGCAAGTACTTTCAATTCGCTATTACAACATAGATGAGGTGGAAGTTCTTAGAAATCTCGCAAGAATGAAGGATAGTGGCTAAATATGAGGAGAAATTTACTCGGTTGTCAAATTGCGTACCAGATGAGGTGAGCACAGAGAAAAATTGGGTATAAATCTTTGTTGATGCTCTTAGCTAGAGGATCCAACAACATTTGTTGGGTAATACCGCTCTAAAGATGTATACAGATGTTGTGAATGCCGCTATATTGCATTATCAGGGTCACCTCTTTCACATGAAAGGAGGCAAGCACATAGGATAGTCCAACCAGCAAGGCAAGACAGGGGTGGCAGTGCCAGTGGGGCACAATTGACTCAGTCTCAGATGATACATAGTGAGTAGAGTTCCAGAAGGGGGATTTTGCTAAGAATTTTTTATAGATTTTTTACAGGGGCAGGGTGGATTTAGGCATGGCCATCAGGACAACCGGGTTAGTAGCATTTTCAGTAGGGCCAACAAGGATAAGGGGGAGTTGGCATTGGCCAGGAGGGCCAGAGAAGGGGAAATTTCATGGTAGATGCTTCATATGTGCCAAGAATTGGCATAAATGTCAATATTACCATGATAGGGGTAGGGTTATGTAGCTACAGGGCGCTTATAAGGATCCCCAAAGGCCTATTTTTTCCATCGCCCACCCAGCACTAATAACCGCACCAGCACTACATGTCGTACCAGTCATCCCGGAAGCCCCACCATAGCCGGGAAAGTTACAGTATGAATGTGTGTATAATGTCCACCAGGCTGCAGTTCCACATGCATAACCCACAGTTGAGGGTACGTTTCTTATACATGGGATTTGGGGCATATCTTATTTGACACTGGGGATTCACACTCGTTTATAGCCACTAGATTTGCACAAGCCGCAAGGTTATTTGACATGGACGATAGTACAGTCACGTGTATAGACTCACCATTGGGTAGTGGGACACTTATCTTCTTTATTTTTCCAGGGCGTGAGTATAGACA